>LR990286.1:26856709-28056709 GCA_905147355.2 Apotomis turbidana | reverse complement strand
TTTTCAATCCTCATTATTCCGCCATATTGAAAATTTTCGAAAAACTGACTCAATCTATAGAATTATGGAACCTGCTCACAAAATGTCTCAAAAATCGTTTGAGAGATGCGACCTGTAGGCGAAAACAGCTAGAAATCTGGACATCCGCTCAGTCAATTAGGGACGAGGTGGGTTGTGTGACGTGTTGTGCTAGCTCACCGGAAAATGGCGGTAACAGGGTTGTGGCGCTGCGCCGGAAGAGGGTGCGGCCGACGGCGGCCGAGCCTCCGAGCTGAATTAAGATATAATATACAGTATGCTGAAATTTAGTTATCCAAGCTCTTTTATTAATACAGTGCTTTCGGCGCTGAGTATAATTTTCTTGGTGTGGAGACCCTGCGTCCGTGGGACCCTTAGGCCCCTGCGAAGATATTTCGAAGAGGCTGAATGAGTTTACTGGCGACCGGAGAGCTGGCGGGTTCCTCGCTCAAACAGTCAGTTTGTGTAATTCAGCAAAGAAACGCTGCCAGCATCTCCGTCAATTTTAGATTTATTGCTTATTATTATTAGAGCTTTATTTTGGTTTAAGTACTTATTTTAACACTATTTATCTATATATCTATTATATATAAATCTATATATCTATATATTTATTATATATATATTATTTATCTATATAAGTATGTATATCGTCGTCTAGTACCCATAACACAAGCCTTCTTGAGCTTAATTTGGGACTAGATCGATTTGTGTGAGGTTGTCTGATATTTATTTATTTATTTATTTACTATTAATAATTAAAAGTATTATTCTTAAACAATAAAATATGTTTAGAATTATGAATATCCAAAAAAATGTTTTACATAGTATTTAATTTACTAACAAACAGTATAAAAGCTGAATAAAAATATGCATACATATAGTAAAAAAATTCTAAGCTAAGCTAATCCACTTAAGAACTGAATACCATTGAGTGGTAAACCACAAATTAAGATAGCGAGCTCGTAGTAAAAGCAGATTGTAACCACCTTGGAAGATTAATATAGATTATCGACTCTATTTCCTTAGACATGAAACTACAAAATACACTAACAGAATAATGGTAATCATATATTTTTTTTTAATTTTACAACCGTCCGACTCTCCACAAGAACGTATTTTCTTGAAAAAGGACTATGAACTCTCATCATCAACCGTTTTAAACCTATTCAACAAGGAATAAGGTTGAAAATTCAATATCCCCGCAATGTAGTTCTAACCTTTTTTTGTAACTAACTGGTTGGCGCTTACGAGAACAAAAGCAGATAGGATTGTATTAGACACAATGCCAGTGAATGCAGGTAAGTGGATTAGCTTAGCTTAGAAAATTTGTACTATACCTATGTTCTCGAATCTGCTTGCTCGATTTTCTCTCTTTTGTATCGCCATAGAGTAATGGTATCGCGATCAGACGCATATGTCTTTGTAGAAGCAATGGTCTCAGGTGACCATACAATTAAGCTAAGCAGTGGCATGCAAGGAAAAACTCCACCAGCACCCATACCAAGCTGCATTGAATGAAGCTTCCTTATCGAACCTTCTTGGCATTATATAGTGTACTAGCGACCCGCCCCGGCTTCGCACGGGTGCAATGCTGATAAATTATGCATGTATTATACATATAAACCTTCCTCTTGAATCACTCTATCTATTAAAAAAAACCGCATCAAAATCCGTTGCGTAGTTTTAAAGATTTAAACATACAAAGGGACATAGGGACAGAGAAAGCGACTTTGTTTTACACTATGTAGTGATTTTTCCTCCCACATCCGACATCGCTTACCTGCGTAGCTCAGCATTGGAAGAAATAAGCCATATGGTTCATAGCGACGTGAATAGAGGCATTCGTTAGGCTACCTGTAAACTGAAGCAAAGCGGAGAAAATAAACCAATCGGCTGCGTCTTTATGAAGCCCATGTGAAGTGCATTTAAATTTGACCAATACTATCAGTCAATTTTACACAGCTCCGCTCCAGTGAACAGACAGCCTTGTGCGGAACATATTCGTTCGTTACGTAGGGCTCACCTCTTTCGCCTTCACATTCATCACTAATTCACGGCAAGGTCGGTGGGGCCGAAAAAATTACTTTACCGGTAATTCTGTATTTTACCGTATGTCCGTTACTTAAAAACGTGCCTTGACCGAAATTTAACTCCCATGTGGATAAATTAAAACTCTTCAATCAGGCTGGTATAATACTTGAATAATTGTTCATATTTACCAATTCCATAATTAATACATATTAACTTTTGTGATGTACGATTACGGATAAAAATTCGATTACGAGAATCTCGAGCTAGCCTTAGGTACTGAGATGATGATGATGTAAATAATCCCCCAAATTACAAATATGAAACTTACTTTTGTCGAACTCAACAAACGCAACAAGATATTTTTATACTTAGAATATATGGACAGGAAACCAACGTTGTTCCATTTTTCGTACCCGTCTAGGTATCACTTGTTAAGTAGGTATCTTATAAAACGAGTTAGTATTATCTAAAATTCTAAATCATAAATGAGACAGCGCTATAACGTTGTTTTCCAAGAGTATCGCTGTCTAAACTTCCCTTGTTAAACTAGTGCTGTTTATTTTTACTTCGCCGTCGAGGAATGTATAAAAACAACATTGTTTCTATTATAATGGTGATTATAATTCCAATATCTTATTTTATCTACCATCAAGTCTATGAGTTAACTGAATACTAGGTCTTCTGTAATATGGCCCCACGTTGGGCGCCAATGTAGCATTTGTTAAACTAGCGAATTTTATATAAAAACGCCGTAATGCACCCAGTTTTTGGAGGCTTTAGGCAGGGTTGTGGCTAACCGATTACTTTAATGTTAATGCAATTAAATCATGGGTAGAAGTGTTTATCATAGCATTAGAAAAAGTCAAAAAATGTTTGTAGCTCCAATAGCGCTCCACCGAAGCATACATGGTTACTACCCGTATCCGCTTTATATTATGGCTATACAAGTATGGCCGTAAAGCCAACGGCCCCTATCAGCGAGACAGCAGCTAAACGAAATTACTTCCTATTTTTCTGAATGTCAGAAAATATCAAGGCCGCGCTAAAGGTCGCAAAAACACTTTATCTTTATAAGCCGTACAATGCTGAAGCTATTGGTGGCCACGTGATCAGCCGACGGGAGGGTGTGCCACACGTGCCCAAATCGTGAGTAACATACTTTAATTTTTTATAAGTCGTAAATATTTCTCCTCAATCTTTCGTTTCATGTAATTTATTCTTGGCATTATGTTCCTCGCTTCCCGTCAAACTTTCCTTCTATGATGTAATTGATAAAATAAGTTACATTGCCCCGGGCGGCTCCAGTACTGGAGCATACCCAAATTTTATAAGTAGGTTACCTACCTATGGTTTAACTTCTTATTTTTCTGTATATTAGTTTAATGTTTAGTTTAATATTAAACTTATAAATAATAATAATAAATAAGTTACATTAAAAAAATAAAAGGGAAGGTTTAGGTTTAGGGAATCATGTCGTATAGGGAAGGCAAGGAAGTGGCTATGGACAGAGTGAGATGAAACTTTCGTTGGTTCGAAAGGTTAATTCAATCTGTCACCATTTCAGGACTGCTAGACGACTGTAGATCCGCAAGTCGAATGAATTTTGATAACCTTTAGCCGCTTTTGCCGGACAACCTGAAAAAGCTAACGGGTGTTGCAAAGGACGACCAAGTCCACAAGCCTTAATTTGAACGTTCCACCGCTGTGAAAAAAACCGAGGTTTCTTCAATGGTGGCTGAAGCCGTTTACGGTTTAAATGAGAACACATATGTATATGTGAACGGTAATAACACGAAATGAAGAGTCAATTAGTCAGATTTATTAAAACCGTGTTCTGCCCTTGTCAGCTTTTAAAAATGTCGGCCATCCGCGGCACGCGACGGATTCACGGAAAGTGCGTGTGATCCGATGTGAGGAATTCATTTCGTAATGGCTGTACCTTTTGTATCTGAATTCATGTAAGTCATTAGTATAAAAGCTTTAAAAAAAGGAATTCGAATTCATTAGCGAGTAATTTATTTGTGTTTAAATACCTAAGTTCTACGGACAATTAAATTTATACCTTTTAGTTAGGAAGGTATATGAAAAACCGGCCAAGTGCCCCATTTTTACCCTCGGGGTACGGAACCCTAAAAATTAAGCTATTGAAGTTAAAGTATTATGATTTTAAAGTACTTATGTTCCTTTTAGGCTCTAAAATTCTTAATTTGACTTACCTATTAATATCAAAGTTCCTGAATCCAAAAGTTGGTAAGTTAAAAACAATGTTTTTAACGATTTAATGAAAAAAATACTGTTAGTAAAAGGCATGGTTGAATTTAGTCTTAGAGGTATATATGATCACTAGGTCCATATGAGCCTTTCCTTTTAGGTTCTAAAACTCCTAATTTGACTTATTAATCTCAAAGTTCCTTAATCCAAAAGTTGGTAAGTTAAAAATATTATATTAACGATTTAATTAAAAAAATACTGTTCGTAAAAGGCATGGTTGAATCTAGTCTTAGAGGTATATGATCACTAGGTCCATATGAGACTTTACCTAACTCTTTTTTAAGGATGACTTGAAATGTATTAGGGTTAGCCTCACTACCAGTGAGTCGAACTTTGTGTGAGAGCACAAACCCCACTAACGGGAATTAAACGTTTCTTGGATAGCGAGCTCAAAAAGGGGGCAACACGTGGGGCAACATACATTTTTTTTTTTTTTTTTTTTAAACGGCACAACATAGTGGCTCCACTTCGCCTGATGGTAAGCAAAAAGGGGAGCCCAAGTCGCAATGTTGAATGTTAGAAATTATTTGCTTATATATTTTTGCCAACTTACACTATTAGTTGGGTACTATTTTAATCATTAACTCGGTCAAACAACCCGCCTATCTAACGAGCGAACAATGAAGCCCGACTGGATCAGGGTGTGTAAACATCGGCCGTGCTGTTGCCGACGGTGGCCGACGCCTGGCGGAAGCTTTTAGTGCCGCTTACCTAGATTATACAAATGGACAACGTGAAAAATAACACCGTTCAGATATAACGCACGAACAAGGCAAGTTCTCTGTAACTTGATACTTACCAGAGGTCCACAACAAACTTACGAAATCTTTTAGAGCAGACAGGTAGGTATACCTACCTAGTATAAAATTAATCATATTGAATTTACTGCAAAATTTACTGAGCGATCGAAGCGTCTTCGTAATCCGGACGTTTGAATGTTCGGATTGTCGGATACCTACCGGCTATTCTCGCCTAGAGACCGCATTCCTCAATGAAATTTTGTGAGTAGGCTTTTTATCGATTCAGTTATTCGAAACTTTTCAAAATAGCAGTGATAGGTATGGTGGCGGTTGAAAACGTAAAAATATATAAATTTCAACCATTTCCAAACTCGCGAAGTCTACAGCTCACACACACATTAGTGTTAAACCTAGACAAAAATTGCAATACCTACTGGTAAATGGCGCGGAAATGATCTGCTCTGCACACTATTCCTTTGAGCTACATACACCGACCAGCCATCCGGAGCGGAATATGAAGGAGTTTGCTTGAAAATACACACAGTTCCCGAAGGTTTAGGAAAGTACGCTTGTATGTGAAAACCTAGCAGATAATAAAGCAAGTAAATAAAAGTCTTTCGTTTCTTTACAGTTTTAACCCTGCCTTGAATATGGCCCAAATGTTTCCGGACAAAAATGTGATTAATTGTCACGTCCAGTTCACAATTTCGCGAAACTCAACCCACCTAATTGCTAAGGTAGGGCCCGACACATTTACAGACGAATGGTCGTAACTACAATAAATTTGACAACAAGATAGTCCCTTTTCTACGAGCAAGGCGAGGCTAAATCTGGCTACGATTACTCGACGCCAGAGATTAATGGTTTGTAGTGACATTCGCTTTTGATGAGACACGCAGCTATCTGATGCGTATCGGTCACATAGATATACCTAGGTATATCTATGTGACCGATACGGTACCTAGGTACCTCTGCTCCTCGACTGCGCTACCGTTGGTATTTCAACAAACTCTGCTTGTAGATAAGCATTGGTTTATAATCATAAAAGCACTTTCTATGCATCAACATTTTAAGTCCGGGATGGGTAATGCGAGTTATCGTAATACAAGTAAAATAATGCGCGAGCTTGAAAACTGTCGTCCAAATACCCACACCACTAACTTCATGCAATACTAACATTACTAACGTCGAAGCTTATCAGCAGAAGAACCAAGATCAGAATTTCCAATACTGTTATAAGACCGATTTTAGTGTATGGATGCGAAGCTTGGACGTTTACCTTGAAAGAGGAGAACAGACTCTTAGTGGCAGAAAGGAAGGTAGGTATACTCAGGAAGATTCTAGAGCCCGCAAATAGACAGACGATGGAAATTAGGGAGTCCGAAAGAACGTGGAAATTGAGGAGCTGGTGTGTGCCCAATGTGATTGGCGAAAGTAAATCTGCGCGACTTCGCTGGCTCGGTCATGTCGAAAGAATGGAAGAGGATCGTGAGGCAGGGTTTACCTTGGACGCCCTAATGGACGTCGACCGGTCGGGCGACCGAGGTATTGCTGGAGCGACGAAGTCCGGAAAGACATATGTAGCTTCAGGGAGCCGACTTTAACTGTCGACAAGCTGCGCCAGATAGGGTAGGATGGTATAGCTTGGTGTCGGAGGATAAGATCCACTTCGGGTCGCTGAGTCAGCGTAGTAAGTAAATACCCACACCCCTAAATTTGAAAACGGTATAATAGAGTAGAGTATTCTTTATTGCTCACCTGAACGGGAAATGAATACAAACAAACACAGACTACACGTAAAGTTAAATAAAAATTCAATAGTAGGTAGGTGAATGCATACTACCTAAATATGCAGGTATAGTCTATGCGGAATTCTAAGATCAATTTATGTCAAACTATTACAAGTAAAAAATTATACAGGTTTACGGTCGTTTGTACCTTGTGCCAAAGTGACTTCATTTCATCTTAGAGATCGGATAGACTATACCATGTACCTTCAATGGTAATTAATGGTGGTGGTATACAAGTGATTTCTGTTGCCCCAGTTCTCGATGAGTTTTTTCGATTCCTGTGATCTACAATCCGAGTCCGACAATCAAAAGTTCCATATGCCTAAAAGATCCTTGATACAGTAGCCGGCAAACAACTTGAACCAAAATGGCGGATCTGCGCATGTAAATTTGTACGTAAATCGGCTACTGCGCAGTCAAGGTCACGCTCAAGTTGTTTGCCGGCTACTGTACCTACTTAAATATGAGACAAGAAATAAGTAAAGCCTTGTCTCATATTTAAGTATCAAGGGTTTGATATCCCCGCCAAAGAAATAAGTAAAGCCTTTGGCGGGGATATCAAACCCTTAATAAATAGCAACTCAGTACCTCCTACTTGCCTCGAAATAATCGAATGAAATAGCCACCGAACTGTTGACGACGCGACTGGGGCAGTTTGTAGTGCACCCTGCCTACTGTGCCGGCGGTCCTGGATTCGAATGCCGGCCAGGGCAAATATTTGTGTGATGAACTCGAATGTTTGTTCCTGGGCCATGGGATGTTATATTATGTATATTTTCGTCTGGTACCCATAGTACAAGCTTTGCTTTAGTTTGGGACTAGGTCGATATTATTGTTCCTAAATATTTATTCTTTATAATATGCTAAACTTACCTACTAATGCAAAAATACAGATAATTAAAAAGGACGCGTATAAAAATGACGTAAGTAACACAGACACTTCATCATAACCTTCTGAAGCCCTAAATATCCACCTAATTCAGGCTAATTGCAACCTACTGGGAAATCTAGAATGGCGGGCGTCGGCGGCGGTACAAAAGTGTCCGCCTAATTTGACTCATTTGTATGGAAATTTAGCCTCGCTGTGGAACGCCATTTACCACGAGCCATCATTCATTAGTTATTTTACACTCGCGTAGACTATTTGAAATGCAAAATCTATTTTTAGGAGCACAACCCCGTTTATTTATTCAAGATTGACCTATTTTAAGTCGGGGACGAACTTTTAACTAGCTAGGGTGCCGAGACAACACTGATGCAATAAGCTCTCCACGAACTAAAAAAGTTTAGTAGCCCCTTTTATGAGTACCTAAGGGTTACTTGATAGGCATCGTTCATTAATGTACCTACTGTAGGACAATGTGCGCGTAAATTCGCCGCGAAGATCGGCTACAGTTGCCGAGAATCTTCTTGACCCAAAATGGCGGATCTGCGCATGCATATTTGTACGTAAATCGGCTACTGCGCAGTCAAGGTTAGGCTCAAGAAGTTTCTCGGCAACTGTACATCAGAAATTTTCGGGCGCATGAGCATCAAGCCAGGAGTGGAGTGGACAGTGGTCACCATGGCCGAAACCGGTTGGAGAGATGAACTGAACATAACCACAAATCCTTTTCGTATCATTCTTAAGTTTACACTCCAATCATGGAAATATACCAAGGTAAACATAAACATGCACAATCATTTCTTATCTACGCTTATTGTTTATCGGAAACGCATGCTGAGGTAAGAGTGTGCAACTACTCGTAAAGCGCTTATTTGTACCATTTTATGGCATTCGTACAGGAAACAAGACCATATCAAAATATTCAAGTGAATGTAAAAATTACACCGCTTGTTCTTAATGCACGGGACGAGAGGAAAATAGGACATGTTTGACGATTGGATGCCATTTAATTGCAACGATTAAAAGTATCAAAGTCCTGAAGTCGTCAGAACAGGGAACCGGTAGGTGTTTCACGGAAGCAAAAATGTCTGAGGATAGAGATGCAGTAAATAAATTGCCCCAGTGACAAAAACATAACTAGCTTTTGAAATGTAGGTACCTCAGTATTAAAAGCGAATATTATTTGCACTTCGGTTGTATCGACGATTCATAGACATTATGTGAATTTCCCGTAAATGGACGCGATAAGTGATAACCCCCACACATAAAGAAACATCTACCATGTCAAACTTATCCTTAATCCCTGACAAATAAATCATAGAAATACGAACCTTTAAGCAGATCATACTCGCAATTATAGCTCCGGCGGCGTCGCCACGGACACCACATCTCTACACACCATGACCACACACAACACATTCAACTACACAACACAACAGCACATTCCAACAGTTTGCCACTAAGTACTCCAAAGTCAAGGTTCAGGAGAAATCAGCAGAACACTGTAGTATGTATGCATCGCGACGCTCGCAGTGTTTACGAGTGTGTACTTGAGGGGAGATAAGAGCTTATCAATAACTCATTCGATATAGGTAATCGTTTACTAACACACGCTTAGGTGGACGTGAATGACCGTTCTCAATAAACGAATGGTCTGACTTTGACGCACTGTACATTTTGCGTTTCGGGCTCCGATCCGACAGCGCATTGAAATGAAAAACGGTGCGATCGTACCTTCTCAATTGAGTTTATAGGATACAGTTGCCGAGAAACTTCTTGAGCCTAACCTTGACTGCGCAGTAGCCGATTTACGTACAAAATATGCATGCGCAGATCCGCCATTTTGGGTCAAGAAGTTTCTCGGCAACTACCTACAATGGCTCGTATGAGACAATAGGATTTTTACCGTCATCTACGATCCCAGCGGGACGGCGCCATAGAAATACAAACCAGAACAGAATTGGTTTTTCTTATAAGTGCAATTATTGCCTCTATTATAGAGAATGCTCAAACACTTTAAAATTAGCAGACCAGTGGGAATCGAATTCTATGAACGTCTAACCGCTGCTATCCAACAGGCTGACATACCTCGAGACAATCAACGCTGTTACAATTTAGATACTAATTCAGAACACTCAAGACCACCATATCGACGTGGTACCTAGAATACCATGTCAATATGGTACAGTCAACAGCAGAAGCTGCCATGCGCGCCAGGCGCTCTCAATGATATACACACGGAGTCTAAGAGAATAAGGATTGTACAGATCATTGTAAGTGTGTTTTAAGCGGCGCACGAGCTGTGAGGATTCGTAATTTCGAAACCCCTATATAAAAATGAGTCATATGTTATAAGAGAACGATGGGTAGGTATAATCATAAATCATGCGAACTGACATGGCCCCTGTTTCCTTTTTGCCAAGACCCTTGGTTACCTAATTTGGGGTTCACATAATTAGTGTCTAATAATAAATACTTGCAATATAATGTAACTAAATCATAATTTATTAATCTAATCAACAATAACCTCATCTACTTTTTATCAGTAATCTTGACATTGGTCTGCTGCAGTTTGGCGATCATCATCTGTTCCTTGGCTTCCTTCTTGGCCATCCTCTCTGCCTTCTTTTGTTCCTTCTCCCTCTTGGCGAGCATCTCCTGGAAGCGCTCGTCACGCGGGTCAAGCTTGAAGCCAAAGTGCCTCCTCACTTCTTCAACAAGACGCTCTTTCTTGGCCTACAAACAAAATAAGTCAATTAGTATAACACTATATAAATCCACGTAAAGATTCAGACTCAAATATTTATTAGTCCAACATAGGTATTTAAATTACATGATGTTACATTTTGATTTGTATCAATATGTGGTGCCTTGGTCATACAAATTAGATTGCAAGCTAAAAGTATCTTTTGTCTGTCCTTCTTTCAAGTATCAACAGAGTAAGGAATCGCAAACTTAGCAAACACAGTGCTGTCTGTCTAGGTTAAAATTCAGAATCATAAAATTCAGGTAAGGATTTATCATTAGGCTACATGTAAATAACTTGGCTAAAATATTTTAATAAGCCTAACAGCGGAACAAAATATCCATGACTTTCACTTTCAATGTGCAAAGAGTGTGTTCCCAGTCAGTATTGAAAGTATTGAAGGACTTAATTAATGAAGTTTCGGATGTAAAATTCACCTTAGCTGCCTCTGCCTCAGCAACCTTCTTTGCCGTCTTATTCTTTAAATCCTTCTTCCACTGAGCCAGCTTTTCAAATTTGGCTGCTAGCTCTTTCTCCCTCTGCTCTACTTTAAACTTCTCTTCTTTCCTCTTCTGTGCTGCTGACTCCATCATATCTTTTATGGTAAATGGAAAAGCTACTGTTTCATATTCTTGTCTTTCTTTTATGTCCCGGCTTGAAGGCCAGCATATACCTGAAATGGACAATTTATTTATTTACTTAATCTTTAATGCACAAAAAATACTTATCATACAAAAGGTGGATGCAATGCCATGAGGTATGACTGGTAACCTTAGGGCAAAGCAGAAAAAATGATTTTATTCTAAATAAAGGTTGTCAGGTTTTCTCTCTCCTCCATTCCTAACACCCAGACTTAAACCTTGAATGTCCTGAAAGCATTTTATTACACATCTTTCTACCATAGACCAATTGGTTTGATATTTTGGATAGAGTCAATTTTATGAAGCAAAGAGATACATATAATATATATTCTTTTATTCAGAAAGGGCATATATTGGATCATACTTATTTAGGCAACTATCGGAGACTTACTTGGATTAATGCCACTAGCGATGCCATATTTTCCATACAGTTTTCTGTTATACTTGACGGTCAAATGTGTGGTGGTCATGGGCTCTTGGTACGGCCGCCGATCATTCATTATATTGTAGTGCGCCTTCGTCAAACGAGACACATTTCGTTTCTTCTCGATCTCTGCTTCCTTGGCCCGGACATCATCAGCGTCGTCGATGAGGACTTGTTCATTCTGTTCTATAACCTCTGGTGCTGTAGTAGAGTAACGAAAGAGCGAACTTAAGAGACTAGGTCGGGCTAACTTTGCTCTTAAGCACAAATTCATTTTGCACTATTATATAGTAATTAATAATATTAATTTTTATATAATAATAACAAACAATATCTCGTTTAAGTTTGAGGTTATATTTAATTGTCAAGAAGCAAGAAGTCAAGAATTACAAGTCCCAAAGACAATATTTACTCTTTTTTTTTAGGAAATTAAACGTTTCCCAAATGCCAAATACATAGAAACGCAACAAATGCCGCATGCCACACATAATTTGTTGTTATGTACGCGACTACCCCTTAACTGATTCCAAATGACGTTTTGATCAATATTACCACATGCAAAAATAAAATTTTTATTATAGCATAAAGTTATAACCTTTATATTTTGTGTCATAAGGACGAATATTAAATACAAGCCTTTTTTCGATAAAATGTCGATGTCATTTTCATACCCGTCTATCTTGTCTATGCTATGCCCTTGTATTAGTTGTATTAGTAATCGAATCGACGTTTTTGTTCATTGTCTGATTTTTCCAATTAGTATTTGTATTCAATTTCAATATGGATGATTTCGGTGATAGTTTCGTTCAGCCCGAAGTAGATCCCGCGGCGGAGTTCCTCGCTCGAGAACAGAACCAGCTCGCGGGATTAGAAGATGAGTTGGAGACCAGCGCTCCTCCGCCCCCTGTTGTGCCTGTGGCTTCCAATGGCTTGGTCGATGATTTCGTCGGTAAGAATTGCTTGGAATATTGGTCTCTGTGTAAAATACTAATATATAGATAGAAATCTGAAGTTAATTAGTGTCTTCAGCGGCCTTTTTCTTAAGACGTAACGGGTCTACCCTATTTTCATGTTTTATTTAATATTTTCAAGATTCATCCTTTAGTAAAGCGGTTTATTGTATTAAACACTGCTTCTCTGCATATAACAAATATTGTAACAGTTGTCTTTTCTACTTTCAAGAAATACCCAGCACAGCCGTGTTAGAGGCAAATGGCATGCTAGAAGAGGATCCTGCACCATCTGTGTTCCGACAGGAGCGGGAGGAGCCGGAGAAGATAAGAATATGGCGCGAGGAGCAGAAGCTGCGACTGGAAGAGAAAGGTGAGCTCTCACCCTCACACTAATCCATCTAGTCCCAAATTAAGCTCAAGAAGGCTTGTGTTATGGGTACTAGATAACGGTATACATACTTATATAGATAAATATATACTTAAATAACATAGAAGAACCATGACCCAAGCACTAATATTCTAGTTCATCACACAAATATTTGCCCTGGCAGGCAGGTGCTTACAAACTGCACCAACCCTGTGTTCAAAACACGTATACATAGTCTGTGGTCAGTTAAAGCAAAAAAATTGATAGTTCAAACCAATACTACTCTTCTAATGTCTTATCGGGATAGTACAGACAATTTTTTAAATATGGTGGTCTTCCTTTTCAGCATTATGTGTATGTCCATCATGCTTATGGCAATAAAATAAAGTTTTGATACATATGTTTGTACTTGACTGTGTGTAATATGTGCAGTACAGTCGAGTTCAAATGTAAATTCATCTACACACTTACGAGAAAAAAAATATCTGAACACCATTTTATGCTCCTGACAATAAGGTTGTGTTCAGATATTTTTGTTCTTGTAAGTGTGTAGATGTAAATGAACTCGACTGTACCTACAGCATATATTATGCTAAACATTTTTAATTATATCAAAAAGATTTGCATTAATTTTGCTAGGGCAAAATTTATCTGTAGTAAGAATTACAATTTTTATGGGACTTATTAGGAATTTAATTTTAAAGGTATCAAAATTATTGGACTATGGTATGTGAATCATACTTGGACAGTTTCCTTTAGAAGCTGATCATTTAGAATCTTTAGAATATCCCAATACTGTCCCAGATCCATGTTGTATCCTGCAAAATATGTTATGGGTTTACATTGTTTTAACATTAAAAAAATTATAATTTACAGATGCTGAGGAAGAGAAAAAGAAAGAAGAAATGCTTAAAATAGCAAAGAAAGAACTTGAAGACTGGTACAAAACTCATGATGAGCAGATTGCCAAGACCAAGGCAGCCAACAGGTAATGTTCCTTAACAATTGTAATGGCTAATATTGTATGGGTCTGATAATCTCTGTACTTTTGGACTTATTTCAAGAAAGTTAAACTTCTATTCCTGATCTGTCTGCTAACTGTTTAGTAGAACCATTATTCCCCCCCCAATTGGAATCACAAAACATGTAATGGGAAGCTTGTTTCTATAATAAAAGACTTGTCCATAATCCTGTAGTTGGGTAGAATGCCTGCCGCCTGCATGTCTTAATCCTGTTCTAATACTGATTTGTTTTCTTTCCAACGCTGTCAGGGAGTCTGCTAAGTGAGTATAATACTGATATAAGACACACCCACACTAACAATATGGTGTTGTTGGATTGCTATTTTCTGATATGGTGAACAACCATACATTTGTATGGCAGGATCTTTTTCTTCTGTGATGTTTTTCAGTTGTCTCAACAGGTTTTGGTTATGAAAAGGTGCAGGAAAATGGTTTGTTGTTCTAAATGTGATCATAGTTATAATTTAACAGAGGGTTTAAATATCATTATCCGACAATATTCAGTCACTGCTCATGAAAAGCCATATTTCTGGTTACATATAAAATAACAATATCATCATAATAACATTATCACAATTTCAAGTCAAGTACACACAATGACAACATAAATTATCCAAATTAGACAATTTGTATAAGAAATGTATTTCGACTTCATAATTTTTTATAAATAATGACATTAATGACACAAAGGTAAATTAAGAAAGAAAAATTGAATGCGATCCACTACAATCCAATGGGGAGTTTGGGACAGGGGATCGTGCGTGTAAAGCGCACATCCGAGGGTATGGCTAATGCGCATAAGCATTTCAAACATATGACGCAGAGGGCGCTCCAGTAGCGTAAAGAATTATGGAATGAAAGATTTGGTGTGATCGACGTAGCGGTCAAATAGCTCAGTTGGGAGAGCAATGTGCCGGAAACGCAGAGGTCGCAGGTTTGAATCCTGCGTGGATTGTAGAGGATCGCATTCAATTTTTCTTTATTAATTTACCTTTGTGTCATTATTTATAAAAATAAAAATGTGGTATTTCCACATAAAAACATAGAATCCATATAAAAGATTCTATAAAAATATTCATAATTTTTTATTTATTTCTATAATCAGATAGCCAATTTATGAGCACATGTAATGATTTGGTATGTCACTATTGTGATGAATATCATATCATAAGGACATTTTCACATAGCCGGTATACTATGCCTGGAGAGTAGCCACAAGCTGTGTCACCATGGTCACCAACTTGTCGTCGTTTCTCTCAGGATGAATGATTTGCGGGCTTCCAAGGCTAACATGGTCGTTTGACCGCAGGAACGCGGAGCGAGCGCTGGCGCGCGGCTCGGAGGGCAGCGTGGAGGAGGGCGGCGAGTGGGCGCGCGTGGCGGAGCTCTGCGACTTCGGGCCGCGGCGCGGCCGCGACGTGGCGCGCCTGCGCAGCCTCGTGCTGCAGCTCAAGCAGAGCGGCGTGCGGCCCAAGCATCCACCCCGCACCGGCAAAGCGTAACTTACTAACAATTATCATTTACAATCGAAACTCACTGAGTGTCACTGACTCGACCTCATACATAACATGTGGACTATATTGGAATAAATACGCCTAGAAACCTAGTGAGCGCTTGAACGTGAAGCCGGTTTTGTTTAACCACAGGCTAAGATTCGTCCGTGTGCGCATTTCTCTTAAGGTCAATGTCACAAGCAAAATGTCTATGATTGGTTCATTGCCGAGCACACCGTAGACACGCACATAAAGCCCAAGTATACTATTAGAACATTCTAAAAACTGAAGAACAATTATCTATAGGAAATCTTTTTCTGTTAAACTGCCACCTAGTATGAAACATTAAATGAAATAAAACAATTCACTCAATGAAAATAGTTTATTTTTCCAACAACTTAATACAAAATTGGTACAATAATACTAAGCACTGGTAACAGCTCCTAAGTAAATATGTGTAGCTTTTTATTAGCACCTATGAAAATTACTAAAAGAATAATTAAAGTTAGGGACCCTATTTTGGGAGCCCTTGTGAATCCGGTTTCCGACGTCGCGTGCTAATTAAGGCACTAATATTTGTCTACAAGAAATTAAATTTGAATCTAAAATAAATATTTTTTGCAGTCTCGGTTATAAATAAAACTAAAATTTGTCCTAATTCAACATAGAATAAAAGCAAGACTAAGGCACATGCCCCTATTAATCAGTAAAAGTTTTTAATTACAATAATTGACAATAATTCAACTATGCAACTAAATAGTTGAAAAAAATACTAATAGAATACTGTTAACTTTGTTCCCATATTCGTATATATGGTCTTTAAAATATATAAACATTAATTTTAGTCGGAAAATTAATCTTTGGTCAAGCCATATACAAACATACATGATGTTTTTAATCGAAAGAGTCCACTTTCTTGCTTGTTTATAGTGTCGAAATTTGTTTGCATTTTTATACCAATAACATGTGAGTGCGTCCTTAATGGTCAGCAACAAAATGGACCCTTTTAGGTACAAAGTATTTTATGATTTTTTCCTGAATTTAAAATCATTTTTGTCCACAGGGCCGCCTGAATCAGAGCAAGACACTAGCCTAAATACCTACACTGTAATCAGTCTCAGGTTGAATGACCTATAATTATATAAATATAGACAATGTTAATGGATGCAACATGTAATAAATAAATAACGATTATTGTTCAAAGGGCTATTTGTCCAACTGTTATTTATTGAAATTATTATTTTATACTTAATATTCAAACTACCCACTATTAGGTAGTGGGGAATCATTATTAATTTCAATTAATTTGAGTATTATGAATAAATCATTCCAAAAAATACTACCTATTGGTTATAATTGTAAATCCCTAGCTATGTCTATGTGCTTCCTCTTATGTATTCTTTCAACTAGTTGTAGCAACAAATACATGAGACTTATAACTAACAGGAATGGCCACACTCCACACGAGAGGTAGCTTTTCAGTTGTTCCCCTAAAGGTTTATTTCTATTTTGTGATATTTTATTATAAACTATCTCTGTTCTCCTAGTCACATCCATCCAGTTGTACATGCTTCTCACCATTACGTTGCATTCATATGGGCAAATCATTTTACCTTCTTTGATATCTTTCATTGCCAGTTCAATGCCCTCTACAAGGCTGCCAACATTGGGTTCAGTCAAATAAATCATTTTATCTGGCAACACCTCTGGGATGCCTCCAACTTTAGTGGAGACCACTTTGAGCCCGCATGATGCTGCTTCCACGATGGCCATGCAGTATGCCTCAGTCAGCGAGGTGTTCAAGAAAATGTCCCCTTTAACAAGGACATCTCTTACTTCAGAATGTTTTAAGCTACCCAGTAGTGTGACACAATCTTGAAAACCTTTTCTTTCCCTGACCTCTTGTAGCAGCCACATCTTAGGCCCATCACCACCAATGATAAACCTCACATTTGGATAGCGGGGACACATGTCAGCTATCACTGCAGCCATTAAATCTACTCCTTTTCTGTATACCATCCTCGAAACTATGACTATAGTTATCACATTTGGATCCCTTTTACTTGGGTCTGGAGTAAAGCTATAAGAATCTACAGCATTGGGAATAACTGCAACCTTGTGGGCTTTAACTTTGGCCCTCAATACGGTGTTTTCTTTCCCCGTGTGTGAAACGCAAATACAATGGTCACACTCACACAAACACATTTGCAGGTACTTGTTAGTTAGTACTGCAGATGTGTCAGCAAAGCCAAATAAGCTGTGGTCTGTGAATACTGTTTTCAATCCTAATAATTTACCTATAATTGACACTTCGTGTCCCATGACGCTGAAAGCGGAGTGTCCATGGACTATCTCAATACACTCCCTGATGAGTATGTAACGGATGATTGCAATGTTGCAAATCATGGTCGGAAGTACGCACTGAGCGTACATGACCCTTATTGGCAAGTAGTACACCTTCAGTCCTCCGGTCATGTAGCGTATGCCGACGCGCTCACCGTACGAGTGCGTGATTACAATGACTTTGTGACCCTCCTTGATTAGACACTGCGACAAGTTGAATATGTGCTCCTCGACGCCACCCGTGTTAGGGAAGAAGAAGTCAGACGCCATGCATATTACGTGCCGCTTAAACCGCTTCTTTTTCTTTATAAGGTTCTGAAAATGAATAAAAGAAGATTCGCCATTTATCACAGAATTTCAGCCAGTTTTTGGCACTCCTATAATAAAATACCAAGATGCCTTACCTTCATTTCGAAAATATTATGTTGGCTATCTCGATTGCATGTGCAATTTCTTCATTGTAACCTTTTTTTAATTCAAATATTGATAAAATAAGGATGGCCTTATCACGTTAGTCATAATCAATTTAATCCTGACAAGTGACAACTTGACGTAAAGAAAACGTCAACAACATAACGGCAGTTGCTGCGTTTTAATATGAAAGTCAAATAGCTCCCGCGTTATTTTAGGCCTATAAATAATTGAAAGCGCGATTTCATAAAACGCGATTTAATTTTATAATTATAAGCATAGAATGAAAAAAATACAGGGTCATATTAACGCAGTATTTTACATTATGAGCTTTTGAAAAAAAAAAAGAGTCAAAAGACGACGAATTTTAACATAATGACGATTACGTTTGCAACACTGCAATGGCAATCAGCTGTCAATGTTGTGCGCATGTTTTCAATTGTCAATTTCACATTATTATATTTTGTTGAATATTACTAAAAAGTAACTAGGCAAATATGCAAGAAGAAGAAAGGAAAACAGAGCGAAAGAAGAAGAGATTTTCGGCGCGCCTTAAAAGTTCTAAAGGAATTATATGCACCGACAAATCAAACGGCGTATGTCTAACTTACAAAGTTTATTTACTTTACTAGAACTGTTCATACTACGTGTTTTTTTTGTATTTGCGTTTACTGCGAGGGCACATTCTTCAGATCGAATTAAGTAAATTTCTCCAAGAAACTAATGTCTTAACTCATACCGTTATTAAAATATTCAAGATCTTAATTTTCTCACTTAAGTATGTTAAACCAGTGTAAAGTCTTCTTAATCCATAACCAAATATTATTTAATATCAATTCGTTCAAGTAAAGAGTTCAGTTCTTACACATGCATGACAAGGTCAAAACAGGAATCTGTCAAAGATAATTCTAAACACTGATATTTAATTGACACTAACTTTCTCTAACTCTAAGGGTTGTTTCACACGTACCACAACCACACGACAACCACAACCACACCACAACCACACGACGTGGTCGGGCGCATATTTTGTATGGTTAATGAATAGTTCAATTCACACGTAACCACAACCACACCACAACCACACGACGTGGTTGCGACGTGGTCGGGCGCATATTTTGTATGGTTAATGAATAGTACAATTCACACGTAACCACAACCACACCACATTTTAACGCTGCGACGTGGTGTGGTTGTGGTACGTGTGAATTGAGCCTTAAGTGCCCTTTACAATGGTCATCAACTCAATATTAAATTAGTTTGTATGAAAAAAACAAAAACTGATTTATAAGATAGTTTTTTTTAACGTACCAAGCATTATGTCGAAGTTAACGCAAATCAAAAAAATCATCCTGTATATTATAAGTTGATTTCTTTTATTCACAGAATATTGTGCTCTGTAATGTTGGTCAGGCAACGGGGTTAACAAAAGAAAATGTACACAATCTAATTAGAAGTACTGTACCAAGCGCACTTCTTCCGAAGTTAATAGCAGAAAAAGGAGAAACGCATTCGTTTTTAGTTTTTAACAGCGAAGAAGATGCTACTTTATTTTATAAGGAGTGTAACGGAAAAAGCAAGCTTTGTGAAACTCTTATATATATGAGTTATGTGGAAAATGGTAAGTGGTTTCACATTATTAAAAGGTTTTATTTATTGGTAATTTATCCTTGAAATTTTTTCGTGTATACATTAATGACGGTGTTGGAGCCGTAGCACGTACTAGCTTAGCATGACCGCATAGTCCTGCAAAGCTGCTCATAGGGGTGTTACACCAGAATATCAATTTTGCTGGGCCTACGACAAATATGGCAGCAGTATAAAAATGTACACAAACTCCTAGAATACACTATCAGTGCAAAAATCCATGTATAAGACAGAAACGTATGAAAAGAATGGCATCACATGCCCAACCTTGTGGTGAAATGGCCCTCTCAATAGCTAAATAAAAATATTTGTATATAATTCATTCACACTTTTATGGATAGAATCCATCATATTGTACAAATACAAATTAGGTAATTTTTTGTGCCACATAATTATAATAAATCAAAACTTCAATCAAATTAGGCACTTTGTAACAATCCCCATATTAAGCAATTATTTATAACTTATGAAATACTTGAACTTTACCAAAGATTTTCTCTTATCACCAGTTCCAAACCTTGAAGTCATTATCAAGCATGAACTCCCCAAGGGGCTGCTCATCCTCGATGACTTCATCACGTCTGAAGAAGAAACTCTGTTCCTGAAACTCTTTGACTTTGAAGAATCCAGTAACTTAAAAAATCGTCAAGTGAAGCACTATGGGTATGAGTTCCGATATGGCAGTAATGATGTTGACTTGGCATCTCCATTGGAACAGGGAATTCCTCCGGAATGTGATATGTTGTGGGAGAGGCTTAAAAAGTATGGATTGAATATTGAAAAGCCAGATCAAGTGACCGTAAACAAGTACAACCCCGGGCAAGGTAAATTAATGTTGTCATGATGTTGTTTTCCAAAGATATGTTTATAAACCAGTCTACATTATCTTAATTTAATGTCTAACTAACACACTCATTATATTAAAACACTTTAATGAAAATAAATAAAACCAGACTACATATTATTCCATTTATTCCGCTAAATTGCAGGTATTCCATCACATGTGGACAAGCACAGTCCGTTTGAAGAGACCATCCTGTCTCTATCTCTTGGCTCCTCCATAGTGATGGACTGGCGGCATCATTCCGGCAACTATGTGCCGGTGGTGGTGCCCGTGCGGTCCTTGCTCGTTATGCAGGGTGAGGCCAGGTTAGAATATATTTTTGGAGTACAATTACTCCATATTTTTTTTAGTGTACCAAGTTTATCAAATTTCGAAACAAAGCCTTTGAATTCATTCACAAACTGAATTCAGCCTAACTCTTGTATTTACACCACTTTTATAGTCAAAAATCATTATAGATTGCTATTTCGTCGGGGATAGTGCAATACCGCATAAATAACAGCTGTCGATAAAGTTCTCATTTCAATAAAATACTTAGCATTTGTTTGAATATTTAATCGTATCTACACTTGTTACTTACGCGGTATTGCAATCCCTGACGATTTGTAAGGTTCAATTCCAAATGCGAAAATCATGTATTCCGAAATCCAAACATGTTATATACGTTCAGTTTAATTTGATTAAATGGTTATTTAATGAAACTGAACACTTAACATGTTTGGATTTTGGAATATATGACTTCACCTTTACCTACGTACTTTTACGTTTGCGTACCTTTGATTAAATGGTTATTGAAGGTACGACTGGCAACACGGCATCCAGCCTCGCACCTGGGACCCCGTCATCAAGGAGCTGCCCCCGGGCCCCTCGCGCGTGGTGACGGCGGCCACGTGTGCCCGCGCGCCGCGGGTGTCGCTCACGTGTCGCCGCACGCGCAGGCCCGGCGCCGGCCACCCGTGTCCGTGCGGGGGCGGCGCGCTGTGCGACACCCGCACCCGAGCCGACCACGTCGCCTCTCAGCTGGAGGAGCTGCATGTGCATCAGGTACTTTACACTATCCTGTTTTTGACCGACTTCGAAAAAGGAGGAGGTTCTCAATTTAATTCTATGATGTTTTTTTGATTATTCTGACCAGCACTTTTTCCATAATTTAATTGGAATTGAGAAATTACACTAGAATATTACTGAGAAAGTGAGTATCAATAATACAAGAGGTGAGAAAACGAAAACTATAAAAGATAGGGAAATCTGTTCTTAGGAACCATGGCTTCGATTTTAGATTTATTAAAAACTGCTTTCAATTTTTTTTTGTATACCTCATGCATAACCCGGAATCGAACCCGATCGAAATAGAGTAGAGAAAAAAAACGACGTCAATTGATCCTGTTTTTTATTGAAAACAAATGTCTGTATGGGACTACATACATTTAGAGTGCTCTAAGAATCAGAAATTTCTGTTGCAAGCTGCAAGTCCATCATTACGCCTACCATAACGTAAGACTAGAAACCATAACAGCCAGCCTAGGCAGTTGTGGTTTCAAGTTATTTTACGCGCTTGATAACGATTAATAAACATTTCTTTTTTCTCTTCACTTAACGAAAGTGTTTTGTCCAGGTGTACGAACAGATCGCGAGCCACTTCAGCACGACGCGGCACAAGCCGTGGCCGAAAGTGGTGGAGTTCATGCAGAGCGTGCCCAAGGGCTCCGTCGTCCTCGACCTGGGCTGCGGGAACGGCAAGAACGTGCTGCCCCGGGCCGACATCCTCCAGGTACTGTCCAGGTGTGGTCACTCCAGCCGCGTGGCCCAGGTGTTCAAGCAGGTCGGGCCCCGCCGCTGCGGGATCCTGGACCAGGGCTACGAGAACAGTGAGATAGTGCTGCCCAGGACTGACATCCTCCAGGTACTGTCCAGGTGTAGTCACTCCAGCCGCGTGGCCCAGGTGTTCAAGCAGGTCGGGCCCCGCCGCTGCGGGATCCTGGACCAGGGCTACGAGAACAGTGAGATAGTGCTGCCCAGGACTGACATCCTCCAGGTACTGTCCAGGTATAGTCACTCCAGCCGCGTGGCCCAGGTGTTCAAGCAGGTCGGGCCCCGCCGCTGCGGGATCCTGGACCAGGGCTACGAGAACAGTGAGATAGTGCTGCCCAGGACTGACATCCTCCAGGTACTGTCCAGGTGTAGTCACTCCAGCCGCGTGGCCCAGGTGTTCAAGCAGGTCGGGCCCCGCCGCTGCGGGATCCTGGACCAGGGCTACGAGAACAGTGAGATAGTGCTGCCCAGGACTGACATCCTCCAGGTACTGTCCAGGTGTAGTCACTCCAGCCGCGTGGCCCAGGTGTTCAAGCAGGTCGGGCCCCGCCGCTGCGGGATCCTGGACCAGGGCTACGAGAACAGTGAGATAGTGCTGCCCAGGACTGACATCCTCCAGGTACTGTCCAGGTGTAGTCACTCCAGCTGCGTGGCCCAGGTGTTCAAGCAGGTCGGGCCCCGCCGCTGCGGGATCCTGGACCAGGGCTACGAGAACAGTGAGATAGTGCTGCCCAGGACTGACATCCTCCAGGTACTGTCCAGGTGTAGTCACTCCAGCCGCGTGGCCCAGGTGTTCAAGCAGGTCGGGCCCCGCCGCTTCGGGATCCTGGACCAGGGCTACGAGAACAGTGAGATAGTGCTGCCCAGGACTGACATCCTCCAGGTACTGTCCAGGTGTAGTCACTCCAGCCGCGTGGCCCAGGTGTTCAAGCAGGTCGGGCCCCGCCGCTTCGGGATCCTGGACCAGGGCTACGAGAACAGTGAGATAGTGCTGCCCAGGACTGACATCCTCCAGGTACTGTCCAGGTGTAGTCACTCCAGCCGCGTGGCCCAGGTGTTCAAGCAGGTCGGGCCCCGCCCCTGCGGGATCCTGGACCAGGGCTACGAGAACAGTGAGATAGTGCTGCCCAGGACTGACATCCTCCAGGTACTGTCCAGGTGTAGTCACTCCAGCCGTGTGGCCCAGGTGTTCAAGCAGGTCGGGCCCCGCCCCTGCGGGATCCTGGACCAGGGCTACGACGAGAACAGTGAGATAGTGCTGCCCAGGACTGACATCCTCCAGGTACTGTCCAGGTGTAGTCACTCCAGCCGCGTGGCCCAGGTGTTCAAGCAGGTCGGGCCCCGCCCCTGCGGGATCCTGGACCAGGGCTACGAGAACAGTGAGATAGTGCTGCCCAGGACTGACATCCTCCAGGTACTGTCCAGGTGTAGTCACTCCAGCCGCGTGGCCCAGGTGTTCAAGCAGATCGGGCCCCGCCCCTGCGGGATCCTGGACCAGGGCTACGACGAGAACAGTGAGATAGTGCTGCCCAGGACTGACATCCTCCAGGTACTGTCCAGGTGTAGTCACTCCAGCCGCGTGGCCCAGGTGTTCAAGCAGGTCGGGCCCCGCCCCTGCGGGATCCTGGACCAGGGCTACGAGAACAGTGAGATAGTGCTGCCCAGGACTGACATCCTCCAGGTACTGTCCAGGTGTAGTCACTCCAGCCGCGTGGCCCAGGTGTTCAAGCAGGTCGGGCCCCGCCCCTGCGGGATCCTGGACCAGGGCTACGAGAACAGTGAGATAGTGCTGCCCAGGACTGACATCCTCCAGGTACTGTCCAGGTGTAGTCACTCCAGCTGCGTGGCCCAGGTGTTCAAGCAGGTCGGGCCCCGCCCCTGCGGGATCCTGGACCAGGGCTACGAGAACAGTGAGATAGTGCTGCCCAGGACTGACATCCTCCAGGTACTGTCCAGGTGTAGTCACTCCAGCCGCGTGGCCCAGGTGTTCAAGCAGGTCGGGCCCCGCCCCTGCGGGATCCTGGACCAGGGCTACGAGAACAGTGAGATAGTGCTGCCCAGGACTGACATCCTCCAGGTACTGTCCAGGTGTAGTCACTCCAGCCGCGTGGCCCAGGTGTTCAAGCAGGTCGGGCCCCGCCCCTGCGGGATCCTGGACCAGGGCTACGAGAACAGTGAGATAGTGCTGCCCAGGACTGACATCCTCCAGGTACTGTCCAGGTGTAGTCACTCCAGCCGCGTGGCCCAGGTGTTCAAGCAGGTCGGGCCCCGCCCCTGCGGGATCCTGGACCAGGGCTACGAGAACAGTGAGATAGTGCTGCCCAGGACTGACATCCTCCAGGTACTGTCCAGGTGTAGTCACTCCAGCCGCGTGGCCCAGGTGTTCAAGCAGGTCGGGCCCCGCCGCTCCGGGATCCTGAACCAGGGCTACGAGAACAGTGAGATAGTGCTGCCCAGGACTGACATCTTCCGGGTACTGTCCAGGAGTAGTCACTCAAGACCACGTAACTCTGATATTCGTGGAATCCCAGGCCTCCATTCTGGCTCTTGACTGCCACAAAGACAAGAAACCCAGAACGTATTTCCAAGGCTATATCGTCCTGAACCTCTTAATAAAAACATTTATTTACCTAACCATTGTTAAAAATATCATTGGATGTTCGCCAATTGAAGGCTACTAATCCACTCCATGAAGCCAAAAATAGAACGTAGTGACGAAACACTATCAGAAGCTTGATTGCTCAGACACCATAAGATCACGATCCTCAGTAATCAAGAAATCGACATGATGCTTTCATAATCGCGGATACAACTAACATTATGATATTCTAGATCGATTCATTATCAAAGTCGCGCAAATTTGTCAAATCTGACCTTTAAGCAGGTCCGAAGTTATTGTTAGAGGGCAAAGGCTCCTTGGCACTTGGCATTTGGGGCCCCCTTACCTATCTCGAATCGGTTTTCATTAAATTAAATAGTAGGTAGTATTTTAAATGATAAATAAGGAGAATACTAGACTGGCTGGACCCCTAGGCCCGGGCCTCGTGGGCCTAGGGGTAAATACGGCACTGTATTCAATAGCATGATGATACGAACCAATGCACGTGCCTTCGTGAATGATCAGATAATAATGTTGTTTCCAGATCGCCGGCGAGCGCAGCAGCGGCCTGCTGTCGGAGTGCCACGCGCGGCTACAGACGCTGCGGCTGGGGACGGGCTGCGTGCGGCTGGGGACGGACTGCGTGCGGCTGGACCTGTGCGCGGTGCCGCTGCGCGACGGCGCCGCGGACGCGCTCATCTGCGTCGCCGTCATACACCACTTCAGCAGCCCCGTGAGTGCACTGTGCTCACTCGTCTATACGAGTAGGCTATCCCAACAAGGGTTTTACAACCCGTGCCATATCTAACTGGCAACGGCAAATTTTTGGTAACTGAATGACGTTGAATGTCAGTGAATGTGGTGTCCATTTCTGATTAAAAAGAAACGATACGGATGTAATTTTCTAGATCTTCGGTCTGTATATATAAAAAAATTACGTCCGTTTTAAATTTCAACACAGCAGACATCACATTTTGCGAAAGATATCTTCATGGGTGTCGTTTTCTAAGGGACAGATTTTTAAAAGGCTTGTGTTTAAACGCCTACCAAATATGATTAAACGCCTACCAAATATGTTGATAAATTACTACCAATAAATTCTTAATGCTCACCAAAACGGATGAATGCTCACCAAATAGTGTATCCCAAACTATTCTATAAATAAAGCAAATAATTCTTTTTCTTACATCCTATAAAAATATATGAACACCATTAAAGTTAATTTCAGACCAAATAATCTAAATTACTGTTAAATGGATGTCACCAATATTTTATATTATTACTGCCATTTTAGTCATTTTTGCTCACCAAAATTTCAAATTGGTGCTAGGCGGCTAAAACTCGGTATCGAGGGGCTCTCGGGGCTAAAAAATATGAATCTGAAATCTTGTCCGAAAATTCGGTCAAATTCGGAAAATATCGAAAAATAACGATTCAAAATTTCAAATTGGTGCTAGGCGGCTAAAACTCGGTATCGGGGGGCTCTCGGGGCTCAAAAATATGAATCTGAAATCTTGTCCGAAAATTCGGTCAAATTCGGAAAATATCGAAAAATAACGATTCAGAATTTCAAATTGATGCTAGGCGGCTAAAACTCGGTATCGAGGGGCTCTCGGGGCTAAAAAATATGAATCTGAAATCTTGTCCGAAAATTCGGTCAAATTCGGAAAATATCGAAAAATAACGATTCAAAATTTCAAATTGGTGCTAGGCGGCTAAAACTCGGTATCGGGGGGCTCTCGGGGCCCAAAAATATGAATCTGAAATCTTGTCCGAAAATTCGGTCAAATTAAAAAAAAATATCGAAAATAAAAAACTATTTGTATGGAGAAAATTTACTACCGACTACCGCACATTATGGAGCGTTTTTTAGGGATATAAAAAAAAAACTAACCTAACCTAACCCGGCCTGAAAGGTAATCAGGATTAGATGGTTACCTAGCTGAAACACTAATTTATGAAAACAATATTTGGTGAGCAAAGAATCCATTTTGGTGAGTAAAAAATCCATTTTGGTGAGAAAAACATCCATTTTGGGAAGCAAAAAGATATTTTTTGGTAATAATTTTGATGTTTTATGAAAACAATATTTGGTGAGCAAAAAATCCATTTTGGGAAGCAAAAAGATATTCTGACTCAACATAAAATTATTCTGGTGTAATATATATCGATTTTGGAATACAAATGGTTTAATTTGGGGAGCACTATATAGAGAGAGTTTAATTTAAATGGAAGCAATTCATTTTATTTGGAACTTAGTTTTGGGGTATAAAAGCCATTTTGGTGAGCGTTTAAATTGTTCCCTTTTTAAAATAACGTCCTATTTGGATTAGAATGTAATTCATTCAGCGTTCATTTTTCTTTAGCTTTGATAGCGTTGGTTAAGGGGCTACCCGCTCTCAATGACCTTCGATCTGTTGCGATAGATTTTCCCATATTATAAATAGCTAATCATAATAACATAGTTTTTCCACAACAAAATACCGTATCAAGTACCTTTCACATGTCACTGACTTTGAGATACAGGCCGTCAAAGTTTACGATTTTTTCGGGGATAAAGTTGTGGAAACGGTTTTTTGCGTTTTTCTCAAAAAGTATTGAGAAAAATAGAAAAAGCTTCAGAACAAATTTTGTGGAATATGGTTTAGAACAATAAAATGCAAGATATTTTCTACATATACACCGGGGATAAAAGTAGAAACGAGATTAGTGTATTTTTGGTCCTTCACCGAATATTTTTTATAAAATACACAGTCGTTAAATCAAAATTCGGGTCTATACAAAGTGTTAAGCATAGACCATACTACAATATATATTAAATAGAACATTATAACTCTATAATCCACAAACTAGATACGATGTAAAAATCATCAAATTGGCTGATTTCTGCAGGGAGCCCCTAATGTCAAGTTCGCTAGTTTTCCCACTGGTGTAAGGGTGCGTCTCCTCTGAAGCGAGGCGGAGCGGAGAGGTGCGGAATAGACCAATCACCTGAGTTGAAATCTGTATCTCAACTCCGTTTCACTTTTGTGATTGGTCGATTTTTTTTTTATGTCATATGGGGCAAACGAGCACACGAATCGCCTGATTCCGCACGCCTCCGCTCCGCTCCAGTGGAGACGCACCCCATTCCCCAAGGAACGACCATTATCCAAGAGTTTATCTATCCAGGCGCGCCGCCTGGCCGCCGTCAGGAGTGTAGCGCGGCTGCTGCGCTCGGGCGGCGCCGCGCTGCTGACGGTGTGGGCGCGCGAGCAGGCGCACGCGCACTACCTCGCGCGCGCCCGGCCGCGCGGCCCCGAGCAGCGCGTGCAGGTCGGGGCCTGCTCGCTGCCCGTGCACGAGAACAGGACGCCCTTCCAGCACCAGGACCTGCTGGTCCCGTGGAAACTGAGGGCCAAGAAGGGTGACAAGCTGTCCAATGACAGCGAGGACACCCTCCTGCGGTACTACCACGTGTTCGAGGGGGGCGAGCTGGACGCCCTGTGCGAGAAGGCCGGGCTGGACGTGGTGACCAGCTTCTACGAGGAGGGGAATTGGTGTGTGATATGTAGTAAGAAATAAATCGAGAATTTTTTTACTTTTTTAATCGTTACAAATGTCACGGCCTACAAAATTATATAAAATTAAAAAACTATCAAAGTCGCTTGTTTTAGCTTTAACCGTTTGGGCGTCACTGTCCGTTGATAGACGTAATTGGCAGTTTGATCTCGAGTTCACAATGAAGAAACCATAAACCTCGATGGATAAAAAACATCCGTAAAACTTTTTATAATGCCCAAACATCCAGTTTATAACATCCATAGAAAATTGATGACAGTCAAAAGGTTAAAGATCTAATTACAAGGTTCACATATATCATAACCGAGTGCAACCCGTCGGAAACATTAATGGTGCGTCTCCAGTGAAGCGAAACGGAGCGGAGACGTGGTGATATTGGACGTCTCCGCTCCGGTTTAGTGGAGACGCACCCTTATGGGCCTCGCTGTAATGTGAAACCCCGCTAGCGTCGTAATGACGTCATCGCAGCAGGTCCACAGATATTCCGCCGAGTTAAATAATGGACCATCCGACAGAATGTCTTCTGTATTTATAAAGTCGTGGTCATACGGGGAATAACAAAGTGCCAAAAAGAGCCTAACAGTAACTGTGGAACATCCGTAATTTTTAAGTGTAAAATGTTGTTATTTACAAATTCATAATAAAAAATATTTAGTGACCAAGTATTTTAACAAGAAATGAAAAGCAAATATTGCACAAACCCGCAGTGGTATAACGTGAACATTAAAATGTGTCTACCTGTAACATATTTCTCAAAATTATAATTTGGAATATTCAAGGCAGTTTACGACATTAACTGACACTCTCGAACTGCTTCGATCGCATAATCACTTATCAGAAACTACTGAAATACAAAAATTGAAATTGCACTACAATAACTCCTTAAAACAAAAATTATGAATATGGCAACACTGATCGCTAAGGTTTCACGAGTGCCAACTGCAGAAGCGGAATGACGGATATCGTGGACAGGTCTGCCAACACCGCGTCTACGTTCTGCAACGTGTTCACTTGGAAGATGTTCTCTTTTCGAAAACTCAGTATTGCCAACGCTAAAAGTGGTAGGATTTCAAGAGAATCGTAGCCCAATATGGCGTCCCAGAGAAGTAGAAGTTGATCGGGGGGTAGGTGGCCGCTGAAGGCTCGCATCAGCCATTTGAACACCACCCTGATGCTGCAAAAAAATATATTTCTTGTGTAAATCTGTTTTGGTGTGCAATAAAATAAGGTGTCATTGTATTGTACGCTTTATATCGGAGTGAGAGGTGGATAGGACACAAATGTACAGAATTACTCGAGGCCTGAGAAATGTGGTGTTGGCGAAAGATGGAGAAGATAAGTTAGATGGAAAAAGTTACAAATGCCGAAGTGCTTGATAGATAAGGGGGAAAGGAAAATGGGAGTTAATTGGAAACTAGAGACAGTTTTACAAATGGGTGGATCAACTTTTTCTTGCTGTTATTCTGTCCGTGGGGATACCTAATAGTGATTAAATTTCTAAGAAGTGTTGACAATTGATATTGCTGGTATTGTCAGGAGATAGTCTACATAAGAATGGGCTTATAACTGCTTAAATTACAAAGCTTTTGCTAAATATAACCACGAAAAATCGTAGTTTTAAAAAGTGACCCAGGGGAATCAATAGTTGATTGACCCAAATAACATCACACAAGGAAGCGTAGGGATCAACGGGAAGACCAAGAATAATTTATTTAAAACGTATTTAATCGGTTCGGTACTTACGGATTAATATTGATGTTCCGAAAATGTATCCAAAGCAGTGGCTCGTTCGCCTCCAGCAGCCTCTCGTACAGCAGGCACAGTGATACTATACCCTGGAACAATACAACATTAGTTCTTACTCCAATACTAATCGTTGACTGCATTCAAAGTAGCACGACAGTTTCTGTAAAACATTGACCCAGCGATATTATGAAGTCCAGTCACCACAAGAAAGAATTTAGATTCACGGCTATTCTGCAATTCAATCTTAGCTATTCCGCTCATCATAGTTCAGCCAGAGAGGGATGCCCGATTAAAACCTAAGGAGCAGCCCCCGGGCTTTAATGAAAGTACCTGTGGATGCGTGGAGATGTAGTGGAGCCGGTGCCAGTAGCGGATGTAGAACGCGCGGAACGTGTAGTACAGCTGCACCGGGTCGTCGTACAGGTAGCAGAACGGGGTTGCTGGAAATATCGCGAGCATATAGTAGTAAAGGTGGCTATGCTGAATAGTATGTTCATAATGATTTAGTACCTATTACATCAGGTATTGGTCTAAAAACTCATTCGAAAATACCATAAGCGGTGATAGATCTAGGCGTGAGGTTTGAATTTGGCGCGTGCTTTCATCCGCAATAGCGTCGAAAGACAAATACTTAAAGGAACCTCTTTCCTGATCGATGCCTGGCGTCGGCTCTGAAGTGCTACTCCTATGTTCGAAATTTGACCGTCGTATAGTGCCGTCTCTCTCGACCTTCTGTTACAGTACTTTTATCTCACGAGCGCGGGTGAGCCATGTTTGCGTGAGTAATGTACATGCACATTGGCTCTGTGTGGGTGAGCCTGCACTGAACGCTCCCGAGCTCACCTACACAGAGCCAATGTGCATGTACATCTACTCACACAAACATGGCTCACCCGCGCTCGTTAGATAAAAGTACTGTAAAGTATATTTCGGTGAGCGGGCCGACACTATACAACGGTCAAATTTCGAACATCGGAGTAGGTTTTCTGCTTCCATGCTAGTGCGTCCGGATAGAGAATACGGCCGAGGCCCGGGTCATCGGTACTCACCGTACATGGAGAACCCGTGGAAGGGTATGACTCCGCTGGGAGGGAAGGCGGTGAGCCGCTCGCCGGGCGCGTGCCGCCCGCGCACCGCCACCGTCAGCGCCGCGCCCGCGCCGCCCGCGCCCAGCGCCGCGCGCACGCCGCAGTCGCGCGAGAAGCACAGCATCACCTGACAACACACGACACATCGGTGTAAACAGCGAATCAAGGGGATATGGCGATGAAAAGAGTTTGTACGGTTACGGATAACAGTCTTAGGGTCAGCTCACACCGAGACGCGACGATACTGCAAGAGGCCGGTGATTTCGCGCTGCGCCGCGCGCCGCCGCGAGACGCATCGCAACGTAGCGAGGCGCATCGTAAAATCGTTGGCAGCACGACGCCGCGCGGTGCAGCGGAACGTGTCTACTCGCCGCGTGCCGTGCACCCGCCCCGCCGCGTCCAAACGCCCCGCAGTCTACCTATTGCAAGCGCATGAGAATGGCGGCCTCAGGCTGCGCCTCGCAGCGTCGCGAGGCGCAGCGCCGCTCTTACACGCCGCGCATAGGTACCGGCGATGCACCGCTGCGTCGCGATGCGTCGCTCTACGCCGCGAGGCATCTCGAGGCGCAGTGCTGCATGGCGCAACGTATTTTTAATTCTCAAGATGAAATGTGTCCATTTTAATGTAGTAAATAAAGTATAATTTTGAGTCGCTCTATTGAAATGTGCGCGCAGCGTCGCGTCTCGGTGTGAGCTGACCCTTAGGGTGCGTTACCACTGACGCTGAGAGAAGCGTACTACGATTTGACCGGACCGAGAACTACCACACCAGTAGGTAGGTACCTACTTACATCGAACGGCGCTAGGCACCTATTCCCGATGGTGGATTTTCCCTTCGCACATTGCTTAGAGTCAAACCACGCTAACTCTTACATGCAAATAAACTGTCAAACCATACAAAGTGAGTCAATTTGTATTGTATGGTTTGCAAGATAGCGTGTTTTGATTCTAGCTGCGTAGCTAAATTTTTGGTGGAAAGGAAACTATATCCTTCGAACCCCTAAAGACTGTTCAGCAGTCGGTCTATCTTAAATCAACGATCTTGTTAGGTTGGCAGCAGGAACAAAATACCTCTCGACCATTATAACAGAATGTCAAATAAGTACACTTTTCTGAATAAATAGACGTCTTTCAGCTCTGATGATGGTGATAATGATGTAGACTTGTAAACTTACTGTTTTCGATTACGTATGAGATCAGGATCACCTTAACATAATGTATAGATACAATTTGATGAGATTCAATAGTAAAGAATTACGTATTAGGATGTTCACCTGGTAAAGTAGGTCTTCGAACACGAAGTACTGGTCGTCGTTGGAGGCGGTGAGCTGCACGTCTTTGAAGATGAGCTTGTCGATCATCAGGTCCACTTCCAGCACGCTCGCCCTCAGCTGGTTGAACGTCGCCGTTTGCTGAAATCGAACCGATCAGATCATCACCGCTCGTGTAAGAAAAATGAGCTAATTGAAAACGCACATTCTTCACTGGGTCAGTTAAATCCTCGTATGCTTATAGGCACGGATCCATGCGGGACATTTTAAGCTTACGTTAAAATGTCCGTTAATTTCAATATGATATTAGCACATGTTTGACATGGCATACGAGGAGTTAATAGTAAGTGTCTACTAGTAAGCTATGTTTTCCGCAAAGCCGTAGAAGATATGGGCTTAGAGTCCCTTCCGAACCAAATTTGGTATTGTTAATGATGGTATGGTTCCGTTAGATATTACTGATTTATCGCAACACAACTCTATACAGGTTCGATATAATTTAATTTAGATTGTAATGGGTTCCATACGAAGCTGGTAGAAGTGGGAGTGGGGGTGGGGGGTAAGAAAGTAGATCTGGAATAAACACTAGAGCGCATAATATAATAAAGTTATTTTTATCTTGGACTACTTCACCTGTTGTCTGACATCAGAGCCAAGCACAAGCGACCACAGCCTGGCCCGTAGCGACTGCGGACTGCCCTTCTTCAGGTACTCCTGTGCCACGGGCGCGTACGCCAGGGCCGCCACGCGCTCGCCCAGCCCCACGCGCTCGGCCTCCAGCGTCGCGAACCCGGGCACGGGGCTCGGCATCGAGGGGTTCACGCCTAGCAGCGGCTCGCCGGATGCCCATTCTGGGTACACTTTTCGCTGCAATCAAGTTTTTTTTTCTGATCTAACTATTACAGCATCATTCAATGTAAAAACGCTTAGGTAATTGTTGGTAGCCAGTCCAGCTATTCAATTATCTACTTGATATAGATAAATTATCTTTCTAAGAGTTCTCATAAAAATTTCAAAGGAATGAACAGTCAAATCATAGGTACAGCCTAGAAATGTTAGTATAAAATGGTAAACACTCACATCGCTATAGGGTGCTTCGAATTATATCTATTTGATACTAGTAGCTAAGTTAACATAAATTACCAATTCATCCAAGGTCTTCACCTGAAGAGGTAAATGCGCAAATTCCCATTTAGGCTCATCTCTGTAAAAAACGTGTCGGAGTTAATACCTCAAGGCATTCTCTACCAGTCAACATATCTATGCATGTAAGAATGAAAGGTAACAGAAAGTATTGTAATATTCATCTTACAATAGAGGTCCTTTAGTTCTTACGGATACACTTCGACCCAGTGGGACCTTTTGTGTAGTTACCCCTCGTTGCAAAGGATTGTTTTACCACCTCCATATATTGGATATTTGGATCATAAATATACTATTATAATACAATTACTCACTCTCTTGTATAAGGTACATAACCGGACAATGTCAATAATACTTCTAAAAAATCTTTTGGTGCGTAAACTGGCCTGTATTTTGACAAATCTGAAAAAAATACAGATCCACAATGACTAAGCTGACCTAAGTCAGTCCAAACTCCAAACCATTGAACTTGACCAGATATTAGCAAATATCTGGTCATGTTCACTGGTTTGGCCAGTGAAGAAGTAACAAATACTGCCTATAGTGACGCCATCTATTGGAATTATGGCTCATTTCTCCACGTATGACTATCGCGTTTAACCTTTAGAACACTTTTCCTCCCATGTCAAAATGTGGCTTAATACGCCAATAGTTAAAAAAAGAAAGAGCGAAAATATATCTTATCTGTCAGCGGGAAAATTGCTTTGACAGCGTCCGCCATTGACCACTTTAGTGGACGTTGGCGTGGTAGGCACGACAGCACACAACCACTTTAGTGGCTCTTGGCGTTCAAAGGGTTAAGATTAGACTAGATCTAGAAACTCACAGAGAGCTACTGAGACGCATTAGCCGGGCAGGGATATGTGATCAAATTATTTCCAACTTTCTATTGAAATTAGTTTCACTTTACTCACCTAATGTGTATGTGCTAAGTTCGTTCCACTTCTCTGCCAGTTCATCCTGCTCACTTTGGGGCCTTATTTTAGCTAAAGAAGTCTCTAAGTCAGAACACATTGAATTTAATGATTTATGAATTCTTTTCTCCCACTGAGTACTGGCTTTTTGTAAAGATGTTAATGGATCCAATTTCTAAAATTAATAAATGTTTGATTGATTAGATAATGGTAGGTATACTATATACTTTTTATTTGAGTGCGAAAGAACTACTTACATTTTGCTTGCTCTGAGTCCTCACCCAGTGGAAGACGGTGTTCCGTAACTTTGTGTCTAAACCTTTCTCTTTCATCGCTTGTTGCAAAGTTTGTTTAAAGTCTTCTTTTTTCACATTTGGCGAAGATACTAATTTCTTCAGGAGGAAATAAAGAGTGAATAACTTTTTCTTTATTATATAACTTAAACATAATGCAAAATACTTGCCTGGACGTCACTGTAAAATGATTTGTATATTGATAAGTTTTTTATCTCTTCTGCTAATTTCAGTGCTGTGTGATGAATAGCCTCATCTTTCAGTTCTTCCATGTCGGCTAACAAAATAATTTTAGGTGATATTTATTTTAAATAAAGTAATAAACCCACTATGTTTATTTTTTTATAAAAAAACATATTTCACACCGAAGAGAGATGCCAAAGAGATGCTGTTGCTAAGGTAACTAATAAACATATAGTTCTCAGTATTGGGTGGTAACTCTGTGCGAGTCAATCGTTCAGCCTCAAAATATCCTAAAATTGTTCAACATCTTAATTAAGTGGCAAAATTCTTTTGATAACTATTCAAAATTATTTGCTCATTTATTTCCATTTCAAATATAACGCCAATTGTATTCCGTACCTATTCCAAATGTCACGTAGGTAAGTACATTTTGGACTACAATTTGACAGTCAGCTGTGGACTATGCATTTGACGTTTCATCGATTGCGCAGGCAGCCATACTTGTTTTGATAAGTCTGTTTTGATAACAAAGAAATTTTGAGTCTGAGCTTGAAGATGGGAAAGATATTCCTGGACCATATTGGAGGCACTCGCCTCTTCTCCTGCGCCGCGTGTGATGTGAACCTGACGAACCGTTCAGAGCTGATCAGCACAAGGTTTACTGGAGCTACAGGTAACTTTATATCCCGTGGTATTTTTGGATGGCATTGTTTATTGTTTTCGTCGTTCTTATATATTATTGAAATACCTATACATTTACCTTATAAATGCTAAACATTGCATATTGTGATTACTTTAACTAGTACCGTCACATGAAAAAAATCCTCTCACAAAATGGTGAACGTATTGCGAAATATTCAATCCTAATGAGCATTGTTAGCTAAAGCATAAAACGATTTTCATATTAGCTTCATTTTTAAATACCGATCTACTATTTATAACTGTAATTATCAAAATAGCATTGTATTAACGCATTTTACTACAATGGAGTCCCGTTTATTATTAAAAACAATATGAGCTAGCTAACTCTTTATATTAATTTAGGCTATCATTTTCAGTTTGTCAACTTTCCAAGTAGTAATCATTTTGAAAATATTAAGTACTAGAAATCAGGTATGGTTAAATGACCTAGTTTTCAGATGTCTAAAAAATCCAAAGAATGCTTTGTCTATTCAATAATCTCTCTTCAGCTGTCTGGAATTCAGTACACCACTTGTTACAAAATACGAATTGCAAAGTCAAACAAATATTACAATTAGAAGCATCGAAACATTTCAGCAGTTACTGGATTCCTTAATAAGGAAATGGTCCTTGTTTGCTAAAAGTCTTGTTGATTTATTTCTCAATCCATTTTGATTGATTCTATTTTCGTTGTATTCCTGATTGGACTGTATAATCTTGTTTCGGCTCATTCCTGTTTAGCCGTATTCCGTTTTCTAAACAGGAATGTGCCGAAACAACGTAAAAGGAATCAATCTTCACTTACAATGTTGCTTCAGTTTTTTTTATCTTATTTAAATAACTGCTACTTTTTTGCCCAGGTCGAGCCTTTCTGTTTCACAAGGTGGTGAACCTTGTGTACTCTGGGGTGCAGGACCGCGTAATGCTGACAGGCCGGCACATGGTGCGCGACGTCTCCTGCAAGAACTGCTCTACCAAACTTGGCTGGGTCTACGAGTTTGCCACTGAGGAGAACCAGAGGTAATTATTATTTTCGGGCTATTGTAATTTTTTTTTGGGATTTTGCTTCTGACTGGGCTTCAGACATCTTATAGCACAGCAGGATGTCAGCGAGCTATGGAGCCAAAACATTAAATATGAGTATGAATTACATTGAACACTTTCGGGCAAGCACACAGACGTGTGTTGTAGCCTTGAGAAACAAATGTCTATTTGACATCTATAGACGTTACTTACTCGAAAGTGGTGATGTTAATATTGGTTCCATTGCTCTCTAACGTCCTAACATGCTACGAGAAGTCTGATGCCTATGTATCACACAATAGTTTTCTGTTCTATTGTTTATTGGATCTGATGACAATGCTATAATGTAGCACTAAAAAGTTTCAATTATTAAATGTTGCATTTGAATTATATCCTCACATCCCTTATGATAAATGAAGAATAACATTATATTATGGCATTACTGAGAAACAAAATTAAGTAAAAAAATATTTGGGTCAAGATTTTGATAACTTAATGAGGAGTTTGAGGAAGGAAAACAATAAACATACTTTGAAATAAAACACCGCTTTTATAAGCACAATAGCTTTATTAGGCCATTTTAATTTTTAATTACCTTCATCATCATCATCATCATCTCAGCCATAGGACGTCCACTGCTGAACATAGGCCTCCCCTTTGGACTTCCATATATACCGGTTGGAAGCGACCTGCATCCAGCGCCTTCCGGCGACCTTTATAAGGTCATCTGTCCATCTTGTAGGTGGACGTCCTACGCTGCGCTAATTACCTTACTACTAGTTATTTTATTACAGCAAGGCACCTAATAATTTTTCACTTGACAAAAGAACTTTTATAACCTTATTTTTTTTTTCGAACGAGAATTCTTTGCTCTATTCAACCTTAACGAGCCTTGAACTGACTTGATTGACTTTTTTGTCAAGTTAATGGTTTTAATTTAAAGTGTAGGTTTTTTTTTTTTTTTTCCCTGTGGCTTTCTCTTCTTGCTGGGTTAGCAAGATGTATTTTGCCAATGTCGACGTGAAGACATATCACACGATAGGAGAATGGTCGGTATTTATAATTTCGTGTTTTTGTGGGAGGATAGGTGTGGAACCTAAAGAGTAGGTTATAAATATAATTATTGGTATGTCTCGCGTGTTTGACAGATACAAGGAGGGGCGCGTTATCCTGGAGCGCGCGCTCGTGACGGAGAGCGACGGCATCGAGGAAATACAAGTTAATGACGATTAGACTAACACACATACAAATAGCTTGAGTGCTTACGCTCAGCATCTGATCCGATCCGATCTCGACGAATTACACGCTGAGTGGCGTTAGTCATGTAATCATGGTTAGATATGTGCCGTTCTCGAGCACGTTCCCCGATTTGTACGGGAAATGTTGTCCAGAACGGCACAGCTCTAGTCTAGTCATGGTCAGTGTCGGTGTCAATGATATGCGCCTCTATATGCATTACGTAACTATCGTCGGTCCATACCCATAATATAGTGTTAAGAATAATTTGCGATAGTAACGCCATTAAGGGACACTCAAATTAACCTTTTGAGCGCCAAAGACGGCAGATGACTTCGACGGAAGGTTGCTCCGTAGACAATATCATTTGACGCTGTGCAGTCTCATACTATCTGCTGCCAGATTGGCGTCTGCAACACAATTTTCCACCAACGAGCTGTGCGTTCAAAAGGTTAATTGCTTGGTACCTTTTACTCGATGAAATATCTAACGCAGGTTTGGTTGGGATTGAGGTTGTCCGTAAGCGCTCATAAATTATAATACCTATAATACATTATTTATCATAAATCCATGTCTTCTTCGGTGCTTAATTTAGTGGGTTCGCGTGTAAAACCTGGGTTGAGTGTATGTCTGTATGAGGTAGTTGTATTAATGTTAAGTTGTAGGCTACAGAGAAAACCACTGCAATGCGTGCTTGTAGGGCAGAGTTTTGTCAAAAACATGCTAGAAAGAAGCCAAAAACTAGATGGCGGCCCTATCGTTAATAGCTCAAAGCATGCTTTTAATATTCCTTTTTCTACACTACACTATACAACTATCGACTCCTTGTGTGTACTTAACCGAGTGATGTAGTATTCAATGTCACTCGCCTCTGCTTCATTCTGAACGGCATCTGAGTCTAACCACAAAAATACGATGTATATACCCTTACCCAGTTTTACCAAAGACCCGAACTTTATGTGATTAATTAGACGTAAGGATTATGTTAATTTGGCTTTGTTAAATTTTACCATAGGCTGAGCCTATATATGTATTGCATTGAAAGAAATCAATCACCAATCAGAAATTTAAATTATACCTATTCGTTTTTGTAGTTGTGAACTTTTCGGCCCACAATTCAAGATCTATTAACCTTGTTTGCTTTTATTTTAAGTGTTAAAAGTAAGGCTATGATGGTCCATCAACGTATTTGTTCGTACAACGGCCTCGTTAATCTAAAGGCCCCCATACATGACCAGGTTTACCTTCAGTTCCATCTGATCGGACTTAAATCCGTACCGTGTATGAATGAAACGGCCTTAAGGTCACCACGATTTACGGCGGCCGGATGGACTGAAGCGATTCAATCACATCGCCCTGATCAGTTTTGCCTGCTCATGTATTATGGGGGCCTTAAAAGTATCCTATAATCTTTGGATGTCCATCTATCCCTGTACCAAAATTGCCTAAAATTTGTCCAGCCGTTTCGGCGTGATGAGGGGACAATGGAAATATGAACAACAGATGGCGCCGCGCGCCCATACGAAACAAAAGACGACCCTGAATGACGCTATTAAGGTTTTTCCTAAAATCATGACTCTTCTCCACAGAAAACAGATTTGCAATACAAATCCAGAATTGTATATAGACGATGCTGTTAGTTCCTGATTTGGCCACCAGAACTCGCAGGATATTTGTACAGAAAGACGTCAAACTGAATTAGCCGTTAGTTTGGTTGGGTTTGGGCTGTTCGTAAACTATCGGCTCACACGTTAGTTTTGTGTGTGCAAACTTTCCGTCAATAAAATATACTTACTGTTTGAATAGTATTGACACTTCTAGCTGGCTATAGTTATTTTTAATACTAAATAAATCAATATGGTTTTCTGTATGTTACAAGTTAATCACGCTAGTATTTATCGCCGATATAAAATAGGACCCTTCCTGTCTGTTTTGGATATATTACTACTAGCTGTAGCCGGATCGCATTGAGTACTCTGGCTATCTATTACAAAAGAAAAGTCAGTTCAAAGTAAAAAGAAAGTCAAGAAAAGTCGGGAGAGTTCTTGATTACTCGGCAATAAAAACTAGTATCAACAACTTCAGCAGTTTACTACTATCTATAGGCATTATTAACGTGGTACCCACTGCCTTTAAAACGCTATTGATTCCCTATGGACCCTAGTGAACTGCCTGTAAATGTTGCTGTTGTGTAGTAGCATAATCGGATTCCTCAAAAAAAAGTGTGCATCAAGTTTTATTTTCAAAATTTTGCTATTTAGGCTCATCTTAGTCAGAATCGTTGGTACCGACATTCAAACCTTATGCAATAAAGTGTCATGAAATGTATAAAAATATTATTCCAGTGTGTTGCGTTCATAGAAATTTAAAAAAACAGTAAATAATTATAAACGTGACAATTTGGGCTGTTGGAATGTACAAATTATTATTTTGAAGAAAAAAAAACATGAAGTAGGTATGAACCTACACTTTTTGAAAATGTCGAAGTCTCCCATTTGGTTACATCGAGTTGAACCGATGCTTCAAGCGATGGTTAATGTTCTAAGAAATTTTTATGACGTCATTTCAATCGCACACGAACACATTAGAGGCTTGATACCTACATTCTTGATCCAAGCGTAAATAACACTACACGCAAAACTATGTTACTTTGTTTTTAATTTTATTCTTCGATTGGTATAATTAGTTATAATGTTACTAAATTAAATAGGAGTACCTATAGCAATAAATAGTTTTAAAACAAAAGTGTTTTTAATGCACCCCCCTATATTTTATTTTAGTGAACTCACACACAATGAGGAATGGATGAAATTATTAAAAAAACTAGATTTTTTTTATAACACAGCAGCACACCTCCCAAGTCGGAAAAAGTAGGTACCACCTCGGTTAGGCTACCGTACGATGCCCGTACACGACGGGAAAAGAGATTCCATCTTTTTAAACTACAGAAAAATCTGTATATATTTTTTCTGGAAATGAGGCGGGTTATTCCTCTAAAAAATCTCATCCATCCCCCATTGCTTTGTCACATACATATACGATAGTATCGCCATTGATAGACGGATGGGTTCTCACGTGTTTATAAAACATATAAAAGTAGGGATTCATGCAATTTTTTGCAGAGAATAAACAAAGAAATACAATATCACATTTTATTAATTATTACATTATATAACACAACATATATCTTTAGCAGATAACATAAAATTTTCTCTCTGTTTTGTATTCACGCAGTTAAGCTCCGCTTTTTAAATTGGAATACAGTATAAATAAAATGCCAACAACGTAAAATAGCGAGGGCCGGCCGAGCACCAACGAAAACATTCATTTTCAGAAGTATCTACCATTCATCCTAATATACAGACTTGTCTTGCAACTTAACATTAGTGAACCGTGTGCCAATGAGAGGACACCGGGCCGGCCCGTATATACCTACATATAATATCTAACAGAAAATAAATTTCATAAAAAATTCGCACCGTCCTCCATGGTCTAACATGGGCCGAATTCCACAATAAGCACCTCATCGTTCTTTATGACAAGAATAAAAAATCAAAAAAACTTACAATTAACATTAAATATAAAAATGATTATCAAAGTGATGGATTTTGTTGCGTCGGTAAATCATATCATGGAAATAGAAAAAGGATTGCACTCTAAGTAATCGTGTTGCGAATTACGAAATACAATCACAATTAATGTACAAGCTCGCGCCCGGAACTACTTGAACGTAAGCAGCATGCAAACCCAACGCACTGGCTCGCTTAATCTATGGGAAATAAATACATGACGGGTCCCTACACCCACGGTTCGGATACAGATACTATGTTATTCTGAAAATTATAAAGGATCCAGAAGTGGATCTGAGGGAGCCGCGAGGTCGGGGCGGCCAAGCGTCCCCAACGACTAAATAAAATAATGCATCTGCAGCGGTCGGGTTACGAATCCTATTAAAAAAATATACTCTGTTCAATTCAAAATCCAATTCGAGATCACATTGAAGCCACCCCGCGGCTTCATGTATTACAAGTTTAAAGCAATAGTTATTAGAAACATTATCAGGTCATATACGCATATAGTTTTTAAACTACCAACATGTTCTCTTCAACAACATTTATTTTCCATATATTTCTGTTACGATTTCATAAAATGTTGTTATATTCAAATAAAATTATCTAAAGTTAAACTTTTACAAAACTATGGAACAGATGATAAGAGACTTGCGGACGAGTGTCTCATGTATTCTAGTTAAAACCACTCATCGTTCAAAACAATGGCGCTAAACAAAACACCATTAATTTTATTAACGGATTTCAGGGTTTATCCAACAGGATGTTGTCGCGTGTACCAACTTATTAATTAAATGAATTTAGTTCGATAACAGTAATACTACTAAACAATTCTCAAAATGTGCCCGTTTTATAGTTGTGTAAATACTAATTCCACGTAAAGGCAAAAAACAAACATCCGTTTCCAGAAATTATGTCTTTTTCAAGTCTATTGAAGATTTATGTAGATGTAAATGTCACACAATATTGTACTGTAATACACATATTGCTTTGTCCAGTGTTAGGAATTTCGATGCATAAGTATACTGAAAGTAGCAACTGATCATGTACTTGTGGCGAAGCACTCAACCGGATACCACATCCGTCATTACATAATATAAATTACGGCACCAATAACAGAGCACTTCAGAAGAGATGTGATCGAGTTTTTACTGCTCAGTTCTGCGGCGACTCGCCACTAGTCGCCCGAAGACACTGTGTTATTTCCACGAGCTGAATTTCTCGGCGAAGATATCTCTCTCCCTGGAAGGGTGCGACCGCCCGCGCAGCGAGTCCTTGCTCTCCGAGCCCAGCCCGACGCGCTGCTTCACCGTCTCTATGAACTCCAGCACCGCCATGTAGATGAACTTGTATTGCGCCTCGTTCTGCACCATGCCGGATCTCTGATCGCGGACCATCTGGACGGTGCGGTGCACGTCGATCTCGCAGTCGAAGCCTTCTTTTCTGATCTGGTCGAGAATCATGTCGATGACGATGAAGGTGCCCGTGCGGCCGATGCCGGCGGAGCAGTGCACGCACACGACCGCGTGGGCGGGCGGCGGCGGCGCGCTGGCGGTCATGATCTGCTGCAGGCGGTAGTTCACGTCCAGCAGTATGTTGAGCACGCGGCCGGGCTCCGAGGGCACGCCGTGGTCGGGCCACGCCGTGAAGTGGAAGTGGTAGATCAGCCGCTTGACGTTCGGCTCGTCTTTTTTCGTCACCAGAAATCGTCGCAGAGTGTAATCCTGCGTCGACGACTCGGATTCGTTAACGATCGTGAATTTCGATATCACCTCGGTCTTGTTTAGTTGCGGCCAGTACCTCTCGCACTTGACTTTGCCGCGCTCGATTTCTTTCGTCGTCATAATGATGACGCGGACGTCCTCCTGCCAGATCATGGACCAGAACTGGTAGATCGTCGTGGGCAGACAGCCCTGAGTGGCGATGTAGGTTTTATTGTACACGTGTTCCGCGACTCCGTTCTCAGCTTCGACGGCAGACTTCGGGATCGTCGTGTTGACGTAATTCGGATTCGAGGGCAACACGCTCGGTTCGAAAGGAGGCGTTTTATGGGTGCCGTTTCCGATGGATTTTAAACTCTCCTTCGAACCGGGCTGATCTTCCGTGACGACGACGGTGTGGGTGGGCGACGATTTGTCTTTGTTTTTCGAGGGCGTGCCGCCCCGCCCCGGGGGTGAGCCGTTGTCGTTGGTGCCGTTGCACTCGTGCTCGGAGCTGGTCTCTATGACTTCGCAGCGGATGTAGTTTGCATTGATGTAGTCCGAGCCCGGGGGCGCGTCCGGAGGGATATCACGCAAGACGACGCGGGTGTGGTCGAACGGGATGATATTCTTGTACCGGTTTTTCCTGATGTTCTCCGGTTTGGAGCCCTCCATCCTGTCGAACAGTTGCAAGTTCTCCATCATCTGCAACGTCTCGAACTCTTCCCAGAAGCCCTGTTTGTAGGCCATGCTTTCGATGGGGCCTTCGTTCTCCTTCTGAAGTTGTTTGACGCGGGTTTGAAAATGGCGAACTTGGATGCGGGTGGCATTGAAAGGTTGCATGAGGCGGAGCACCTCTCCGGTGGTCTCGACCATGGGGAAGGCGCGGTAGTGTTCGACGAGGCTGACGAGGTCCGGGAACTGCTGGCCGCCGCCGACGTCGTACTTCTTGTCCTGGCGGCGGATGATGACGTGCGTGACGCGGTCGTGCGTCCGCACGGACAGCACGAAGTCGCCGGGCTGCCGTTGGGACTCTCGGACGAGGAAGGAGCCGTTCTTTCCGTTCTCGAGCATAATTTTCTCGGCATCCTTCGCGGTGAGTTGGCCGTGGTACCAGCGCTCGGTGGTGGGGTCGGCGCAGTTGAGCGGCGTTTTTAACCGGATGACGTTGCCGTTCTTCTCGCGCAGCTGGCCCTGGTTCTCCATGTAATACTGGACGAGCTCGGAGAGCGTGGCGAACTTCTCGCCGCCGTAGAGGTCGAGGAACTCGCCGTTGTTCTGTATCTTGATGTGGGTGACCTCGCTCCCGCGGCGCACCGACAGCGTGAAGTCGCCCTTGTTGCTGGTGCTGGGCCGCGCCAGGAAGAACCCGTCGCGGCCGCACTCCAGCAGCAGCTTCTCCGCGTCCACGCCATTCAGCGACGGGTGGAACCACCTGCGCGTGATCATCGTACGCTACCTGACACCCCTACTTACGAACTGTGTATTCAGATTGACTCCTTGTGACCCTTCAAACGCCATGCATTCTCAACAATCATCTGGAATAGAAGGAAAAATATATTTTAATAATTATTTCATAATAAATAAAACTAAACTAAATATAGAATAGGCAAGGACTATATACCAAGGGGTATATAGTCCTTGGAATAGGTATGTAAATAGTTTAGTTAACGAGCATGCGATAGCTCGGATAGCAGTGAATGTTGGAATGGTTTAGAAAGCATAATCGTTACTATTCACGCCGTCAGTTATCGAATTGGTCGGCGGCGCGGCTTGGGAACGCTATTCTTAGTATTTTACAAACGTAACATTCACAAGTAAAACAATACTGTAATTACTACTGAGAACTTTGTAACCTCATAGCGCTCTAGTCTACTGTTTACCTTTAACGTCGAGTTTGATTGATGGACGGATTGTGATCAAATACTTAGTCCCGTGTTTCGACACGGCACACAAGTTGCAAATTAAACACAGATGGCTATCTACACATTTTTCCTTAACCGCAAAGCTATGAGTTATAACTACTGCACTAATGACAAACAATCAGTATGAAATACGCGGCAAATAATAGTTATGGACTACGTTAAGTTTTTATAGAGCTGCGGCCGGAACAATAGGATTACTCGTACTAGGGTACATCTCATTGCAACATTGTGTAATACATTAAATGCAGTAGGTACCTACATTGAAAAATGTCTGCATGTAGCTCATTAGTCGCCATCAGATATATCGCAGCATATAAGGCGTTCATAAATATCTGAACATGTACTGTAACGCCCAGTAGCCGGGTCCACACAGGGCGAGCGGCCTCGCGAGGCAATTGCCGCGCGCGGCATTCGGCGCATGCCTCGGGCATTGGATGAAATTACGCTCACCGAATGCCGCGCGCGGCAAGCCCGAGCCGTCTTGTTCGCCCATTTGACAGATAAAACAATATGGCGCCGCCGCACGCAATCAGCTTTTGATTTTTGACTTGTTGCTAAGTTCATACAAAGAATTTTCCAAAAAAAAGCTAATTCAATATTTTTTTATGTTTCAAACAAACAAATAGCACATAATATTTAGTTACGGTTATTCCGTTTCGCGTAATACGTAAGTGTCGCACGCCATTTTGTTTTATCTGTCATAATTTGACCGAAGCAAACACGTGTACGTCCACACTGCGCGCGGCAAACGACCGAGGCACCTTTGAGCACGGACAAAAACCGACAGCGCGCGGCTCGGCCGCGGCAGCGCTCGGCCGAGGCAAAGCGTGCGGGCGCCGCGGGCGAGGCGCGTACACACAGAGCGCGCCGCCGCGCGCGGCAATTGCCGCGCGAGGCGGCTCGCCCAGTGTGGACGCGGCTAGTCAATAATATAAATTCAGATATTTATGAACGCCTAATATGCTGCGATATATCTGATAGCGACTGTACACCGGCAATAATGCTAATCCTGTTTTGAGTAAAATACAAGTTTAGAGTAACAAACTTTAACATACATAAATATTACGAATATCTAGGTATGCGAAATCGTTTTGATAGTAAGTTGAGTAAGCTAATAAATCTGGCTCATTCCTGAGTTAATATTAATAATCCATTTTCAATCCCTTAATTAGGTAATACACGGCAGAATAATAATAATAATATTTTTTTACATTTTTATTTGATTAATTAAAAAAATGTATATTAATAAAAATAGGAAAAAATTAAAAAAAAAAAATTAATTCCGTAGTCAACTAGGAACCCTTATAGTTTCGCCATGTCCTTCTGTCCGCCTGTCCGTCCGTCCGTCCGCGGCTTAGCTCCGTGATCATTAGTACTAGAAAGCTGTAATTTGGTATGAGTATGTGTATGTATAACGCCGACAAACGGTAAAATAAAAAAAATAAAAAAATAAAAATTTCGGGTAGGTTCTCGAACACCTAAAGTGGGAGTGATTTTTTTTTCTTTTCAACACTGGTGTGTGGGGTGTCGTTGAATAGGTCTTGTAAAAATAATAGGGGTCTTCTAACATTATTTTTTGATAAAGTCAGCAGTTTTGTAAATATTCGCTCCGAAAACAAAAAAAAATAGTGTCCCCCCCCTCTAACTTTTCAACCACGGGTCAAAAAAAATCGGAAAAATTCATGTTAATGAGGCCTTATAATTACTTTCAATGAAAACTATATTGAACAAAATCGGTCGAGCCGTTTTTGAGTTATCGCTAAATTTAATATTTTTTCTTTAAAAAGTCGTAAGTTGACTTCCAGAAGGTAATAAGTGATTACAGTTTCTAGGGCGTTTACTACTTTTTTATAGAGCTTAAAATCTTTATTAACTTAAACCTCGGGCTTAAAACAGCAGTTTATTGTGAAGGATGAGCAACTAACTACGGAACCCTACACTGAGCGTGGCCCGACATGCTCTTGGCCGGTTTTTAATAGCGCGCGACGCTTCTCATACAGCACCATATCTGTGGTTAAAATTTCCTTGTGCGCTGTCATAACATCAAAAAGGCTGAATGCATTTTAACCTTTTGACCGCCCAGCTCGTAGACGGAAAACTGTGTCCCAGATGACATGCAGTCAGCAGATAGTATGGCATTGTACAGCGGCAAATAACGTCGTGGCGCCTGGGGCACAGTTTTTCGTTGACGTGATTTGCCGTCTTTGGCACTCAAAAGGTTAACCAATTTTGCTAGAGGGATAGCTGGACATCCAACTACGGTTATGGGATACTTTTTACGCAACTAAGGTAAAAAAATGTAAGGTTACGAGGATGAGGTTGCAGTCTAGTATACATCAACCATACACCAAAAGACACGAACTACGGCTATAATCATCATATTTCCTTGGAATATTATATTTCCTTAAGATCTTAAAATATACATATATGTCGAGAATCGAACTAGCTCGTATTAGCAAGCTGCAATATTTTCTAAACTGATTCCATAAAAAAATACATTTCGTCTTACACTGTTATCACTCAAGAGTAATCTCTTTCTAGATAACTTAAGGGTAGTGAAACTGATAAGAATAAAAATAAAAATATACAAAATCAAAATATAGTTCTATAGTGCTCAGACAAAACATGAACTCCATACAAATCTTACCTTTTTACCTTAACGCAGCAGAGACCACATACAAAAATAAATACTTTAAGATCCGGTATAGTCTAGTCTGTTGTAGCTATACCCTATGTACCCTAACCTTATGGTATTTGTAGTCAGCAGTATAAGTTTCTATGCATGCTAGGTGCTCAACATGATGTGCACACAGACTCTATTATCTAGAGAATAAGGGTTGTACAGATCATTGCGAGCATGTCATTCCGTTCAGCTACATTTGCTGCTGACTGTACATAAACATTAGGGAATGCAATTGGTTATGTTTAATATGAAAATAATCAGTTATTAACCGAACCGCAGTTATTTTCATACATTTTCAGTTAGCTGTTGCATTCCCTAATAAACATACAGGAGACAGTTCTTAAAATAAATATGTTAGATGAAGATGTGTTAACATCTTCACTGCCACAGTGTGGCATTTAGGAACAAACTTGTATGACATTGAATGCATATATTTGACGACGCGGTTGGCGCAGTGGTTAAGCAACTGCCTACTGAGCCGACGGTCCCGGGTTCAAATCCCGGCAAGGGCAAATATTTGTGTGATGAACACAAATATTTGTGCCTGGGTCATGGATGTTCTATGTATTTATTTATCTATATAAGTATGTATATCGTCGCCTAGTACCCATAACACAAGCCTTCTTGAGCTTAATTTGGGACTAGGTTGATTTTTGTGAGGTTGTCTGATATTTATTATTTATTTATATTTATTTTATATGCATTGCTGGCAGTGAATGCGTTAAATAGACCAATGAGAAATTCAGCATGTGAAACACAAGCAGTAAGAGTCCGAGGGACAGTTTACTAATATGCCAGGAATAGTATTATTTCCATCGTGAAGCATGTACAGTACAATCTTGATAATGCGGCAGTACTCAGGACACAATAGTGCTGTATAAACGAAAATTCTGTTAAGTGGAATAAGGGATTTGGATGGTAAAAACTTGTATTTATGCATACATAGACAGCATATATTATTTAATTTCGTGTTGGAATACCAGAGCCTGTGGAACCTAGTTCCGGATAAGCAAGATTGAACTGTGTAATCAATTATAACATATTTTATATTATCAAAATATTTTACATCTTTTGTCAATTCACACAAAATCCTATTGAAACAGACATGCACCCTAGACTATATTGCAAAAAAAAAAAACAATAAAATATAAAAAAAAAATACATGTAATTAGGACACCCAAAAAACCACTATAAAAAGTGAGAACCTAGGAAGTACAATAAGTTTTACATTATTTACAGAGTAATAAAGTAAATTCTAGTGCTATTAAAGTAGAGTAGTACAGGTCGACTTCAGGCACTTAGATGTGCACACTTAATTCTGGGCTACCGCTGCTGATAGCAACCCACCACAATAAATAAACTACAATTAAATGTATTTAATAAAACTACATCTATACCTATAGGTATGTATATCCCAAGAACTTTGACAGGAATAAAGCCAAACTTTACGTATGCAAGTACGGTTCTAAAGAGTGTTTTATTTGTTTACACTCACCTCATGAAGGCACCCGAACAATAAACAGTAAGCACTACACAAAATAAGAGGTTCATGGATCGAAACCTTGTTGCTATGCTGACTTTAGACTCTTTGTAGCACCGTTTTCAAGGGCGTATACACCCGTACGCTGGCGCACATGGGCATTCGCGGACATATAATTAAGGAAATTAATAAATAGAGCGATAATGCATTATGTGTGCGAAACTAAAATGTTGAACTAAGATCTAAAATCGAAAAGCTAAAAGGGATTTCATCCCAGCCTGCATTTGCCTACGGAAATGTCACTTTTTTTTTTAAGTGCAACTACAGACTACGGCTATTCGAACAAAGCAATTATGTATTTCTGTTGTTGTATAATAAAACATGGGAATATACTGTACATTTTATTAAAAATAAATTGCACTCGATTGACCATTATTTTGAATGAATATTTCAATTTCACTCGTGATGTTGATCAGATCACATTTCACATAGTAAAAGAGCGCCAAATTCAAAGGTAAGCAACGCTACACTGAGGTATGTCAAAATTTAAAGTTACGAGTTTTTGATGTAAAGCGCATAATTTTGAAACAGTTATTTATTATCCGATTCTGAACTAGGTTTTTGAGCTTTGCCGAAATAACTGGACAGTACTTTTCTTACGGCGATTCGCTTATTCGAAGTTGAACTTTCACCATGCTGATTGGACGCTTTATTCCAAGGTTCGATAAAGCTTTGACGACGAAATACTTTTCCTAATGACTGCCACTTCTGTTCAGTACTTATTTCTTTGTTCGCGTATTTTTCTTTGTTTACAGTTGGTCCATCACCCTGTAACAAAAATGTGCCACATTTAATTTTTATCAATAAACATTGTTACATATATACTTTACAACAAAGGAAATAACTATACAAACTTACATCGCTTGAGCGCGTGGTGCGAATTTGATGGCGAAAAAAATTAGTGAAAGACTTCTTCCAAGACTTTGGATTTTTTAAAGCGCTGGTAAATTCTGTATTTCCGGGCGAGCCTTCAGAGGACACTTTCATAGGACAAATTTCTCCGGCCTCTTTAGTATCAGCTTCATTTTGGATGGCTATATCACCTTCAGGACACAGCATTGTGATTTCAATAAAATTTTCTTTTTTATTGTATACTCAGAAAAACTTAGAAAATGAACGTCTATTTTGTGTTTTTTATTATTACGTCAATTGTTCATAGTCTGAAACTTTCATATTTGAATTCAGAACTATTATTATTTTTAATATATTTAGACAATTATGGTTGTCTATGGTTAAATTTCACTTGACGCATGTGGTATGACGCAGGATACAGCAGTGTTGAAGTTCTATCTCAAGTGTGTATTTTATATACATAAACCGTAAATAAAAAGCCCACATAATACGGACTTTTATTTCCTAAATTATTTGATTTGTTTTATCAAGGCAATGTTTAAATAGCTTCCACAAATGAGCAAATTCATAGACCGATTTTGAAATAAACCAACCAATCAATGCGCCCGGTTGGAGTTCGTCGAATTTCAAGACGGTTAGAAATGGTGGCCGTTTTGATCAGATCGTTTGCTGCTTCCATCTGGTACCTAGGCTCTTTAAAAGTAAAAAATAATTACGATTTACCTCTAGAGTTGCCTTGTAAAAAAAATACTTGTGTTTTAAGCAAGCGTGCTAAAGATGCTATGGCGGGAAAATACTAAAGTTTATTATCATTGTATTTTCCTACCACTCTGAATAGAACTGTGAATTCAAGTCAGAATTAGTGTGCTAAGTTCCTGTTTAAGGAAAGTTAATATTATTTTTATCATGACGGCAACAGCCACGGTACCTCAAGTTTCACAACATGCGGTACGTATGTTTCAGTGTGATCACTGATTAAAAGCAAAGTGAAGTTTATGTACCTACGGGGTTTGTTGTGCTCTTGTTTACCTCTAATTATAATTTGTTCCATTGTATCTTTCCTGTCTGTTTTGTGACGTATGCATTAAAGAGGACTTTTATCGTAATTTTGTACGTTATAAGATATATTATTGTATTTAAATGATGATGATTTCACTTTATCGGTTTTTGCACCCGACTTCGTCTGCGTAGAATTAGTTCATCGCCAATTACGTTAGTATTAGTCTGTGGATCGCCATAAGCAGTGGTTGCAAGGGCCCCCGCCCTACTTATAATAAAAATATACGAACAAAATTTGAACATTGTCAATTACACTATAGAACATATTTCTAATCAAGATTGCGGGATTATAATTACTTATGTTCATATTAAAATTACCATACGAAAACCGCGGTGTTGCACAGGCCGGGCCGTGCCGATTACGGATCAGGATTAAAACGCTGAAATGGGATGACACAAAATATATCTTATCTTTACTCATCTCGTCATATTTAATTTTATTTAAGATTGCACCTCCGTAGTATTCCACCCCCTCTCCCCCTTTAACTTCCTCAAGGGAATAAATAGTTTACGTACCTAATAAAATTATCCTATGTCTATAATTATCAAATCGGTTCAGCGGTTTACGTGTGAATATGTAACATACAGGCTGGTACACATTCGCATTTATAATATTAGTATGGATAACTGCCATGTATCTGTCTTTCAAGTTCCTTATACTTAATTTGTTTGTCCGTGTATTACCTTGTCGCGCTTAGGTAACCCTTAAATTACACTCACCTTGTTTCTGAAATGACGTAACTACCTATGATCAGATCTCGGGACTATCTCGATTCTTGACAAAGTTTTCATTGACAAAATTTCGATGTTTACTTGTGTCATTTCAGTATTGTGTAAATTTACATCAGCATGCATTTAAAGTTTAAACCGCGATACCGAGTTAGACGAAATTTAGTATGGAATTGGAAATAGCTAAAGTCCCGGGGAAGGGTTTTTGTCATTCACTAACTGACCGGCAGTTGACCTCAGTATCACCTGATGGAACGCGACTACGGGGTCGAGGATGTAGCTCGCCGGTTCAGTAAATAGCCTATTCACTCTTACCTTGAAAATACCTATTTTTTTTTTGGAAATGAAGAAGCTCTTCGCTTCCTGCGTATAAGTGGTAAACTGACAACATAAGTGTGAACTCGCTACCGTCGCCTGGTTGGCGGAATAAAATCGTGCAATTCCTGCGCACACACCAAAATAATATATCCGACAGAAAACTGACGAGCTGACACTACCTATTTATTCCGGAAAAACTTGGTGAACGTTTGTATGGGGTAGTTCAAATTCTAGGCAGTCTACGCAAACGAAGGTACAGGCAAATCTAATAATTTTTTATATTTATTTCTGTAGGTTATACAAGAAAAAGAATGGGTGAAACTATTCCCCGAGCAAGTGACGGAGAACTACACGAGCTCCCTCACATTCATAAAGCAGTTGACGACCGTGGCTGTCAGCACCATCACGTATCTGAAGAACGCGTTCCCGGAGGACAGCTACTACAGCGAGTCCTTCGGCGGCCTCAAGCTGAAACTGCTGAAGAACAGGTGCTGCGATGAGCTGGCGCAGTTCGTGAGCACCGCCGTGCAGCAGGCGTTTGAGGCTTTTGATAAAAAATATGTGAGTATCATCAAAGTTCTAAAAATTTTTAGGGTTCCGTAGTCAACTAGGAGACCCTTGTTTCGCCATGTCCGTCTGTCCGTCTGCCGTCCGCGGCTTAGCTCCGTGATCATTAGTACCTACTAGAAAGCTGAAATTTGGTATAAGTATGTGAAAATATCACGCCGACAAAACCGTAAAAAAAATTTGTATCAATGGTTTAAAAAAATAACTTTTTCGGTTAGGTACATCTCGAACACCTCAAGTGGGGGTGAAATTTTAACTAGTGTGTGGGGTGTCGTTGAATAGGTATTTTAAAAATAATATGGGTCACATTATTTTTTGATAAAGTCAGCAGTTTTGTAAATATTCGCTCCGGAAATCCATAATATGCCCCCCCTTCTAACCTTTCAAACACAGGTCAAAAAAATATGGAAGAATTCATGAACATGAGGCATTAATATAAGTAGGTACTTTCCATGACAACTATATTGAATAAAATCGGTCGAGACGTTTTTGAGTTATCGCAAAATTTCATAAATTTCTTTAAAATGACGTAAGTGCCGTTATTTATAAGTTAACTGCATTAAAACATTCCGCTTAATCTGGCGCGTATAATCGATAACTCCCAGAAGGTTATAAGTAATTACAGTTACTTTGGCGTTTACGACCTTTTTATAGAGCTTGAAATGAAATCTTTCTCGTATTTAAACTGGGCTTAAAACCGCGAAAGATGGGCAACTACGGAACCCTACATTGAGCGTGGCCCGACATGCTCTTGGCCGGCTTTTCATTCATGAGTTAATGACTGGTTTCCCTATCGTAATGGTTTTTTCCCTAGCTATTTTGATGAAGGCCTGTAAAGAGCCATTACTATCAAACAAAATCACGGGGTTGTATTTGTAATTTTACTTTAATTATCATTTAAAATAATTTGTTTCATAACTTCTTATGTTAAGATTTCTATGCATTTTTAAAGTCTGCTTAAATAAGCTAAATAGGTATAAGTACCTACATTATTAAGGAAAATGTTATTATTTTTCAATACAATAAGGCTTATATTTTTATCTAATATGTTTTAAGAAATAGAGAGTAACATTACATTGCTTATAAATAGGGTCCAAGAAGAAACTGACAGTTACAGGGTAGAGGTATTCAAAATCGGAAACCAGCAAAGAAATTCCAACATTGCAGGTCCAACAACTAGCGCTATGCTTCTACGACGGCGACTGCAAACCAGAGAACCTGATCGAATACCACGTGTTCGAGTACTCGTACACCGCCGAGGGCGCCGCGCTCAGCATCAACTCCAAGAACCGGAACAGCGCCCGACACGCGCTCAAGTGTTCCATGGAGTCCGTGAAGGCGAGGACCACGATGTTGGTGCGCTCGCTGTCGCTGTTCGTGTGGCAGAACTGCCAGCAGGAGCTGCCGCTCAACTACGACATCAGCCTGAGGCTCTACTATAATGAAGGTGAGAGTCACACCTTCGAGGGCTCTATGGAGTCTGTGAAGGCGAGGACCACGATGTTGGTGCGCTCGCTGTCGCTGTTCGTGTGGCAGAACTGCCAGCAGGAGCTGCCGCTCAACTACGACATCAGCCTGAGGCTCTACTATAATGAAGGTGAGAGTCACACCTTCGAGGGCTCTATGGAGTCTGTGAAGGCGAGGACCACGATGTTGGTGCGCTCGCTGTCGCTGTTCGTGTGGCAGAACTGCCAGCAGGAGCTGCCGCTCAACTACGACATCAGCCTGAGGCTCTACTATAATGAAGGTGAGAGTCACACCTTCGAGGGCTCTATGGAGTCTGTGAAGGCGAGGACCACGATGTTGGTGCGCTCGCTGTCGCTGTTCGTGTGGCAGAACTGCCAGCAGGAGCTGCCGCTCAACTACGACATCAGCCTGAGGCTCTACTATAATGAAGGTGAGAGTCACACCTTCGAGGGCTCTATGGAGTCTGTGAAGGCGAGGGCCACGATGTTGGTGCGCTCGCTGTCGCTGTTCGTGTGGCAGAACTGCCAGCAGGAGCTGCCGCTCAACTACGACATCAGCCTGAGGCTCTACTATAATGAAGGTGAGAGTCACACCTTCGAGGGCTCTATGGAGTCCGTGAAGGCGAGGACCACGATGTTGGTGCGCTCGCTGTCGCTGTTCGTGTGGCAGAACTGCCAGCAGGAGCTGCCGCTCAACTACGACATCAGCCTGAGGCTCTACTATAATAAAGGTGAGAGTCACACCTTCGAGGGCTCTATGGAGTCTGTGAAGGCGAGGACCACGATGTTGGTGCGCTCGCTGTCGCTGTTCGTGTGGCAGAACTGCCAGCAGGAGCTGCCGCTCAACTACGACATCAGCCTGAGGCTCTACTATAATGAAGGTGAGAGTCACACCTTCGAGGGCTCTATGGAGTCTGTGAAGGCGAGGGCCACGATGTTGGTGCGCTCGCTGTCGCTGTTCGTGTGGCAGAACTGCCAGCAGGAGCTGCCGCTCAACTACGACATCAGCCTGAGGCTCTACTATAATGAAGGTGAGAGTCACACCTTCGAGGGCTCTATGGAGTCTGTGAAGGCGAGGGCCACGATGTTGGTGCGCTCGCTGTCGCTGTTCGTGTGGCAGAACTGCCAGCAGGAGCTGCCGCTCAACTACGACATCAGCCTGAGGCTCTACTATAATGAAGGTGAGAGTCACACCTTCGAGGGCTCTATGGAGTCTGTGAAGGCGAGGGCCACGATGTTGGTGCGCTCGCTGTCGCTGTTCGTGTGGCAGAACTGCCAGCAGGAGCTGCCGCTCAACTACGACATCAGCCTGAGGCTCTACTATAATGAAGGTGAGAGTCACACCTTCGAGGGCTCTATGGAGTCTGTGAAGGCGAGGACCACGATGTTGGTGCGCTCGCTGTCGCTGTTCGTGTGGCAGAACTGCCAGCAGGAGCTGCCGCTCAACTACGACATCAGCCTGAGGCTCTACTATAATGAAGGTGAGAGTCACACCTTCGAGGGCTCTATGGAGTCTGTGAAGGCGAGGGCCACGATGTTGGTGCGCTCGCTGTCGCTGTTCGTGTGGCAGAACTGCCAGCAGGAGCTGCCGCTCAACTACGACATCAGCCTGAGGCTCTACTAGGGTAAGTGCTCCAGTGAATGAACACTTAAGGAAATTATCAACTTGAAAAAAATATTTTTGGCAGATAGCAATAATTAAATTTAAGTATTACTGTTCCTATAGCGTAAACAACTATTCTAGTTTTCTAAAATCATTTTTATTTTGCAGTAGTGCTGCACAGTCTTAAATTATAGCAAGCTGTAGGGGATAAAATGGAAAATCACCAGTGAATGAACATAAAGTTCTAGTAAATGAACAAATGAAACCAATGAATGAACTACCCTTAAAGTCATGCTTTATTTTGTAAAAAAGATACACAATGTAGGTACTTGTTTAAAAAATATTTCGTAGAGGTATTAGGTAGGACATCAAATGAAATCAATAAACTACTTTTCTAAAACAAGAAAAATACAAAAATAAATATCGTAGTTCATTCACTGGTTTTTGAAAACCAATTAATGAACTAACTGTCATTGCGGTAGTTCATTCACTGGTTTTTGAAAACCAATTAATGAACTAACTGTATTTGTATAAAATTGAATATTTAAAGTTTTGTTCGAACACTGGCTGTTTGTCAGATAATACATTACTATCAAAATCATAGAAAACCAAATCTTATAACTACTAACAAAACGTCAGATATTGGACAAACAATAAATCACGCGATTCCAGTGAATGAACCCCCCGGTTCGTTCATTGGATTTAAGCCATTTTGGTTTCTAGTTATAGAACACTGGATTAAAAGCCACTTTTTGAAAATAAATCACATTAACCTACACATTAATAGCACTAACAACACCTTACGGCTTAAAAAAACACGCACTGTACATGGCAGATGCACAGGACACACGTAGTGACACATTAAACACAACATAGCTTACCTTAATCCTTATTACACCTCCATATAAACAAAACACAGCAGCCGCATGCCCACTTTACACCGTCCCCATTTTGACACTGATGCGTATGAGTTGAAGTAACTGCTACCAGAACTTGTCAAATAATGTTACTAACCGAAAAAAAAATATCACGCGTGGTAGAAAGGTACAGAAATCTTATTTTACGAAAAAAACATGCATTTTGTTCGTTCACTGGATTTGTTCATTCACTGGAGCACTTACCCTATAATGAAGGTGAGAGTCACACCTTTGAGTGCTCTATGGAGTCTGTGAAGGCGAGGACCACGATGTTGGTGCGCTCGCTGTCGCTGTTCGTGTGGCAGAACTGCCAGCAGGAGCTGCCGCTCAACTACGACATCAGCCTGAGGCTCTACTATAATGAAGGTGAGAGTCACACCTTCGAGGGCTCTATGGAGTCTGTGAAGGCGAGGACCACGATGTTGGTGCGCTCGCTGTCGCTGTTCGTGTGGCAGAACTGCCAGCAGGAGCTGCCGCTCAACTACGACATCAGCCTGAGGCTCTACTATAATGAAGGTGAGAGTCACACCTTCGAGGGCTCTATGGAGTCTGTGAAGGCGAGGGCCACGATGTTGGTGCGCTCGCTGTCGCTGTTCGTGTGGCAGAACTGCCAGCAGGAGCTGCCGCTCAACTACGACATCAGCCTGAGGCTCTACTATAATGAAGGTGAGAGTCACACCTTCGAGGGCTCTATGGAGTCTGTGAAGGCGAGGACCACGATGTTGGTGCGCTCGCTGTCGCTGTTCGTGTGGCAGAACTGCCAGCAGGAGCTGCCGCTCAACTACGACATCAGCCTGAGGCTCTACTATAATGAAGGTGAGAGTCACACCTTTGAGTGCTCTATGGAGTCTATGACGGCGAGGACGACGATGTTGGTGCGGTGTCTGTCGCTGTTCGTGTGGCAGAAGTGCCAGCAGGATCTGCCACTTCAATACGAGTGTAGGCTTTTAGATGTAGCTACTTATAGTAAAAAAATCCTTTGAACCATACTCTACCTTTTATGAGCATTTGATCCTCTACGTCGTTTTTACTGCCTACAATATTTGTAGAATTTCAGGGCGCAAAATAAGTAAAACTCTAAAATACTTATGTACCTATCCGTAGACGCCCCGGAAGGCTACCAAGCGCCCGGGTTCCAGAGCACGGATGACCTGGACCACCTGCGGGCCTCGGCGCCGGAGGCGGTGTGCCTGGGCTGGGTGGAGACGCCCTACCACAAGCTGGTGGCGCGGACCTTCGTGCGCGACGCGTGCGACAGCGACGCCGCCGCGGTGAGCGCACTCTCTCACTCACTCACAGGTGTGCCTGGGCTGGGTGGAGACGCCCTACCACAAGCTGGTGGCGCGGACCTTCGTGCGCGACGCGTGCGACAGCGACGCCGCCGCGGTGAGCGCACTCTCTCACTCACTCACAGGTGTGCCTGGGCTGGGTGGAGACGCCCTACCACAAGCTGGTGGCGCGGACCTTCGTGCGCGACGCGTGCGACAGCGACGCCGCCGCGGTGAGCGCACTCTCTCACTCACTCACAGGTGTGCCTGGGCTGGGTGGAGACGCCCTACCACAAGCTGGTGGCGCGGACCTTCGTGCGCGACGCGTGCGACAGCGACGCCGCCGCGGTGAGCGCACTCTCTCACTCACTCACAGGTGTGCCTGGGCTGGGTGGAGACGCCCTACCACAAGCTGGTGGCGCGGACCTTCGTGCGCGACGCGTGCGACAGCGACGCCGCCGCGGTGAGCGCACTCTCTCACTCACTCACAGGTGTGCCTGGGCTGGGTGGAGACGCCCTACCACAAGCTGGTGGCGCGGACCTTCGTGCGCGACGCGTGCGACAGCGACGCCGCCGCGGTGAGCGCACTCTCTCACTCACTCACAGGTGTGCCTGGGCTGGGTGGAGACGCCCTACCACAAGCTCGTGGCGCGGACCTTCGTGCGCGACGCGTGCGACAGCGACGCCGCCGCGGTGAGCGCACTCTCTCACTCACTCACAGGTGTGCCTGGGCTGGGTGGAGACGCCCTACCACAAGCTCGTGGCGCGGACCTTCGTGCGCGACGCGTGCGACAGCGACGCCGCCGCGGTGAGCGCACTCTCTCACTCACTCACAGGTGTGCCTGGGCTGGGTGGAGACGCCCTACCACAAGCTCGTGGCGCGGACCTTCGTGCGCGACGCGTGCGACAGCGACGCCGCCGCGGTGAGCGCACTCTCTCACTCACTCACAGGTGTGCCTGGGCTGGGTGGAGACGCCCTACCACAAGCTGGTGGCGCGGACCTTCGTGCGCGACGCGTGCGACAGCGACGCCGCCGCGGTGAGCGCACTCTCTCACTCACTCACAGGTGTGCCTGGGCTGGGTGGAGACGCCCTACCACAAGCTCGTGGCGCGGACCTTCGTGCGCGACGCGTGCGACAGCGACGCCGCCGCGGTGAGCGCACTCTCTCACTCACTCACAGGTGTGCCTGGGCTGGGTGGAGACGCCCTACCACAAGCTCGTGGCGCGGACCTTCGTGCGCGACGCGTGCGACAGCGACGCCGCCGCGGTGAGCGCACTCTCTCACTCACTCACAGGTGTGCCTGGGCTGGGTGGAGACGCCCTACCACAAGCTCGTGGCGCGGACCTTCGTGCGCGACGCGTGCGACAGCGACGCCGCCGCGGTGAGCGCACTCTCTCACTCACTCACAGGTGTGCCTGGGCTGGGTGGAGACGCCCTACCACAAGCTCGTGGCGCGGACCTTCGTGCGCGACGCGTGCGACAGCGACGCCGCCGCGGTGAGCGCACTCTCTCACTCACTCACAGGTGTGCCTGGGCTGGGTGGAGACGCCCTACCACAAGCTCGTGGCGCGGACCTTCGTGCGCGACGCGTGCGACAGCGACGCCGCCGCGGTGAGCGCACTCTCTCACTCACTCACAGGTGTGCCTGGGCTGGGTGGAGACGCCCTACCACAAGCTCGTGGCGCGGACCTTCGTGCGCGACGCGTGCGACAGCGACGCCGCCGCGGTGAGCGCACTCTCTCACTCACTCACAGGTGTGCCTGGGCTGGGTGGAGACGCCCTACCACAAGCTCGTGGCGCGGACCTTCGTGCGCGACGCGTGCGACAGCGACGCCGCCGCGGTGAGCGCACTCTCTCACTCACTCACAGGTGTGCCTGGGCTGGGTGGAGACGCCCTACCACAAGCTCGTGGCGCGGACCTTCGTGCGCGACGCGTGCGACAGCGACGCCGCCGCGGTGAGCGCACTCTCTCACTCACTCACAGGTGTGCCTGGGCTGGGTGGAGACGCCCTACCACAAGCTCGTGGCGCGGACCTTCGTGCGCGACGCGTGCGACAGCGACGCCGCCGCGGTGAGCGCACTCTCTCACTCACACTCGAGAGGTGTATAGGTGACGGTGAACTTGATATAACTAACGAAATAAATAACTCCTTTACATCTTCTTATCGTAATCAAGTTTTCGTTGTCACTTTATTGGTGCCTGTGTGTCTTTAAACAGTTGCAACTGAACTGAAAAACTTATCCAAATAAAAAACTTCTTTCAGCCATCGGATAATCAACCGGAAATCACACAAGCGGATGATGAAGATTTTCAAGGTAATATTTGACTCAATTAACAATGTCTATCAACTAGCAAAAGCCTTTCAAATAACAATGCAAACAAAGATTGACACACGAAGCATAAGGATTTTTTTTAAGGTAATTTGGTGTTTAGGGTGGTGGAGAGATAATTCAGATGTGCTGGATTCGATCCCCGGTCTCTTCCGCCAGGCTACGCATTTTTTCTTTGTTCCTACTCTGATATTTGTATTGAATGGTTTCTTATTTGAGTAACTAGTCTGTGTATAAAACGTGTGGTGCGCATGTGCAGGCTCGCGCCCGCCCGCCTCGCAGGCGTCGCTGGAGGCGCGGCTGCGCTGTCCGTGCGGCAAGGCGGACGCGCGCGACCAGCCGCTCGTCACGTGCCAGTGAGTGCTTATTGCCCAATGTTATCACTAAATCGAGGCAGATTTCTTTGTTCCTTTGTTGACGATGGCTTAATTATATATGATGGCTTAATAAGAGGATCTTTACAGATACTGCCACATGCAGCAGCATCAGGCGTGCTTTGGTTTACTGGCGCCGGTTCAGGAGCATTGCTGCGAGAGCTGCGCCGACCAGGACTCCTCCAGGAAGCCCAGCGACCAGCAGCTCGTGGGCCTGGAGAGAAGGAAGCGAGAGGTACGTCGCATAAGCCACCGTCAGCAGCATCAGGCTTCGGTCTACTGGCGCTAGCTCAGGACCATTGCTGCGAGAGTTGCAGTGACCAGGATTGGAGAGAAGGAAGCATCGAAGAGGATAGTTCTATTTGCGTATCGGAAAGTAACCGATGGATGCTCACCCGCCATAATAGGTCCTATGTTAAAAGATAAAAATTAAATTTGAGTTCTTAAAAACGACACTGCTGGAATTCCCAGTAAGCCCAATATTTTCAATAGACCGTGAGTAATGGGCAACAGCATCTAAAGGGCGGCTTTAAGTTCAGAGGGCGTTTGCTATAGGAAGAAGAAAAAAAATGAAGGCAGCAGGTTATATTTAAAAAAAGTACAAATTCTGCACAGATTGTTCAAGGTGTAGACATTGTCATGATGATTCCGCAGTGCCTGTGCATCTTCCGGCGCACGCTGGAGCTGTGCGCGCGCTCGGCGGCCGTGAGCGGGCGCGCGCTGGCGGAGCGCTTCCAGCTCAGCGCCGCCAGCGCCGGCAAGATGCTCCGCCTGCTGCAGTCGCACTACATCCTGCCCGGCACTGACGGCGACGAGTGAGTTCACCAGTTGTACCTACACCTACTTATAGATTCACTTTGTTTATTTCTTTCTTTCAGCAACTTCTACATTTTAACTCTTACACAATCTCACATGACTTTGGAAACGAAGTGGGTTCCAGATAGGAATTTGAAAAACGACCTAGGAATGTATTAAATTGGAAAGTGAACCTAAATGGTGTTCAATCTATTCTAGAAACGATTTTTTTAAAGATAACACTAGATGAGTACGGAAGGTTCCGCTAGTCTCAGAGATGGCTGCCATTCCATTCTTTAAAGGAGTACTTACGAGCGGAAAGAAATGAAGTGGCATTAAAAATTAAGTAATAAGTAATCCCTTTTTAACAAACATGAAGGCGTAAAGTCGACACTATATTTCGGAGCCGAGCAAACATTTATCTCGCGGATGCCTGCATGGTAATTATCTCTTTCAGTCTAGCGGCGGCCAGGAAGATAAACCACCTCCGGCTCAAGCTGACCCTCAAACGTTTCTTCCAAATGGAGGAGCGGGAGTCGGTGGTGGAGCGCCTCGTGGCCGACACTGCGCACGTCCGCCTCGAGCCGGTGGCGGCCGCGCTCGCTCCCTCGCAGAGGGCGGCGCTGGCGCAGGGCGGCGTGCTGGAGAGCCCGCAGCTGACCCCCGCCAGCAGCGACCCCACTCTGCAGGAGTATAGGGAGGCGCTGCTCAGCGCCGTCTCAGAGGAGGACACGGGGTCACCGCCGCCGCCACAGCAGCGCGTGCCCGCCAAGAGGCCGCTCAAACGGAATGAGGAGGACGACGAGTGGCTTCCGAACAAGATGCCGAAGTTGCGCTCGGGCGCCAAGACTAAGAGGAGAGGTTGACTTTGGCCCGAGCTCGATTAATTTTTTTCGCTCGCTTACATATTTTTTTTTACTATCGATTCAATTATTATCGAGCTCTCTCGGGTCGTTTAGAAGGGTGCGGGGACATAACTTCTCGTGTTGCTTCTCAAAGTAGATTATAAATATAGAGCTCGCAAATAAGTTTTAACTTAAAATCTCGCAAAAAATAAAATTACACAATTTCCCTACATCCTTCATTTATTTTCTGTATTCTCTATTATAAATTTTAATTAAATCCAGATTGTTTTTAAAAATACTAACTAAGTACCTATAAGATTTTAATTTTAATTCTCTAATAGTTTCGTTAAATACCATGACATTATCCTCTGTCGTTATGGATTAATTAATTGATTCTTAGCTCAAATACCGTTTGTTTATTAAACATATCTCAAAACATCATAGGATGTTTTGAGATCTGATTCAGTCGCAAAAACGATTCATAATTGCCCTTATAAATAAATAAAAAATACAAGTACCTACTTAGGTACCTAATTAAAATGTGTTTAATCAGAATGAACTTATAGCCTCATACTGAATTTAAATAATTATTATTTTTTTCATTCCTTTACATAAATAAAAAATGTTGAGAATAAAATGTGTTTATTGCTTATGTAATTAATTACACGTAATATAAGTATCTCACACTCTTATACATCTTATTATTCGTTCTATGATCGCAATGCACAACTGTTAATTCTTAAATAAACTGTTCACAAAATTATGAAACAAGTATCCTTCATTGAATGTCACCCTTGTCACCAGGCGGACGCGCACGGCGCGGGGCTGTGTCCGTCCTCGTAGTCCCCGAAGTTGGTGAAGGTGCGGCCCCAGTACCGGGGGTCGCCGCGGTGGTCGTCCGGCTTGTTGTTGGGCGGCACCGCCGTCTGGTTCACTTTGTAGAGTTCATCTAGAAGTCTTTGCAAGATGCGCGGCTCTCTGTAAATAGATATACGATATTGTAAAACTCGAACTCGACAAAACTCGTATGAAACAGCGCACAAGTTAAAATATCCAAAATGCTCCATTGGTTAACTCACGCTCGCTCAGGAGTCTCAACACTGTCAAAATTATTTTAAGAGAATCTAGATTGTCTTGAGTGACAGGACTTGATCATGCATGAAGTCATTTGGTATAACTATCAGTTGAAAAACGACCACAAAGGACAAAGTTCTTGCTCAATCTCCACAACGATCGGTATATAGGTAGTGTGCTGCAACTTTTTCTAACGAGCCTTATTGAGGGTCCGCAACCTTCACACACTACTTCCGGTACGCTGTCCCAACACTAAGCAATAACACTTTTCGAGTTCTCGCTGAGTTTTAAGCATAAAATTCGAGATTAGTAGCAATGTCCCTGACTTGTTCGCCATGTTGACGCGCTCGCATGGGTCGTCCTCCACGTTGAACAGACAGGGCGCCTCCAGCGGCCTGCACGTCACCGGCCGGGACCTGCCACATGACACGGTGGCTGCTTTCCTGGAATTGAAAAATAGTACATTACGTAACAAGGGTGGTAAACGAGGAATTACAAACGAGTGTCTATTAAAGGCCCGAAGCCGGAGGCGAGGGCTTCAATGACACGAGTTTGGAATTCCTTTACCACCAGAGTCACGACGTTTTTCATCACACTGGAGGAAATAAAACAAAAGTAATAAATAGTAGTAAATACCAAAATAACCAACCGCCCTGCCGGGCAGGGGAACCGGACGTGATAGAAGGGCGGGAAGTGTTATCGTTTAGCTATTATTAGCCTAGGACTACCCCCTATGTTATAGCAGATACATGCCTAAGTTGTTGCAGCTTTCGTCTCGTCGGCATAAGTCCCTTCTTGCTCATGATCTTCCCGACTGGTCCCGAGTACACGGCGTCCACGTCGTACGAGCCGTCACGGCCGCTCGGCCCGTACCACGAGTCCCAAGTGCCGTTGTACTGTGTTCCTAGAACATCGTCAAATGTATAAATGCTGATGGTTTTTTGTATGTAGAAGACGCGTCACGAATGAACATGTCACAGCTACGCCACAGTGAGTAAAAGTGTCTTCTTAACTTCAGCGTCGGTGTGGTCGAACAAAAACGAATACGTTACGCTTAAAATTTAAGGAACAAACATCATAATTTTTGGCAAGTACTTCATTACGTAGCGTACCTACTTAGGTAATGCACTATACTTCAAATTAATCTAGACACGCGGCAGTGTGTCCAGCCAAGTGAACCCCAAGAACTGGCGAGCAGCAGCCGTGTGTTATTTGACACGAACCGTTTGGAGACACTTTTGACCCCTCAATAACTCCAAATTTATTGAACATAAAAAATTAAATTTGGCTTATGTATTTAGATCCCTTAGAACAACTAGAACCCCAAATTTCATAAATATAGGTGAAATAGTTATTGAGATATTAACGTCCAAAACGGCATTTTGCCCACTGACTGACTAGTAATCAAAAACCTAACCCACTTCCAGGTGACGTAGAAAAGTGAAATTTGGCATTCAAGCTTGGCAATTGTGTGTGTACACATACATATATGGATGTGATTTTTTAAAGTTTTATTTTTATTCCCTTTATAAATTTTCTATCTTAGGATAGGTTTTTACAATATATGTATATAAAAGTAAAATACAACAAATAAATTACAAAAATATAAACACCTTACAAAAAAAAATGCTTGTTCCCTCAGAATCCAACATGTACCTACTTACTAGAATAGCACACACGCAAGTAATTAACAAATAATAATTAAGTAATTTACACATAATAATTTCTGTTCAAAAAGTAATGATATCTCATCAAAAACATAAATGTTAAATGAGAGCCAAGTTCAATATCGCGTGCAACGTTCGTTGTCGACTTCGCCGACAAAATAATTGAGATCTATTATTGTATGGGTGCCAAGTGCTTTGCCCTAAAATGACAATTTCTTGTTTCTCAATACTACTACAATGTTTGCTACTTAACAGTTAATATAAATTCTTAAATTATAACGAACAATTATTTACTCGATGCATTTATTTTACTTAGGGTGTAATTTCAATATCAAGATTTAACGGGGCTAGTTTTCAGCAATAAACTATATTAACTTTATAAAAGTAGGTAGTATATTATTATTTTTATTATCGAGCTAATAGTAGGTAAGTAGGTATAAGTAACATGACGTACACTAACTTGCGTACTTACTCGTACCTTAACGAAAATAGGTTAATGATTAGACAAATAAAATATAAACTTGTATGTGAATAAATTGTCCTGTCCTCTGCGCGAGAGCACCAGACGCGCGGCTGTGAGAGAAGAATGGCGCCGTGTGGTTAGGCTTGCCTTGCCAGTTGCCACACAAGGAATGACAGCCACGACCACTCTGCCAAGAGTGTTAATTACGGCAAAGAAGCATAAAAGTACCTTTGTGTAGTTTCCATTTGCCGACAGTGATGGAGGCGAAACCGATTATATCGTCGATGTTGTGGACTATCGACGTCCTTTTAGAAGGCTTGTCTTTGGACAGCTCCTCCCATAAGTCAAATCCATCGATGTCCTTGAATATACTGGAACATGTAACATATATCTACTTGTAATTATTATGCGTTGTTTGATATTTAATTTTTTTAACAGAAGTTGCATGTTTGTCGACCAGTATCCAAGTGTTATAAATATCAATAGACAATACCTAATTAATTTCGATATCATTATTAAATATTTGCATTGTGTCATTGTAGGTACCTATACAATTATTCGTATGCAAGTAGATGAATGTCCTTGAGAGATCTTGGGGCTTGTGCACAAATCACGCGAGGTTTTTTCGGCTACTTTTTGACCCCCCTTCCCCCTGGTGAGATTTTGTGAGATTTTTTGCTAACCCCCCTCCCCTCACAACCTCACGTATATTTTTTCCGCCAGAATTTCGTAAAATAGACTCGCTATTTTTAAAGTATTTAATAAGAGAAGATTTATTTTTAACGAAACCGAAAAAGGGTCTACCCATGTGGTATATTTTTTCTTAGTTCGTTCACTGTAGAAAAGTACACGTGAGGTCTCCTTATACACCCTGCCATCCCTCCCCCAACGTGATCTATCGTGATTTTTTTCGAGACACCCCTCCCTCCTATCGAACCTCACGTGATTTGTGCACAAGCCCTCGGTCACGGTACCAATTTGATACAAGTATTATGTACTTACCTACTTCTGTTTAAATAGTATTTTATGCAACCGTTGTATAAGAGGGGGCAAAAAACGCGAGTGGCATGGGCTAAGAAAGATGCTACGAGCGTTTTTTGACCTACTTACCTACTTATACAACGTTGCATACAATACTTTTTCTTGTATTACATAAATAAAATGCAAATAAACAACAAAGAAAATAATTACATGTTCCCGATCGGAATCAACAAAATTAAAAAAAAAAAGTTTCTGATAAACATTTTTTTTATTGACGCCCATCTATCTGTCAAAAAAATATAAACTTATACATAAAGGTATACGTTCACTATACTAAACATCTGTCAAAAAATATGAACTTATTCATAAAGGTATACGTTCACTATTACCTACTAAACATCCATCCTGAAGATAAAACTTTTTTTTTAAGTTGGCAGCAATGCCTTAGTACAATAATCTTTCTTTTTAGGGTTCCGTAGTCAACTAGGAACCCTTATAGTTTCGCCATGTCCGTCTGTCCGTCTGTCCGTCTGTCCGTCTGTCCGTCCGTCCGCGGCTTAGCTCCGTGATCATTAGTACTAGAAAGCTGAAATTTGGTATGAGTATGTGTATGTATCACGCCGACAAAACGGTAAAATAAAAACTAAAAAAAAAATTTTTTTTCGGGTACCTCTCGAACACCTAAAGTGGGGGTGATTTTTTTTTTTCGTTTCAACCCTAGTGTGTGGGGTGTCGTTGAATAGGTCTCTTGAAAATAATAGGGGTTTTCAAACATTACTTTTTGATAAAGTCAGTAGTTTTGTAAATATTCGCTCCGAAAATAAAAAAAATTGTGTCCCCCCCCCTCTAACTTTTGAACCACAAGTCAAAAAAATATGGAAAAATTCATGTTAATGCGGCCTTATAAGTACTTTCAATGAAAACTATATTGAACAAAATCGGTCAAGCCGTTTTTGAGTTATCGCCAAATTTCATATTTTTTCTTTAAAAGGTCGTAAGTTGACTTCCAGAAGGTAATAAGTGATTACAGTTTCTAGGGCGTTTACGACCTTTTTATAGAGCTTAAAATCTGTCTTAACTTAAACCTCGGGCTTAAAACAGCAGTTTATTGTGAAGGATGAGCAACTACGGAACCCTACACTGAGCGTGGCCCGACATGCTCTTGGCCGGTTTTTTTTAAATTGCAAATTGTGTGTATGCAGCTGTTTATCTTATAATCTGTGGTACTAAGTGATGCTTTTTTGGCGACATTATAACATTGTTTAGCAGTATTTTTTTGGGCAATAGAGTATATATATATATAGACTTTTACAGACTTTCATAATTTATGTCTTTATATTAGAGTTAGTAACTATAATATAAATGTCAGAAAAAAGTACTGGAGTAGAAAAAGTCCTTTTTACATAGTGGCCGCAGCGCCTGTTCATGCGAAGCGATTTAACGCGACCGATTTAAAGTGAGTTTAAGGTCAATTATCTGAGAAGAACTATAAAACTGCCGTGATATCGTAAAAAGGCGTATCTTACTATGAAATCCATATGTAGATACGACCTTTTATCATAGCACGGCATTTTTTTTTACCGATACTTACTTATTTATTACGAGTGTTGGCAAGTTAGTAGCTATAGCTATATTCATAATGTGCACTTGAGAGAATGAGCAGCATACAGGCGACAGGACTACAGGAGGATAGGGGAGGGTCTTGGAATTGGGGCGGAAGCAAACATTACCTAGTATCACCCCCAGCCGCCCTGACGAGCGTGGGCAGCCAGTCCGTCAAATGAAAGCGTTGGGTAGCCACGCGGGATTTCGATTTTATGAATGGGCTCCACAGTAGAGCGGCACCGCGAACGCCGCCTTCCCAGAGTGTGTTTTTCACCTACAACAACGTCAGCTCTACTTCAGAAACTGGGAGTTCAGGTCAAGTATGTTTACCTACTTAATTTTTAAATTAATTGATACTTAATCTATACTATAAAAAATATTAGTCTTCTGTGGAGATGGGTCAGTTAAAATCTCAAAAGCGTGATGCAGACGCGGACTTGTATGCGCACGGCACCAGTCGTAAGCGCCATGTGTTGATAAAAATATCTTTATTTTTTATTAAAGCAGTAACGTCTGCTAACGTAAACTAAACGATAAAGACGATAAAGTCTAAATCTTTACGGTAGATGGCGCTACGATGCCACCCTAAGGCATGTCGAAGCAACTGGTTGAAAAATTCAATGGCTCTGATATGTAGGTTATAGAGCCAAGTTTAATTTTATCTACTCTCCCCCCCTGTCAGGGGTGAGCGTCACTCCCCCGCGACCTCGAATGTGTCCCGGAACGCGGTATTTTCCACTTGTTTTATAATTTAGAATTTTCTCTGAAACTACTGGACCGATTGAGTTGAAATTTGGTACACGTATGAAAATTTATGACTCAAACATGGAAATGTAACGTAACGTAACGTAAAGTAAATCAAGTAATTTGAAACACGGGGGCCAGATTTGAGGGGTAAATTAGAAAAAAAATAGCAAAGTATATCGTGTAACATATCAAATGAAAGGGTACATTATGAACATCTCAAATATATATATTTCATCATTCTAAAACGGTTTTGAAGTTATTTACGAAAATGAGAAATACTTGACGATTTCCCCACACATCCCTTATTTCCTAAAATAGTAGGTCTAAAAAAAAAAATATCATGATATAGTTCAATATTTGTAGATTACAGAAAAACATATAAGAAGTCTATGGAATTGCAAGTAACACCGTTTAACTAGTAACGAATATTTATATTTCGCATAATGGCCAAATGACTTAAATTTTAAAAATAGCATTGCAACGGTAAATTAAACAGTAACAGAAATAAATTACACATTTTTAGAAATAATATTTTTCATTCTTTACTTTTGTCATACATATTTTGGCCGAGAAGTGTGCAGTTTTTGAGATAACTAACCTTTTAGCAGAAAAAAAGATCAATAATTAAAAACGTTAGTGTTTGGTAACAGATTGCGCTGATTGTATAAGTGCTATCGCTTTTGTACGTATGAAAGGATTATAGTAAATTTATTCAGGATTATTTCTTTGTATGTATCGTACACCGTTAAGTGGAAAATACCGCGCTCCGGGACACATTCGAGGTCGCGGGGGGGTGACGCTCACCCCTGAGAGGGGAGGAGAGTAGATAAAATTAAACTTGGCTCTATAACCTACATATCCTGATAGATAAAAGTTGTCCTTTAATTTTGCCAAATTTTCCATATATTGCAATCTAATTTTCGTAGATTAAATATTCACTCATCACGCCAAAACGGCTGATCGGATTTTAACCTATTTTGGTACAGGGTTAGCTGGACATACAAAAATAGTTAAAGGAAATGGGTACTTTTCCCCCGCTATGGTACCTACACCTAAAACTAAAGTTTCACACGGACGAAGTTGCATCTTCTAGTATAGTAATAGGTAAGTACCTGTAATTGTAAGTATGCCCTGCCTGTTGGCTGTGGGCAGCACACAAAATAGGTAACAGAGCTTTTTGTTGAATATTACAAAAGCGGTAGGGACCATACTCGTACGAATAATATTCATCTCATTACATATGTATAAATGAATAGTATTACCCAAGATCATAGTAATATGAGTTTATTTGCGATCTATTGTGGACCGATAAACAGAAAAAGCCTGTTCTGGCTTGAAATTAGCTACGTTCATTTATCCTTAATAGCTTTGTTGTTTATCGCCCCGCGCGAACAGCCGACTTACCCCGCGCAGCGGGTAGTTGGAGGCGGCATTGTCGTTGAAGCCCGCCGCGGGGCCGCCGTTGTCCGTCGTGAACACGACCACGGAGTTTTCCAACAGTCCCGCGTCTTCGAGTGCCTGTACCACTTTGCCCACGGATTTATCCAGGTCAGTCAAGACGGCTGGAACAAATTAAGAAAATATTTTTCGCGGCGGTATATTTGCAATTTTGTAAGCTGACCGATTCCAGAGATATTATTTTATAAACATTGCCGCACAATGCCTTTGTCTTAATCGTGTAGATGAGCTCATTTTAAAACAAATAAAAGCAATAAGTGACATTTATAACGCAAATAAATTTGTATCATTCTTTCTACGTCTAAGATTGAAATTGCATTAGCAATAGCACCAGCTCTTTGGAATATAATACTGTAAGTGGATTATAGTCTAAAATCCCGATATAGAACGATCTTCACCGAGATGTTTATTTGAATCGGGTAGCCAGGTATAAACAGGTAAACACCTACTGGCATTTTGCAACGGTCTGATTATTGAATTGAAATAAAATAAAATTAAGACTATTTTATTGTGAATTTATCTAATAATCAAACCGGTGAAATGTTTAATTTTTTATTTTATTTAATTTTTTACAAAACATACCCTGGACTAAAATTTGTTAGGCAACCCATATGCAATATATTTATTGACATATTAAATTAAATATAAAATACATTTCATCAAATAAACCTCTCGGTGAAGGTCGTTCTATATCGGGATCCTCTACTATTAGCTCAGTTGAAAAACTACTAACTATACAGGTCGTAGGTAGGTATTCAAGTTTTTCGGTCACGTTAAAGGGGAAATGGTAACAAAAGAGCGCCTGATGGTCACCCGGGCCATAATGAAATGAACTAGACATGCAGAAGATTACCTACCTTTCATACGTTGAATAGCCCAAATCAATCGACTGCGGTTGCAACATTTTGCATGAGTACACGAGAGTCGAGAGTGTATAAATCGTGAGAGATGGTGGTATACTATCATATGTCAAGCAGCATCTGCATCTGATATTTCCAGCAGTTGACCACGACAGCTTTGCAAAGGGTGCGATGACTGAGAACATCACTTTCCACTTCTGTCATACCTGACCAAACAACCCTGCTTATAAAGAACAATAATTTAACACTAGTTACCAGCAAACTTCCTTCTCTGGTAATTTTTAATATATTCGAACTCCTCGACTTCGCTGTCGGGAGCCCGGATGAACTCGTACGGGTTCTGGCTGTGTACCGCAGAGTGTGTCAACGTCAGGAACAGCGGCACGCTCTTGTTGTGACCAGAGATTACCTGGAAGGTGGAAATAGTTGTGAAAAATAAGACCTTCATCAGTGACTCTACCGAAAGGGTTCCATATTGTTGTGAACCGCAAGTTGAAGAGGCCCTTGGCCCGAGCAGGCCTTAAACAAACACGAGACACTAATCTGGTTCGCACTAGGGACCTTGGTGACTTAGCTAATCTTTGCGAGAATATACCTATATTGATATGTATCTCTGGCCGCATCGATAGCTCCGCGCTGCTTGCAGAGATTAATTTCTCTGTGCCAATAATTAGAACCCGTCACGCCAAACGATCCCTGTTTAGCCTTCCAACAGTCAACACCAAATAAGCACAGAATTCCCCATTAATTAGGTTCCTTAGACAATATAATAAACTTTTTTATGGAATCTTTTTATCGATTCTATTTTTTATGTGGAAATAGATAGGTACCACATTTTTATTTTTCTAAATAATGACACAAAGGTATTAAATTAAGAAAGAAAAGATTAGATTGTAGTGGATCGCATTCAATTTTCTTTCTTAATTTACCTTTGTGTCATTATTTAGAAATATAATAAACTGTTTAGCAGTATTTGACTTATTTGACTGTACCAAACTGGTAACAAACCGACATCAATGACGACGCGCTTGGCTCGGTTTGTAGACACCTGCCTACTGAGTCGGCGGTCCCGGGTTCGAATCCCGGCCGGGGCAAATATTTGTGCAAATATTTGTTCTTGGGTCATGGATGTTATCTATATATATATTTATATATTATGTATATCGTCGTCTAGTACCCATAGTACAAGCTTTGCTTAGTTTGGGACTAGGTCGATTTGTGTAAGATTGTCCCTTAATATTTATTTATTTATTTATTAATTGAAGAAACGTATTTTATTATTTAATTCAAAGTTTAAATAAATGATAGTTAATTCAATTTATCCCTTTTCCGTTTACACATATGTACTGTAAGGATCTCTTTGGTTGTTGACAACAGAACTGGCAACTAGTCCTTTGTTGTGCACTTCCACTGAGCTGCACCCCGCACCTCCACCAAATGTGGTGTGGTTGGTGGCTCCGGGAAACACTTTACTTGTTAATTTAGAATATGTTTTGGACAGAAATACAATAATTAATATGGTTGTTTGGTGGCGACTCGTAAAGGAATGATCTAATATTTTTAATATGTCGTTCACGTGACAGTGACGGAATCTTTATTTAAACCAAATACTTCTTTATTACCGGCCTACATCCCTACAGTACCTACACTCACCTACACACTCACACACACACATGCGCACTAACTTGATCGAGCATACCATAATGTTTGTTTTGTTTAGTTTAATTTCTCTTGTAACTAGTTCTACTTACTGTATTTTTGTGGACATCTTTTATTGGCTTTTGTTGTAGTTCTATAATGTTAATTATTACAAATTGTATTACTGTTGATGCCCCAAATTACAATAAATAAAAAATAAAATATACCTGACGATACTCTTATTAAAACTTCCGTGAGACTTAAACCTACATGAAATTGTCAGGAACGGCCCGACATGTTCAAAAACAATCAGTCCCTGAAGAAGCTCCGAGTTCGAAACATGTCGGGCCGTTCCTGACATTTTCACGTGAGTTTGAACAGCTTAATACAAGAAGTAGGTATAAATATACCAGACAAGTCCTTTTTAACCGACTTCCAAAAAAGAAGGAGGTTTCTATGTTCGACTGTATGTACTTTTTTTATATGTCTACCGATTATTGCGGCAATTGTGGACCGCTTTTAAAAAATCTTTTTTTATTTGAAAGAGTATACCGGGTGGAAAGGCACGAGGGTCCTTTGCGGAAATGTTGCATCGGTTAAGTGATACACAGTCGATTTATAATGTTTAGAACTTAAATGAAGTAAAAAAAAAAATGCAAAATTCGCTAATTTTTAACTGTGGTGATAACCCTATATTGCATCTTCACATCACGGCAAGATGGCTAGATTGAGAAATAAACGTCGGGAAAACTCGGGATATTACGTTTATTTCCGTGAGTTGTGGTCATCGTACTGATGTAAGAGTGACACATAAATGTCAAATTAACCAAATAAAATGCGAAAATACGAATATCAGTTACTTTATTACAATTTTTACATACGGTGTTCAAATTTTCCATCGAGTCTCATAATACACGCTGCAGCACGCTGCTTCTGTTTTGAGTTGGAGGCAGAAACACTGGTCCTATAATTGTTTCCCCGTAAATCGTTAACTGACCAACGACACTGCTGTAGGCGACACGATTGTCTTCGGCAAATGCACATGTTCGTTCCTTCTATTCCACATACCGTTGCGAGTAAACAAGCTTTCATCGCTTCATATAACATGCCTGATAAAATCACGTTCTTTCACTGTGTTTGGCAGTAGCCACCGGCAGTAAGGTTCACATAGGGCAGTCCCTAGGAAATAAAGCTTGAACCCTCTGAACAGGTCCCCCACGTTGATCGTTCTAAGTTGTTCGTGGTACAACGGGCTGATTGTTGGCGACACGATCAAAAGCACGTAAAATTGTTCAACGACCTGTTGGGTGTGGTGGTGGATATGTTTCACTGAATCGTCGTAAAGCTTCAGCCGCATTATAATTGTAACTCGCGCATAACATAGATCATCATCATCATTAAATCATGCAAAGAGGTTCGATAGTTTCGATAGTTGTAAAAAATGCGTTAATTTAATTATATCTCGCGTCGGCGTATGAAAAGTCGTGTTACTTTAGTATAATATCCAAACGACGATATTTGATGATAACCGAAATAAAATTAATAACAAGGACGGCCTATTGTATGAATTGCTGATCAAACAGGGAACAATTTCAATATACTCGAAAATAATTTTATAAAGCGAGTTAACGAACTAAAACCTTTTTATTATCAGTTTAGGTAGGTAAACAGAGACGTTTTATTTATGCTGAAAGAGGTTACTATCATCTTTAATTGTTTATGATGATTGAGTACATTCGAGTGGTTGTCAGGTGTCAAGTCGTGTCATGTGAGTTGTTTGTTGTGGTTAGAATTATTAACTAAGAAATTACATTCCACCAGAAAATTTAGTAAGTAGAATAACAGAGACAATCACCTCTGCAAATCCTGCAACGATTTTTTTAGCGTTTCACGCAGACCTAAGAATGGAAAAAGCAACATATTGACGTAATATCCTGATGTCTAAAGATTGTTTACAAGTAAGTTCATTGACCCAGCCACCTGATTAGGGTTGGCAAAAAGTAGTTTTTGGTATGAATGTTTAAAAGGCTATAACTTGAAAACGGTAACATATATTTCCATAGGAAATATAGTGCTAAGGTTGAACTATCTGCTAGTTCCGCAAAGGATCCTCGTCACGTTCCACCCTGTATACTTCTGAGGTATGGTCCCGTTATAACCGAGTTGGGATCTGATGATGGGATCCCAGGGAAAATTTTATAGGCACTCATAATTTTTTTCACTATATTTTCTTGCTATTTAAGTATTTGCATATGTCATATCTTCCTATGCTGAGCTGATGATGGAAGGTACAACTCCTTAACGGTTAGGAGTTAGGGGATAAATTCAAGCGAGATGCATGCAAACAAAGACCTCCCCGATCACCCCGCTATAAGTATTTTATTTGAATCACAAAAAAGCAAATAAAATTAACAAAAAATAACCGAACTAACGAGTTAACGAGTGGCTAACACGCTGGACCGGTAATCCAGAGGTACCAGGTTCGATTCCCGGTCCCTTCCACCAGGTAGTTCCTTTTTAAATTTTTCTTTAAGCTTTGATCTTTGTATTAATGGTTTAAAAAATAACCGACTTCAAAAAACTGAAAAGCCAAAAATAACCCGTTCATGTACAGATTACATTTGAATCACTTTTCGAAGTCGGTGCCAAACCTCACGTAAACTATACTGCCGTAACGAAAAAGGGCACATCTAACATTTTTTGTGAAAATTTAAAAATATATAGACAGATGCGCCTTTTTTTTCTCTTTCCGAATATGTATCTAACTCAATTTCACAAAAAATGTTAGGTGTGCCCTTTTTCGTTATGACGGCCGCGGCAGTATAATATAAATATCGAACAAAAGTACTCGTTATGCGCGGCATCTTTTTTCATAGTATAATAATTGAGTTGACTTCTAAGGCCGTGTTCAGACCGGGCTGACTGTCAGCCGCCGAATGTGTGAATATGTATGGAAACTGCGTAACGTTGCGTAACGTTCGCTCTCTTTGGGCGGCCGACAGTCAGCCCGGTCTGAACACGGCCTAAAAGTGATTCAAATGTAATTCGTACCTACATGGACGGGTTATTTTTGGCCTTTCAGTTTTTTTTGAACTCGGTTATTTTTTTTACAAACGCTTCTGACAATAGGTATAATAAATTAAATACAAAGTAAAGTATGCACCTACCTTGATAGCTTCTTCCGTGTAGACATCGGTTGCGTACTGGCCAAACAAATCATGCGCCACTTCCATGCCTGCATTTTAGAGATAAAGTCAGGTAAGTGAGCTGCTGAGGTATTAATTGGATTCTACTTCTATCTATAAAACATGTTTATTGTAGGCAAATTAGTCGAAGCATAGGAGCAAAACATGTTATCCGGGAAGGAATGTGATAAAAAAGCCCACTCAGAATGATGATAATGTTGAGAATGAGAGTTAAGTACCCCGCCTGAAGTCCGTGCCCCAGGTGCCATGTTCCACTGACGTGTGGTCGTACATGTCGATGCGGCCCGTCCAGAACCCGGTGTGACTCTCGTACCTTACAAAAACAAATATAACTAACATGAATTGGTTCTCAAATTGTGTTAGATTGTAAAGTCATTTAAGGTTCCAATTATTTTATTTATTTATTTTATTTATTTATTTAAACACGTTTACATGACATTACAGTTTCTTAACTAATGCGCCATGAAACTTACATTATTCATAGAAAAACCAACATAAACATAAAACAGCAACACAAACAATTAATAATAATATTAATTATCACCGATCATCCAATTCCTCACAAAATCTCAAACTTTCAGTGCACACAACCGCCCATCGCCACGCAAACAAATCACACTCCGGTGCTGATGTCAGGAACGCATTGAGTAGCACAAGAGCACGAACAAGTGGGGAATTTTTGCGAGACACAGTACGCGCCGCCGGCGCCATCAAGAGATCGCGCTGCCGCGGTCTGAGAGCTATCCTAGGGACGTCAGGAACAAACAGTCGCACGAGGCGGCCTACAAGCTCAGGACAGTCGGACTCGCCGCGCAGGATTCGACATGCGGTAGTCAGCAAACAAAACTTTCGCCTAACCTCTAGTGAATTGTAGCCGAGTGTTCCCAGAAGATATTTGGTTGGGTACATGAACGGGTAGTAACCATACATTTTTTTATATAAAAACCTGAGAAAGGCTTTTTGTACTTTTTCCAGTAGTAAAGCATATGTTGATTCGTATGGGAGCCACACAATCGACGAAGTCTCCAGCTTGCTTCTGACCAGGGCGTTATAGACTAGCTTGATCGCTAAAGGGTCATTAAAGTCACGCAAGTTACGAATGACAAAGCCTAGTCTTCGATAGCAGTCAGCTGCAAGTATCGATATGTGCTCATGAAATGTGAGACGCGTATCGAAGACCACGCCAAGATCCTTAACTGAAGACACACGGCTTATGAGCTCAGACCCTAAAACATATTGCGCAAGTATTGGAGTACGCGCTCGACTGAAACTACAAACGCAACACTTGGCTGAGTTGAAAAGAAGCTTGTTCTCCATACTCCACCGAAAGACCAAGTTGATATCATCCTGTAATGAATCCGAATCCGTTTTCGTCTCCACTTTGCGCACTAACTTTAAGTCATCAGCGTAGAGGAGGCATTGAGATGACCTGAGAACGGACTGAAGGTCATTTATCATAATTCCAAACAAAAAAGGTCCTAATATGGAGCCCTGACTAACACCAGATCGAGTATGATAGGGGGCCGAGACGAAGCATCCATGTCGGACATATTGCTGCCGATCACGTAGATAGCTTGCGAAGAAGGACAGTAGCCTGGGAGAGAAGCCAATTTGGTCCAGTTTCTCCAGCAACACATCATTATCTACGCGATCGAAAGCTTTCCTGAAGTCAAAATAAATGACATCAACCTGGGCACCCCTATCAAGATGCTCAGAGATAATATCTATCAAGATAAGAAGGTTCGTGCTTACGGAGCGATTAGGTCTAAAACCATGTTGAGCATCACTTAAGAACGGCCTTCCTTGTGCTGATAGGGTTCGGTGGAGTATGGATTCAAACAACTTGGCAAGCATGGGAAGAACGGCTATGGGTCTGTAGTTTTCTACCGCAGAGGTGTCCCCTCCTTTTGGGATCGGCCTTACTCTGGACACCTTCCAGCGACGAGGGTAAACTCCAGATTTCAGTGCCAAGTTGAAAATATAATGTATAGGGATTCTTAAACTATCGGCACATCCTTTTACAATATATGCCGGTATATTGTCTGGTCCTACCGAGCAGTTGGACTTTAGTCGCTTTATTGCTTTATTGCTATGCTATATATTGCATCTATTATGAACTTATCCATTGAAAAGTGTTGATTGTTTTAGATTTTTTTCTGTATGATCAACATCTTACATAGATACATAATAGCTCCATAATGATCAAACATGTTTCTTAACAGGGTTATTGAGATTTATTTGAATTGAAACCTACAGTTTGAATGTATCATTGAAAATTTGTGTTCCAAAATATACTGAAAAAACTGTTTTTTTTCGACTGCACGCAATGGAAGCGTGAAAAAGCTTTGTTACTTTCTAGAACTCAGGTAAAAGTATTACTCACTTTAAAAAGTTGGTTGAAACCATTAACATTTGTCATAATATGAAAAAAAAAATAAGGAATAAGGCCTCTTAAGTAGGTACAAACCCTCTGTTCAAAGGCAGGTACTCCTTCTTGTAGTGGCCGAGGTGCCACTTGCCGACGAGGTGCCTCCGGTAGCCCAGGTCCCGCAGGTACTCGGGCAGGAGCTTCTCCGACAGCGGCAGCCCTCGGGGCTCCATGCCGTAGATCACTTAAGTAGGTACAAACCCTCTGTTCAAAGGCAGGTACTCCTTCTTGTAGTGGCCGAGGTGCCACTTGCCGACGAGGTGCCTCCGGTAGCCCAGGTCCCGCAGGTACTCGGGCAGGAGCTTCTCCGCCAGCGGCAGCCCTCGGGGCTCCATGCCGTAGATCACGTCGTGCTGCAATCCTGCGAATTGTTCATTATCTCATAGGTATTTTGGCGATGAACTTAGTTCTAAAAAAAAACTAAGCAAATTAGTTTTCTAGCAGTATTCAGATAAAGAATCGGTTCTTCGAGACTACGCTTTAATCCGGATCTAGATAGATAGATCCGAATTGAAAACCTTAATTGCGGTACAGCCGTATTTAAGGGGTGACCGGGTAGGCCGCGATCTAGTGCTCACCCCAGGATTTTGCGTTACCAATAGAAATTCATGGCTTCATCTCACCCAGCCCCCGTCTGAATAATAATCTTAGATACGCTAATGGCTTTAGTGTCCAGCGAGTATAAACTCGCCGTTGAAATGTGATTGAAGCCTTGGATGATCCTTACCGGTATGGATGGGGTATTTCCCAGTCATGATCGCGGACCGCGAGGGCGTGCATATATGAGTTACATAATAGTTCTGCAGCACCACTCCGGAGTACGCTAAGGCGTCTATATTGGGTGTCGGGATCTGGTTGGAGCCGTGAAATCCGACGTCGTTCCATCCCTAAAACATAAAAATTAAAACTGGAATACCGGTTATCAAGATGATGCAGCTCAAAAAGAAACTGAATAATTTACCAGTAGGTAAGCTTAGCGAAGGTATGATTCGCTATAGGTAATGTGAACTAATGCATAAAACGTACAGATTATGTTTATTATTTTAATTAATTAATTTATTAAAGTAAACAACTTAAGTAGGTATCATACAAAAGCATCCTTCCCTGCAAAACTGTTTGTCAATTTGTCTGCAGGTGCAAATCTCTATACATTAATTAAAACAAAAGGTTGAGTGACACTTTGAATAAACAACTTTATCGCTCAAGTGTCTGCAATAGATATGTTCTTCCAATTACTTTTGACTTAGGTACTTGGCTCGTGTCGGATGCTCACGGGCAAACTATTGAGTATGGGGAATTCGTTTGCTTAATCTGGGGGCACGGTAGTGCCCCCGCCAAGACGAACAAAAAAGAAAGGGGCACTACCTACCTTTTCTCGAACCGTTTCGTCTCATTTTCAAACCCTCATAGTTTCGTCCCAGTCCCGTCCAGAGCGCCCAAATTCACAGGTTAAGATGCAGTTAGGGAACATATGAAATGTACTAAATTTCATTGATATAGCTTTTATACTTTAGGTTTTATTGGTACCTAAAATACGCCGATTTTGCCACTCACTCACTTATGTATCAAAACCTCTGGGGTACTTCCCGATGACCTAGAAAGCTGAAATTTGGTATGTTAGCTAGGTTTAGTACACAAACAATAGAATAATTCTGAAACTTGGAACTTTTACCCCCCAACCCCTTAAACTAGGGGATGGAAGTTTGTATGAGACTTCTGCAAATTTTGATACTAGAGGTCTGAAAATTGATATAGGGACTCCTTTATTATTTATAAATAATAAAATACATATTCTAGGATTTAAAAAAAATGACCCCCCCACCCTTTAAATAAGGGGATTAAAGTTTTTATGGGTTTTCCATAATGGGCGATAAAAGTAGTATATATCGGGCTAAACGTAAGTATTTCTTATACACAATTATTACTACTTCCATATCTACACTTCGACTTCGTATTTTAAATATCTGGGGGCACGGTAGTGCCCCCGCCAAGACGAACAAAAAAGAAGGGGGCACTACCTACCTTTTCTCGAACCGTTTCGTCTCATATTCAAACCCTCATAGTTTCGTCCCAGTTAACACTAGAGCGCCCAAATTCTCAGGTTAAGATTCAGTTAGCAAACATATAAAATGTACAAAATTTAATTGATCTAGCTTTTATAATTTAGGTTTTATAGGTACCTAAAATACGCCGATTTTGCCACTCACTCACTGACGTATCAAAACCTCTGGGGTACTTCCCGATGACCTAGAAAGCTGAAATTTGGTATGTAAGCTAGTATTAGTACACAAACAACAAAATAATTCTAAAACTTGGAACTTTTACCCCTCAACCCCTTAAACTAGGGGATGGAAGTTTGTATGAAACTTCCGCAAATTTTGATACTAGAGGTCTGAAAATTGAAACCTATAGGGACTCATTGTTATAAATCAAATACATATTGTAGGACTTAAAAAATCACCCCCCACCCTTTAAATAAGGGGATGGAAGTTTGTATGGGTTTCCCATAATAGGGGATAAAAGTGTATTATATATGGGGCTAGAATTAAGTATTTCTTAAATACACAATTGTCTACTTCAGTTGTCGCTCAAGAAACCCTACAGCCCAAAAAAATTAAAAAAACTAAAGCACCTTACAAAAAGAAATGAGATCCCACCAAAAACATTTCATGTAAAATTGACGGCCAAGACTCACATTCTCATAACGCTTTCGCTGTAAAAAGTTATCAGATCCCAGGAAAAGCCAAGCCCCTAAGCCCCGACTTTACTAACCCCACCACCTTGGTTTAAAAAGTATGGCATCAACTGGCTTCAAGCCCCTAAACCCGGAGTTTACTAACCCTACACCTTTGTTTCAAAAGTATCGCTTGGCCGTTTCATAGACTACCGTAAATAAGTCTAGCTGACTGTCCGGCCCATATCGTAAGGAATTAAGTTTATAAGTATATATTATCAAAGACATAAACTTAGTTTCTTGATACCATATGGGCCAGACGGTCCGTTGGACTTATTTACGGTACTCTATGAAACGGCCAAGCCATACTTTTGAAACAAAGGTGTAGGGTTAGTAAACTCCGGGTTTAGGGGCTTGAAGCCAGTTGATGCCATACTTTTTAAACCAAGGTGGTGGGGTTAGTAAAGTCGGGGCTTAGGGGCTTGGCTTTTCCTGGGATCTGATAACTTTTTTACAGCGAAAGCGTTATGAGAATGTGAGTCTTGGCCGTCAATTTTACATGAAATGTTTTAGGTGGGATGTTCTATGTCCATTGTAGTTCCTGACCTTTGTCATGGTTGTTAACTGCTAGAAGATATTTATGTTTTAATTTAAAGTAACGGGGAGTTATTTTAATTAAACTGGTGCTCTAATGCCCAACACTACGCGAGGTACATACGAGACTTGAGGATTCATTTATTCCCCTCTGGCCTTGATTAACTCGTTGAGATAAATCATAAATCATTTATATGTTTGATGTTTTAGTTCAGAGATAGTTGGTAATTGGATTATACCTGTAATAGCTTCCAGTCAACTTTAAGTATAATCAGCTACGTTATAACTGTTACAAGCCTACAAGTACATCACATTACCTACAATACCTATACTAAAATGCCATCGCACAATATAGGTAAGCTTCTGCTCGAGAGAAAACGGGAACCCCATGTTTGTACACTGGTGTGCGTAAACCAGAGTCCCTTAGCCCACCGAAGCACGCCATTCAGCTGACATTTAACATCTAGGTACATGTTATGTTTATGCTACGAGAGACTTTGAAATTACAAAGCTATGCAAGTACGTAAGCCATGCAGTGGTCGACTCGACAGGCACCCATAGTTACCGACTTCAATGAAATGAATATCTAAATTAAGAATACAAGGTAATAATCATATTTTTCTTTCGTTTTCCTTGAATGGCTGACTATTTCTTCAGATTTGGAAGGAAATTTTGTGAAAATTTTAATTTCGTGAAACCTATCTAATATCATTTGGTTGAGGTTTACATAACACAATACCATCGTTTGGAAAATCATCTTCCTTTTCTAAAGTCCTAAACCTAATTTACCGGTTCCTAGAATTCGATCTGGGGGCATGGCAGTGCCCCCGCCAAGTTGAGCAAACGCGCTTGCCGGCATGCCGTAACATCCTTTTCTCGAAGCCATTCAGACCATTTTCAAACCCCCCTATTTCCTTGTGGACTAAGCTAGAAACCTAAATTTTTTGTGACCAGGAGGGCATAATATAACCTAGGCATATTCCAAATTACATTCAATTTGAACTTGTAGTTTAGGAATTATTGCCAGTCAAAGTTCCTTAATTTTGTCACTTACACTCATTTACATATGATCATACGAATTCTAAGTTACTTCTAGCAGACACACAAGCTTGGAATTTTGAGCTCTATTACGGTTTGGTGTACAAATCATTAGAAAACCTAAACATTACAAAATTTCCGAGTAGTTTTCCAGTTATGCGAGCTGCATAGATAAGTTTGTATTTCCATATGAACCCTATAAAAAATACACGATTACAAAGTTAACTTTGCGGTTCATATAACCTTCGGTTTAGATACTAAGACCGGCACAGAATACTTATTAATACATTACGGAGTGGACACGCTCACCGCCGCACCAAATTGAGTTACCTCACCCCGCAGGGGCAGCGAGTTGGAATCGTGATGGTAACGATGATGATGATTTGATGATGGTGGTAACTGGTGGCGGTGGTGGTGATGGGGGTGCTGGTGATGATGATGATGATGATGATGATGATGAAGCTGGGGACAGGTGTTGGATTGTTCGGATGATTATGGTGACTGGTGGTGATGATGGGATGGTGTTGATGAAAGTGGTGACAGGTGGTAGTGATGGACGTGTAGGTGATGATGATGATGATAGTGGTGGTGGTGGTGACTGATTCTGATAAAGGTGGTATTGGTGATGATTATAATGACGACGATGGTGGTGACTGTTGGTGATGATGATGATGGTGGAGTGGAGGTGACTGGTGGTGGTGATGGGGGTATTGGTGGTAATGAAGATGGTGGTGACTGGTGGAGGTGAGGGAGGTGTTGGTGATGATGATGATAGTGATTGGTGATGATGATGGTGTTGTTGTAGATGATTATGATGATAATGATGGTGATGATGATGATGATGATGATGATGATGATGACGATGATGATGATGACGATGACGATGATGATGCCGATGATGGTGATTAGGTATGATGCCGATGATGGTGATTAGGTATGATGATGGGGGTGTTGATTCGGATGGTGATGGGCATAGTGGTGATGAACGATGATGACGATTGTGATGACAATGCTTGTGGTGATGGTGATGACGATGATCATAAAATCAACATCCTGACCACATTACCACAACGACCATTACCTCAACCACATCCCCAACACAATAACCACTACCATTACCTACCACTACCACCATCATCGCCGCCATCATCAGCATCGCCATGGGAGGAATCATGAGAAGGATCATTATGGATAATGAGAGGGGTCATTATGGACCATGAGAGGGAGTGACAAGTCTGTGTGGTTTACATCTAGTTAATGTCTACTTCGGTAGTGTTAATAAGAAAGACAGTTGCGGATACACAGGTAGTAGTCCTTAAAGATTTTATTATCATTATAATGTAGAGTATATTATCATGTGCCAAGTCATTACAAAAGATAAATATGTTTAATATTAATGCGGGCACTACAACGGTCATGGTAATATGTTTTTAGTTATGTAATCCGGTCAAAATGTACGTCAAAGTTGTCTAGGCGAAGGGTCACTGATATATAGGTACTGAATAAATTAACCGACTTGGTTTTATATTGTTTTTCAACATTTTTCAGTAGAAGGTTGCGAGACTTGCAATTTTTTTACATGTAATGTTTTGATGGGATTTATATTTTACCTGAACCTACAGCTCGATCGTGCACTGAATGAAACTTATTAAGTACCTAGGTACCTGCGTCCGTAGCTACGTAGTCAGGCGAATGTAAAAGTCCCACGGTATCTTTTACAGTTGCAAGTAGGTACTTACTTAATTAAAACTACAATACCCATCAAGTTTGTTATCTCTTAAAAAGTACTTATCTTCGTTAAGTTTAAATGGAGCGTAAATTGTTGCTTCCTTTTAAATTTAGATAAATTTTCCTAAACCAGTTTTTAAAGTAGGTAGGTAAACAATAAAAAAATAGCGTCCCTCCCTATTTCTTTATTTTCGGTGCGGTGATTTATAAAACTGCTGACTTGAAAAAAATAGATTCTCTCTATTCAACGACACCCCACACACACCCTAGAGTTGGAACGAAAAAAAAAATTCACCCCCACTTTAGGTGTTCAAGAGGTACCCCAAAAAAAGTTTTTTTTTTAGTTTTTAGTTTTTAGTTTTACCGTTTTATCGGTGTGATACATACTCATACCAAATTTCAGCTTTCTAGTACTAATATGATCACGGAGCTAAGCCGTGGACGGACGGACAGACGGACAGACGGACATGGCGAAACTATAAGGGTTCCTAGTTGACTACGGAACCCTAAAAATTGTCGTTTTTTCCATGTCCTACTCCTACCCCACTGGATGTTACAATTTCAAACATATTTGGTACGGTATGATTTTATTTGCAAAAATTGTGTTATAGGTATATATTCATTTCCAATAAATAAGGCTTAGTTTACCATTTAAATTGGTAAGTAGTTATAAAATATATAAAAAAAAACTGAAATATACCTAAACAATTAATGACATCTATGAAGTCTTGATTTGAATAGGTATTGTACATGCGAGAAAACTCGTAGGCAAAAGCTAGCAATATAAAAGCCTGACCAGAAATATATGAGGATGCGCCATATTGCGGAATTTCACTGGAACTAATTTCTTACGCTGGCAATGATTTTATGATGGTTAGTCAACGATGTCAATGTTATTCGTGGTTGTTTCTTTAAAAGACAAATATTTAAAATTGTCCAAAGAAAATTCCGAAAACCATTTATAGTCGTGAACGTAAGATTATAAATTAAGTGTACACGTGTTTACTACACGAAAAACCGTCAGGAAAAGAGTGCATTCCATTAAAATAATAAAACGAGGTTAACATAGTGGAACTGACAGGTATTTAAACTAATGTCATTCTGGGTTGCGATTGGTTGCAAAATTGATGCCATATAAATCTTATATATTATATAGCGCCTGCCGCATATTGAAAATCCTCATATAATATTTCTGGTCAGGCTTTACAGTCTGACCAAAAAGAGTAAAAATTAAAAAGTGGCAATACTGTAGTGTCGTCCCTTTCTAATCAATCTAAGAAAACGGGGACGGCACTACAGTATTGCCACTTTTTAGGGTTCCGTAGTCAACTTATAGTTTCGCCATGTCCGTCTGTCCGTCTGTCCGTCCGCGGCTTAGCTACGTGATCATTAGTACAAGAAAGCTGATATTTGGTATGAGTATGTGTATGTATAACGCCGACAGAACGGTAAACTAAAAATTCAAAAATTTTATGTTTTTCGGGTACCTCTTGAACACCTAAAGTGGGGGTGGTTTTTTTTTTTCTATTCAACACTGGTGTGTGGGGTGTCGTTGAATAGGTCTTGTAAAAATAATAGGGGTCTTCTAACATTATTTTTTGATAAAGTCAGCAGTTTTGTAAATATTCGCTCCGAAAACAAAAAAAATAGTGTCCCCCCCCTCTAACTTTTTAACCACGGGTCAAAAAAAATCGGGAAAATTCATGTAAATGAGACCTTATCAGTACTTTCAATGAAAACTATATTGAACAAAATCGGTTGAGCCGTTTTTGAGTTATCGCCAAATTTCATATTTTTTCTTTAAAAGGACGTAGTTGACTTCCAGAAGGTAATAAGTGATTAGAGTTTCTAGGGCGTTTACGACCTTTTTATAGAGCTTAAAATCTTTCTTAACTTAAACCTCGGGCTTAAAACAGCAGTTTATTGTGAAGGATGAGCAACTACGGAACCCTACACTGAGCGTGGCCCGACATGCTCTTGGCCGGTTTTTTTAATTTCTACTCTTGGTCAGACAGTAGCAATAATCTTAAAAACTAAAATGCTACTAAGTACAAATAAAATTTAATAATTTAATCGAGTCAGTCATGTAGGTATATAGAAAAAAAAAATAGCGCCAAAAAACAAATAGAAAAATCTATTCAACTGCTTGAAGAGGAAATAATGTACTTACATACGAAATAATGTACTCACTATTGAAGCAAACATTTTATTATTTATAAGGCTTGCCTTTTCCCATCTAAAAAACTGCTTTTGTTTGCTTTTGTGTACAATCGATAACTTCCAGAAGGTAATAAGAAATTACAGGTACTTTGGCGTTTACGACCTTTTTATAGAGCTTGAAATCGTAATTTAAACCTCTAGTCTATTGTAAAGGATGAGCAACTACGGAACCCTACACTGAGCGTGGCCCGACATGCTCTTGGCCGGTTTTTTGAAAATGACTCATGATATGAAGGTATATATAAATATTTTTTCCAGATTTGTTTGATTTTTTTTTCAAACGTTTATATTAAAATTAATATTAGTACTTTCGTAAATATTTATCATTTCAATAACTTATTTTAATAGACGGTTAAGTTTCATTTTAACTTTTATGCTATGATAAATTCGTAACTCAGTGGCTCACCGAGTAGAGAAATTTGGATTCGAGATTTTTTTTTTCCCGTATATTTCAGAAAAAATACTGTTTATTTCTGCAGATATTATAATAGTTGAATAAAAGGTGTTCCTAAAAAGGTACCTATTATTATGTTTAAAACAACACAACTTTTTGAAAATGATACAACAAATAAAAAATCGGCCCAGATGCGGTACAATACTTAACATCAGGGATCGATACCAGTATTCATTAAAATTGAAATATCTAACTAAGCATTTTTTTTAATGTTATTAAATACATTTTTCTACTCGAGTACTTTTTTCTCTCATTTATATAGTTACTAACTCTAATATAAAGACATAAATTATGAAAGTCTGTGAAAGTCTATACTGACTCTACTGCCCAAAAAAACACTGCTAAACGATGTTATAATGTCGCCAAAAAAGCATTACTTAGTACTACAGATAACAAAATAAACAGCTGCATTCACACAATTTGCAATTAAAAAAAAACTTATTGTACTAAGGCATTGCTGCCAACTTAAAAATAAAGTATTATTTTCTGTGCATGGATGTATGTATAGTATAGCGAACGTATACCTTTAGGTATAAGTTCATATTTTTTTGACAGATGGACGTCAATAAAAAAAAAATATCAGACTATATTTTTTTTTTAATTTTGTTAATTATTTTCTTTGTTGTTTATTTGCATTTTATTTATTAAATGTCGAGTCGTAGAAAAAATATTGTATGCAACGTTGTATAAGTAGGTCAAAAAACGCTCGTGGCATCTTTCTTACGATACGTAACCCATGCCACTCGCGTTTTTTGCCCCCTCTTATACAACTGTTGCATAAAATACTATTTCGTTATAGATATAGATTTTTGAAATTAGCTAACTATATAATAAACCTGAAAATGTGTAGGTAATAATAAGCGAAAAACCGAAATTTAATAACGGTATTTTATAAGGAGCTGAATAACGGTATCCGATCCCTGCTTAATATCCACTTTACCAAATCATCAGCCACGATGAGCACGATGTGCGGTCTCCCGCAGCTCGCGACTGCGCGCGCGCTCAGAGCCAGCAACACGGCAAGCAGCATGGTTACCCCGCGCTCGGAAGACGACTGCCGACAATGCTAACCGCTTGGCGATTACTGATGAGAGTGACGAGTCACTTTGTATATAGCGTATCCGCGCCGTTATCAATGGGTCGTAATCGTAACCAGTCTAACCAGCGAAATACTTGCCTTCGCAAAATACAAGTTAGCAAGCGCGGGGCACTGCACTGCATTTACAGTCTGGCAAAAAACCGGCCAAGAGCATGTTGGGCCACGCTCAGTGTAGGGTTCCGTAGTTGCCTATCCTTCACAATAGACGGGCTTAAGACAGCGGAATGTCATTGTAGCGCGGTTGCGATTGGTTGCAAAATTGTTGCCATATAAATCTTACAAATAGCGCCCCCTTGACAATCCTCATATAATATTTCTGGTCAGGCTTTACAGTCTGACCAAAAAGAGTAAAAATTAAAAAGTGCCAATACTGTAGTGTCGTTCCTTTCTAATCAATCTAAGAAAACGGGGACGGCACTGCAGTATTGCCACTTTTTAATTTCTACTCTTTTTGGTCAGACTGTAACAATTATCTTAAAATCTAAAATGCTGCTACGAATAAAATTTAATAATTTGATCGAGTCAGTCATGTAGGTATGTATATAGAAAAAAAATATACCGCCAAAAAAGAAATAGAAAAATCTATTCAAATGCTTGAAGAGGAAATAATGTACTTACATACGAAATAATGTACTCACTATAAAAGCAAAAGTTTTATTATTTATAAGGCTTGCCTTTTCCCATCTAAGAAACTGCTTTTGTTTATTTAGTCGTATTACGAGCATTTTAAACGCATCTTTGGTTTTTTGTTACGTTCCACTAAGAAATTGTCTCAGTAATTCTGAGACATATCCTATATATTTTTTCGATTTTCACAAGTGTTTTTAGTTATGTTTGTTAAGTTAAAAATGAAACAATTGTGAAGGATATTTGTCTGATTGTAACTCAGTGGATATACGAGTCATTTTCAAAATACATAGTATACATAGTTCAGGGCTTTAATTAAAACAAAACTTAATTGATTCCTTTGTGTGACCTTAATTACCGTCACACAAAGTGACGATATTACTTTCGTAACACAACAGAGGCAATCGTATTTATTTTTATTAAGCCCTTATCTATGTACATGTTTTTAGGGTTCCGTAGTCAACTAGGAACCCTTATAGTTTCGCCATGTCCGTCTGTCTGTCTGTCTGTCCGTCCGCGGCTTAGCTCTGTGATCATTAGTACTAGAAAGCTGAAATTTGGTATGAGTATGTGTATATCACGCCGACAAAACGGTAAAATAAAAACTTCTTTTTTTCGGGTACCTCGCGTACACCTAAAGTGGGGGTGATTATTTTTTTCGTTCCACCACTAGTGTATGTGGTGTCATTGAATAGGTCTTTTAAAAATAGTAGGGGTTTTCAAACATATTTTTTTTTAAAAAGTCAGCAGTTTTGAAATCCTAAAAATAGTGTCCCTCCCTCTAACTTTTCAATCACGGGTCAAAATTAACGGGTACAAATTGATTTTAAGTGAACTCATAATTGTTTCTATAAATAATTACACAAAGGTAAATTAAGAAAGAAAATTTGAATGCGATCTACTACAATCGAAGCGGGGTTTGAACCCGCGACCTCTGCGTTTCCGGCGCATTGCTCTTCCAACTGAGCTATCCGATCGCTACGTCAATCACACCAAATCTTTCATCCCTTAATTCTTTACGCTACTGGAGCGCACTCTGCGTCATATATGTTTTTGAATTGTAAAAGGCACATCCTAGGGTATGGCTAATGCGCATAAGCATTTCAAAAACATACATGACGCAGAGGGCGCTCCAGTAGCGTAAAGAATAAAGGGATGAAAGATTTGGTGTGATTGACGTAGCGATTGGATAGCTCAGTTGGAAGAGCAATGCGCCGGAAACGCAGAGGTCGCGGGTTCAAACCCCGCTTCGATTGTAGTTGATCGCATTCAATGTTTCTTTCTTAATTTACCTTTGTGTCATTATTTATAAAAATAAAAATGTGGTATTACCACATAAAAAATATGAATCGATAAAAAGATTCTATACAAATAATCATATTGTTTCTTTAAGACAAACTTCTTCACTCTCGCTCTGTCTCTTTCTATTCCCCCTCCCCCCAAGGAACGTTTAACGCAACCTTGTTGGAAGTCGCATTAGAAGTTTCACTTCAAAATAGTGCGTGGAGGCTCTCCGCGCGGAAGAAGTGAAACTTCGTAATGATGAAACGAAAATAGGAAGGGGTAGAAATTGTAATTCCAAAAGAGAAAACCTAACAAGCAATTGTTATTCACAAGAGACGTACCTTGACATAACCTTAAGTCCGTCGCATTGTCCGTGGGATTGTTGCGTTGAACGTTTAACACAACAGTGCTTTCCTACCCTCTCCACGGTAGCGTTAAACGTTAAACGTTTAACGCAACCTTATTCAGAACCTTCCTTCAGAAATGGTGATATCTTTAGCGAGTCATTAGGGGAGACCCTACGTGGCCTCGCCTCTTATAAGAATATAATAGTTATTGGTGATATAAATATAAACATCCTTCCTGAAAGTAGCGTCTCTGCGGCCCAGGGCTATCTAGACATATGCTCATTCCACGGATTACTCCCTGCACACACGCTTCCTACCCATCAAAGCGGGTCCTGTTTAGACCACATTATGCTCAAGTCAACGTGCCCAGCACAAGCACTAGTCACCAACTCTTCGGTTACCGACCACCATGCTGCCCTACTAACCTTATTTCATAATCATCCCAATACTTATCGCACATCAATAACCTCGAAAATAAATAATAACAAACTTGAAGAAGATTTAGGTAACATCGATCTTGACACAGTTTATAGTATTTCTGCTGACGCTGACTCTAGCATGTCATACATGATTAAAAGTGTCCAACAAGCAATATTAAATAATACAACATACGTGCGTGCCAGCTGTAAATTCCGCAATATTAAACCTTGGATCACACCGGGGCTCGTACGATGTATGAGACACAGAGATAGATTGCATTTTAAAGCCAAAAAGAATCCGAACAATTTGTTATTGCAAGTGACCTACAAAAGATATCGTAATTTCTGTAACAACCTGCTTAAAAAAAATAAAAGCAACTACGACAAAAAACAATTAGAAATGGCTGGAAAAAACAGTAAATTGATCTGGAAGTGTGTTAAAAATGTAACTTATACGGCAAACCAACGAGAAACATCTTGTGAATTGTTACAAGCTCACCCCTCGAAGTCATCATCCGTTGAGAGCGCAAATGATTTCTTCGTAAATGTTGGAAAAGACCTAGCTGATAAAATGCAAAAAAACAAGCCGCTTCTCTCTCCCCGCGATCATTCACCTAAAAATATGCTGAAATCATTTGTGCTTTTAAATACAGACGAACAAGAGGTGGAAAGGATTATTAATAATTTAAAAGATAGCTCTGCGGTCGGCTGGGACGGCATTTCAAACAAAATGCTTAAACAATACAAACTCATCCTGATTCCACCTCTCACGCACATTTTCCAAAAATGCCTATCGGAAGGAATTTTTCCGAGATGCCTAAAAAAAGCGGTAGTTGTTCCTGTATACAAATCCGGCAGTAAGGACCAGGTAGCAAACTACAGACCCATCTCACTTTTGCCTGCCATATCTAAAATATTGGAAAAAATCATTAATTCTAGACTAATTAAATATCTTGAAGAACAAACTCTTCTATCAAGAAATCAGTTTGGCTTTAGGGCCGGGCTATCAACTGCTGACGCTGTTCATGAACTAACTAATTACCTAGTCCAAGAACTTGATAAAGGAAATCAGACAATAGGAATCTTTATGGACCTCGCAAAAGCTTTTGACACCGTTCCCATTGCCATTCTTCTCCAAAAGCTAGAAGCACTTGGTATTAGAGGTACCCAACTCAAATTACTCGCAAATTATCTAGATGAACGCACCCAATGCGTGAGGATAGACAATAATATCAGCTCCGACTTAAAAAACACCGCTTACGGAATTCCACAAGGAAGCGTGCTCGCTTCCACCCTATTCTTGATCTATATTAACGACCTTTATGATCTTAAAATAGGAAATGGTAAAATAATCTCGTACGCTGATGACACTGTACTGCTTTTTTCCGCTAAATCGGCAGATGACGCACATGAATATGCACAGCGAGGCTTTAATAGCGTCAGCACCTGGTTACGGCATCACCTACTAACACTTAACCCAGATAAAACTCAGTATGTAAGATTTTCCATGCGTAAACCTAGTGTAGACATAACCTACCGCAAGCTCTATGCCCACATATGTAATAACATTTCAACTGTCAAATGCAGCTGCCCGGACATAACGCGTACCGACAAAATTAAATATCTCGGAGTATTAATCGACGAAACCCTCTCGTTTAAATTCCATGTGGAAGCGCTGTGTAATAGAATCCGTAAGTTAATATTTGTTTTCAAAAAGTGCGGTCAATTGCGGATGAGCATCTCCTCAAGACAGTTTATTTTGCTCTTTGCCAATCAATAATAACGTATTGCATAACGTCATGGGGAGGTTTGGCTAAAACCACATTACTAAAATTAGAAAGAGCCCAAAGAGCAATCCTAAAGGTCCATACCTATCGTCCTTACCTCTACCCTACTAACCTTATATACAGTGAATGTAGAGTACTAACAGTTCGCCAGTTATTTATCCACGGCACAGTATTAAGGCAGCACTGCATAACTCCTTACAGCACCGAATATAAAAACAAGAGGCGTAAAGATATTGTTTGCTCCTATAACATGCAAGCAAAACATGCTTTCTCTACAAGATTTTTCATATTTCTGGGACCATTTCTTTACAATAGACTAAATGCGAAATTGGACCTATATCCACTAAGCTTCGCTCAATGTAAGAAAGCGCTTCGTGAGTCACTACAAACTATGACGTACGAAGATACAGAGAACTTACTGGCTGTCATGAAATAAATATTTGTTTAGTTGAATTAAGTTCTTTAGTGTAAATTTTATTAGTTAAGCTACAATAAGATTACTGTAAGATAGATGAATATGTACTTAAATTAAATAATGTAAAGGCTTTCCCATTGCCTGAAACACAGGGGCAACCCTAGTTCAGGTTATGTAAATTGTGAATTTATTTGTTTTTTAAGTATAGAATTTAACCGTCACCTCTGTACATTATGTTTTATCAATAAATTATTATTATTATTGTTGGAAGTCGCATTAGAAGTTTCACTTCAAAAATCGGCCCAGATGCGGTACATACTTAACATCAGGGATCGATACCAGTATTCATTAAAATATCTTTGTAATTTAGCATTTTTTTTAAGGTTATTAAATAGATCTTCGTTATAGATACCTATATATTTTTGAAATTAGCTTACTAAAATAAACCTAAAAATGTGTAGGTAATAATAAGCGAAAAACCGAAATTTAACGGTATTTTATAAGGAGCCGAATAACGGTATCCGATCCCTGCTTAAAATCCACTTTACCAAATCATCAGCCACGATGAGCACGATGTGCGGTCTCTCGCAGCTCGCGACTGCGCACGCGCTCAGAGCCAGCAACACGACGAGCAGCATAGTTACCCCGCGCTCGGACGACGACTGCCGACAATGCTAACCGCTTGGCGAATACTGATGAGAGTGATGAGTAACTTTGTGCATAGCGTATCCGCGCCGTTATCAATGGGTCGTAATCGTAACCAGTCTAACCAGCGAAATACTTGCCTTCGCAAATTACAAGTTGGCAGGCGCGGGGCACTGCACTGCATTTACAGTCTGGCAAAAAACCGGCCAAGAGCATGTCGGGCCACGCTCAGTGTAGGGTTCCGTAGTTGCCCATCCTTCACAATAAACGGGCTTAAGACAGCGGAATGACATTGTAGCGCGGTTGCGATTGGTTGCAAAATAGTTGCCATATAAATCTTACAAATAGCGCCTTCTTGACAGTCCTCATATACAGTGCGACCAAAAAGAGTAGAAATTAAAAAGTGGCAATACTGTAGTGTCGTCCCCGTTTCCTTATACTGATTAGAAAGGGAGGACACTACAGTATTGCCACTTTTTAATTTCTACTCTTTTTGGTTGGACTGTATTCCTGGTCAGGCTTTACTTTAATCGGTAAAATCTAGTATAGCATACGGCTTTATTGAGAGTCAAGACTAAAGGATTTGGCGACATAAGAATTTTGGTTCTGTTTCACCTGCCCGCTGACCGCAGACCGTCGTCAGTGTGGCAAATCCTTAATAATGGTTCAAGTGTTGGGGGGCAGACGTTCATTTCACGAAAATGTCAATCAATTCAGTTTTTTTCGCTCAAAGAGAATAAAATGGCAATTTTAGTATGCTGCTAGAATTCAGGCACACCTAAAGTAAATTTATATTTACTTACTATGACATCGCTAATTTGTTCTAAAATACAAGTATAATAGGTGCCTAATTAAAATGTGGCTAATTAAAATAGCCTCATACTCAATTTAAATAATTGTAAATTTTATATTAATTCCATTAAAAATCATAATATTTTTTGAGAACAAAATGTTTTTATTGTTTATGTAACTAATTAATTACTCGTAAGTATCTCACATTCCCCATCTTATTATCGTTCTATGATTGCAATACAAAGTAGATCAGTCTTAAAAAAACTGTTCACAAAATTGTGAAATAAGTGTCCTTCATTGAATGTCACCCTTGTCACCAGGCGGACGCGCACGGCGCGGGGCTGTGTCCGTCCTCGTAGTCCCCGAAGTTGGTGAAGGTGCGGCCCCAGTACCGGGGGTCGCCGCGGTGGTCGTCCGGCTTGTTGTTGGGCGGCACCGCCGTCTGGTTCACTTTGTAGAGTTCATCTAGAAGTCTTTGCAAGATTTGCGGCTCTCTGTAAGTAGATATCATACGTTATTATAAATCCTGAACTCTACGACAACAATCGTATGAAACAGCGCGCAAGTTAAAATAGGTACCCAGAATATCCAATTGGTTAACTCACGCTCGCTCAGGATATATCACTGTCAAAATAATGTTAAAAATAATCTAGATTTCCTTCCTTGAGTGACAGGACATGATCATGCATGAAGTCGCAAACGGTGGCTGCGCCCCACCACATGCTCATTAGTCGATTAGAGGATCTTGAACCTAACGCATGTGTGTTTTTCTTCCGATTCCCTAACCTCTCAACGTGATGTGAAATAAATGCATTTGGTATAACTATCAGTGGAAAACCGACCACTGTTGGACAAATTCTTCCTCAATCTCCACAAAGATCGGAAAATATTAGTGTACTGCAACTTTTTAGATCGTCAGTCCGCCTTATTGAGGGTCTGCAGCCTTCACACACTGCTTCGTCCGGTACGCTGTCCCAACACTAAGCAATAGCAGTTCTCGCTGACTTTTAGGCATAAAATTCGAGATTAGTAGCAATGTCCCTGACTTGTTCGCCATGTTGACGCGCTCGCACGGGTCGTCCTCCACGTTGAACAGACAGGGCGCCTCCAGCGGCCTGCACGCCACCGCAAGGGACCTGCCGTCACACGTCACGGTGGCTGCTTTCCTGGAAATGAGAAAATATTTAAACTAGTACCGTCAGCCGAAATGTTGGTGTACAACTTTTCAACTGTTTCATGTGTATTAAATTCCAAAAGTGGTTGACCACTTTCTTGGCTGACTGTACCTATTTAGCTCAAAGGCGACGACGAAGTCAGGGCAGGGGAAGCGGTCGTGATAGGAGGGCGGGAAGTGTTATCGTTTAGCTATATATTAAAAAATATATTAACAAAGGACTACCCCCTATATTATAACAGATACTTGCCTAAGTAGTTGCAGCTTCTCTCTCGTCGGCATAAGTCCCATTTTGCTCATGATCTTCCCGACTCGTCCTGAATACACGGCGTCCAAGTTGTACGAGCCGTCACGGCCGCTCGGCCCGTACCACGAGTCCCAAGCGCCGTTGTAGTTTGTTCCTGGAACATCATCAAATGTATAAATGCTGATGGTGCATTTGTATGTAGAAGACGCGTCACGAATGAACATGTCACAGCTACGCCACAGTGAGTAACTGTCTTCTCAACTTCAGCGGCGGTGTGCTCGATCGATTCTAAACGAATACGTTACGCTTAAAATTTAAGAAACAAACACCAGATGGCTTATTGAATATGGTTTTTATAGCATAAAAGAGTTTTTAGAATATAGTTCGCATAATTGACCTGTTTAGTCTTTAAAATATCTTTTTGCATGCTGTTCACATGATTGTTTGTTATATATATATACACATTTTTGCATGTCGTTCTTCGACAGAATACTTTACTGACCTACCTTTAGACCTTCTACCATATGTTTTGTAGTATTCTAGCAAATAAAACATTGTCCCTCAATATTTATTAATTTTATTTATTTCTATTCTATTCAATTCTAAGCAAACAGCTTATATGAACAGATAATCGGCAGTTTTTTGCATAGAAAACTCCCGTGAGTCTCAGTCATTAAAATACATTCGAAACGGATTCACTCACGTCATAGAAGTCTAATCTCGCTCGACACGTTTTGAATCGGTTCGCGATTCATCATCAGTATCATCACCTTTATGCAGTTTGTGCAGTTTCCATTTGCCTCATACCTTTGTGTAGTTTCCATTTGCCGACAGTGATGGAGGCGGAGCCGAGTATATCGTCGATGTTGTGGACTATCGACGTCCTTTTAGAAGGCAGGTCTTTGGACAGCTCCTCCCATAAGTCAAATCCATCGATGTCCGCGAATAAACTGAAACATGTAGGTAATATATATCTACTTGTAATTATGCGTTGTTTGATATTTCAGTTTTTGACGAATACATGTTAGTCATGCAAGCACGGATGCACGGCCATCAGTATTCAAGTGTTATATTATAAATATCAATAGGTAGGTAGGTACCTAATCAATTTCGATATAAATATTTCCATTGTGTCATTGTATACAATTATTCGTATGCAAGTAGATGAAACATGTAGGTAATATATATCTACTTGTAATTATGCGTTGTTTGATATTTCAGTTTTTGACGAATACATGTTAGTCATGCAAGCACGGATGCACGGCCATCAGTATTCAAGTGTTATATTATAAATATCAATAGGTAGGTAGGTACCTAATCAATTTCGATATAAATATTTCCATTGTGTCATTGTATACAATTATTCGTATGCAAGTAGATGAATGCCCTTGAGAAATCTTGGTGTACCAATTTGATACAAGTAAGTATTATGTACTTACCTAAATACCTACTTCTGTGTAAAAAAGTCATTTTTACGTAGTGGCCGCAGCGCCTGTTCATGCGGAGCGATTTAACGCGAGTTTAAGGTCAATTATCGGAGAACTATGAAATTTTACCGATTCTTATATTACGAGTGTCGGCAAGTTAGTAGCTCTATTCATAATGTGCACTTTAGGGAATGAGATGAGAGCAGTATACAGCGACAGGACTACAGGAGGATAGGGGAGGGTCTTGGCATTGGGGCGGAAAGCAAACGTTACCTAGCATTACCGCCAGCCGCCTTGACGAGCGTGGGCAGCCAGTCCGCGATGTGAAGGCGTTGGGTAGCCACGCGGGCTTCAGATTTTATGAGGGGGCTCCATAGTAGACCGGCGCCCCGGACGCCGCCTTCCCAGAGTGTGTTTTTCACCTACAACAACGTCAGTACCTAGGTACTTTAGATACTAGGGAAACAGGGAGCTCAGGTCAAGTATGTTTACCTACTGCATTTTTAAATTAATTGATACTTAATTTACTATTATAAAAAATATTAGTCTTCTATGGAGATGGGTCAGTAAAAATCATAATAGCGCGATGCAGGACTTCTATGCGCGCGGTGCCAGTCGTACAGCGCCATATTGTGTTGATAAAAATATCGTTGTCCACTGATCACGCCAAAACGGCTGATCTGATTTTAACCTATTTTGGTGCAGGGATAGCTGGACATCCACAAATAGGATATGGGTACTTTTTCCCGACTACGGTACCTATAGGAAAAAAAGTTTCACGCGGACGTAGTTGCGGGCACCTTCTTGTGTAAGTAAGTACGTCCTGCCTTTCAGCTGTTGGCAGCACACAAAATAGGTAGCAAAGCTTTTGTGTTGAATACAATAGCGATAGCGACGATACGAATAATATTCAATTCATTACATATGTAAATGAATACTTAGTACCTAAGTTCATTGTAGGTAATGCCAGTTTATTTGTGATCCGTTGCGGACCGATAAACAGATAAAGCCTGTTTTGGCTTTAAATTAGCAAATTAGCTACGTTCATTTATCTTTATCAGCTTTGTTGTTTATTTTTAATACCTACGCAAATAAAATCTTTTGTTTCCGGTCATGACCTTTTCTGATATCTCCGACCAAACGGTCAATAGTAGGTATAGCATCTATGTGTTGGCAGAAAAACATATAAGACAGTCTATGGTATTGAAAGTAACACCGTTTAACTAGTACGAATATTTATATTTCACTCAATGGCCAAATGACTTAAATTTTAAAAATAACATTGCAACGGTAAATTAAAGAGTAACTGAAATAAATTATACATTTTTAGAAAGAATTTTTTTTATTCTTTACTTTTGCCATACATATTTTGGCCGAGAAGTGTGAAGTTTTTGAGATAACTAACCTTTTAGCAGAAAAAAAAGATCTATAATTAAAAACGTTAGTATTTGGTATCAGATTGCGCTGATTCTATAAGTGATACCGCTTTCGTATGTATGAAAGGTTTATAGTAAATTTATTCCGAATAATTTTGTTGCTAAACATTTTGTATGTATCGTACACGGTTTTCTTTTAAAGTGGAAAATACCGCGCTCCGGGACACATTCGAGGGCGCGGGGGGTGTCGCTCATCCCTGAGAGGGGGGAGAGTAGATAAAATGAAACTTGGCTCTATAACCTACATATCCTGATAGATAAAAGTTCTCCTTTAATTTTGCCAAATTTTCCATACATTTCAATCTAATTTTCTTGTACCATCTGCACTATAACCGCAACAAAGAAATATATAATAGTGGCGGGAAATTCTGATATTGTCGTAAATGGAAACAACTAAACAAACAATTAAACACAGGAAACTATAACCTCTGAACTGGCAGACAAGAACTTTCTGTAAATAAATACCAATATAGTGCTATTTGATGCAACAAACCTCTCGGTATCAAATGACGTACCTAAGTGCAATTTATTTTTATCCCCGGAAATGGTACGTTTGTGTACTTTCAGCCAATTTTATGAGTATATGTGCCGTCAGCCGTGGGGGCTTATACAATACAATACAAACAGGAACGCTTTATTGCACATCAAAATACATTTAGACAATAAATCGAATACATATAAATTATAAACGGTATACCTATAGGCAGCAAGAGCGATCTCTTCGAGACAATCGTCAGGCTTATCTTGGTATCAAGTGACGTAGCGGATGATGCGGTCGCCGCTCGTACTAAGTCGCCCCCTATATTTCCCCCGCGAACAGCCGACTTACCCCGCGCAGCGGGTAGTTGGAGGCGGCGTTGTCGTTGAAGCCCGCCGCGGGGCCGCCGTTGTCCGTCGTGAACACGACCACGGAGTTTTCCAGCAGTCCAGCGCCTTCCAGCGCCTGTACCACCTTGCCCACGGATTTATCCAGCTCAGACAAGACGGCTGGAACAACGGAAGAAAATATATTTTTTTCGCGGCGGTATACCTACCTAGTTGCAATTTTTATTATGCTGTCCGTTTCCACTTGAGATATTTTCTTATAAACATTGCCGCACAATGCCTTTGTCTTAATCATGTAGATGAGCTTTTTAAAACAAATAAAAGCAATAAGTAGAGTTTTGAAGTAGTAGGGCCTCGTGCAGGGTCCGTCCGGATTGTTACTACCGTCTTGCCTACTAACCCACCGCCAAACAGCAATGTTCGCATTGTTATGTTCCGGTGTGGGGGTAAGATAGCCGGTGAAATTACTAGCATAGAGGCATTCTATCTTCGTCCTCCGGGTAGGCAAGCACTTGTGACTCCTCTGGTGTTGCAGGTGTTTATGGGCGACGGTTATCGCTTTCCATCAGGCGATACGTTTGCTCGTTTGCCCCCTATGACATAAAAAAAAAAAAAAAAAAAAAAAAGTAATAAAAACGCAACTAAATTTATATCACCCTTTCTATGTCTAAAGTTGAAATTGCATTAGTAATAGCTGTAAGTGGATTAGCTCAGTTCAAAATCTAAGAACTATAGAGGTCGTATATATTCAAGTTGTTCGTTCACGTTCAAGGCGAAATGGTAACGAAGAGCGCCAGGTCATCCGGCTCATAGTGAAATGAACCGGACACGCGGACGATTATACCCATACGCTGGACAATCCAAATCAATCGGGTGCGGTTACAATATTTGCATGAGTATCTACACGTGAGGGTCTGAATCGTGAGAGATGGTGGTATCTTATCATATGTAAAGCAGCATCTGCATCTGATAGTTCCAGCAGTTGATCACGACAGCTTTGCAAAGGGTGCGATGACTGAGAACATCACTTTCCTCTTGTCATGTCTGACCAAACAACCCTGCTTATAAGAACAATAATTTAATACTACCAGCAAATTTCCTTCTCTGGTAATTTTCAATATCTTCAAACTTCTGGACTTCGCTGTCGGGAGCCCGGATGAACTCGTACGGGTTCTGGCTGTGTACCGCAGAGTGCGCCACCATCAGGAACAGCGGCACGCTCTTGTTGTGACCAGAGATTACCTTCAAGGTAGAAATAGTTGTGAGAAAGAAGACCTTCAGTGAATCTACCGACGGATGCGGGTTGTTGGGAACCGCTAGTTGAAGAGGCCCTTGGCCCCTGACGAGCAGGCCTCAAACAAATACGGGAAGTGTCCCAGGAGACGAGATTAGTGAATCTCGTTTCGCACTGGGTGACTTAGCTATAGTCTTTGCGAGAATATACTTAACAATAATTTCATTAAAAATTTCGTGAGACATTTAATTATTGTATTAAGCGGTTTACACTTACGTAAAATTGTCAGGAACGGCCCGACATGTTAAACAAAAACAGTGACAAAGCTACCGCGCTGCTGTACAGTAGCAGTCCCTGATGAAGAGCTCCATACGAGTTCGAAACATGTCGGGCCGCTCCTGACAATGTCACGTGAGTGTAGACAAGTCCTTTTTAGAAACACTACAATATTATACCTACCTTGATAGCTTCGTCCGTGTAGATATCAGTTGCGTACTTTCCAAACAAATCATGCGCCACTTCCATGCCTGCATTTAGAGATAAAGTAGGTAAGTGAGATGATAGGAATTAGTTGGATTCTAATTCTATAAAACATGTTCATTGTAAATATTTTTATAGAATCTTTTTTTTTATCGATTATATTTTTTTGTGTGGAAATACCACATTTTTATTTTTATAAATAATGCTGCCCTGCTTAGATTGTAGTGGATCGCATTCAATTTTTTCTTTCTTAATTTACCTTTGTGTCATTTTATAAATAAAAATAAAAATGTGGTATTTCCACATAAAAAAGAGAATCGATAAAAAAAAAAGATTCTATAAAAATATTTAGAACAGCGCCACCTCTCTCGCAGTCTTCACACTTGCTGTAAAGCAATGGGGACAGGGGATCGTGCGTGTAAAGCGCACATCCTAGGGTATGGCTAATGCGCATAAGCATTTCAAACATATATGACGCAGAGGGCGCTCCAGTAGCGTATGAATTATGGAATGAAAGATTTGGTGTGATTGACGTAGCGATCTAATAGCTCAGTTGGGAGAGCAATAGCGTAACGCAGAGGTTGCAGGTTCATGCCCTGCTTAGATTGTAGTGGATCGCATTCAATTTTTCATTTCTTAATTTACCTTTGTGTCATTATTTATGTTCATTGTAGGCAAAATAGTTGAAGGAAAGGAGCAAAACATGTTATCCGGGAAGGAATGTGATAAAAAAGCCCACTCAAAATGATGATAATGTTGAGAATGAGAGTTAAGTACCTCGCCTGAAGTCCGTGCCCCAGGTGCCATGTTCCACTGACGTGTGGTCGTACATGTCGATGCGGCCCGTCCAGAACCCGGTGTGACTCTCGAACCTTAGTAAAGCAAATATAAAAACTACATGAATAACCTTATTGGTTCTCAAATTGTGTCAGAATGTCAGTTGTATAACTACAGACCCTCTGTTCAAAGGCAGGTACTCCTTCTTGTAGTGGCCGAGGTGCCACTTGCCGACGAGGTGCGTGCGGTAGCCCAGGTCCCGAAGATGCTGGGGCAGGAGCTTCTCCGACAGCGGCAGCCCTCGGGGCTCCATGCCGTAGATCACTTAAGTAGGTACAAACCCTCTGTTCAAAGGCAGGTACTCCTTCTTGTAGTGGCCGAGGTGCCACTTGCCGACGAGGTGCGTGCGGTAGCCCAGGTCCCGAAGATGCTGGGGCAGGAGCTTCTCCGACAGCGGCAGCCCTCGGGGCTCCATGCCGTAGATCACTTAAGTAGGTACAAACCCTCTGTTCAAAGGCAGGTACTCCTTCTTGTAGTGGCCGAGGTGCCACTTGCCGACGAGGTGCGTGCGGTAGCCCAGGTCCCGAAGATGCTGGGGCAGGAGCTTCTCCGACAGCGGCAGCCCTCGGGGCTCCATGCCGTAGATCACTTAAGTAGGTACAAACCCTCTGTTCAAAGGCAGGTACTCCTTCTTGTAGTGGCCGAGGTGCCACTTGCCGACGAGGTGCGTGCGGTAGCCCAGGTCCCGCAGGTACTCGGGCAGGAGCTTCTCCGACAGCGGCAGCCCTCGGGGCTCCATGCCGTAGATCACTTAAGTAGGTACAAACCCTCTGTTCAAAGGCAGGTACTCCTTCTTGTAGTGGCCGAGGTGCCACTTGCCGACGAGGTGCCTCCGGTAGCCCAGGTCCCGCAGGTACTCGGGCAGGAGCTTCTCCGACAGCGGCAGCCCTCGGGGCTCCATGCCGTAGATCACGCCGTGCTGCATTCCTGCGAATTGTTCAATATTTCATTTTGGCCATGAACTAGTTCTGCAAAAAACTTAGCATATTAGTTTTCCAGCAGCATTCAGATAAAGTACCGGTGCAGCGAGACTACGCTTTGATAAAATAAAAATAAATAAAATAAATCAGACAACCTCACACAAATCAACCTAGTCCCAAATTAAGCTCAAGAAGGCTTGTGGTACCAGGCGACGGTATACATACTTATATAGATAAATAAATACTTAAATACATAGAACATCCATGACCCAGGCACAAATATTCGTGTTCATCACACAAATATTTGCCCTTGCCGGGATTCGAACCCGAGACCGTTGGCTCAGTAGGCAGTTGCTTAACCACTGCGCCAACCGCGTCGTCGTTTGATATATCTGATAGTTATGCGATTAACAATACCGTGTACAATCCGGATCTATGTATATAGATAGATCCGAATTGAAAAGCTTAAGTGCGGTGTGTGCAGGCGTATTTAGGGGGGAGACCGGGTAGGCCTCGATGCCCACCCCAGGATGTTGGGTTACCGATAGAAGTTCATGGCTTCAACTCATAGGCCATGGCCAAACCCCAGGCCCCGTCTGAAAAATTATCTTAGATACGCCACTGGACTTTAGTGTCCAGCGAGTATAAAGACTTGGATGATCCTTACCGGTATGGATGGGGTATTTCCCAGTCATGAGCGCGGACCGCGAGGGCGTGCATATCGGAGTTACATAATAGTTCTGCAGCACCAACCCGGAGTACGCTAAGGCGTCCAAATTGGGCGTCGGGATCTGGTTGGAGCCGTGAAATCCGACGTCGTTCCATCCCTAAAACACAAAAGTAAAACTGCAATTACCGCTTATTTATAAAAATAATACAGCCCAAAAAGAAACTGAATTACATACTTACCTACTACCTAACCTATACCTTCGTTCTAATGTGAACTAATGTATAAAACGTATAGATTATGTGTGACTATCTGGTGACTACGTATACGATATGAATGTATGCAAAAAATATGTGTTAACGCAGGAGCATTAACGATGAACATACATATATGTTGTAGGTATATTTCTGAGTTTCACTTCAATTTCTGTTTCTGTGAGAAATGAACACATAAGAGGAAGTTTCAAGGTAGCCCCCGTCACCGAAAAGCTGAAGGAACATCGTTTGAGATGGTATGGACACGTTAGGCGGAGAGACGAAGAGTATGTGGTGAACAAAGCACTAAGCCTACCAGAAAACAAAAGAGGTAGAGGTCGCCCTCCATCGATGCGGTGGACCAGTATGACCAGACTCCTGACGAAGGAGAATCTTCCTGACCCGACAACTATGCACAGAACGTCATGGCGCAATCATATTAGGAGAGCCGACCCCACCTAAAGTGGGAAGGAGCAAAGAAGAAGAAGAAGACTTCAATTTCTGTTTCTCTATACAATACAATGCTATATATGTGTAGGTATATAACGTGGCCTGGGCCAGATCAAACAAATTACAACATACTTACCTATTTATTTAATCAAGTTTGAGATTCGTAACCAGAGAATAGGCGTAGTCGGTTGTAAGGTACCATTGATTGCGATTTCGATTCCAACTGAAAATTATTTATCATAGGCCTTTATTTCAATAAAACCACTAAGTACCGACCAGGCTCGAAAAGTGCAGTGTCTGAATATTGTAACTTTAAATTAAAATGGTTCACTAATGCCGTAATGCCCAACACTGTGCGAGGTAAGATATGAGGATTCATTTATTCCCCTCTGGCCTTGATTGACTCATTCAGACAATGTTTTACATCAGAGATAGGGGGTAATTGGATTAGATCGCAACTGCAAAAGCTTCCAGTCTTCTTTAAGTACAATCAGCTACGTTACAACGGTTACGAGCCTACAAGTATGTTACATTACTACAGACCCTACAGTACCTATACTAAAATGTGATATCGCACAATATAGGTAATCTTGTTTCCTGCTAGAGAGAAGACGGGGCGGGAGAAATCGGGAACCCCTTGTTTGTACAATGGTGTCCGGAACCAGATTTTATTAATTTGTGACCAGAGTCCATTATACCTACCTAAGCATTCAGCTGACATTTAACATGTACCTACTTACGAGAGACTTTGAAATTACAAAGCTATGCAAGTAACGTAGGCTATGCAGTTGTCTACTTGATAGGCACCTAACGTTACCGATTTCAATGAAATTAATACCTACCTATCTAAAGTAAGAATACAAGGTATGTAATAAATAATGTTTTTTTTTTTTCGTTTTCCTTGAATGGCTGGCTATTTCTCCAGATTTGGAAGAAATTTTGTATAAAATTTCATTTCGCGAAATATACCTACTTATAATTTGAGGTTTAGGTACACAATAGGTACTATCGTTTGCAAAATCATCTTCCTTTGCTAATGTCTTAAATCCCAGTATTTGCCGGTTCTTAGAATTCGATTTATATTTCGAATGAACCTACATACAGCGTGATCGTGCACTGAATACTTTATTAGGTAGGTAAGTACCTCAGGTATGTAAGTGACACGGTATCTTTTACACGTGCTAATTTATAAATCTAGGTACATCATTATCAATAGCAAATTTTAAAATTGGCCAGTAAGTCTCTATTTCTCTTCGTGATATGTTCATGACGTGAACCACTATCTTATATATATTTTTTTCATTCTTGTTTTCAGTTAGCAAAATAATGTAATTGTTGGATACATATTTTGGCAAGTTTATTATTGGGTGTCGAGAAGAGGTAAGTAAAACTCCGCATGGCCACAATTCTTGTATGTAATTAAAACTAAATGCCTAAATTGACTAAACTATAAGTTCGTTATCTCTTTAAAAGTATCTATTTTCGTTAAGTTTAAATGGAGCGTGAATTGTAGTTTCCTTTTCAAGTAAGATAAATTTTCCTAAACCAGTTTTTAAACTAGATAAACAAACATAAGATAATTCGTTACAGAACTTTCGACTTCACCTGATGTTTATACAATACACTCTTAAACACTTTCCCTCGTAGAGGAGGTAATGGATGCGGTAACATCCACTTTACCGACAGTAAATCAAACACTCACTAGATCGTCAGCCACGATGAGCACGATGTGCGGTCTCCCGCAGCTCGCGACTGCGCACGCGCTCAGAGCCAGCAACACGGCGAGCAGCATGGCTGTCCCGCGCTCGGACGACGACTGCCGGCCGCTTGGCCATTACAGATGAAGTGATGAGTAACTTTGTGCGTAGCGTACCCGCGCCGTTATCAATGAGTCGTAATCGTAACCAGTGAAATGCTTACCCACGCGAAACACAAGTTGGCAGGTGCGGGACACTGCATTTACGCGGCGAAGCTGCAGCTACAAATGCATACATACCAGCGGCGATTATCATGAGGCTGATCCTAGGCTTCAAATTGATACTTGTGATGGTAGATTAATAAGCAGAAAAAAAACCCGGCCAAGTTCAAGTCTGACTCGCGCACCGAGGGTTTCGTACCACCTCACTTATCCCAACTTAATTGGCCAGGTTGAGTTAAGTTTGCACCTGAAATGTATGGCGCCGCATACAAACGACGTGCAAACTTAACGCAACCGAGTTCTCCAAAGATATGATGTTTGAAAAGGACTATATGTTTATGGTTTTATTACAATAGTATAGTTTTCACTTTTATAAGTATTTGTAGTTTGTGACGATATTACTTGCCAAATTTCATAGTTCTAGGTCATCGGGAAGTACCCTCCATCATTTTGATTCCCTTGAGTGTCGAAATGTATGTTTTTTGCGACATAAACGGCCGCACAGTATAAGGACAAATACAGTAGTAAATGTCCGGCCCCTTAGGCGCGTTCATACCTACAGTTATACTGTGCCTACAGCGCAGGGTCACAGTACGGCCGTGTCTTTTTTTCACGTTAACGTAGAAGTTTGATTTTTTCACAGCTTCAAGGGACCGTAGACCTGAGTATATGTTGTTAGTTTCGACTCGAGACCTCCACGCGTTCTCGAGATAAAGGGTCTTGACCGACACACAGACGGACGGACAAGAGAGTGAAAGTGTGCACATTATTTAATATTTTAAAAACTAGTCGTTAAAAAATAATCAAATAAATATAATAGTTTTATTTGAAATGTTGTCAATTAGGGGTCTCAAAGAACGTCATTTAGGTAAGGGTTCCGTTTTTTCCGATTGAGGTACGGAACCCTAAAAAAAGGCTTAAGTCAATAGTTTTTAAATGTTTATTACCACATAAAAACAATTTCTCCAGTTGTCCTGTTGGGAATATTTTTTTCACAAAATAAGTATGTGTAAACGAATAAACGGCTACTTGGAGTTCCAATCTGTACAATTGGTTGATCCGTTCAGTTGATCGGAGTGGAAGAACAGATGTTTTTCGGGGGTTGTCGGGACCGCCCACGTGAGATTGGAGTATTGAAGTAACTATGTATGTACAGTTCGTGAGCTCTCAAATCTCTCAATATAGATCGCGTATGAGCGAGCGAGACAAGTATAAAACTAGAACCACATTCTGTCGGCTCACACACTCTATTTTGACTGGAAAAATCTAGTAGCATACGGGTTTATTGAGAGTTGAAACTAGTGTTTCATGCGTGGTGGGGATATTGCAGGTATGTACACCTAATGAGGGCAAGCCATTTTGCGAAAATGTCAATCAATTCAGATGTTTTTCGCCCCGTGAGAATGAAATGGCAATTCCTGTATCCTACTGGAATTCAGGCATACCTGAAGTACCCTACCAGATTTTGGGTACGACGTAGTAAATTTATATTTACTATGTCGTCTAGTATATATTTGAGTATGTAGAAAAGGTGACAAATCAAAACCAGCGTATACAAATAATTAAATATATTAATTAATGTAAATTACAGTCCAATAGCATCCTATCACACAATGAAATGCATCGACACCCGCAACACAGGCTATCCACAGTAGCCGTTACATATAAGATCATGCTCGATATTACAATGAATACATAAGTAGTTGAGGAATAAATGAATATTTTAATATGTACGCGATAATCAACGCTTGACATGGTGAAACTGTGGCGGTAAACCCAACTTAACATATCTTATTTTCCCCCAAAACTTAGGAACTTTCAAATTAGAGTGTCTGTAAATTAAAGTAGCGGATAAAAGTATTGTTATGCCACAGGTGGCAAACCTTTGTAGATGTATGTGGTAATTATTAACAATAAATTATCACAACCTAGGTTTGCCACCTCTGCTAACTCATAGACCAATCTATTATATTATATAACAAAATGCAGCATTTAACTCAACAGAGATACTATTGAAGCCCTTACTCGCTAACACACAATACCAATGACACACTTGTACTTATGTACAAAAATACAAGTTTACATTTATACAATGTTCACATACATATTATATAATCGAGATACCCCGTGAGCATGACCAAGTAACTTATAAAAAGGAATATATTATATTATATAGATATTTCTCTTATACCATGTGAAGTGTTATAATTATATTACCTACTAATTTGGTACAGTTCGCGTCAAATATTGCAGCACACACTCAGTACAAGCAGAGAAACATTCTGTGAAAATAATATTACAGTTTTCCAAAACTGGAAATTTTCACATAATAGCTCTTGCTTACTCGGAAATTTAACTGACTGACAGTTTGTTTGTACCACTTGTCGAGATTTGATTGTGATCTAGAGACAACCATGTTACATAACACATACTTCTGACACTGCCTAATATACCGGATAGTAACCGTCCATACAACACAACACGAGACATTTCATTACTTCAATACAAAAACGAATCATACAATAAAAATGCATTAGAAAGTAATATCAATGAAGATGTTTCAAATAAATGAATTTATAACTATTTGTAGAAATTTCTACTTCTATGGATCACGTATGAGCTAAGCGGGACTGCCATGGATCTATTCTTTGAGTCGTCGCTGACTTATAATGTAAGTAACGTTATTCTATTGCACATTGCAAACACCTTCATTGACATACACCGATATTAGATATTGATTCGTAAATCTAGATAAACATAGAAAACAAACTAATACTTTAGTTTAACCAACACGTGTTTTGTTCACAATCGACAACAAAAACAAATCCACACATTTAGAGCGAAAGTGACTACATTCCAAAAGAAACTACTAAATTCACTCACACTTTAATATTTTGCAACACAATCTTGCAATTACTGGAAAAAGTATTAAAACAAATAGGAAAAAAAAGTATAGAAAACTAAATATTATATGATTATGGCCATTTAGGGAGGTTTTCAATTAAACCCCTATTGGAATTAGTCAATTTCGTTCCAAAAGATAATGTCAAATATCTTCTTTGGCAGAAAACCAATGGATTTTCAGTGTAGCTGTCACGAGCAAGGATATTCGACTAACTCAGAGGGCGGCACCGATACTGTAGTGTTTACCTGATAGTTGTGTCTGACAGGGCGACCGAGAGAACGTACACAAACATGTGACACTTGTAAAGCGATTGATTATTTTAATAGTTTTAAAGAAAGGAAAAAAGTAAATTGATCAACTGAACTGATGCAACTCAAAGTAATAGAACAATTCAAATAATGATTAGACAAGATCAAGGTAAATCAACACTGGTCTCATTGCTCAATAATCTAGACGACCTAACTGGATACTGTTTATTGCCATAGCAAAACCGTTTGCTACCGCGATAAATCGGTTCTACTATGCCAAATTGGTACCTAAAACGATGATAAGTGTCGAGTTATCACAATGTCCCCCTGCCACCTCAACAAGCTTATTGCTTCCCTCACTGCCCTCCCATTTAACTAAACAGGACTAGAGATTGCAAACACTTGGTTAAAAAAACGGTCTAGTAGTATGAATAAACAGCCCGTAAAACCGGTACAGTACCTATTTAGTAAACCGGAACATAGGGCCCTAAACGTAGTAAAAATAACAGCATTACAATAATGAACCGGGGGTACTGGACCGTATAAACCGGTTTGCAATCCGTTAAGGTTTTACTGTATTCCTCACTCCTTGCGCGGTTTCCGTTTCCGCTGGCCGTCGCCGGCGCCCTCGGTGTCCACTAGAGGGGTTTTCTGTGGACAATACATATATGCAATAACTTTTTAAATTTTCGAGTTTTGAGCGGGTTTTTCACAAAAACGGGGGTAAATACTTAAATGAATTCGGATAAAGTCAATAACCAAGTCGAAGTGGATAAACATGATGGATTAATGACCTAGCTAAGGTCACATGGTCACAGTCCAAAGAAATAAATAAATATCAAGAGACAATCTTACACAAATCGACCTAGTCCCAAACTAAGCAAGGCTTGTACTATGGGTACTAGACGACGATATACATAATATATAAATACATATATTTATAGATAACATCCAAGACCCAGGAACAAATATTAGAGTTCATCACACAAATATTTGCCCTGGCCGGGATTCGAACCGCCGGCTTCGGCAGGTGCACTACAAGCTGCGCCAACCGTATCGTCAAAGTTAAAACAAGTGAGTCACCTCAGCCACTTCATCAGGATCCGCCTCCGCTTCCACTTCCTCTTCAGGCTCGGGCTCTGCGTCGAGCGCGGTCTTGCCGCGCGGCGCCTCCTCCTCGCCCCGCTCGTCGTCGAGCGAGCCGTGCGGGTCGTCCTCCGTCACACCGTCAGTCTTCTTCAGGTCGTCCGAACTCTACATTATAAACGATGGTTTTAATACAAAATAGTGTATAATGCTAAATGTAATTTTAATCGCAACTATGGTCTAAAAAGGACTTTGTGAAAGTTGAACCAATTAAAAGCCATCCAGGCACCAAGATCGAGCCTGCTTGATTTTAGAGTCAGGGAGTTTTCAAATTATTTCTGCTGGCTATTTGGCATATTAGAATCACAATCAACATACCTGGAGACTAGTGATCGACGTCTTTGGACAAGCCTCTTTGTTGTTTGCGCACTAAGAATTTTCAATTACGTACGACGCACAGGGCTGCCTCAGACGCATTGCAACAACTACTTGGTACTTTAGTTGCACATAAATATGACATAATAGGATAGAAAATTATCACAACCGCACAACACAATAACGGTAGGGTGGTGGTGGTTGGTGTGGTGTTGATGGTGGTGGAGAATGTCGCGATGATGGTAATGGTGGTGGGGATGGTTACGGTGGTAGTGGTGGGGATCATGATGAATTTGTGGTCATCGTCATCATCACCACCGGCATCATCATACCTATGCACCATCATCATCATCACCACCAACACTACTATCATCATCATCATCACCAAAACTATCGCCGTCATCATCATTTGTCACCACCTTCATCAACATCATCACCACTAGTCACCACCATCATTATCATCATCGCCACCGGTCACCACCATCATCATCCATACCATCACGATCCTTTCAAAATGTTCAACGATTCCAACTCGGTGCCTCTGCGGGGTGAGGTACTTCGATTCGGTGCGGGGTGTGCGTGTGCGTGTGCGTGTCCACTCTGTATGTAGTACTATGGAGTGTTCCGTGTGGTGCGAGTGCGACTGACCTTGTTGTCGGTGCAGCACAGGTAGGCGACGAGCCCGACGACGGCGAGCGCGGCGACGAGCGCGGCCGCGTACACCCACGGGTTGTCGCTCGCGTACCGCAGCGCGCGCTCCACCGCCGAGTCCTGCCGCAACACAACACTAGCGGTACTACTGGCCTAGCGTCTAGCGACTACATCATGGCGAAACATTCCGCCTCATCACACTCGCTCATAAATCAAGGGTTCACATGCTAGAAAACCGGGCGGTAAATCGTAAATGACTCTGGTGGTAAAGGAATTACAAACTCGTGTCATTAAAGCCCTCGGGCTTCTGCTTACGGCGTCTAATAGACCCTCGTCTTTAATTCTTCGTTTACTATTCTTGTTACATAATGCACTATTATTTTTATTGAAATTCTCACTACATTTCAATGACTTCCCGATCGTCAACCACTGTGATTGCCTTTATTACGAGTAATATAGTCTGACATACTAAGTCTGCGACTAAAATGCATTCAAACCAGTTTGTAACCCCAACAAGATTGACAAAAAAGTATGAAGTTCTATACAGCACTAAGCAGACTTAGCTTCTTCAGGCTATATTACTTTTGTTGAAGGAAACGCAATAGCAAATTAACCTGCTAGACAAGTCTACGAAAATCTTTAGGACATTATCCAATTTTAAATTTTATTCTTAGGACAAAACATTTAGTACAGCATTGATTTAGAAGACACAGCGGGAATAACATGAATGTTTCGCCATAGCAACACACAAAACAAATCATCAACTACAATAGAACACACCTAGCAGCCAACAAAACGTCAACACCACTCTTCGCCTTTGCCCCTTCTACTTAAAACTAGCGTTATTCTTACGCACATAAATGTTGCGTATTTCCACACGTATGAGTCGCTCAATTTATTTCCAGTCGTACGTCAAGTTTAAAAACGTATTATGCGAGTTTATACTTCTACGCTCGTACGATACGAACGTTCACTAGCGAAATCTAAGCGCAGTAAAACCGTCACTCTCTAAGGTCTAGCTCGTAGTGTTCGCCAGAGTGTTATCGTCACCTCTCTGGCGGTGTTGACGAGGAAGGCCACGTACACGGCGACGGGGATGGCCACGTACACGGCGTACAGCGCCCAGTAGCCGGGCCTGTAGTTCATGGCGCGCAGCATGCGGCCCCATATCGAAGTCTGACGCCCATTACGCATAAAGTTAACGGATATTCATACTATATTACATATCTAGGGCGATGAATTCGTGAATGTCCCAGATGGCAGATGTTTGTGGCCCGAGCCGAAGAGCCGTAAACATGCGATTTGGGGCTTCACGAATTCACCGCCCGTGGTTTTTCTGTTTCACGTTCTGCCTTGGCCGCGTCGCGAGCAGAAAATCCCAGTTTCATCCTTATTCAGAGTACTATTTTGACCCCTGAGACCTACCGCGACTTTACGCTCATCGCGTGAAATTAAGCATTATATTTCGCCACAGCGCCCTCTGTACCACTTTTTTTATACTAAACGCATTCGTCATACGTTTATCGCGTGTGCGTTTGCGCGACATCCCCCGCCTGCACTGTAATATCGTGCTGTCAAATACCTATAGCCATTGTTTGTAGTGAATTTTAATGTCGGCTGATACTATTTAGACAAATGGTACATATCCCCATTTCTTTTTATGTTTTAAGCCATATGGACTACAAGGAAATTGAAATACTAATTATTTACGCTTTTATCATAATAACCATCAGGGTGAAAAAGCTGCAGAATTTCAGTTTCGTTTTCCGCACGTAACAATGTTACGTTGATGTACAGTTTCTTTACTTTCAGAAACTTTAATTGTTAACGTTAAATAAAACCAAGCTACATTATAAACCGTTTGAACCGACCGGTGTTTAGTTATCAAATATCCGTATACTTCTATATGAAATCAGCATATTCATGTTTCATTACTATAAAAAGTTCGGATACTATAGGTAAAGACTACATTGCTATGTAGCTGCGGCGGGGCATAGAGAAGCAAATACATTTGTGTAATTTTATAACATTATGATGTTATGGCGATTTCGCGCAAGCCGCCGCCGCTTAATTGCTCCGCGAAAGTTACTGGAGTATCTACATAAAACATAATAGAACATGAGTGTATAATGTATTGTAACTGTACCTACATAATTAGGTCTTAAAACACTCGTGTGATTCTATTATGAAACTCGCATTCGTCTCGTTTCATAAAACCACACTTGTATTTTAAGACGCTTCATTGTGCAAGTTGCGTGACTTAGCATGATGGTATACAGGGTGTGTACTGACCGAGTCCCGGGAGAGCTTGGCGCGCTTGAGCGCGAAGGTCTGCCGCGCCCACTCCTCGGCCACGGCCGCGTCGTCGGCGACCACGAGGTTGTCGAACAGCAGCGCCGGCGACATCGACCACAGCTCGAAGCCCACCGCGTGCTGCACACACACACACACACGGAATAAAAAAACAATGAAAATGGCATACGCTTCCATTTTTGAGAGAACACTTGTGACTCCTCTGGTATTGCAGGTGTTTATGGGCGTCGGTAATCGCTTTCCATCAGGCGATACGTTTGCTCGTTTGCCTCCTTTGATATAACCGACAACACAACACAACAAGACAAGGTGACAAGAACCGTTGTAGCCAAATTCACACATTGATTTTTTTTACTCTATCCAGAATGAGATTAATTATAAACCACTGTCAGTAAGCGTACTTTTCTCAAACATGCTCGAAAATGTATACGTTCGTGTCATGAGGTGAAGACACAAAAGGCCAGGAAAGTACGTATGAGAATCTGTTATTGTCCGCTGCTCTTAAATTTTATATTCGCTTACTACCATTATATTATACTGACCAAGGAAAAATTACATACAGTCCACTACCTCTTAGATACTGTAAACATATGTATGTACTAGCGAAATAAAAAAATCTATGCTATAATTTTTAGTGCGGTTAAATTGGATCTTGCGTGTACGCTTTATTCCCCATATGTTTGAAAAAAAAAAGCGGTACAATAAACTGAATGTATGCTTGTAATTGACCCAAACAAATGAACGGGGCAAGCTAAATGAAATCGTTTAACAAAGGGAGTACTCACGATAGGCGTCATGCGGAAGGGCTGGTCGTCCTTGAAGTGGTGCGGGTTGGGGATCTTGCGCGGCGTCCACTTGCCCTTGTAGTTCGGGTTCGGGATTAGCGGCGCGCGCCACGGACCCTGCAACACAATATTTTGAAACGAATCACATTATTTTAAGCTCTACAAATATAAGAAGAGGTCCCGAGAAATTGCACACTTTAATCCGACTAGCATACTATTGGACGAAGACCGGCCGGCCGAGGAGTCGTGTTGCGTCACCTGCGGGCCCGCGCTAGATCGGGACGTGGCGCTATATCGGGACGTGGCGCTATATCGGGACGTGGCGCTAGATCGGGATGTGGCGCTAGATCGGGACGTGGCGCTAGATCGGGACGAGGCGCTAGATCGGGACGTGGCGCTAGATCGGGACGTGGCGCTAGATCGGAATAATAAAGCTTTTCGAACGTGTCGTAGCAGGCGAAAGTATATCTCAGTCAGCAATTTACGATAAGTACAAACATGTCTATATTATTATCTTTTAATAACATAACTTTGTTTTTAAACTATTCAATTCATTCTATTAATATCTCCTTATTTTTCTTTTATCTTAGGCTAAGTTTTTTACAATAAATTTATATAAAAAGTAAAATACAATAAAGTAATTACAAAATATAAATACATTATAAAAAACCTAACCTAGGGTGCCACCGGCAGCGGGGCAGGGCCCAGGCTACCGGTGGTTAGGGCTGCAGAGAGAGGAACCTCCTGACGATTATTATTATTATTATTACATCATTATATAACCCAATTAAACGTTTTAATAAATGTCAATTAAAAAATATATAAAAATTAAGAGTGACATCCTTAACGCTCGAGCGGCGCGTAAGTATTTATCTTCAAAAAAGGCCTTAAAGTTTCCATACTGCTTTAGCCTATATATATACTGTGGTTATGGTCTGTACTCTGTACGCACCTTGTAGTTGGGGTTGGGCACCATGGGCGGCTGCCAGGGCCCGCAGCCCACCGCGCACTGCGGGTTGTCGACCAGCGGCGCCTCCCACTCGCCGTCCATCTCCTCGTCCCAGTCGTCCGGCTTCGTAGCTTCAGGGTCTGAATCACATCGTACATTGTTCAAGTGTCAAAAACATTGCATATCAACCATATAAAAGAGATCTGAACGGCTAGCATAACTGTGTGTGCGAGCACGATAGGAGATACTGACTAAAACAACGACAAATTAATTATGGTAAATGTGGATTTTACTGATCGGGGAAATATGCGAACGGAAAATTTACTACGAAGAAATAACGTGTTCGGGAAAATGATCTAACAAATCATGCCGAGTGGCGCGACAAACGAAGTCGTTGCAAGATATGCTAGCTGCTGCTATTGACATAGCGATTGTATAAGCTATACAAGGCTTTTTAAACGTCTGAAAATATTGTTCACATTTGTCGTTCTTTTACCGCGGGGTACGTACGTATATGGTCGCGTGCTACTTGTGCTCGTCAGCTCGAGGGAGAATGACGAGCCCAGGACATAGCAATGGCTAAGCTCATTTTATATTATATTGTTTGACAAGGGTTTCAAATAAGCCATTGTGACTCGCTCGTTTTGCTCGCTCGTCCAAATATAATCCGGGTGTCGGAATAGATTATCGCCATGCGTTAAACGTTCTACGTTTTACTTCGATGCAAGATGGCTTATTACACTTATGAAACAATTTAGTATTTCCACATTACTTCCAAGTTACCAAAAACTGCACCGCTGGCACAACTGTCACACGCCACTATTTCTCGCGTGAGATAATTACCTGTCTCTTTCTGTGCAGTGATGAGAAACAGTGACGGGTAGCGCTGTGTCGCGCGACAAGAGTCGCGAAGCGTAGTTAATGAAATAATGAACTTTATTCTGCAAGTAGGCCACAAGGGCACTTTTACATGTCTGAGTCTACCGGCATTTCACAAGAGGAGACCACTGTTGAGAAGAAACGCCGAAAGAAACTCAACAGTCAGTCATTTTTTCATAAAGGATAAGTACTTAACTGTTACAGTAATATGAACTTAACTATACGTGACTATACGTAGTTATGCTAGACGGGCTGATGTACGATAAAAATAATAATAAAGTGACAGACCCGGAATCATGGGCGGCTGGTCTTCGAGCCAGCCGTCGGGCCTCTTGGCCTGCGCGTCGGGCAGCTGCGCCGGCGCCGCCTCGTCCCAGTCCGCCGGCTTACGCGCCGTAGGGTCCACGATCTGACAACACGACACCGGGTCATCCACGTCTCTAAACACTTCAATGTTTCTGCTGGTAATAATAACTTCCACAATGTCAATATGTTCAAGAGACAACTTAAAAAATATGTCTTCGATACAATTGATGTCTTGTAATTTTATTTTATTTTTTTACGCAATTATATGCCTATTACTTAAGAGTTAAGAGCGTGTATAAACTTTTGATGGCGCTCCTGCATGTTACTTGTTACTACTAATTATTGATTAAATTGTTTAGCTTGTAAGTTCTCATTTAAGTGAACATGTAATTTTGTTCTTATGAGAATAAATTCTTCAAACCGAACCGAATGTCTACAATGTCGGGCGCATGCCGACTATGACAACTCCGCTACATTAAATAAAAAACGATTTATTTTTAGTAGATCTAAGATCTACCCTTTAGTAACCCATCTCTTGTTACATTTATATCAAATTAGGTGCCTGTGAACTTCGTCCACATGGAAAAAAGTTATAACCATCTTCTCTTTTGCGGGTGCGGTAAACAGTATCCTATAATTATCTCAGGATGCGCTGCAGTTGCATATGTACAAAAAATCTTGAAATAGGTCCAGCTATTTAGGCTTAATGAAAGGACAAAGATTACATTTTTATGGTATCATCTGTTGACTACCAAATCTCACTAAGCAACAAATACCTACTTAAAACAAAGCTCGTATCTCAGTATCAATCCACAAACTAGATACGAGGTTTTGAAGAGCAGTGACACATTTTAGTGAGATTTGGCTGTCACCGGGCGATATTATAGATGTACATCGAACACGTTGTCGTTCCCATAGCCACTCAATTGCTTCGAATTTTGAGTTGGACTCTATTTATATAATAAAATAAGAGCGGTGACAGGTAGCCGTAGTTACCAAAAGCAATCTAGTGGATAGTGTAATGTCTACGACGACGAGCTACCTAAACTACCTCCTGGGACGCGCGCCAACTTGTAATGTATGCTAAGCCCTAAACTAAAGGAACAGGTCCTACGCCTGCTTCACCTCTATCAAACTCCACTCCTACATCGAAAACCCTAAGAAAAGCCTACAACGATTACCTAAGAATATCTTAACATCTCCCAGTCTTCTATATCCTACAACTAAACAAATCTAAATATGAAAGGATCTTTATAACAATTGAGCTAGAACATTTCTTAATAACTAATGGCCAAAGGTGTGAAAGTCTAGATGGTAGGAATCTACGTTGTAGTAGTAACTCAGTTTCTTTTAAGAAATATTTAGCCGTGGTGTGCTGCTACGCTACGTGCCTCTAAACCAGTATTATTATATATTTTTGTTAATTAAACTAAATGTGTAAACTGTTGTTTATTAATCCCTAGCTTCTATCCTACTGCTACCTTGGTTCCTTATACTAATTAAATTTCTAACTTAACTCAATGTTATCTATCCTCAAAATATAAATGTAATGTTTCCTATGTAGTCTAGCCTCCAAAAATATTTATAGTTCCTATAGCAAATTCAATATGGAATATTATGGATACTCTTATAAAAGTTATTTAATTCTATATGAAATATCAAATTCATTTAGTCCATAGTCAGATATAGTTGAACTAGATTACCTTATGTAACAATAAAAATCAATATGTCATTCTATCCAAATTTTATTAGAATTCTGGAATGAAAGTTAATTTAGTTCTTAAAATTGCACGTTCTTACTCCAGAATGATTAGAAGTCAAATGTCTATGTACAATATGAAACTACACTTCCTTACCAATCTATAAATAGATGAAAGTTACAGGATCTATGAGATTTTATTATGAATTTAATTGTTCTTAAGTTTTCATATTTGACAATATTGAATAAATTTTGTCATTACACCTTAATCTGAGAAGGTGGTATACCTCCCTTAAATAAACTATAGTAGACCAATCTGAAGTGGATTCTAGACCTATACAATAAGTAGGAAGTTGTTTTAGTCTTCACAATTAAGAACTAGTTAGGACTAGATTATAGTATAATGGAGAAGGTATCTTTATATAATATATAATTTTTTTGTTAATAATCCCCTACCACCCTAAGTGCGCGGAGAATGTCACTGAACGCTTTACCTATCTATTCCTGAGAAGCAAATCGAATTAAAGCGTTCAGCTAGAGGATGGGGAACTCCGCACCTATTCTAAACTGAACAAACTACTGTGGGATCTCTCTGCATCTATGCATGATGTCCTAGCCTAAGGCAAAGTGTCAGAAGATCCATCTTTTGGGGAAGCCTTTTGGCGCAGGCTTCTTTAAGTTAACTACACAGTGGCCTACGCTAAAACCTTTACCTACCTATTTAACTAGTTAAATATATGTAATGGTTGTAAAACCTATGATAATTCAGAAAAATGAAGTTTATAATTGTATTTATAAGAACTCTAGTACGCTACTCTTTCTTAGTAGGTATGAACCCTTCTAATGGGTTCTAGAACTTGGTTTTCGTTTGACCATACTCATAAATGTAGTATATCCTTGAAATCATGAAGACTATCGTGTCCGTTCGGAGTATCTTTCAACTCTCGACTGACTCATTCTGATAAGGGAAATTACTCTCAACCCTTGTGATATAAATTGATTTAGTTCTGAGATCTGTGATGTAAATACGGGAACGAATAACTTTCATTATTGTCATCCATAAGTCCCCGGCTTCTTTTAGCAATTTACACTTCAGATACTCCAAATCCAGCCTTAGGAATGCTTTGTTTTTCCATACTATACAACGATCCACAATTTCCTTATCAAAATTATAACAAAGTTTAAAATTATTTCTGCTCATTGAAAGGGCGAATGTCATCGGTCAGCTGATTCGACTTAACTTTAGTGTTGCCATTCTATCACTGAGGCTGTAACATATGTACATTACTTTAAATCATAATCAGTAAATTTTAACTAATTATTTCTATATATATTGATGTCATATTAAAGGTTCTAAATATCTGATTGGTTTAAATAACAGGTTTCTCTATTCCCTGTTACAAGATTTTGTTTTTCACTACTGACATCCCGAGTCATAGACACTAGTAATGCAAGAAATCAGCTGTTTGTATCTATTATACCAGACGAGATTAAAATAATTTGAATAGATGTTATGTTAGTTAATGATGAATGGCCGATTGCTCGGAAGATAAAGAACCCCGTCCTAATGTTCCTATTAGTGTACCTATCTCTATACCCTGTTCCCTAGCTAGTACCACCAATACTAGAGGCCTAAACCTCATATTTACATTTAAACGTGTATGGGACCTAGGTAAGCTAAACTATAAATTCGGGAGATTAACCCGAAGAAGTGGCTAGCATCAGTGTAATTGGGTCCCCCCTGTGCGGCTGACACACCGGAAGCACAGAGTAACCCGCCCTAATATGTGTAGCCAATACAAATATATAAATATATGAATATATGAGACCAAGCCTGGAGGGCCATCTGGTTTCAGCAAGCGCGGATTACCCCGCATGTCCATCACGTGTGGTCCTTGCATTCACCAGACAGAACTTTCCAAACATGTAGGCTGTTCACTGCACTTATATATGGCTAGTGTCCGAGCTGCCTAACTCGGATAAAAACTAGAAGAGTCTGAAAGATATTCGTTTAACAGCCGCAAGGTTAAATATCTTTCATCTGGCAACCATGTACCAAAACACTATTTCTGGCATGTAATTAAGCTTGATAGCCATAAAACAACAAAATCCCACAACATTTCAATAAATAATTATAGATCAGAAAAATAATGTAATCCCAACAGAAATTCCCCTTAGAATTCAATTTAATACCTTATTGCCAGACAATAATGTTACCCAGTCGAAGTCGCAAGTAAAAATGAAATGAACTCTATAAAATCCGTCCCTATTTATACCAATATTCCCCGACACGCTAGACCCGCTGGACGCGCTAGACAAATAGACGCCCTAGACAAGGAGACGCCCTAGACAAATAGACGCGCTAGACAAATAGACGCGCTGGACTCGCTGAAAACTCTGGACACTCTGGACACGCCCACAGACACGCCCATGCCCATAACTTTGATCCTTATGTAGTATGAATAAAGCTCAATTCTTCCGTTGGAAAATTTTGTGAATAGTAATTTGCTATTTTAAAAAGGTAGGATGCTTAGTTATTGGAATATTTTTACTTGTTTTCGTAAACATTCATACTGTTACTTCTATTAGGCATTTGTATTGTATTATAATTATTAAGTGATGATTTTAGTATTAGCTGGCGAAATATGATGCTAATGTGTTGGGAATTTGATGATGATAATGATGATGTGAGTCTTACGATGGTGATATATGTTTATATGATGGCGAGCACATGACGAGAACATGTGAATCGCTACAACAGTAAAGTTGCGAATCGGAATTTTCGCGATCGTTGGAAATTTTGTCGAAAACCATACAGAATTAGATCGAGTCAAGCGCAAAAGAAAGCAGATTCGTAAGTGTACTATGGGAACGAAGACGTGAAACGTGAGTAACGTACCTTCTCCCTCTCATCCCAGTCCTCGGGCTTGTTGTCGTTGGGGTCGTCGATCTCCTCGGGCGGGTTGACGGGCGGCGAGAAGTCGTCCAGCAGCGAGCCGGCGTTCACCTCCTTGTTGTCCACGAACACGCTGAACGTGTTGTCGGGCCGCACGATCAGCGTGTACAGGTGCGGCTCCTTGTCCTTGTAGATGTCTTCCAGCCGTTGGCTGGAATTATTAAACATTTTTCACTTCTCATGCTCTAAAAGTTCGACTTTATGCTGTGCGTAGGCGACATAAAGTCGCTTTTTAGGGTTCCGTACCTCAAAAGGAAAAAACGGAACCCTTATAGGATCACTTTGTTGTCCGTCTGTCCGTCCGTCTGTCAAGACCCTTTTTCTCAGGAACGCGTGGACGTATGAAGCTGAAATTTATATCAATTACTCAGGTCTACTGTCCCTTGAAGCTGTGAAAAAATCAAACTTCTAAGCCAACGCAATCAAAAGATACAGCCGTTTATGCCGCAAATTTTCGACACTTGCAAGGGAATCAAAACCTACAGGGTGCTTCCCGTGAACTCAGAATCTTGAAATTTGGTACGAAGCAACGTCTTATAGCATAGATAAAGGAATAATTACGAAAACCATAATTTTTTTTTTTTATACCTAACTTTGCACCTATTTTGCATATTTTCGACACTTGCAAGGGAATCAAAACCTACAGGGTGCTTCCCGTGAACTCAGAATCTTGAAATTTGGTACGAAGCAACGTCTTATAGCATAGATAAAGGAATAATTACGAAAACCATAAAAAAAATTTTTAATACCTAACTTTGCACCTAATTTATATGGGGCGCTATACATACCAGGTGCAAACTTAACTTAACCACTTAGGGATGGAAAGTGTTTGTACGGAACCCTCGGTGCGCGAGTCCGACTCGCACTTGGCCGGTTTTTTTATGCTCTAGATCCATCCGGCCACCCCCCTAAATACGCGAATAATGCATTTATTAATTTATCGTATGGCGATATAATATGGCTCACTGGTTTATGGGTTACAACATTTTCTATTAAAGTCCTTTAAGTCCTTTTTTTTAAATATCAAAAATCACCAAGTTTTTTTCTTCGACACTAGCCATAGTTTAATTCTGTCAATTTCACGTGAGTACACGTAAACCGCTTAATAATTAAATATGGGCCACGATAGTTTTAATAAGATTATAATTGAATCCCTTTATCACACGGTGGTGGTAACTACAGCTTGGGCCGCTAAGGGTTTAGATTGCTTATTGCAAAGTAAAAGTAAAGAAGCATAAGAAAACGGTGGTGAATCAATGTCTTGTATTTTCAGGTGGTTACTGGCTGCTCTGAAATCATACAGGGACGCATAGGCTGGGTTTTCATATAGCTCGACTCCTTTCATCAGCATTGCCTTGCCTATTTTGACGCATTTGAGTACCTTATTCTACTGCTGTCGAAAAAAACAAGCCCAAACTGTATGGCTTTATCAAGAATATGTTTGACGCCACACCACTGCTGGGGAGGCGACCCATCAGATTTATTTATTTATACTATTGCATAAAATACAAAAGTAAAAGTACAAATGGCGGACTTAATGCAACAAGGCTTTCTCTACCAACCATGAGACTGAACAGAACCGATATGAGTATCAGGTGTCTGTCGAGGAGCCTGGGATAGCACTCACCTAGGTTTCTTGCTGTGCTTCTCCTCGATGGTGCCGTTCTTGGGGTTCTTGTGTCTGAAGATGAAGTGCAGCTTGTTGTCGTTGCCGCACTTGTCGGGTCCGAACATGATGGTGTAGGGGGTCTGGTCGTAGAACTGGCGCAGGTCCGCCTTCGTGTTGACGCCGCGGGACAGCAGCTTTATGTAGGCGCCGCCGCAGCTCTGGCCCTCCTGGAATGCAAATGTAGGATTGAAAATACATTTGCTCTCGTCAGTTTTTTTTTTTTCAAGACATGACTTGAACTGTATGAATAAGGTCTGGTTAGCCCTCACTACCAGTAGTCGGACTTTGTGTGGAAGTACCACACGCTAATGGGATGATCTCCACGCACAGGAGTGATTCGGAGAGGTTGACGCAGGGCGCATGGACTGCGCCGTGAATAGACTGAACCGAGTCAGTCTTACTTAGGGCGGGAGGATTAAAGTATTACCCCGCCGGCGGGGATTACGCTGAGGTCTCTCATCGGTGTATTTGATTGTTTGTTAGCGTAGCTACAGAACAATGGATCGACATTTTACTTAAACAGAAATAAAAATGGGTCGCAAATTTATCATGACAAAATTTTGGAAGAGGTTTTTAACAACATGAAAATATGAATAGCGCCCGAATACTTACTTTTATTGCGGGAATAAAACTTAGAATTTCTTAAGTTACTCGCATCTAGCCATTGATCAATTTAAAAGTCCTGTTAACTATCTTATCTACATATAGTATTATAAAAGTAAGCAGCACCTCGTTTCTACATATTTTTTTACTGGATGTGCGGCTAATGACGTCGTGGCGTCTGGGGCACAGCTTGCCGACGACGTGATTTGCCGTCTTTGGCGCTCAAAAGGTTAAAACAGGCAAAAAGTTAGCGCGGTCATATTAACTGTTCACGGTTTTCGCTCTACCGTAATAAACAGATACATAACATTAGAATTATGCCCTGATGTGTAAGCCATAAACACTCGCGTTCGTGAGTTCGCTTGCGTTGAATGATTGTTTCCTGTAATAAATAAATTAGCTACTAACGGTGTAGTATGTTGTCAGCTTATTACATTTATATCGACTCCATGGATACAGAGAACTATCTCCAACGGACTTTGTTTATCAGTGTAAACAAAGACTCGTTTAACTACCAAAGTAAACAGCTATGTCACGGCCAGATATTCACGAGCGTCATAAACCTTACTTCCGAATCCCATCTTGGACGGGCGCCAGAATATATCCAAAACATAGAGTTTAAGTCTTTGTGTTATTTTCGTCTTTATTCCAATTTTATTACGATGACTATATTTATATTTTTTTGGACTTTGATATTGCATATTTTCAAACCATTCTTCGATGATTATGATCCCTTTGGTTGGAGTGAAATTTAAGCTTTTGATCAATATCGATTGCAACATTTACAATGACGAAATATTAGATTTTCAGCGCCAGGGATTTTTTGAGTTATAAACCAAACTCAGTATTTCTAGATATAATAAGCTAGAAATAAAAGTAATGCTTTTGACTCTTTTAGGGACTATTACGATGACGACCTATGTCAGTATCCTAATGAACAGGTGGGTCGTCTGTCCGTCGAGAACTGATGGTATTTTGTCGTGTCGCTGTCACGTCTAATTTTGAATTTGTATATCCGTTCCAAATATCTATGTCAATCAATCAGTCAGTTGGTCTACGTCAGGTCGCCACGGAGATTGGAAGCCACGACACCTAGTCTATGGCTTATTCTTTCTCTTGTTTATACAAAAAGTCATGTACATATGTTGGTGCAGTAACAAGATTTAATCGACAGTAATTTTTTACTCTATCACAGACCTGATCGCATCGACGTCCCTGAAGATGAATTCGACTAAAATTCGAAACCACCTAATCGCATCGATGTCCCTGAAGATGAACTTGACTAAAGTTCTAAACCACGTACGTCCCTCCCAGATCCTAAGTGAGACACTTCCAAATAGCATCAGAGGGATCTTACGAAAGTTATAATAACACAAACAAGTCATCTAAGTCCATAATTATGTATGTATGTATCTCATATTAAAATTGTGTTATTTCATTTGTATTTGTTGTATAAATATTTGGTGATCGCTCTGTATTTATATTGTATTTGTATTTGTTGTAGGTAAGTTGTGTCTGCTGAGTCAGCCTAAGTTCATTACGCCTGATGCAACCAGGGACCGGAACCGGTTACCTTAACAAGGGTTTTTGATGAGGTTATTTTAGAAGTTGTTTTTAAAAACCCTTACATATTGTTAACCCTATTATGTGGTTGTTTCAATGATACGGTTACTGTTTTGTTGCAGTTAACGCGGTTAATAACTACCTTAACTAACCTACCCCGTCCCACTAACCGAGTCTTTAGGGTATTGAACCGAGTTCAAACGAATGTGATCCTTAAGTAATGTGTTATTAGTTCAGTTTTTGAATAGCAGTTATAATAACTACTAACCCTAACTTAATAACCTTAACGTAAGGGTTTTTGAACGAGTTCGAACGAATATGATCCCTAAATTAAGCCTTATTAGGTCAGTTTTTGAATAACAGTACCTCAGTAAACTTCTTATCTCTTGCAAGTCATAAACGTGTTTGGCTTTCGAGGTTTGTAACAATATGCTATAAAGCGTCAAATCAGTCAATATTCAACTTTAAGTCTTTAGTGTAGAAACTTCTTATGTTACCATGGTAGCGTTGCTTAACTTGAGCGGCGAAAACAGTGTGTTGTTTGTTTTTTTTTCATATTTCATCTTTGCCTTTGGGGCTTGACAAATAAATCTAAGACGGAAAAAATCAAACTCATTCATTTATTTTTGCCGTCACCATTGATATCACATATTGGTTTATCCCAAACACAATTAACTATAATTTCCTTCATTCCCCGTAATACAGATAAGAATTGTTTCGATAAAAAAATATAACAATTAATGCGGCATTCAGTTAAGGCACAACTGCATTTTGATTATTCTTAAAACAATAATAAATACCGCGTCTCATTACGGTTTGTGTCTAACTATAAAATAAAAATAATCCTTAGCATTTCACTCATCCCTTTTCATCTAAGTATATATTTAGGTTGATGTATGCGTCAATAACGAACTTCAAATTGTTTTAATAAAATTACACCCTTAAATTGTAAAGATTAGCAATATTAATGATGGTTCTGTGGATATTCTTATTATTCAAATTGATTTGAACAAGAATATTTCTTGTACTCTGTGTCTTGATTAAATCATGATGCTTTTTTTTTATTAATAGTTAAAAACGTAATAATTATAATAATATTAAAAAAAATGTTTTAAGTAATTAAAATGTTATTTGAAACAAAGTTAATTTTGTTATATTCTGTATTCTATAACTTTTTTTTTAACTATAAAAAGAAAATTATTTACACACAGACAGATGTCATTTTGTCCGGATTTCCGGCTGGTCTCGCTTAGGGGTCACATTTCTCAACCGATTTATGAAGTCTAGGTTAATTAATTATATGAAATATTTGTGTCGATAAAATTATTTGAAACTTTTGAAATGGCAGAGGTATGAGGTTTGAAAACTAAAAAAAAACAATTTTCATCCATTTGGAAGAAAAAATAAAACAATTTAAATTAATAATCAATTAAATTGGTTAATTGTTATGTTAATTAGTTTAGGTATGAAACTATATTTGATAAGTTGACTAACCTAGTATCATGGACCATCGTTTTATTTAATATATTTTAAATTTGAATTTAAATTAAGTAACAAAGGTTCTTTCTTTGTTACCTGCCATGACTTACTATCTCTTTCGCTTTCCGCTGATATTAAAGGGATAGCATACGTTGTTAGGAATAGTAAAAAAAGATCTAAAATTCATTTGCTTATTGTTAATACTCTTACTAGTATCTTGTCGGTACTTATAATGTATGTACGCGATAAATCTGTTTTTTCAGTAGACAGTTATAATGAAGTTGTGATGTGACACAAGATATTGCAGTTTCAATTGTACACTTAAAAACAAACCATCAGACCCTACACTCGAAAAGTATACAAGCAACCGTTAAGGTATTCCACTATCCAACTCCTGACTACACCATACGACATTAGTCTCCATATTACCAATTCATTAAAACAGCAAACCCCATATCTTCGCCATATTGAAAAATTACTAATAACTGAATCAACAATTCATATGAATCGGACCTCTAGTCGACAACAGCCGGAAATCCGAACATCTGGACATATGAAAGCATTTTAGGACAAGCTGATACGGAGATGCGTTGCTTGTTTGGTAAATTACCTTGGTATGCAAAGGTTAAATATATATATATATATTTAACCATCAAAAAGTAGCGCCGTTCACTTTCTAGTTTCATCATCTGATCTTTATCACCGTTTTGAAGATACCAAAAAAATACTCATCACAATACCTACTTAGGTAGCAAAATCTAACCAACTGTACAATAAAATTAATCCAAGTAAAATTAATCATTATAATTGAACGTTATTTGAAATGTATTAGTATAATAATTATTTTGTCTTTTTTAGGGTTCTGTAGTCAACTAGGAACCCTTATAGTTTCGCCATGTCCGTCTGTCCGGCCGCGGCTTAGCTCCGTGATCATTAGCACTAGAAAGCTGAAATTTGGTATGAGTATGTGTATGTATCACGCCGACAAAACGGTAAAATAAAAACTAAAAAAATATGTTTTTTTCGGGTACCTCTCGTACACCTAAGGTGGGGGTGAATTCTTTTTTTCGTTCCAAGCCTAGTGTGTTGGGTGTTGTTAAATAGGTCTGTTAAAAATAATAGGGGTCTCTAAACATTACTTTTTGATAGTCAGTAGTTTTGTAAATATTCGCTCCGAAAATAAAAAAAATAGTGTCCCCCCCCTCTAACTTTTCAACCACGGGTCAAAAAAATATGGGTAAAATTCGTGGAAATGAGACCTTATAAGTACTTTCAATGAAAACTATATTGAACAAAATCGGTTCATCCGTTTTTGAGTTATCGCAAAATTTCATAATTTTCTTTAAAAGGACGTAAGTTGACTTCCAGAAGGTAATAAGTAATTACAGTTACTTTGGCGTTTACGACCTTTTCCCGTCTTTCCGTCTTTGACCGTCTCTAGTGAAGGATGAGCAAATACGGAACCCTACACTGAGCGTGACCCGACATGCTCTTGGCCGGTTTTTTCTCTTCAATTAATAAAATAAGAATTCAATTTTTGTGTTTATCCTAATCTGAGCGCTAATAGCGTCTTGCCAGCATCAACGCGATTTCTATAATGATACCTTTAAAAGTATTTACCATATTATAATCATGCTATGTTCATAAAATAAAAATACATTTTAGGTGTGTAAATAATTTACTAGAATATATGTTTTTTAATCAGATACCAAAAATAGTAAGTTTAATTATAATAACTAAAACCATAAAAATATCATCATCACAGTTTAACATGCATAATCAGTCTTAATAACTACCTATTCTTAACAATTAATACTTATAACACCTATACATTAAAAACACCATAATAAAAAAAAAACAATGACATAAATCACAGCAATTAAAAAATCAAATCAGTTTAAAATTAGACCATATCAAATATAATACTAAATTATGGATAACTTATTATTTACGTAATTTTAGAACAGCCGTATGATACAATTCTGTCATAAATTTTACACGTGCCCACATGTCCTTCAATTTATCGTCCGGTACGTCTTCTAACAATTCCTTGAATTCAGCCAAAATTTCTTTACGTTTTTCATAACCTTCCTTCCTCTCTTGATTTCACTGAGTCTGAAATAAAAAAAATATATACATACTTAATTTGATGTTTCATTTTAAGTTTAGTAAGAAATACGTCACTAATATAAGAAATGTAAGCGTCGTCCAATAAAGTACAACGTTCCTGCATGGCCTATTTTTTGTTAGGAATGCTAAACTGGCAGCTCTAAGGATACCCGAACATTATAAGTAAATTGGAATAATGCAAGATATACTACTGAGATTTTTAGCTAAATGTGCCAACATATTCTGAACAAAATGTATAATAAATGAAAATGCACAAACACACATTTACGAAATGTCATTGTAGTAGGTATTCCGAATTTGTATGGTAATTAAATATTATATATTTACTACATTCATTTAAACAAGTTGTCTGGCGGAGAACGCCTCATTTCATGGCAAAAAGCCGCCATTATTATCTACGTTTTTGTGGAATGCAATGTGCAATCAAGTTGAAATAAATAAATATAGGTACGTATATATATAATTAGAATATGGTTGAAAAAAAAAAACATATTGCAGATACTATTAAGTAAAAAATATCAGTTCGAGTACCTTTAAGGTCGATAGTATTTACAACGATTTAATGGTAAACAAAATAGAAATATAATCATAATAAGAATGCATAACTTACCAGTTTCTTCTGTCTTTTAAGTTTATTTACAAAGTCACTATATTCCTCGGGAAAATTGCATGGCAGTGGCAGCAAGCGCTTTTTGTAGTACATTTTAGTTTTTTTTTTAATATTTGTTATTTTATGGCACCCGTTTGTAACTGACCAGTTGGACGATTTGAAGGATACTAACTAACGCTTAGCATCCATGATGCTTCAAAACAATACTAATCCCATCTCTTTCTTACATTTTTATCTAATCTGTCATTTTAAAACAGCACGTTGCACACTTAAAAATACTCTTTTGTTCTTATACGATGGTTTTTACTGTTATCAGGTATAACGTTACCAGCAAAGCTGCCGATCGTTCCTCGATAAGAAAAAAAACCGGCCAAGAGCATGTCGGGCCACGCTCAGTGTAGGGTTCCGTAGTTGCTCATCCTTCACAATAAACTGCGGTTTTAAGCCCGAGTTTTAAGTTAAGAAAGATTTCAAGCTCTATAAAAAGGTCGTAAACGCCCTAGAAACTGTAATCACTTATTACCTTCTGGAAGTCAACTTAAAAGAAAAAATATGAAATTTGGCGATAACTCAAAAACAGCTCGACCGATTTTGTTCAATATAGTTTTCATTGAAAGTAATTATAAAGCCTCATTTACAAGAATTTTTCCGATTTTTTTTGACCCGTGGTTGAAAAGTTAGAGGGGGGGGGGACACTATTTTTGTCAGAGCGAATATTTACAAAACTGCTGACTATAAAAAATAATGTTAAGAGACCCCTATTATTTTTACAAGACCTATTAAACGACACCCCACACACTAGTGTTGAAAAGAAAAAAAAAATCACCCCCACTTTAGGTGTTCGAGGTACCCGAAAAAAAAAAATTTTTTAATTTTTATTTTACCGTTCTGTCGGCGTTATACATACACATACTCATACCAAATTTCAGCTTTCTAGTACTAATGATCACGGAGCTAAGCCGCGGACGGACGGACGGACGGACAGACGGACGTGGCGAAACTATAAGGGTTCCTAGTTGACTAAGGAACCCTAAAAACAGTATGAAAATTATAGTTATTTATTATTAGATATAATTACTTTTTTATTAGCAGAACAATCACATCAAATTATCAACTAATTAACAACATCAGTGTAGGAGAAACATATAAAAAGCAAAGATAAAGTACTTATTATCTAATAACAACAACAAAAAACAAAAAGTCAAAACAAAACTAGTGTAAAAAAAACACGGCAATACGTAAACATTCTGCCAACTCCGCTCATCTATAACGATCCTTCAACGTTCAGTTCCAAACCCTAACGCGATGGGGTTTAGAGTTAACTGCTATAAATAACCCTTACGCGTTAGGGTTTTAACCGTAACTGTGTAACTGTGTTGAGGTTGTAGTTAACTGTTATGATAGGGTAACCTTAACATAGGGTTACCAAATGAAAAGGTTACCTTATGTTATGGTTACCAAATTGTTAGGGTTACCTTATATTAGGCTTAACTTTAAAGAGGGGTTTTCCGGTCCCTGGATGCAACAGCAGGTTTTACTTTCTCACCGTCCCCTTGAACTCTGCTCGAGATAAGCCTATTAGAAACTTTACGCCTGCGTAATCGGGAAAACTAATTGGTGAATTTTTACCAGAACGATTGCTGATAGGCATTCGTTCGACTGATGACGAACTAGTATTTGACTCATTGTTTACGAATTCATCGTCAAGATATATTTTATTAGCGTACGCATGCGTTATTAAGTAAAAAGCAGGAGATAGCGAGAAATTTGGATTTAAAGAAAACTACAGTACCTAATTGGATGAGTCGTGAGAGACACACGGCAATAAAATCGGTGGAAGGCGCCTTTCCGACACTCAGTAACAGTTTATAGAACAATTTAAAGATATAAAATAAATATATGTAGATAGTTGGAGGTGACTGGAATATGATAAAATGTCACACACAATTCATCAAAATATAAGCGAAAATTGCCAAACCCAAGTATGAATGTTGAAATTTGCCTCTCAGATAACTCATATTTATTATGGTGGGTATCTCTTAATAAGTTATACTATTTAAGTGTATATTCAGTGTATATTCAAAAAATTCTTATATATATTTTTTATACAAAATTGTTTGTGTTTACTTAAATAATAAAAAATAAAAATCATTTAGTTTACACTAGCGTATTACGTATTGCATAACGTCATGGGGAGGTTTGGCTAAAACCACAATACTAAAATTAGAAAGAGCCCAAAGAGCAATCCTAAAGGTCCATACCTATCGTCCTTACCTCTACCCTACTAACCTTATATACAGTGAATGTAGAGTACTAACAGTTCGTCAGTTATTTATCCACGGCACAGTATTAAGGCAGCACTGCATAACTCCTTACAGCACCGAATATAAAAACAAGAGGCGTAAAGATATTGTTTGCTCCTATAACATGCAAGCAAAACATGCTTTTTCTACAAGATTTTTCATATTTCTGGGACCATTTCTTTACAATAGATTAAATGCGAAATTGGACCTATATCCACTAAGCTTCGCTCAATGTAAGAAAGCGCTTCGTGAGTCACTACAAACTATGACGTACGAAGATACAGAGAACTTACTGACTGTCATGAAATAAATATTTGTTTAGTTGAATTAAGTTCTTTAGTGTAAATTTTAGTAGTTAAGCTACAATAAGATTACTGTAAGATAGATGAATATGTACTTAAATTAAATAATGTAAAGGCTTTCCCATTGCCTGAAACACAGGGGCAACCCTAGTTCAGGTTATGTAAATTATGAATTTATTTGTTTTTTTAAGTATAGAATTTAACCGTCACCTCTGTACATTATGTTTTATCAATAAATTATTATTATTATTATTATTATACTAGCAGACGTTACTAATAAAATAGTTAAATTTCATATTCATATTGAAAATTATACCAAAATATTATTCATACCTGCATAGTAACTTCATATTGCACAACCAGTGGTTTGTCTTTGAACTCAAACGGCTTGTCCAGCAGTGCGGAGATGGCAGCATGCTTGGCCTCGGTGGTCAGCACAAGCCCTAAGTCATCGCGCAGGATCTTGCGAGATGGAGCTTGGATCTGAAAGTAGAGGACATGTATGTGCCGGCGAAGTAATGTATGTATCGACGAAACAAATAATGGGTAGAGATGATAATTTTCTTTATCTACACACATCTTGTTAAATTCCTATTAACTAGTTCAGATATTATAGGTAAGGACCTACTTTATTTGGCAGTGTCCAAAATCAGAGATGTACCGCAGCCACCGAGAAGTCACCATTACCATTATTTTGATCAAAATTGATATGGTAATGGTGACTTCCCCCCTGCCGTGCGAGTCACGTCATGTGTTCCTCTGCTCCGCGGACTGACTAGCAGGACAGTGTTTCATACTTTAATTAAAGAAAATCTATAATAATGATTATAAATATGTGTGCAGATAAAGTAGTGTATGCAACTGTACATAATTAGGAAGTAGTTGCATAAACGCTGTGGTAATTAAGTTAACTCATATACCACTGGGTTCTAGAGACCCCAATTAATGTGTCAATATTGAAGTTAAAAAGATTAATGTGTGCAAATCCAATAAGAATGTGAATGAACAGATACTTATTGAAAAATTCATCTATTTATCATTACAGTTGCCTGAAAACTTAACAATGAATACATTGAAGGGCAAATAAAATCAAGAGTATGACAATTTAACTTGAAAAGTCTTTTTTGGGTTTACGGTGCACTAATTATTTGACAGCTACTTTTGGCTTAGTGTTAAATCATTTGTGCACCGAAAATTCCGAGGTACAGACATCACTAGGCAATAGTTGCTTGTCCATATCGAAATTAAATAGTTTTATTCACAATCTCACATTGCACACATTGAGATTAATATTTGGTGGACAAAGAAAATAACAAATACTTGAATATTTCTACGAGTCTTCTTTTGAAAAAGAAAGAGAAAGAGAATTCGTAAAAAAAATTAAAAAAGCATGAGGATCAAAAAAATTTAAACTGTATATGTTGAAGACTTGGATCATATCAAGTTGGCTACCTATGATGATATGTAGTTTCTTACCTCCCATTTACCATCATATTTGGCAATATTGTCATCGACTCCCTGTTTCTTGGCCTCAGACTTCACCCATTTCTTCTTGAAAGCATTCACATCATCAAAATGCTCCGATAAGTAAATGCTTTTGGAATTTATGGATGGGCTGCGGTATTGGTCCTCCTCTTCAACAGTCTGGTGATCAAATATTGATTCACTATTATTAGAAACATGAAAGCTGCAAGGACTAGAATAATTTTGAATTTTCAAATCAATCTCAACAGATAGAATAGAAATAGAATGTTCTAATTCATACACAATGATTAAAGAAAATTACATGTAGAAAAAGTCATGAGCAAATTTAAGAGATCTATAATCAAATAAACTTATCTGATGGTTATCATGGTGTCTAGAAATGATAGCAATATTAGGTCATTGACCTCAAAGATTGATGTATTAAGTGCATTTTTATAACCTATTCAAATGAATGGTAACATTGGAAACCAACCTCCACGGTGACTTCATCGTCAGAATCCTCGGCCTCAGCATGCACATTCGCCGCTGAAGCCACTAGCACCAATAAGGCACTCAAAACATACACTTTTCGTGTTAACAGAGCCATCTGAAAAGACCAAAGTTAATTAACGTTTAACACGTTTACACACGTCGGCACTCGTATCATTCAATGAAATGAACCTCGTCGGCTTTCCACCTTGGATTACCGCGACTGTAAATGCTAACTTAATTATAAAAAGTTGGAATAACGCTTCACGAAGCATACTATAACCCGAAACGAAATACGGGCACCGGACCGGATATCCTCAATAACTTTAGCCACAAGGGGACCATTTTCGACTTTCCTGTTGAACTAAATTTTGAAATATACAATTTCTCACCTTGCTCACGCTTATTAACTAAAGTTATTGCTCAATCTTCATGAATTTTCACTGATTCAGTGACTGACAAACTTCAGATCTAGATGGATTTTCGTGAAAATTTTCAACCAATCAAAAACAAACAGTTGTCACGGTAGCGATCGAGAATTTTCCGCAGCGTTCAATATATATGGAAATTACATATTTTTAATAAATGTTTACGTTGATACTAATTAGTTTTCAATTGTAAAATTTATAAAATGTATATGAGGTACCTAATAATTACTGTCCCTTTTTAAATAAATAAATAACTTTTATAACTTTTAATATTCTTTGGCTGAATAAGGCCTACTTTTGGTAAATATAAAAAAAAAAATATATAACCCGGCATAATTCAAAATCCAATGATTATATGTTTCATCTCGGTCTCACTTATACGATTTTGTGATTAGCCTTTTCTTTCTAACATTTCTCAAGTGACATTAACCAAGTAACAAGTACAACACAATTTGAATTGAATCATAATATCATACCCAATCCAATCATAATCATATCATGCGTATTTGTTGCCGGGTTTGTTTACTCTATGTGAAATGGAAATGAGAAAATTAAGAAATCATTTTGGAATTTTACTTGAAACTAGTTGAATTTAATTTATTCCTCTAACATTAAAGCTTTGGAAATATAGGGTTAATTCAACTTTTCATTAGGTGGTTTCTGTTCGAGTCGATTTTATTCAAAATATCTTAAAAATAATACAGGTGAGTAATAGCATGTTTGGTTTAAGTACTACTTAATATAATATTTATTTATTCAGCAATCTTATATTCTTGCAATCAAGTACCTGCTCAACCTTCGAAAAGTATATACGTGGAAACTATTTACAATATTGGTCATGTAAATTTTTATGGTTGTAAAATATTTTTTTGCTAGCATTTAGTTTCAGATCTACATATGTAATTGCTTATTGAATATTATTGTTAGTAAAATTTGTGCTGAAAAGGTTATCAATTTAAAACTGTGTATATTGTGATTTAAAATATCTACTATTATAATGATAATAAAAAAATATATGTGCATATTTTAATGAATGAGTTCTCCGGCATTCAACAAACAAGAACGATTTTATTAGAAATTTCGGAGCATGGATAGATGGACACTACAGACAACAGAGTAAGATCATCAACAGATGTTTTAATTTAATAAATGATGCTTATTTTTGTTTCTGAAAATTGGATATAGAATCTTATAATATATACTTTTACTATACTTTTGAACGAAATAAAGACATTTTGAGATTTGATATGTATAAAATTCAAATGAAACATATACTTGAATAACCATAAGAGAGGTTTAACCGCGTACCGCGTACATTCAGGACACGGCATACGAAGGGTTAAAGTGCTCTTGCTGGTGCTGCCAAATTGTTTTAACTTTTGAGTTAGATTTGCTACAAAAAGAATTCAGAATGTTTTAATTATTTAGTTACTTGCCACTTCAATTTAATTCCAAAACACACCATACAATAAGTAAATGTGAAAAATGTATGCACCATTAAGTGTAACCTTGATATAACTTTTAGGCGAGCTCATTCTGAATTAAAACTAATTGTAACGCTTATTTCAATATTTATTATTTAATTAATTTCATTGTCTAATGTTTTGGATGTAGTTGCATGCACCCTTATCTCTGTAGTAGTCCGTAGAGACAATACAATAATACAATACAAATACGCTTTATTGCACACCAAAATACATGTACTCAAGAAATCAAATATAAACAAATAAAAAATTGGTAGCCAACAGGCATGCTTATCGCTAAACATCAATCTCTTCCAGACAACCTTTTGAGTACACAAAACTTTAAACAGAGACTAGTTTTAATTTGTTTGAATTATGTGTACAAACTGCAAGAATATAAACCATGTTTGTTTTAGACACAACTATGCGGCGCTACTGGTACCGGTTCTTTCGATTGCGGAACCTGGTGATCTTCGTCATAATCCTGGTGGTGATGTACAGTCTCAAGTCCTGGACAGATGGTGGCAATGAACCTCCGGCTGTGGTGGCTCATGTCAGTGCAATACATGGCCTCAAAATACCCATATTTGTACCTACAAGTTTTAGGGTAATTGTCCTCACATTTCTTTTTTTGTAGTTTAAGAAAAAAGGCAGTGTGTTATTACGCATAGCTTCTAAATATTTCTGACCTTAGGAATTTGTAACCTAGCCCAGTGTCCCTAGTGGACATTAGTTGTTGGGCTCTAATCACTACAAAATAAAAATAGGTAGCATATTTTGTGTAAAGACTAGATATAAGACCAGTATTTATCCAATAATATTAAAAAAATAAGTTACAGTTTAGACTAGGCCAGGAGCACTCAACATTTTTCTATATGGGGTGGGTTTTTGACGGCTATGGGGTCTCAAGGCAAAGGGTATATGAAAGTTGGTGTTAAGGTATTTTTAGTAAAAGTCGGCGGGACACAGGTTGAGTTGTTGCTCTAGACCGTACGCCATGCCTATGATTTCAGTACTGTAATTTACGGCACACAATACCGTACGAGAAATAAGTAAGATGTAATATTGAAGTAGCTGATTAGTGTGATAAGCTGATAAGAAATAAGAACCTGAAATTATTACCTATTGTAATACTGTAATCATCAGTTTCGATGTTTCTAGTACTATACCAAAAATATATATACTAATGTTGCTTTATGCATCATAAAAAAACGAAATATTTGTTTTCTTTTTCAGAAAATAGATTGGCACGACCACTATCAGATAAGACAGGATGAAAAACGCACAGGTAGGTTACGATTACGAGTGAAAGCATTATTGTATTCGCAGTTGTTCTAAAATAATAGGTAAGCCTTTTGGCTTTATACTCATCTTTCTGACATCGAATATATGACGTTAATAAAAAAAGTAATAGATCACATTTATTCATAAAAATGTAATTTCACGAAAGAAAACAGAATTAAGTAAATGCTGTCGAACATTGATAATAGCGTCATCTCTTTACCTGTCCCAATACTTGCTGGAAAAGCAATAGGGCGGAAGGCGTGGGATGTTGAAAGCAAAAAACAAAAAGTGGTCAAGCACCAGATAAGTAGAGGTCGTGGTTTCGATCCCCATCTGTAATTTAGTGAATCGCGTAAAATTTTGTACCTATTATAAATTAAATGATTAACTGTAATCGACTTCCATGTTTCCTATTCTATTTAAAGTCTACTCAAAATTGTAAAAGCTGTTGGTTCTCCAAAATCAATAAAAAGATCAGAATTGTTAATTGTATAATCGATGTGTTGTCCAGGTATCGGAGAGCAGGGCTTGCCGGCGTCCCTGCCGTCGTCGATGGCGTCTCTAGAGGAGAGCCTGTACGCCGTCAACGGCTTCAACGGGGCGCTCAGCGACAAGATCCCGCTCAACCGCTCCCTGAGGGACATCAGGCACAAGCAGTGCCAGCACCGCTTATACATTGGTGAGTTTTGCCATGCACACAGACCTGAGGGCTATTGGGGAACAAGGTTCTTCATCATTTTCGTTACACTCTTGGCAGAGTGGTCGTTATTTTCGTATCAGGACAGCAAAGGAGTGCAACTCTCTTCCTATGCACCTTTTCCCTGAAAAATATTTAACTTAGATCTCTTCAAGTCGAGAGTGAATAGGCATCTTCTAGAGCATGCTTTATCTTAGGTCTCATTGTTACTTAACATCAGGTACCTACGGTCCAGGTCAAATGTTTGTCTATCGTACATAAAAAAAAATGGCAAGCCTAACCATACGGTGAGTCTTCTCTGACAGCCGCGCGTCTGGTGATCTCGTGCGGAGAGCACTTGATTTATTCCAAACTCATGGGAGACCTATCGCCCAGTCTAGTGGCTATACTATTCCCTGAACCACCATAGACAAAGTTTCACTTGACACGTGTCCGAAAAAGGTGAGGATTCGAGACTACACTATGGAGGACAGGGCTGTTTTATATTCAGCTCTTGAAGAATGGACTGGTTAGTGCGAAATTATATCCATGATATGTCTAGCAATCGTCTCGCATCAAGCGCATAATATCTCGCGTTTCTCGATCTTTCTTAGAGTCAGAGTCTCGATCTGCGGCATATAAAACACAGGAAATAGGAAGGTTCTGACTACTTAGTCGTATTGTCGTGACCTTAGTGATGTACCGATTTCACCATATGTTTTTATTTCATCCATCTTGAGATAGCCATGCGCCTCTTTATCCCATCCCTGGAGCCCCCACTGTTAGTCGAGTCGTTATTTGGTCGTTCGACGATCATTATTATGGTCTTGCTGCGAGCTATGGCCACCACATTTCGGACAATGCATCGTGACTCGTAACAAACAGGACCGACGATCGAGTCAAAATTGCATGCAAAGAGCTTGTGGTAAAATCCTGGGGGAGTCTTTATTTAGCAGTGGGTAAGTCTTTGCTTGATATGAAGATAATATAACGTATAAAAAACAGACACTATTCATGACTCTGGCTAACGTAGCTTCACAGTTAAATAGATACAGGCTAGTAAAAAAAATCGACACTAACCACTAAATATAATTTTCAAAAATGTACATGGAAGAAGCATATTACGAAAAGTTTCGCCTATTTCAATATTTTTAAATTTCCAAAATCCAAATAAAATTACGCAATTTGATCGCACAGGACGGTGACGTCATAGTTTGAGTTTCTCTTATAAATTTCGTACTATTCCTGCTTTTTGACGTTTCATAAAAAGTTGTTGATTTAATCTTTCAGAAAACTAGGTAAGTATCCAATTACGACATATCTGAAATTCTGAATACACATGTTACCATGTTTGTAGAGCCAAAAATGTTTGTTGACGAAATTAGAAACTAGTTTAGTCAGTCATGCCATGTTTGTAAACATCCTTTCATTTGTCGAAATTAATGGCATTATACCTAGCGACAGGATGTTCATGTCCGATGCCCTTTATGAACCGGTCTCTGCAGAGCCAGCATCACTCGGACATGCTTGTTTGCCTGTCCATTGAGCGTAAACATTCAAGATCAAGTAGTGCAAACATATCCTTGATATTGTGTAGGCTAGATAGTTGAACAACTGTTCTTCTTCCTTCCCTTATCCCACCTACGCGGGGTCGGGTCGCCTTGTCAGCTTTCGGCAGAGTGGCCGATTCTGGGTCGTCTGTTCTTCAATGTTCAGGTTCCTTAGGTCGGCTTTGATATTGGACCACCATGTGGATTTTGGTCTGCCTCTTCCTCTTGACTGTTCCGGAAGGTTTAATGGAATTACAACGTGGTCTTTTCGGGAGTGAGGGCGACTAGATATTGGAGACTTTAACTACCTTTTTGTATTTAAATAACTGGCTGATTTGTACATACAGTCGCCATCAGATATATCGCTGCATATAAGGCGTCCATAAATATCTGAACATGTACTGTAACGTCCAGTCAATAAGAGTCCTGTTCAGATATTTATGAACGCCTTATATGCTGCGATATATCTGATGGCGACTGTACAAAGATAAAAATAATTAACTATTTAGTTATTTGAGCGTTTCTTACTGTCAAATAGTTCTATTTCTACAAAAACTTTTTGAGACCAAAATTGGTTGAGGCATTAGAAAAACCACTTTTTGAGGTTTATAACATTAAGGGATATGAAATATCGAATTTAATTGCAGTTCGGCCCGTACCAACGCGGCCATAATCGTACACATGAGCGGAAACCGATAATGCAATCGGTCCCGCGAAACAATATCATTCGTATTAAAAATAGAGAGAAGTTTAATTCCAAGTTGGCAAGGTTTTTTTTTATAGTCACATGAAAGCAGTGTGCCTTGCTATTTAAAGTAAATACACACAGCACATTACATAAGTAAAAAAATCAAATAAGTAAATAAACGTTCGTCAGCGTAAGGAGTACCAAGTCACCTAAATATAAAATTGCGTGGCAAACAATTAATTGGAGCACACTTATATCTGTCATTGTCACATTTAGGTGCGCGTCTTTCCGGTGGACATTTGCGAAATTAAGGATTCCAGGGCCTAATTTTCTGATTAAATGCCTGTGAGAATAAAGAACGTTCCCTCTTCTATAATCCGATGTAATAGCGACATAACCTAGACTCATACAAGCTCTTAACTTTTGACCACCGAAGGGACAAATTTTGTTTTTTGAACTGACAATGACCCATATTATCCTTAAACAACGGCTTGTACATATTAATTTATCGCACATGCATAGTAAATCCAACCTTTTAGCAGCCTTTAGGGATAATTCCTGCGATAAAATCCTTGCGTTCAGAAGTTTAAGCGTGAGAGATAGGCAGTTAGCGCATTTATTATATTAGTAGGTTGGGATTTAGATTTAAAATCTAACAGTTGGTTGTAAAAGAAGACATCATCATCATCAATTCAACATTTCGCTGGCCAGGAATCGAATTAATTTTTTAACAAATTTAATTTTTTATTCATAAACTGTCCAGCTAGCACAGGATAGTATGTGACCACGGGGCTACAAATTAAGCTCGCTGGTTCAGATGCAGCCTATTCACTCTTGCCTTGAGAGACCCAAATGCATGTATATATTTATATGAATTATTATTATATTATGAAGTATTATAATTAATTTTTGTTACTCATGTGTAAGTTAGTTGCACCGGTATGATGGTAGAGAATGATAAGTTTTCTTTTGTGAAATAAAGATTAAATAAATAAACAAATCGTCTGTTGACAACCAAAACTCACTAAGTAACAAATACCTACTTAAATCAAACCTCGTATCTCAGTATCAATCCATTTATTACATACGAGGTTTTGAAGAGCAGTGACAGAAATTTAATGAAACTATGAATACAAAGATCAAAGCTTAAAGAAAAATTGAAAAAGGAGCTACCTGGTGGAAGGGACCGGGAATCGTACCCGGTACCTCTGGATTACCGGTCCAGCGCGTTAGCCACTTCGCTACCCTCGCTCCACGTAGACCTGACGAATTTTTCCTTATGCTTTGTGTGTCGATCTTTGCATTGTTTATTTTAAAGGTTTTTACACCTTAGCGACCTCTATGTGAATACGTTAATATTCACATCTTACCGCACCACTTTACAGCGGTGAACGAGCAAGCGAGAGAGGGCGCTGTTAGTTTTATAAATTTATGAAACATGTAATGTCTAATTTTTTTCCCGATTCCCGGTCCCTTCCACCAGGTAGCTCCTTTTTCAATTTTTCTTCAAGCTTTGATCTTTGTATTCATAGTTTAAATAAAAAACGTGGTGTACCCACATTAAAAAAAATGAGACATTACATGTTTCATAAATTTAGAAATTTAGTGAGTTTTGTCATCAAGCGAAATGTTCTTACCTCTGTTCCAGAGTCTCTGCCGACCGTGAGCGTGGTGGTGCCGTTCCACAACGAGCACTGGAGCACGCTGCTGCGCACGGCCCAGAGCGTGCTCGCCCGGTCGCCGCCGCACCTGGTGCGGGAGGTGCTGCTGGTGGACGATGCCAGTACTAAAGGTTGGTGCCGTTCCACAACGAGCACTGGAGCACGCTGCTGCGCACGGCCCAGAGCGTGCTCGCCCGGTCGCCGCCGCACCTGGTGCGGGAGGTGCTGCTGGTGGACGATGCCAGTACTAAAGGTTGGTGCCGTTCCACAACGAGCACTGGAGCACGCTGCTGCGCACGGCCCAGAGCGTGCTCGCCCGGTCGCCGCCGCACCTGCTGCGGGAGGTGCTGCTGGTGGACGATGCCAGTACTAAAGGTTGGTGCCGTTCCACAACGAGCACTGGAGCACGCTGCTGCGCACGGCCCAGAGCGTGCTCGCCCGGTCGCCGCCGCACCTGCTGCGGGAGGTGCTGCTGGTGGACGATGCCAGCACTAAAGGTTGGTGCCGTTCCACAACGAGCACTGGAGCACGCTGCTGCGCACGGCCCAGAGCGTGCTCGCCCGGTCGCCGCCGCACCTGCTGCGGGAGGTGCTGCTGGTGGACGATGCCAGCACTAAAGGTTGGTGCCGTTCCACAACGAGCACTGGAGCACGCTGCTGCGCACGGCCCAGAGCGTGCTCGCCCGGTCGCCGCCGCACCTGCTGCGGGAGGTGCTGCTGGTGGACGATGCCAGCACTAAAGGTTGGTGCCGTTCCACAACGAGCACTGGAGCACGCTGCTGCGCACGGCCCAGAGCGTGCTCGCCCGGTCGCCGCCGCACCTGCTGCGGGAGGTGCTGCTGGTCGACGATGCCAGTACTAAAGGTTGGGTTCTTTTATTATTTAAGCCTTCTATCGGACATTTTTTTAATATAATATTCTCGAATGATTATTTCCATTTTCTTGTTTCATTATTTTCTTTTTATTCGTATATATCCCTTTTTTACTTTTGTATGTCCGTTTGCCAGGTGGCAAAGGCCTCCTCCAATCTTCTTCATTCTGGCCTTTCTATGGCCACTCTACCCCATGTTATTCCCGCGACCTGTCTTATGTCGTCCAAAGGTTGGGTTCTTACACACTTAAAATACTGCTTTTAGGAGTGAATATCTGTAAAGGCTAAAAGGGACTCAGAGCCAGGTATCTCCATCCCGATCTTTAGCTCTAGAACTCGCTCAAAGATTTCCCTATATAGCCTTCTTCAAAGATAGTTCGTCAAAAGAAAGAAACAATCATTTTGTGGCTTCTTCTCATTTCGGCGTGTTTTTGGACGTCAAATAATGGTGACATTGTCTCCCTAGCTCTACTCTACTCGCGAAGTTGACCGAAGTTGGAGGAGGCGAAGTTGGCCGAAGTGTGGGTTTCCGCAGCGAAGTGCCCCTGCACACTACTATATTCGGCCAACATCGGCCAACTTCGAGTTAGTGTGGAGCTAGGGTCACGTTAACACACATCAGAGTTTCCCTAAATTCTTATTAGACTCAGGATTCTTCTCTGCACTCTTAGATACGGGCTTACATGCAACCAAAACTCTGTTTATTCCAGATTTCTTAAAAGGCAAGCTGGATGATTACCTAGCGAAGAACATGTCGAAGGCGCGAGTGATCCGGCTCGGGAAGCGGAGCGGCCTGATCACCGCGCGGCTGGCCGGGGCCAAGGAGGCCACGTCCGATGTGCTCGTGTTCCTGGACTCGCACACAGAGGCCAATGTCAACTGGCTACCGCCGCTTTTAGGTGAGTGATATGAACAAGAAGCTCATTAATATTTTTTCATCTGGATTATCTCACTCTTGAGTGTTGTGGTTAAACAGCTATCGTCAACGATTACAGATTACTTGTAGTAGAACTCACAGTTAATTTCGGCTTCTTCGATATCTGATCTGGCTATCGTTATTAACTTCGATCCCGTTACACAGAAAGACGAGAAACGCTGTCCCTTTTCAGATTTTCGGTTCATTTAGTACCTGAAAGTTCTATTTTGTTTGAGTGAACGACAAATGTGCTTACAGAACCGATCGCTCTGGATTACCGGACGGCGGTGTGTCCATTCATCGACGTGATCGACTACGCGACGTTCGAGTACCGGCCGCAGGACGAGGGCGCTCGCGGCGCCTTCGACTGGGAGTTCTTCTACAAGCGGCTCCCGGTGCTGCCCGCCGACCAGCAGCGCATGCCGGAACCCTTTCGGTGAGTTAGTTTAACGTTTAACGCGCGTTGAACGCGCGCTAAATTTTTATATAGTGTTCACATGACACGCGCTTGCCAGGCGTTGAACGCGCGTTGCCGCGACCGCCATGGTTCAGTCAGTAGAGTTCTTTTGTCGAAGATGGACGTAGAAACAGTTTTAGCTGTGATATTATACCGACGGTTGAAACGACGCAACAGAAGACGGAGATATTGGGTCCACCCAATTTTGTCAACCAGGCTGACTGAAAGCCAGTACATAATCTTGTATCCTAAATTAAGGCAATTCGAACCCAAATTATTTAACTACTTCGGAATGTCCATCAAGTCATTTGATGACTTACTGGCTCTCATAAACGACGAACTCGTAGCAGATGAAAACGCTATGCGATATTGCGGACGACCCGATGAACCCTAAAATACGTCCATCCGCGTCGAAAGCGCGCGCTCAACTGAACGGAAACATGGAAAACCAATGATCTCAAAGACGCGCGCTGACAACAGTCGAGCGCTAGCGCAGCGTTCAACGCGCGTATTAATAAAACGCGCGTTAGCATGTGTACGGCCTGAATAAGTTGCTATGTAGTTGTAAACGCGCGTTAGCGAAACGCGCGTTAAGCGCTTGTCATCTGAACATGGCCTTAGGCTCGTAGTATAGAACCTATCGCTCTGAGCTACCGCACAGTGTGTCCGTCCATTGATTGAAGTGCCCGTGTGCAGGAGTCCGGTGATGGCGGGCGGGCTGTTCGCGATCTCGCGCGCGTGGTTCTGGGAGCTGGGCGGGTACGACCCCGGCCTCGACATCTGGGGCGGCGAGCAGTACGAGCTCAGCTTCAAGGTACCATTCGACTTCTATCCTTCCTTGATATAAGAAAACTCAACTGATTTTATAGTCATGGTCTGCTCGGGCCGCCACTCGCTCTAGTCTGGGGCCCATGGATTTTCGCCTTATCTGCCTAAATGTAAAACACAATCTATTTATTGAAAAGCACAATCAAAAAGAGGTAGACGTCGTATCTGTTTAACGTAATAACTCCACTAGGAAATATTTACAGTATCGCTATGACTGTTAATATGAAGTCACTATTTGGTTAGAGTATATTATGAATAAAAAATCAACGGTCGAGTGGAATAATAAAAGACGACACAGAGGATTTCCCCTTCTCTAACCGGAGTATGTTGCAGATCTGGCAGTGCGGCGGCGTGATGCTGGACGCGCCGTGCTCGCGCGTGGGCCACATCTACCGCAAGTTCGCGCCCTTCCCCAACCCCAACCACGGCGACTTCGTCGGCAAGGTGAGCGTGCGCTGCAGCGCGGCACAGCCCACCTCCTGTTCTCGAGGCGCGCTAGTCAATCCGTCATAACTTATCATAGGCATTTGATCTCGCGGGTTACGAAAATTTATAGGAAAGCTGAGCTGCTACGCAATAGTTAATATTGTATTTGACTCTTTCTCGTGATATGTTTCGGTCGTAACGCATTGGGTTCTTGTCAATAAGTAACGAATCAACTGAGCCAACTGTAACTATTGAAGTACCCCAAGGTTCGACTTTAGGCCCTAAACTGTTCCCAGTTTACAATCGTATGCGAATAAGATTTTAATGTGACTGATACCATCATAATACGCCTCAGAACTACCGTCGGGTGGCGGAAGTGTGGATGGACGAGTACGCCAACTTCCTGTACAACCGGCGGCCGCACTACCGGGCCATCGAAACCGGGGACATCTCTGAGCAGAAAGCAGTACGGGAGAGGCTCAAGTGCAAATCTTTCCGCTGGTTTATGACTCAGGTTTGTGCAGTACATTGACGTACTTCATCGATCAACCGGAACATAAAAAAAAGCAAGGCATCAACTTCTTCACTGTGATCGGAACGTGTTACTATATTTCATCGAATTTCTGTAGTGTTACTACACTACAGAGATTCGATACAGAGATTCATTGCATCAATATAAAAAAAATTAAGAAATTAGTAGTATTTCCACGAAATAGATGCGACATAAGTCATAAGTCATAAGTATTTATTCAATTAACAATTTACATTGCGTTTGAAATCACATTAATAAAAATAAAATAAAAAACAACATAATTATGATTGTTGAATATTGAGATTCATGGTGTTTGATTAATTATGCTCTTGAAAAATCAATATACGAATCAAGCGTGTGTTCACGTATATTGCGTTTTCAGGTGGCGTTCGATCTCATGGCCAAGTACCCGCCGGTGGATCCGGAGCCGTTCGCCGTCGGCCGGGTGAGCTAACGTTTGCAGGTGGCGTTCGATCTCATCGCCAAGTGCCGGTGGATCCGGAGCCGTTCGCCGTCGGCCGGGTGAGCTAACGTTTGCAGGTGGCGTTCGATCTCATCGCCAAGTGCCGGTGGATCCGGAGCCGTTCGCCGTCGGCCGGGTGAGCTAACGTTTGTAGGTGGCGTTCGATCTCATCGCCAAGTGCCGGTGGATCCGGAGCCGTTCGCCGTCGGCCGGGTGAGCTAACGTTTGCAGGTGGCGTTCGATCTCATGGCCAAGTATCCGCCGGTGGATCCGGAGCCGTTCGCCGTCGGCCGGGTGAGCTAACGTTTGCAGGTGGCGTTCGATCTCATCGCCAAGTACCCGCCGGTGGATCCGGAGCCGTTCGCCGTCGGCCGGGTGAGCTAACGTTTGCAGGTGGCGTTCGATCTCATCGCCAAGTACCCGCCGGTGGATCCGGAGCCGTTCGGCGTCGGCCGGGTGAGCTAACGTTTGTAGGTGGCGTTCGATCTCATCGCCAAGTGCCGGTGGATCCGGAGCCGTTCGCCGTCGGCCGGGTGAGCTAACGTTTGCAGGTGGCGTTCGATCTCATCTTATGGCACACGAGCAGACAGATCGCTAAGATAAGTGATTACCGCCGCTTATGGACTTCAGGAACACCATCGCGAAAAGTGTACAACGTAACATCAGCATCACATTCGAAACGTTGAAGTAACTTTTACAAACACTTTTTGAACGCGATTAAGTACTATTTTCACCAAACGGTCCGCAACGGATCGGAACGGAAAGAATACGAACGGATGCGGCGACAAAGTCCCGTTTTGTTGTAATGTTCAAGAGAATCGATGGTCGTTCAGATGTACCTATGTTCTTTCGGTTCATTGTTGGCTTCATACTCATACTCATTTATACAAATACATTATACAATTCACTTCTTTCGCCTACTATTAAATAATTATTTATAAATTGGAATAGTTACGACATAATGAAGTAATGTATTATTACATGTATTTTTTTTACAATTCGACAATTTTGTAAAAAGCATTGGTTATTAGTATTTTTTTTTAATTCATGAAGGACGTTATATTATTTTCAATATCTTTGATGTACTTTATATGTTAGATTTTTGGCCCTACTATTAACATTGTTTTACAACGTGCTGTGGACATCATGTTTACGTGCTTCGATAGCTAATAAGTTAGTAAGAATACTGAAGACTTATAAGACTAAGATTTTAGACTTGTTTTCATATTTCCAGATTCGACCCATGGACGCGCCGACGCTGTGCGTGGACGCGCACCACGGCTCCAACCGCGACGTCGCGATCCTGCACCCGTGCAAGAGCAAGGACAGCGAGCAGACCTGGGAGTTCAGCTGGCACAAGGACGTCAAGTCAGTGTCACACTATATTTCTTTTCTCAAACTAGAGTCGGCTCCAACTATCATATCGTTCGATATCTTACGTGCGACATTTGTCAAATTTGATTGCAAATTGACAATTCATTTCGAACTAAACGTCATCTCGACTGATATTAGAATAGGGGTTAAATCAAATTTCTTTGTTTTTAGATGTTCGACATTTGAATAAATAATATTATCGAAATCGATGTTATTATTTAGCAATAATAACATTTTTACAGATAAGAAATTTGTGCTAACAAAACAGTCTATTTTTATGGTGATCATAATGTGCGGTTCTTGAACGCATCATGGAGGGTTTATGATATTTGGATAGATAAAATTGTTTTTTTAAATGTTAACTATGATTAAACCATTGATACAAAGATCGACGAAAAATTGAAATGCGTAACCTGATGGAAGAGATCCAGAATAGAACCCACTTTGATCTTTGTATCAAGTGTAGACATTACATGTTTCATAAATGTTTACTAAGATTATACTGACCAAGGGAAATTACGTACTTACAGCCAATCAACTTCTAGATTCTGTAAGCATACTAGAAAATAAAATAAAAAACAAATCTGTGGTATAGTTTTTGATAAGGTAACATAGAGCTCGAACTCTATCTAAAATAAATCCCACATCTCCGCCTAATTTGAGAGATAAGGCAAAACTATGAGGTAAGAAAATATATCAAGTCAGTATCATTAAGCCTTTATTTAAAAAAGGTGATATGGAAATATGTGACAATTATCGACCTATTGCCATTATACCAATATTGTCTAAAATATATGAAAAAGTCTTATATAGTCGATTGCTTAACTTCCTTGACAGATATGAAATTTTGAATACCAACCAATTTGGATTTCGAAAACGGAAATCAACCACACTGGCTATCTATGAGCTAATTAAAGATCTTACGATATATAGAGACAAAAGAGTACCTGTAACAACGATCTTCATGGATATGTCCAAGGCTTTCGATTGCGTCTCGCATAGCATACTCTTAAGCAAACTTTATCACTACGGCATACGAGGGAACTGCCACGATTGGCTACGAACATATCTATCTGATAGGAAACAGAGAACTGAAATTACATCATACTGTGCGAAGACGAAATCGTTATCAAGATACGTTCAGACCAATCTTATGTGAAAATGGGGGTACCTCAGGGGAGCATACTCGGACCGTTATTATTCTTAGTTTACATTAACGACCTCCCCAATGTTACGCACAACAAGTTCCTTCTTTTCGCTGACGATTGCTCCGTGATTATTCCCGGTAAAAACCCCGCAACTTACCAATCAGAGGCAAATTTAGCCTTGAACAACAACACCTGGCTGCTGAGAAACAAACGAAAAGCCAACATTAGTAAAACAAAATACTTGGAGTTTGACGCTCCCCAAAGCAACGCTGAAAATCTGTTAATTGAACATAATCAAGAAGCCATTGAAAGCGTGCAAACAATTAAATTTCTCGGAGTGATGCTTGATTGCCATTGTAACTGGCGAGCGCATATTGAGTACCTGGTCGGCAAGCTGAACAGATTTGTGTTTGCTCTGCGCAGGATATCACAGGTGGTATCTCAAGAATCTGCTCTTTTGGCGTTTCATGGCCACATTATGTCAAATCTTCGTTACGGTCTTATTTCATGGGGAAATTCCACACAGGCCCAACAAGCGTTTCTACTCCAAAAAAAATGCATCAGAGCGATCTATGGCGCCAAACCGACAGATTCATGTAGACCGTTGTTCGAAAAATTAAAAATCCTTCCGTTACCCACATTGTACATTTACGAAATGTGTCTCTTTGTGAAAGCTCATATTAACCAGTACAATATTATGAAATTTAACCATAGGTCAACTTCTAAACACCATGGAATCAATATATGTTATCCATGTCATAGCTCTGCTCATTTTGAAAAAAGTATAATTTTCATGTCAATCAAAATATTTAACCATTTGCCAAATTACTTGAAATCCTTGGATTGTCAAGGTTTCAAAACCAAATTATTCAAGTGGTGTCTACAAAAAATGTTCTACTCTGTCAATGAACACTTTGCAACCACCAATTGACGCCCTATGAATTTATTCCATTTTATTATAATTATTATCATTGTTGTACATGTTTTTTGTTTTGGTATCGTCTAGACATTTTAGAATTATTAATTATTGTAATTGGCTATTTACTGTATGCATGACATTAATTTTTATTATTTATATTTTCAATACGTATTTTTAGTCCGACATTGCTATTTGCTACAATTTGATTATTTTCCATTGGTTTTAATGACATGCATATTGAGAGTGAAAGTATTGTACGCCAAATTCTGGCTGATTGTGATGTAACCAAATACTAACCCTACCACCATTTATAACCACTCACATTCAAACAATAAATAATTTTGTATTTTGTATCAAAACTAGCTTTTGCCCGCGGCTTCGCTCGTACATGGTCTGGAAACGTTATCTGTGGAACTTTCTACCCGCTTTGTTGTTTCTTAAAATAACATAACTAATAGAAATCTGCGCATATACATACATTTTTGGGTAGTAGATTTATATATTTCTAGATCACGTCGTGGTAATACATGGGGCAATTCATTTTCCGATGAACCGAACAAAATCATAGTCAAAAGTTTAGTTTAGTTTAATCACCTTTAAAATTCTGATTGTTTTAGACATTTTTCTCTATGATCAAACATGTTTCTTAAGGGTGCGGTTCAAGTTGCATAAAAACTTTTAGCATATTTTCATTTAACTACTTTCAAAATGAATAATAAACACATTGCATAAAAACAAAATTCATAATTTTGTCAACCATAATATTTAAACATCATAACCATTAATAATAATAATAACATTAGTTATAATGTTCATAAGTCATAATGTCACTTGGTATAACATACATTCAGAATATTTATTAAAACTCATAAAAACACCTAAAATAATTATCAAGTTGCATAAATATCATATCAAATAAGTCCTAAAAAAAAAGGATAAAATGTTGTTGAGTACCTACCTACTGAAATATTGTTATGTTTTTTTTTTACCCTAAAAACGAAACTGCTCCAAAAGATAGGTAGGTTAGGGTTATTTTTTTATGACCTTAAAAACGAAACTTCTCCAAGAGACAGGTAGGTTAGGGTTAGTTTTTTTATGAGCTTAAAAATGTAACTGCTCCCAGAGATAGGTAGGTTAGGGTTTTTTTACCCTAAAAACGTACCTACCTACTGAAATATTGTTATGTTTTTTTTTTACCCTAAAAACGAAACTGCTCCAAAAGATAGGTAGGTTAGGGTTATTTTTTTATGACCTTAAAAACGAAACTGCTCCCAGAGATAGGTAGGTTAGGGTTTTTTTATGACCCTTAAAAGGTAACTGCCCCTGATTTGGCTCGGCAATCGGGAAGAATGAATAAGAAAAAAATATTATATTTTTGTATATTTATATTGTTATAGATTAGGTGACTAGTTTTAAGACAAGTAGCAAGTAACGGTGGCTGCGCCCCACCACATGCTCATGAGTCGATTAGAGTATCTTGAACCGTACGCATGTGTGTTTTTCTCCCGATTCCCTAACCTCTAAACTTAACAGTGGCGACGACGCGCCGTTATTCACGTGTGCAGTAACTTTTCCATCATGGCAAAAATAACTATCGGGAGTGTTTCGACATTCAACCATGAACTGCAAGATTGGAGTTTGTACAAAGATAGACTTGAGCAATGGTTTTTCGCGAACGACTTAGGTGAATCGCAAGATAAGTCGAAGTGCAAACGTCGTGCTGTGTTACTAAGCAGTTTGTCAGAGAACACTTATAAGTTAGTGCGGGATCTTGCGCTGCCGGCTGATGTTACAAGTGCGGACTATGACGCTGTAATTAAACTATTAGACGACCACTTCAAGTCAGTTAAATGCGGCTTTGCCGAAAGGTTCAAGTTTCACTCTGCGACTCAAGCATTGAACGAAAGCCTGGCGGAGTGGGCTGCGAGGGTCCGTGGGCTTGCCGCCCACTGCAGCTTTTCCGCGGCATATTTGAGCGAGGCGCTACGTGATCGTTTTGTACTCGGTATGCTGCCGGGGCCGGAGCGTGACAAGTTATTCACTGTCCGGATGTCAGAGCTCACGTTTAGCAAAGCGCTGGAGATAGCGGAAGGCATTCGTTGTGCCCGCCAAGGAGCTTCCCAAGCCGTGCTAGGCGCTTCACCAGCGGCTCATCTACACGTCAACGAAGCGTTGCCGGTTCTCAAGATGGCGACATCGTCGTCGCGCGCGCCTTGGCAGGCGCGTCGTTCTGAGCCCGCCGGCGCTGCGCCGCGCCCGGCCATTCCAAATCGCGGTGACTCTGTTGTCTGCCCAGCATGCGGGTATAGGGGCCATCAAGCGATCACGTGCAAATTCACACAGTATACGTGCAAGTCTTGTGGAGTAAAGGGACATTTACGTAGGGTGTGTCCGAAAAAATCCGTTAACACTATCAATGAGTGCTGTCATATCGAGGTCGAAGGAGATGATGGTAAGCCAACCTTATTCCACATTAGGTCGTTCCAAGGCGAACCAATGCAGGAATTTGTAAATGTAAACGGAGTTGAATTGCTTTTTGAGCTGGATACGGGCTCTGCCGTGACCATTATATCCGAAATAAATTATAATAAATACTTTTCAAATCAACGGCTGCAACCTACCAATACAATTCTCCAGAGTTATAATGGTAGTGCTATCGCAACCTTAGGAACTATAGAATTATCTTTTACGTATAGGTCAACTACGGCGAAGTTACGAGTACATGTCACCCGGGATGGAGGCCCGAGCCTACTCGGGAGAGACTTTATTGCCCTTTTTAATCTACAAATATCTGCAGTAAACTCATGTGTTGCGAAAAGTACCTCAAATATCTTACATAATTTAACTATAAAATATCCATCGCTATTCTCCGATTCACTCGGTTGCTGTAAAGACGTAACTGTGGACCTCAAATTAAAACCGGGTTCAAAACCATTTTTTTTTAAAGCCCGTTCGATACCCTTTGCACTCCGTGAGAGAGTCGAACAAGAAATTGATCGGTTAGTAGAATCAGGCATCCTAGTACCTGTGAAATATACTGAGTATGCGAGCCCCGTGGTACCTGTTCTTAAACGAGACGGTAAGATAAGGCTGTGCGCTGATTATTCAGTATCATTAAATAAGCAACTCGAAATCGAGACGTATCCGTTGCCGAGGATTGACGAACTATTCACCAAATTGCATGGCGGACAGCAGTTCTCCAAATTGGACCTGTCCCGTGCGTACAATCAGCTTAAGCTTAGTGAAGATTCGCAAATGCTGACGTGTATAAATACACACAAGGGAATATTTAAGTTTACCAGGCTAATTTTCGGACTCAGTAGTTCAGCAGCTATATTTCAGCGAACGTTGGAGAGCTTGTTAGCCGGTATTCCTGGCGTTTTGTTGTTCCAAGATGATATCCTCATAACTGGTAATAATCACGAACAGCACTTGGAGCGTCTCCAGCAGGTGTGCAGCCGTCTGCAAGAAGCAGGACTGGTTCTCCAGAAGGAGAAGTGTTCCCTTTTCCAGGACTCTGTAGCATACCTAGGCTTTGTGATCGATCGCAATGGCCTTCACAAATGCCCTGACAAGGTTAAGTCCATCATGGAAGCGAAGACCCCTTCTAACCTGTCCGAGCTGAAGTCTTTCTTGGGCCTGGTTAATTATTATAGGTCGTTTGTTAGAAATGCGTCTTCTATCCTAGCCCCCTTGCATGATCTTTTAAAAAAAGGTACCCCCTGGCAGTGGTCTCCGGTTCATGACCGTGCAGTATCTACAATTAAGGACAGGTTAGCGTCAGATGAGGTCCTAGCACACTTTAATCCTGACGCTGTTCTAATTCTTACTGTAGACGCTTCCCCAACAGGTTTAGGGGCAATATTATCTCAAAAAGATGAGGGACTGGCAGAGAAACCGATCTCGTACGCTTCTCGGTCCCTTACAGCTGCAGAGAAATCGTACAGTCAGCTTCAAAAGGAAGCGACGGCCATTATATATGGTGTTCGAAAATACCACCAATACCTATATGGCCGATCCACTCCTTTTGTGTTGAGAACTGACCATCGGCCACTACTTTCAATATTAAACCCCGATAAAGGTGTGCCAGAGGTCACTGCTAACAGATTGCAGAGATATGCAATTTTTCTCGCATCATATAACTTCCGAATCGAGTATATAAGCAGCGCGCTTAACGCGGCTGATTTTTTAAGCCGTTCTACGAGTAACTGTAATCAACCTAAAGTAATACCCGATGACAATAGTCTCCTTGATAAAGCCACATATATAAATTTTGTTTACGACGGCAAGAGGTTTTTAAATCTAGATGATATACGTCGTTCTTACCAATCTGATCCTACCTTGTCACAGGTGTATCAATATGTATTAAACGGCTGGCCGGGCAAAGTTCGTGACACACAATTGTTGCCCTATCTATCTTGCCGTCACGAGTTAGCCATCGAGAACGAATGCTTAGTACGCGGTCATAAGATCGTAGTTCCATTAACCTGTCGTAATTCAATACTGTCGGAATTACATAACGGACACCTAGGTTCGAATAAAATGAAGGCTCAAGCGCGAGACCGGTTTTGGTGGCACGGCATGTCGACCGATATCGATTGTTATGTTCAATCCTGTGACGTATGCTGCCGATTGCGTCCATCGCCCCCCCGCGCCGCTCTCGCGCCCTGGCCTTACCCGCCTAGACAATTCTATCGCGTACATTGTGATTTTCTCGGGCCAATCAATAATAGATCTTATCTCCTTATAGTAGATGCTTACACTAAGTGGGTGGAGTGTTTTGACGTAACATCAGGCATGGGTACAGGCGTTGTTATTGATAAGTTATGCGAAACTATGGCTAGATTCGGTTTATTTCATACCATATGCACCGATAACGGAACTCCCTTTATTTCGGTAGATTTTAAAGAATTTTGTGTTCGTAACGGTATCGTACATTTAACTTCCCCACCGTACAACCCAATAAGTAACGGTCAGGCGGAATCATTTGTTAAAATCATAAAAAGGGCAATAAAATCAATACTCTTGGCAGGTTACGGTCAAAAGCAGTTAAACAGTAAACTAAATGAATTTTTATTTCAATATCGGAATTCTAGGCACAGTACGACTGACAAGAGTCCTGCAGAGATCGTATTCGGTTCAAAATTACGTTGCCGATTGGATCTACTTAACACTGATTCACCTACCTCGTCAGATACAGCACTCAGTGATAATGTTCGCAATAATCAGTGCTCGCAGATTGAGTATTACGGCGGCAAACGTAAAGTGGACTTTATTACCAACGAATTAGTGTTAGTTAAGTGTTATAAAGCATCGAACTGTTTCTGGTCGAAAGGTGTAGTTGTTAAGCGTCTCGCTTCAACAGTGTACTTAGTTCGTTTACTGGACGGAGAGGTATTGGTGAAAAGGCATTCCAATCAACTTTGGAAATATAAAGGAGGGAACGCGGGAGACCACGCGCTGGCAGAGAGCGATCAGCCCGTTCCCGGAACATCATCGACCGTAATTCCAATGCCGGCCTTCATTTCCTGGCCCACGGTGGATCACGCTCAGACCGTGCCGGACCCCAGTTCTGATCAGCCCCTTGTGTCCGCGAGCTCGCCCCCGGGAGATCTTCTCGACGAGAATATTGCTCATGTGGCAGGAAACGAGCCGATGCTCACCCCCGCGACTGCGGTGGCTGCCGATGCCTTCGCGGAACCGATCCCGGGGCCCCCAGCCGCGGGCGGCAGCGCGCGACCTGCGCCGCCCGCTACGTCGGAATCAGAGGCGGCCTCTAAGCGGACGCGAAAACAACCGGATTTATTTTAGGCTAAGGGTGGAGGGATGTTATAGATTAGGTGACTAGTTTTAAGACAAGTAGCAAGTAACGGTGGCTGCGCCCCACCACATGCTCATGAGTCGATTAGAGTATCTTGAACCGTACGCATGTGTGTTTTTCTCCCGATTCCCTAACCTCTAAACTTAACATATATATTTGGACAACATTTATGCTTTAAGTTTTTATGAAAAAAGTATGATATGACAATGGTATAGTATACAAAGTGACTATTATGCTATTTGTCTATTATGCAAATACATTATTATGCAATTAAACTCTTATAATTTTCGAAATTATGCAATTCGTTTGTATGCATTTTGTTTTTATGCTATATGATCACTTATGCAGGTTGAAATTATGCAATTCGTTTTATGCAAAATGAAAATTCGCAAATTGTTGTTATGAAAAACATTACACACCCGTTTCTTAATATTATTGATGTTACTACCTAGAAACAGGGCTATTGGGATTTATTGGTATATATTTGAAAACTAAAGCTTGAGTTTTTCAGTGATAATTTTTGCTTCAAAAACTACTCGAAATTGTCAAAATTCACGCGGAAAATTAGTTTTTTCAACTTATTTCGACAGCACGCAATTAAAGCATGAAATAACTATGTTACTACCTAGAACTCGGGGAAAAGTATTACTTACGATAACGAAGATACGGTATTACTTGCCAAATTCATAGTTTTAGTTCAACTGAAAATACCTAAGTACCTTATAAAATTTGATTCCCTTGAGAGTATCGACGATTGTTGTGGCATAGGTAAACAGCCGGATCTTTTTTTTTACGTTATAACTTAGAAGTTTGTTTTTTTAACAACTTCACAGGATTACACAGCCCTGTGTACTTATATGGTTTTAATTTCCATTTTATTCGATAGACGAACAGACAACTAAGTGATTCTTTGAGGGTTGCGTTTTACCTTTTGAGATACGGAACCCTAACAATGCAATTTTTTACACGAAGTTTTGTCACACAATCCTACGTTTTGCATATAAAGTGTTTAACCTCTTCAGGAGATAACTTTCCAAAAATGAATTCAGTGTTTATACACGAAAATATTCCTCACGAGAACTTTCATCTTCCCCCTTTACTCAGACAATACTCGTACATTTCAAAAATGTCTGAAAGTAGTATTTTGACACACGGAATATGACCAGACTTACGAAAACAATCTCATCTTTTCATTCCATTAATAGTTCAATTCCAAGTAATGTTACTCATCAAAAAGAACCTCGAGATCTTCATTGAAACTAACCTCCTCTTTACCCCATGAGGGGTTAAATTTTCAATAACGCTGAAATACATGTTCTTAGTTTTAGATGATCAGTGTACACACACACAACATAATGCACCTCTTCCTAAAAAAGGCTCGATTTTCAACAAAGTTTCACTGTCCATTTCACCCCTTTCGGGGATGAATTTCCAAAAATGCTGAAACTCGTCTTCTTAGTTTGCATAGAAAAACCTATACACGAAATATTACCACTCCTACTCAAAGAATTCCAAGCTCTTCATATGAATTTTCACCTCCCACTTTACCCCATTAGGGGTTGAACTTTCAAAAACACTGAAATCAATATTCACAGTTTTTAATGAAGGGGGCAAAAGAATGCACCCCTTACTCAAAAAATCCCCATTTCCCAAGAAAGTTCCACTGTCCATTTAACTCCTTTCGGGGATGAATTTCCAAAAATGCTGAAACTTGTGTTCTTACTTTGCAAATAAGAACCTGTCTACGAAATATTACCACTCCTACTCAAAGAATCCTAAGCTCTACATAAAAACTTTCACCTCCCTCTTTACCCCATTCATCATAAACTTAAGATCTAGGCTCTTGTCGGTGGAGCAATTTCCAATTTTCTCTTTTTACCCTATTAGAGGTTGAATTTTCAAAAACGCTCAAATACATGTTTTCAGTTTTTGATGATCAGTCTACACTCAAAAGAATGCACGCCTTACTCAAATAGACCACGTTTTTCTTACAGTTTCACTGTGCATTTAACCCCTTTCGGGGATGAATTTCCAAAAATGCTGAAACTTGTTTACGAAATTTGTATAGAAAAAGCTGTACACGAAATATTACCAATCTTACTCGAAGAATTCCAAGTTCCTCATACAAACCTTTCACCCCCTATTTAACCCCTTTAAATAATGAGTTTTCAAAAATCCTGAAATTAGTTTTCTTGTTTTTAGATCGAGAATCTATACACAAAGTGTTATTAAAGTAAAAAAATTACGTAAGTTTCATAAAAACTTTCAACCCCGATTTGACACCCATAAGGGATGAGTTTCGAAAAATTTGTGCTTTGTTCCATCGTATACTTGATCTATTCTAGAAATTTGAAGTTCCTAGGTTCAGTAGTTTCGGCTCTACGATGAAGAGTGAGTCAGTCAGTCAGTCAGTCAGGACTTGTCCGTTATATGTATAGATATGACGCTTTTATGAAATGGAGAAATGAATCAAAGACGAAGTTGTTTTCAGAAAATTAAAATGCGTATTTTAGCGAAGCAGCTGAAAAATGCCATAAACACTGTAAGCTTTGTAATGTATTCAATGCTAATGTATTATATTGTTATTGTTACTAATAAATGACTTAATTATCTCCAATGTTTATAATTTTAATATTTCCTTGCATTTTGAGAGGACTCGTTTTATCCGTCTATATCAGACTTTGCAGGAATGTAGTATTAATATTGTTGCAGAGTGAAGAGCAGGAGGATATGCTGGGACCTGCCGGAGTCGTCCCCGCGCAGCCCGGTGCGGCTCTACGACTGCCACCTCGGCGGCGGCAACCAGCAGTGGCGCCTCGACCCGGTGAGTGCTGCCGCTATACTGCACTACAGGAAGATGTGTCGGGTTCCAAATAGTCTGTCCCATACATTAATTTTCATTTCGATGGCTTACCCTTTCCAAGAGTATAACTAATATTACTAGATCGAAATTATTTTTCTTAGAGACTTATATTTATTTTTTGTATTTTTCTAGAGAACCCATCAAATCCGAAAGTCGTCTGACGTGTGCCTGGACTGTTCGCCGTCGACGCGGGAGTTGTTCGTGTCGTTCTGCTCGTCTGCCAGCACGCAGCGCTGGAGCGTGGACAAGGTGGACGAGAAGCTGCTGGGGCAGTGGGACCGCCTGCACCGCCCCGTCACCGCGCCGCTCGAGCCCGACTGGTACACGCAGTGAGTGCGCGGCTCCTGCGGCACTGTATACAGCACGCGGCGCTGGAGCGTGGACAAGGTGGACGAGAAGCTGCTGGGGCAGTGGGACCGCCTGCACCGCCCCGTCACCGCGCCGCTCGAGCCCGACTGGTACACGCAGTGAGTGCGCGGCTCCTGCGGCACTGTATACAGCACGCGGCGCTGGAGCGTGGACAAGGTGGACGAGAAGCTGCTGGGGCAGTGGGACCGCCTGCACCGCCCCGTCACCGCGCCGCTCGAGCCCGACTGGTACACGCAGTGAGTGCGCGGCTCCTGCGGCACTGTATACAGCACGCGGCGCTGGAGCGTGGACAAGGTGGACGAGAAGCTGCTGGGGCAGTGGGACCGCCTGCACCGCCCCGTCACCGCGCCGCTCGAGCCCGACTGGTACACGCAGTGAGTGCGCGGCTCCTGCGGCACTGTATACAGCACGCAGCGCTGGAGCGTGGACAAGGTGGACGAGAAGCTGCTGGGGCAGTGGGACCGCCTGCACCGCCCCGTCACCGCGCCGCTCGAGCCCGACTGGTACACGCAGTGAGTGCGCGGCTCCTGCGGCACTGTATACAGCACGCGGCGCTGGAGCGTGGACAAGGTGGACGAGAAGCTGCTGGGGCAGTGGGACCGCCTGCACCGCCCCGTCACCGCGCCGCTCGAGCCCGACTGGTACACGCAGTGAGTGCGCGGCTCCTGCGGCACTGTATACAGCACGCGGCGCTGGAGCGTGGACAAGGTGGACGAGAAGCTGCTGGGGCAGTGGGACCGCCTGCACCGCCCCGTCACCGCGCCGCTCGAGCCCGACTGGTACACGCAGTGAGTGCGCGGCTCCTGCGGCACTGTATACAGCACGCGGCGCTGGAGCGTGGACAAGGTGGACGAGAAGCTGCTGGGGCAGTGGGACCGCCTGCACCGCCCCGTCACCGCGCCGCTCGAGCCCGACTGGTACACGCAGTGAGTGCGCGGCTCCTGCGGCACTGTATACAGCACGCGGCGCTGGAGCGTGGACAAGGTGGACGAGAAGCTGCTGGGGCAGTGGGACCGCCTGCACCGCCCCGTCACCGCGCCGCTCGAGCCCGACTGGTACACGCAGTGAGTGCGCGGCTCCTGCGGCACTGTATACAGCACGCGGCGCTGGAGCGTGGACAAGGTGGACGAGAAGCTGCTGGGGCAGTGGGACCGCCTGCACCGCCCCGTCACCGCGCCGCTCGAGCCCGACTGGTACACGCAGTGAGTGCGCGGCTCCTGCGGCACTGTATACAGCACGCGGCGCTGGAGCGTGGACAAGGTGGACGAGAAGCTGCTGGGGCAGTGGGACCGCCTGCACCGCCCCGTCACCGCGCCGCTCGAGCCCGACTGGTACACGCAGTGAGTGCGCGGCTCCTGCGGCACTGTATACAGCACGCGGCGCTGGAGCGTGGACAAGGTGGACGAGAAGCTGCTGGGGCAGTGGGACCGCCTGCACCGCCCCGTCACCGCGCCGCTCGAGCCCGACTGGTACACGCAGTGAGTGCGCGGCTCCTGCGGCACTGTATACAGCACGCGGCGCTGGAGCGTGGACAAGGTGGACGAGAAGCTGCTGGGGCAGTGGGACCGCCTGCACCGCCCCGTCACCGCGCCGCTCGAGCCCGACTGGTACACGCAGTGAGTGCGCGGCTCCTGCGGCACTGTATACAGCACGCGGCGCTGGAGCGTGGACAAGGTGGACGAGAAGCTGCTGGGGCAGTGGGACCGCCTGCACCGCCCCGTCACCGCGCCGCTCGAGCCCGACTGGTACACGCAGTGAGTGCGCGGCTCCTGCGGCACTGTATACAGCACGCAGCGCTGGAGCGTGGACAAGGTGGACGAGAAGCTGCTGGGGCAGTGGGACCGCCTGCACCGCCCCGTCACCGCGCCGCTCGAGCCCGACTGGTACACGCAGTGAGTGCGCGGCTCCTGCGGCACTGTATACAGCACGCGGCGCTGGAGCGTGGACAAGGTGGACGAGAAGCTGCTGGGGCAGTGGGACCGCCTGCACCGCCCCGTCACCGCGCCGCTCGAGCCCGACTGGTACACGCAGTGAGTGCGCGGCTCCTGCGGCACTGTATACAGCACGCGGCGCTGGAGCGTGGACAAGGTGGACGAGAAGCTGCTGGGGCAGTGGGACCGCCTGCACCGCCCCGTCACCGCGCCGCTCGAGCCCGACTGGTACACGCAGTGAGTGCGCGGCTCCTGCGGCACTGTATACAGCACGCAGCGCTGGAGCGTGGACAAGGTGGACGAGAAGCTGCTGGGGCAGTGGGACCGCCTGCACCGCCCCGTCACCGCGCCGCTCGAGCCCGACTGGTACACGCAGTGAGTGCGCGGCTCCTGCGGCACTGTATACAGCACGCGGCGCTGGAGCGTGGACAAGGTGGACGAGAAGCTGCTGGGGCAGTGGGACCGCCTGCACCGCCCCGTCACCGCGCCGCTCGAGCCCGACTGGTACACGCAGTGAGTGCGCGGCTCCTGCGGCACTGTATACAGCACGCGGCGCTGGAGCGTGGACAAGGTGGACGAGAAGCTGCTGGGGCAGTGGGACCGCCTGCACCGCCCCGTCACCGCGCCGCTCGAGCCCGACTGGTACACGCAGTGAGTGCGCGGCTCCTGCGGCACTGTATACAGCACGCGGCGCTGGAGCGTGGACAAGGTGGACGAGAAGCTGCTGGGGCAGTGGGACCGCCTGCACCGCCCCGTCACCGCGCCGCTCGAGCCCGACTGGTACACGCAGTGAGTGCGCGGCTCCTGCGGCACTGTATACAGCACGCGGCGCTGGAGCGTGGACAAGGTGGACGAGAAGCTGCTGGGGCAGTGGGACCGCCTGCACCGCCCCGTCACCGCGCCGCTCGAGCCCGACTGGTACACGCAGTGAGTGCGCGGCTCCTGCGGCACTGTATACAGCACGCAGCGCTGGAGCGTGGACAAGGTGGACGAGAAGCTGCTGGGGCAGTGGGACCGCCTGCACCGCCCCGTCACCGCGCCGCTCGAGCCCGACTGGTACACGCAGTGAGTGCGCGGCTCCTGCGGCACTGTATACAGCACGCAGCGCTGGAGCGTGGACAAGGTGGACGAGAAGCTGCTGGGGCAGTGGGACCGCCTGCACCGCCCCGTCACCGCGCCGCTCGAGCCCGACTGGTACACGCAGTGAGTGCGCGGCTCCTGCGGCACTGTATACAGCACGCAGCGCTGGAGCGTGGACAAGGTGGACGAGAAGCTGCTGGGGCAGTGGGACCGCCTGCACCGCCCCGTCACCGCGCCGCTCGAGCCCGACTGGTACACGCAGTGAGTGCGCGGCTCCTGCGGCACTGTATACAGCACGCGGCGCTGGAGCGTGGACAAGGTGGACGAGAAGCTGCTGGGGCAGTGGGACCGCCTGCACCGCCCCGTCACCGCGCCGCTCGAGCCCGACTGGTACACGCAGTGAGTGCGCGGCTCCTGCGGCACTGTATACAGCACGCAGCGCTGGAGCGTGGACAAGGTGGACGAGAAGCTGCTGGGGCAGTGGGACCGCCTGCACCGCCCCGTCACCGCGCCGCTCGAGCCCGACTGGTACACGCAGTGAGTGCGCGGCTCCTGCGGCACTGTATACAGCACGCAGCGCTGGAGCGTGGACAAGGTGGACGAGAAGCTGCTGGGGCAGTGGGACCGCCTGCACCGCCCCGTCACCGCGCCGCTCGAGCCCGACTGGTACACGCAGTGAGTGCGCGGCTCCTGCGGCACTGTATACAGCACGCAGCGCTGGAGCGTGGACAAGGTGGACGAGAAGCTGCTGGGGCAGTGGGACCGCCTGCACCGCCCCGTCACCGCGCCGCTCGAGCCCGACTGGTACACGCAGTGAGTGCGCGGCTCCTGCGGCACTGTATACAGCACGCGGCGCTGGAGCGTGGACAAGGTGGACGAGAAGCTGCTGGGGCAGTGGGACCGCCTGCACCGCCCCGTCACCGCGCCGCTCGAGCCCGACTGGTACACGCAGTGAGTGCGCGGCTCCTGCGGCACTGTATACAGCACGCGGCGCTGGAGCGTGGACAAGGTGGACGAGAAGCTGCTGGGGCAGTGGGACCGCCTGCACCGCCCCGTCACCGCGCCGCTCGAGCCCGACTGGTACACGCAGTGAGTGCGCGGCTCCTGCGGCACTGTATACAGCACGCAGCGCTGGAGCGTGGACAAGGTGGACGAGAAGCTGCTGGGGCAGTGGGACCGCCTGCACCGCCCCGTCACCGCGCCGCTCGAGCCCGACTGGTACACGCAGTGAGTGCGCGGCTCCTGCGGCACTGTATACAGCACGCAGCGCTGGAGCGTGGACAAGGTGGACGAGAAGCTGCTGGGGCAGTGGGACCGCCTGCACCGCCCCGTCACCGCGCCGCTCGAGCCCGACTGGTACACGCAGTGAGTGCGCGGCTCCTGCGGCACTGTATACAGCACGCAGCGCTGGAGCGTGGACAAGGTGGACGAGAAGCTGCTGGGGCAGTGGGACCGCCTGCACCGCCCCGTCACCGCGCCGCTCGAGCCCGACTGGTACACGCAGTGAGTGCGCGGCTCCTGCGGCACTGTATACAGCACGCGGCGCTGGAGCGTGGACAAGGTGGACGAGAAGCTGCTGGGGCAGTGGGACCGCCTGCACCGCCCCGTCACCGCGCCGCTCGAGCCCGACTGGTACACGCAGTGAGTGCGCGGCTCCTGCGGCACTGTATACAGCACGCAGCGCTGGAGCGTGGACAAGGTGGACGAGAAGCTGCTGGGGCAGTGGGACCGCCTGCACCGCCCCGTCACCGCGCCGCTCGAGCCCGACTGGTACACGCAGTGAGTGCGCGGCTCCTGCGGCACTGTATACAGCACGCGGCGCTGGAGCGTGGACAAGGTGGACGAGAAGCTGCTGGGGCAGTGGGACCGCCTGCACCGCCCCGTCACCGCGCCGCTCGAGCCCGACTGGTACACGCAGTGAGTGCGCGGCTCCTGCGGCACTGTATACAGCACGCAGCGCTGGAGCGTGGACAAGGTGGACGAGAAGCTGCTGGGGCAGTGGGACCGCCTGCACCGCCCCGTCACCGCGCCGCTCGAGCCCGACTGGTACACGCAGTGAGTGCGCGGCTCCTGCGGCACTGTATACAGCACGCGGCGCTGGAGCGTGGACAAGGTGGACGAGAAGCTGCTGGGGCAGTGGGACCGCCTGCACCGCCCCGTCACCGCGCCGCTCGAGCCCGACTGGTACACGCAGTGAGTGCGCGGCTCCTGCGGCACTGTATACAGCACGCGGCGCTGGAGCGTGGACGAGGTGGACGAGAAGCTGCTGGGGCAGTGGGACCGCCTGCACCGCCCCGTCACCGCGCCGCTCGAGCCCGACTGGTACACGCAGTGAGTGCGCGGCTCCTGCGGCACTGTATACAGCACGCGGCGCTGGAGCGTGGACAAGGTGGACGAGAAGCTGCTGGGGCAGTGGGACCGCCTGCACCGCCATAAGGGTGCGTTTCCACCAGTACAAGGATGCGTAGCGAGAGCGAGGGATGCGTTTTTGTTAACCAATAGAATCAGTTGCGTTGAACGAGGATAAGTAAATATCCCTCTCAACGTATTCTCGCACATCTCTGGTGGAAGCCTAAGGACACCTCGGCTCTCCGATGTACAGGCTACGTCAAATATTAATTATGTAGCGACCAAAGTAGCCAAATATATTGAAACAGATTTTTTAATGCGTCAATTTTATGAACCGATTGGGTTCATCGCGATTATTTTTCCCAAAACCGTTTTGTACTCCTTGTAAGACAGAATCTAAGTAGCATCTATACGAAGACCGTTTAAAAAGTCATGACTCATGGCACCATGACGTCTTATGACTACATGGAAAAGAAATAATTGAATGTAAAAGTATTTCGGTAAAATAATGGAATACTTTCCGAATTTAGTAATTAATGTCCGTGAAATATTAATAATAATTGCACATTCTAAACGAACATTTTTATCGGCTTATTTTTACCTTCGTGTATCAATAATGCAGAAAAATCCATGTATACTCAATATTACATTAAACATTACATACCAAGGGCGGGGAATTAGTGAATGGCTGAGACAGCGGGTGTTTGCGGCCCGAGCCGAAGGTGAGAATTCACCGCCAGTGGTTTGTCTACAGTTTGTCATCACGCTTGCTCGTAAATCAAGGGCACATGCTAGAAAACCGGGCGGTAAGTCGTATATTACGCCCTAGGACGGTAAGTAATTTTGGTAGTGACTACTATTAATTACTTTTATTTTATTTCCTCGAAAGTGTGATGAAAAACGTCGTACGTGGCGTGACTCTGGTGGTAAAGGAATTCCAAACTCTTGTCATTAAAGGACGCCTTCGGTTTCGGGCTTCTAATAGACAGTCGTTTGTAATTCCTCGTTTACCACCCTTGTTACGTAACGTACTATTACGTCTTGCTTTGGCCAGGAAGTGACATTTTCTCCCCGAATAGCGGGTAGTAAATCCCACTTACAGCCTAGGGTGGCGGAAAAATGGTTACTACCCGAGTTGACGCGGCGGGTTTGTGGTTGCAAAAGCATAATAAAAAATCTCATTTCCAGTAGTTAATATGAAAGTATAGTAAATATTGTTACTACGCTAATGCTTCGTTTTGTAAAGTTTTTGTTGGATATTAACTAAATAGTTATTTAATATTAAATAGGTATTGATTAAATTATAGATTTTATTATTTTATAATATGTTAAATATTGAAATGACATTGGCTATAATATTAATTTTGTACGGATGTCGGATGTGTGTTATTTTGTATTACTATGGGAAATAACAAAGTCATTCTATTAGATATAATGTTACGTGTTATATTTGTGTGTATTTATAAAAAAACTTATAAACATTATGTATGTATTTAAAAAAAAATATTTCGTACTGTCATTAAGTTAATCAGGAGATTCCATTAGTGGATAAGATTTTGTTGTAAATGTACGTGTGTAAATTCACTTTTCATTGCAAATTGATTGTTGCTATTAGATTAATTTGTTTTATATTAGATATTTTTTACACTAATAAAGCTTCCTTGACAGGGTCTATAGACTTAATTACTGGAATTTACGTTATCATTCTAAGGACAGTAGTTTCTTGTAGTAATTTTTAATTTACATTTAATACTATGGACTGCATGAGCATACCCGTGGTTTTTGGTGTACGAATGATTCGACGTCTACTGTCGGCCTCGTGTGATCTTTCAACTCCATCCTTTCACAAAAAGGGAGAAAGAAATAAGGAGAGCAACTAAATGTTTGTGCGGCATACATTGATGTGTGTAGACATATTAAAGCCATTTATTCGATAGTCGATTCCAGTAGGTAGAGACGAAGACACAGTTAACTATACACCCATAGACCTTAACCCTTTGACCGCCAAAGACGGCAAATCACGTCATCGGGAATTCGTGCCACTGACGCCAACGACGCCTATTGACGTCAAAAATGTCAATGGTCAAAAACATGCTAATTCAAACCACTATCTGTGTTTTTCAATCTCTGTTGATTTTGGAGCAATTTTTTTTTTTTTGGTTTGGTTTCAGTGGCACGGTGAATTGCTTTGCCGCTCGGCGCTCAAAGGGTTAACACGTTTTACTAAGGTTTATATTAGTTTACAAATGTACAGTTATCAGTGTCTTCGATAGTACTTGTCATTTTGTTTATAGACGTAGCCCACTAATAGAAGAGAATGTTTTTAAAATATACCGTCCCTACCCCAACTATCTACTTTTTTATATAGAATGCATCAACCAGTGTTTAAAAGGGGTCTATGCAAATAAGATTGGAATTATGTTAGTTTGTTTGTGCAGTCCAGATTTACGAAATAAGTCTTCATGCGCAAAAATATGGACTTTAAAAACGGGTAACTGAAGTCCCTAACCGGTTTTTTATTATGAATAAAGGTTAACGGTTACAGGCCCTTGCTGCACTACTGATTCAACATCAGCTTACTTAATAATCATCCGAATATAAATTTGCGCGCGATATATTCGCGAATTTCCATTTCTGAACGGATTTTAAATGAAAGCTTCTTTTAAGCTGGATTCGACCAAATTATTATTGCAAGAATAACGCTTACTCTTGTATAATAAAATAATAATGTATGTCAAACTAATTACGGGGTTTAGATATTACTACCCGAGAGCATCGTATAAGACAATAAGGTACTCGTATAACACTCTAGTGAGACTTTTTACGTCACGATTAGATGCCGCTTTATGGTACCAAAATAATTTTAAGGAATAATTATTTGCCGCTAGTCTTATAAAAAATTGGGCAAGTGCGAGCCCGACTCGCGCATGAAGGGTTCCGTACCTATACATATATATAATCTATAACAAGTTTGTTGTATGGGAGCCCCCCTTAAATATTTATTTTATTTTATTTTTAGTATTTGTTGTTATAGCGGCAATAGAAATACATCATCTGTGAAAATTTCAACTGTCTAGCTATCACCGTTGTTGAGATACAGCCTGGTGACAGACGGACGGACGGACGGACGGACAGCGAAGTCTCAGTAATAGGGTCCCGTTTTTACCCTTTGGGTACGGAACCCTAAAAATAATAATTATACATTTATGTATTACGATTGTCATGTTCTTTGACTAAGTTTTATTTTGTCGTAACAAATGATTTAACACGACACGAAGAGAATCGGGGAGTATTGTGATATAGCACTTGCAACACAGAAACGGATTGACAGAACCAACCAATCATAGCGTGATGACGACAGAAGTCTTGCTTGTCATACCGGAGTGGCAAACCTTATTCTCGTAAACCGAGGGTAAGCGTTATTCGTGGAATACAAGTGTAAACTCGGATTTCTAATTCAAGACCAAAAAAGCTACGACAGATACGTCACTGTCAAAATTGACAACATTTAAATGACATGAGTTTGTTTCTTGGCTTGCACCAAATGGACAATGTTACAAGTACAATACCAGATTTTGTACCAAAAATCTCCGATGTTTAAGTTTTTATTATCTCCTCTCGTAATTATGTAATTATAAATATTTCTAGTTATTTTGTTAAAACATAGAGTTAAAGTTACCAATAAATAAATTATCTTAGCGTGTTTAAAAAAGAAAAAGAAATTTACTATTGTAAAAATATTTTATTGTAGTGGCAACCTTGTGGTAGTTTTTTTGGTCTTGAATTAGAAATCGTAGTATAGGCGAATCCAGCCATATATTTGTTATAGGCTACGGATGTAGTGCAATCAATAAAGTAGAACTGTAGATTGAATGTTAGATGAACCGCTATTGTACTTATATAAATGGCAGGAAGAAGGAAGCCAGGACGAGGTGTGGTTATACTTTGTTGGTAGTTATTTCTGTCAGTTGTTTATGGTATTTTGGTAGAGAATGCCACTTGGCATTAAGTTCGCCATTTGTACTGACTTGTTTTGTGCAATAAAGTTTAAATAAATAAATAATATTTTTTTCTGAGTTGGATTTGTACATGTTATTCTGGTGCTATTTACAAGAAAATCATTCTTTTTTAGTCCTAAATTTTACGTAGGTTTGCAAGGTAAGGTCCTATATATATTGTTTGTATGCGCAAATAATTTTGTACCGGAAATGTAGTACCTACAGTCGAGTTCATTTACATCTACACACTTACGAGATCATAAATATCTGAACACGATTTTATGCTCCTGACAATAGGGTCGTGTTCAGATATTTTTGTTTTCGCAAGTGTGTAGATGTAAATGAACTCGACTGTACACTGCGTGAGCTGTCGGAATGCCGTTCGCGTTTTGTACCTGTCTCGGTCGCTCTTACGCGATACAGATAAGGACCACTCAGTTTTCACCCAAACCCGAATCGCAATTTGAGAGCTCACGGACTGTACCTAGTCTATTACTATTAATCTTCCTTGGGACCCTTTCCCATGACCTTACAACTTTGTCTCTGTATGTCTCTTTTTTTTTATAATTGTTAGACTGACTGCTCTTGGCTGAGAATTAGTTTTATTGAAATATCTCCGTGAAGGTTGCCACTGCATTTGACTATATTTTTCTGATATCCTCCATTTTTTCCGTTGCCATAGACAACAAAAGATTTTTTATTTAAGGTAGAGCTAAATAATAATAAAGTCAAATGCAGTGCCGCCCTTAGCAAAGTATCGTTTTATTATGTTTGCGTTTATTATATTAGGAATTTAGAATGTATGCTAAAAGCCTTAATATATGAAGTTGTGCGAAAATAAACTTTATTAGCGTTTATAATTAAGCTATTGAGTCTTGACTGCCATTATTTATTTAATTATTAAAAAAAGACTATAATATAACATTTCTATGTATAAGGAGCTGCAGAATTACATGGCCCGTTTATCAATGAATTCATTCATAACTGGCCATGCATTTCTGCAGCTCACAGTACCTAGTTATGCATTGATCGTATGTGTGTGCAATAAGGTTCGTTGTCGCACGACTCAGCACGCATCTGTTACCTACATATCACTAGTTGCGTAAGCACTTGGAAATTGTAATAAACTATTTTTATTACTTGTATTTTGACTTATTTATTCCGTGACATTCCTTTATTTTTGGTGATTCTACAAGCGCTCACCGCCGTCACCCCGCTGTCAAAAATATTGAAAGTATGAGCTACCTACACGAAGATGTAAACTTTAAAGCGTTATTATAGCTATTTGCTTAGATAATGCTAGCACCGCGAGTGTTACCCGCTCATCTCACTGGAACACTCATTTCTTTCTGGATAAATGTAGTGTCAGCTACCTTCGTACCAAAATTTATCAAAATTGGTCTAGGCGTTTGAGCGTGAAGAAGTAGGTAACAAACATACACATAAACACTCACAAAATTTTGCCTTTATAATATATATATTTATTTATAGCAACCATGTATTACAGGTGTTACAATTATATAATATTAGTGTGAAAAGGTTTTCATCGCGGTTAATTTGTTGTTTTTTTACGAGCACTAGTCAGTCGGGGCTAGTGCGTCAGTGTGTGGAGCGCACCTATCATATCCAAATATAGAAAAGTACTAATATTATACTTATATATTTTTTTGTCATTAAATACCACTATGAATCTTCCTTGTTCATACTTAGTAAAGTAGGCCGTTTTATATACTTAGGTTCTCGCGGGCGGGTTTTTTGCAACTGGACGTCTTACAATGTGCCTAATTTGCGTGAAGGGTGGCAAGCACTACTCTTGCCAACCCAACTCTACCAGAAAGCCTAGCAGTCCCTTGATGTTGCTGATGACTTCTGGGAGTGACCTCGGAGACCCGAGATGTTGTGCCAGTATTTGGCCACACCAGGATATTGGAGAATGGCGCGGGCGGCTGTCTCTTCTGCCTCCATGCAGGCTCTGCTAAGTTGACGGTTTCGTATAGTTTCAGATCTATATGAAATGACCCACTTTATTAGGTATATATTAAGTGCCCATATTGATTATTATGATTATGATATGGGATGTCAAGGTTGGAAGAAAAAAACTGGCATATAATTTAATATTTTTATTACATATTCCATTAGAATACTTTCTATATTATTATTGTACATGCTTTGCGCACGCACCGCCTCTATCGAGTACGAAACGCTATACACATCCAGAGTCTTAAAGGGGCTACGCTCGTATCTACAACAGTACAAATAAATGCAGTTCGGATCTGGACTATGCTACGCCTCCCGTATCTATGTGAAGCATTCTATTATCTAGAAGCTGAGTCTATGGGTTGGAAGTAACGCATAGAACCTTAGGACGCATCTGCAGAATTAAGGAGTACGTTCGACAATTTTATCCCAAATTGCTTTTATGCCGGCTTTAAATTCGCGGAAATCAGATTTGGTAACTATGTCGTCCTTCGTTATCTTACTACTTCTTAGTAAAAAAAGGAAGGCAAGCGTTCTTTGTCTGGTTTTGGCGAAATTGTAGCTGTATTTCCATATGTTCAAAAGTAACCCGTAAAAATTGATAGTAGCGACATTGTAACTCAGTTTTCTACGGCATACTTTGAAATATCATGCATCGAAACGATTTGGGGTAAATTTTCATTCATAGTTACTACAAATTTATTTCTAGGCTAGAGCGTTTGTGCACTCACAAGAAAAGGTTTTTGTAGAACACAAGCGCTAGCAAACAGTTCTAATCGTTCACTCTCATGGGTATATATTTATAAGGCTTACTCTATACCTATTTATAGAACTAACTGGTAGTTGGGTACTATCGCTCTATGCGTTATTACCAAGTTCTATGGTAATTTTGATATTCTATTGTTCGACGATGTATGCAGCGCCACCTTTTGGTGAGTAGTGGTATTAAGTGTAATGAACTATTTTAAGACAATAGCACACGAATTACGAATGATTTTGCACATTTGACGATAAGACAAATTGTTATAGAGACAGCTAAAACGATTTGTCGTAACGAAAAACTATATTATAGAAATAAAACATAATAGTGGTGTTACAATGTGCTAATTAAGAGTATTTAGGCATTGTGGTGTTATTAGGATGTACTATGCCAGTATTATGTGTTACTTTTACAATGTTCCTAAAAGGTACGAAAGTCGCGGGTCGCCGGTCGTGTCGATTCTAGAGCCTCTCTGCCGATATATTACATCATATCCTAACTTACAGGTTTAATTATAAATAATTCCAAGCGTAAAGATATGTACAATATTTTTACAGATTACATCTCAACTTTAAGTACCTATTTACAAATTAGAATTCTTTATACATTATAAAAAAAGAATTATACCGCTCTAGTATTATATCACCGCGAAATCAATAACTACATTCACAATAGATATATATTTCATTATTATTAATTAATTTAAATAAAAATACATCTTATAGTTAAATAAATGATAAGACGTATTACATTATAAGGTATTGCTTCGTTTAGTCACATTTTGCAAAAATATCACCATTGCTGGGCCGCTGGGCGTGGGCGCCACGGTCCCGCTACCGTCCCGCTATCGTCGGTCCGTCTCCGCGGACCACAGCATCCTTCGCTATATTTTTTTTTTGTAAAAAATATCCGTCCGCCTTCAGTCAACTAGCTACTTAGTACCTCTAACACAGAGTAGACACCACAATTTAAATGATACACATTTATGGACATATACTATCAACTACAGTTTAAAGTACTCCTTGCTCGCTGACTTACGGTCGAGGAAACATTCACAAATCACGAGTTCCGGCACGAGTGCGCAAAAACAAACTTTACTAGTATAAGTTAGAAATAAAAGTTAAAGAATAATTCATTGTAACATGTAAACGATCATTGGAAAATACACGGAAGGGAGTAACGAGGACAGGACTGGCCGTTTAATTTGTTCTTGCGCAGTCGGTGCCCGAAATAAAATAAAAAATAGTCTCAGTCTCTAGAAACGTGCGTAGAATGATAAGTCAGCAAGAACTCGAAGCCCCTACACGGACACTACCTTGTTATTGCACAACACATGCAGAATGTACGTATTAACGTTTTCTGTAATTAAATTAGTTTATTTACTTTATTTGTCTATTTAATATGAGGCCTTTCTAATGAGATTACTGTATGCTACTTAGAACTCTGTCTCTCCGAGCCGGCTTGGCGAGGCGCTCGGGCCGCCCTAGAGCTCCCTCAGTAGCAGCTAGCATTGGGGTCATCCGATTTCATGTAAGAGGCGTTTTTATAAAAAACATTATAAAATTATTGCTTAAATAGTAATAGTATTGCGAAGTAAAAAAGACCTTAGGTCTAATATTAAAGGAACAACTACGAGACTAATAAAAATAGTATTTACAAATAACCAAATTACAGTATGGATTGCATGAGATATTTGGCTACAACGTGATAGGGCTACCTTCGTGTAAATAATAATTCTAAGTGACAAGAGTATATCGATAAAAATATGTAGGTACTACTAAAATAATCTTTAAAAGGGTTAAAAATTGTGATCGTTCGAGTATTTTGGTTTATTATGCTCAGTTCGTCGTTATTATATATTATTATACTTTATCTCTATGACCCGGTACCCTGTGAGAGTCGTTCGCGAGATTCATCAGTCCGACACGAGTATGGGGGGAAACTGAAAACAAGCCACAACGGGGGATCAAAATAATTGACTCGCCTAAGTACGCGAAGCGGAGAACGAAACGCACTACTGCGGCCGCTAAACTCCCGAAACGTCGAGCCGTCCTTCACTGTCCACCGTCCGTCACGAGCTCACTCCGAATCCTCAACACTCGGTCCTATAAAAATAAATCTAAATCCGGCTCCAATCTCGAACGCCTCGAGATTCGATCCGTCGAATGGCACGTTCAGAAAAATCACGAGCGGTGTCGGGAGCGCGGGCTCTTCCTCCGCTTGCGGCGGCCGTCGCGCACGAACACGATGTTGGCGGGGTCGTCGGCCAGCGCCGGGTAGCGCTGCACCGAGTGCACGTCCCGCGCCGCCCAGCCGTCCACCACGCCGTGCGAGATCAGCTCCTCCTTCTCCTCCTCGGTCCACGCGCCGCGGCCCTCCCAGCCCGCCGCCACCAGCGCCTTCTCGCGCTCCCAGGCGCGCGCCGCCGCGCGCTTGTGCGCGTGCTTCAGCAGCTTCATGCGCTCCGCCGCCGGCTCCACGCCGTACCGCAGCACGATCACCGCCTGCGCCGAGCCCTTGCCTACCGCGTGGACTCGCACCTGCCAAACGAACATAATTGCCTTTTAACATATGTTCCAAAGTCAGGTCATCCCTACTCAATTTGAACCAGAAGGAATGAACGTCTAGAAGAAATATAATCGGCGCGATTTCAAAACATCTCCGTTACGTTACACACATGATAAACACTATTTGCGGGAAAAAGGTAAGCAGCCCTATACTACTTGCAAGTATGTGAAAAGAATTGGTTCTTACCTCTAAGCCTTGATCATTCGTTTCATCCTGCGATACATTGAACTTCCCAGAGAGCCTTCTCAACTCCTCCATATCGTCTCTGATCTTCAACGAGTTATCTTTTACAAAGTAGAAGACGTCTTGATCATGGATACTGAAGTGGACGTCGAGGAAGTACGAGTTGTTGAAGACTGTCGTGATGACGTCTTCGACGACGCTGTTGGCGCCGTCGGCGACGCTGATGTAGGCCTTCCCGTCGACCCGAGAGATGAGGACGCCCTCTCCGAAGACCCCGCGTTTGTAAGACACGCGTGGAAGAAGATTGCGAGTGATCGGTTCCATCTTGAGGAGAGGAGTTGGGACGAAGTCGATGTCAGAGAGCTTGTCGTTCACCTAAAACAAGTAAAAATTACATGAGAATTTTGTCAACTGCAAGAGAGATTATTAAAACATGAACTCGTATATGCAGAGAAGTTGCATGATATTAAACTGGACTCACCTTCTCAATGATGCACTGAAGTCCCGACATAACTCCGAAGTCGGGAGCCAGTTGTGGAGCAGTCACGGAAGTCATCGGTTGGAAGATCATGTCTGTGATGTACCTTGAACCCATCATCTTTTCCAAGTTATACCCGTAGAGCTGTAGCCAGCTGGCCAGGTTCGTCATGTACGGCACGTTCTGGTTCTTATTTATGGGGTCATTGTTTCTGAATCTGTAGATGAAGATATCAGTTGGAAGACTGAGTTTGGTGGCCAAGTGTTCCCAGCTCGGGGTCATCCATTGCCCGACTATTGGGTCATACAATCTGTTATCCAAGTAGACGAGATTCGTGTTGTAATCGAATATGCCGCCGTGGAAGTCAACGGGCACGTAGAAACCTGGGTTGGTATCTTTGATGATCTTTCCGAAAGGACTGCGTTTGATTTCCTTTATGATTTCCCCGTTAACGTCGAATACTACGAGCGGCGAGCCGTTGTGGTCTGTAGCTACATAGAATCTCTGTTCTTCTGTTTCGATGCACGTGAGGAAGTCTCGTTGATCGTACAGGAACCTGACGGTTTTCTCGGCTTTGGGATAGTGCATGTGCGTGATCAGATTAGGAGTTTGAGGATTGGTGTAGAAGAACTGGGTGATGTTATTCTTATCGTCCTTCCAGCCAACCAGTCTGTTCCTGTCATCGTAGTAATACCACATTTGGAACTTGTCCCTTTCGAAGGCGTGTACGAACTGTCCACGCGAGTTGTACCGGTATTTCTGTTCTCCTCGCCTGATAACGAAGCCTCGGCCGTCGTAACTGCTGAATTCGATGTCGCCGTATTGGACGACCCTATCACCAATATCATAGCCGAGGTACCGCTTCTCTCCGTGTTCAATGACACCGATAACGTTACCGTTCTCATCGTAAACGTATTTCCAATCATCCTCAGACCCGACAACTTCCATGAGATGTCCGTCGAAGTTGTAACTGATTCGTTCGCTGGAAGACGTATCGCCAATTAGCATCTTCTTAGACTTGATTCTGTTCCTGACATCATATTCGAGCTCAAGGCGGAAGACATCGAAGGATTTAATATTCATGAGAACAGTCTTTATCCTACCGTGATCGTCGTAGTCGGTTATCGTGAAGTACTGCTTGCTAGTGTCTTGCATGACAGAACGATTAAATGTGTTTCTGTAGATTCTGAGGTCACTCACTCCTTCAAGTATACCCAAGTTCTGGTTGTATTTTAGTCGCAGTTGTGGCATTTCCTTGCTATTGATGTTGACGTCAATCGTGGAAAGCCTGGCGTTGCCATCGTATTGGTACTTGAAGTGAGCATTATTCAGACCACTCTTGGAGTTGAATTTCATTTTCTCATCCTTGAGAATGCCGGCGTGGTATTTGTAGTCCTGTTTCAATTCATAGTCAGGATCTGTAATTTCGACGTTCTTCACCAGATGAGTATTCTCATGGTACACATAGCGGATAGCAGACGCTCCAGCCAAAATCGTTTCTAACTTGCCTGTTGTATCGTAGACGTACAGAATCTTACCAGACTGATGTGGGAAGATCTTAGCCAAAATGTGACCGTCATCATTGTACAGGATTTCATAAGGATGTCTGTTCATTGGCGAGAAATACTGGTACTTGAAATAGCCAAGGGACGTCATGAGAGCGAAAGTATGGATGTGCCCTCTTGGAGTGGTCAAGTTTTGGAGTGCACCAGAGTCATCGTAGTCTAAGAGGTAATCGCTGCCTCGTGGTGTGGTGACCTTGAGTGGAAGACTAGTGAACATGTCCCTGAACGAATAAGCCAACGATGATCCATCACCGTATCTGATCTCATGTAGTCTACCGGCTCTGTCGAAACCGTAGGTTTCGTTCAGATCGCCCCATCTCCAACTGGTGAGTCTGCTGAACCTGTCGTATTCCAATTCAACCTCAGCGAAGATCCCGTTCCTCGGACCCCACTTCACGGGCCTGGCAGTTCTATCGTACGTGACGTTCAGTAGCTCCACCTTGTCATCCATAAACACAGCTACGGTCGAAGTATCCCTGTCATATTCGAGCGTTAAAAGATTTTCACCATTTACTCTCAACTTGCGACCGATTTGTGCAACGGCTTTGCTGCTCTTTCCTTTGTTGGATTGCAATCTTCGCAGGAAATATCGCCATTCGAATCGGTTTGCTAAATCGCCACCAACTTCAGTTCTTTGCTTCGCTGGCACGGGGTAGCTTTCACCCAGGATAGGATCGATTTCCGAGAGGATCGTGTATGGAACAGTGTCTGTTGAAATAACATGTCCCCATGGCATGCTCGAAGAAATACTGCCATCTGTTGAAATAATGGTCTTCTTCTCTGCTTCTCCAACCTTAGTGTTAACGGACGAACCCTTTATGAGAATTGAAATGGGTTTTCTATTGTTTTCGCTCACAAGAACCGTGGCACCTTTAAGGCTAAGGTCGAAGGTCAGATTGATGATTCTGCCAGTCGGAGTAACGGCCGAGGTCAGTCTGCCAAATTCATCATACTTGTAAATGTAACTGCGTCCAGTGCTATCGTATTTAGCTTTAAGCAAACCAGTGGTGCCGTGGTAGTCGAATGTTACATTGAAATTGTCGGGCGTTCGTAATTCCTGTAACATCTTCATTCTGGACATCTTTAGTCTGCATTTCTGTCCTTTCGTGTTCTCTATCGAATTGACTTGGCTGGAATAATCACGCAAGAGGAAGACTTTGTTGCCGGCTGCATCAGTGACTGTGCTTAATTTACCATTGCTGGTATTCACGTTGTAAGTGAATACATAGTTATTTTCGCCTGTGAGGATGTTCTTTGTCATGATGTGCTGACCGAATCTGTTGAACACGTATATCTCCTGAGTGTCCGGAGAATATATTTCGTATTCTCTTGACCCACTAGCGTCGGGTATACTGGCCATGACCGATCTGATTCTATAGTTAGCTTGGTCCGCTATGTGGACGATACCGTCGGGGCTTACAATGACTGCTGAGATCGTATTAAATTTGGAATTGGAAGCTAAGAAATGGTCCGCCTCAAAGCAGTCACAACCTCGTTCCAAGCAGTTGCATTTAGACTCGGCACCAGCATATAAGGAGATCTTTCCATCAGTGGTGATCAATCGCACCCTGTTAATTCTCTGCGAATCGCTCTCAGCTACGTACAAGTCCCCGGCTGCTCCGAAAGCAATGCTCTGCGGCATCACTAGGGTAGCATAAGTCGCCAGTTCCATGTCGTAACCGGTCAGCGGCGATGGGCAATGGAGTGGTCGACCAGCTATCACTTTCACCCTACCGTCTGGGGCCATTTGCAGAATCATGTGATCGTCAATAATATGGAGGCTGTTGTCCAAAGGATTGATCGAGAGTTCGGTAGGCCATCTCAAATGTACTTCCTCTACGCTTAACGTTCCTTCGCAAGGGATCGGCTTCCAATGAGCTCTGTGCATGTGATTACCGATGACCGTTGTTATGATTCCATCTCTGTCGACCATGCGGATATTAGTTCCATCGGCGAAGTATAAGACGTTGTCGATAGAGACTGCAACTCCTTTTGGATAGGCCAGCTTGGCGTCCCTGGCCAGCGCTCCATCGCCGCAGTGAGCCTCGTCACCGGGCAGACATCTCTCGCCAGATCCGACGACCGTCTCCCAGTTGTGCTCGGGGTCGCTGTAGTCGTTGGTGTTGCGGACTTTGATGATCTGGTGGGACTCGGGGTCCGAGATGTAGAGGGTGCCGTCGAGCGGAGAGAGAGCCATGTGGTATCGGTAGGAGACTCGAGTGGCGCTGCAAAGACAAAAGAAGAATTTATTAGTTTTGTACAATGTAGACAGATTTTCCTCAATTTTTTTGTAAAACCTTTTTGTGACATAACTGTACTCGGGTGTCACTTATCATAACTACGGTTGACCTCAATTTTAATCCTTTTCTAGACATCCGGGGGCGTCGATTGTAACTCCTAAATTAAAGTCACGTGGACACGGGCCCCCAAGCGATCGACAGCTCTACTATTATACGGATAACGCAGCAACACTCACTTCAGTTTAACCACCGTCCACACCGAGCCATCAGTCTTGATCTTCCGCACGAGGTTGAAGTCTCCCACGAAGATGGAGCCGTCGGGCGCGGCGGCGAGCGCCACGGGCGCCAGCAGGCGCTGGCGGGGCGCCGCGCCGCCGCACTCCGGGCACTCCAGCCCGCGCTGCCGCCCGTCGCCCATCGTCGTGATGATGAGGCGCGGCTTGTGCTTCAGGTAGATGTTCGTGCCGTCGCCTTTTTGCAGGATCCCTGAGGACAAAGACACGGTTTAGACGCCACATCGTTGGGTGAGGACAACAAACGATCGGTCGTCGTCCAGCAGTCACCTACATTCTTTTAGAATGAGCAACTTTTGAAGTGGATCCTTTATTTGATTATATCATATTGTGAAAATCATGGTTGAAAAAATTCAATGTCGTGGCTCGTGGAAGTCCCCATGATAGACGTCGACTTCAAATTGAATCGGAAAGTTTACTTCAGACTACTGCTGAAGTTGAGACTGGGAGCGGTTAATCATGGATACAATATTTTACAAGTAAACGACGACGTAGAAGGAAGTGTTGCCAATCCAATGTTACAATTTACTGCGTTCAGCTCACCTTCGTGGAAATTGTATCTGTGATGAATATCCAAATTCCATCCTCCGACGTCAGAAATGCTCATATCGTGGCCGCTCAGCTTCGTCGTCTGCACATTCCAGATGATATCCTTACAGTCCGTGTATTGGTAGCCGACCTTCACCAGCGCCGTGGTAACTCCGTACACTCTCTGCCGGTACACGTTCAGCCTGTTCCAGGGATACGTGAATTTGATGACCGGGTCGGCTTCAAAGGTTTTCTCGAAGAGAATGCCTTCGATCGTGATCCTTAGATGGATGAGAGCTAATGTCGGAGGCACTTTCTCTGGCGTCAGTTGGAGTTGGATGGTGGATAAGTAGCCAGCGGCCCTGGAGCTATGGTATACCAGGTTCAATCCGGTGCCGGGGATTTGGAGACTTTCTTGGACAACCTGAAATCAACATAAAGATTCTTATTAGGACACCTTGCGTTGTTAAGTCAAAATAGTCGATTTTAGTCAGAAATATCTCGTAGGTCATTTATAAATAAAATAAATAAATAAATATCGGAAAACCTCACACAAATCGATCTAGTCCCAAATTAAGCTCAAGAAGGCTTGTGTTATGGGTACTAGACGACGATATACATACTTATATAGATAAATATATACTTATATAATTAGAACAACCATGACCCAAGCACAAATATTCGTGTTCATACACAAATATTTGCCCTGGCCAGGATTCGAACCCGGGACCGCCGGCTCAGTAGGCAAATTATACTTCTCTGCAATCCGCATGCAACACAGCTATATGACTGTTTTGTTCTAATCGTGCTTGATTTGAACCGTAATCATCCACACAGTCTATGTCTTGTTAACATGAACCGAGGACAAAGAAGAGACTCAAACTGGTCAGTGGAGACAGATGTTCTCACCTGCGACTCAGCCAGTATGGCGCTCTTGTCGGGGCAGGCGCCCTGGAAGCCGTGCTTCCAGGTGGCCAGCACCACCGGCTTCATGGCCTCGTAGTCGTGCGCCAGGCACGCCTGCGGGGGGGCCGTGCCGCCCTTCTCGTCCGCCGTCGTCATCACCACTTCGTCGATTATCACGACCTGGAATAATAGAAGAATTTCAATAGTTAGTTCTATTTCATAGAGTAATAATGTCGTAAAATTATTGCCTAAGAAGTATGCGTTCTTTTAAAATTGCACGAATCAATTCAATCTTCATTTTTCACCGTAGACGTCCAGGTGTGTATCTTTATGTTATAGAATCTATACCTTTCAGCGAAGACTTATTTTTACTAAATAGAGCTCGTTAGCGTTGTAGGTATGATTAATGTAAAGGTTTAAGATGATACTGAACATAACCAAGAAGTTATACGCTAGGCTGTTCCAATCAGGTCAACACAAAAAAATACAATTATTACAAGTGACGATTCTGATGTTACATGCATCAATAGCATGTTACATTTCATACGAGTATGTATGACATACTTTACTGTTGTCCAAGTAATTTGAAATTCGACTTACCTCATTCCAAGGCACAAAGACAACTTGCGAAGACCGCTTGAACGGTGACCTCCCAAAGTGTAGGGTAACCGCCCCGCCCCCATTCACCAACAAGTCGAACCAGCCATCTTCTCTGGTCAACGTGAATCCTTCGAGCGGCGTCGACGTGGACACCCTGACGCCCACCAGGCCGGAGCCGAGCGAGGTGACCACACGGCCTCGGATTACCGCGGAGCGGCTGCGGATATAATGGTGACGAGTGAAATTTCATGGCATTTAGGTACTGATTGTTTTACGGACACTGAACAAGGCTGGGAGCTCGTTAATATTTGAAAGATCTTGTTTTACTCTTTAAGGTTACCTTAATTATATAAACTTGGGGTTCACAGATTTACACACAGGTTTAATTTTACTAGTAGGTCGGTATGGAATTTTACTATGGACATTAAATGGTTTTTTTATTTATTTACAATGAAACATTTTAGAATGTTAAATTACTATGAATGAATTTAGAATGCTAAGGTACTATTTACATCTACTTTTTATTTCAGTTTGGAGATAATCTAATATTACGTTTAAACTACTTTTATCAAAAATCTTCTCAATGTGCTTCAAAGTCTCTATTGATTACTATGACTACCTACATATAATATCTTTTACTGTACGTATACGATGTTTCATATCGCCTGACGACAATCAAAAGTTACTGTAAGATCTGTTAATACAACTCTTCAAAAACCTCATATCTGGTTTGTATATTGATACTGAGTACGAGATTGGTTTAAGTAGGTTTGTTAATTAGTGAATTTTGGTTGTGACAGACGATATTGGAGTAATTATATCATATAAAATAAAAAGCGTAACACATATTTCACAGGACACGGTATAGGTAACTAAATACAATAATACAGAAACACATGCAAACGACATTCACGTTATATAGTAAACATATTAGATACTAATGTTGCCAATTCAGGACCTACGTATACCTACTATACTATTAATTATAATATACATACTTGTGACTATGGTATGAACTATAAAATAGATACAACATAGAAGCTGGTGTCAGTACACGTAAAATTTCTTTGAGGTATCTTTGACAGAATCAGAATGTATCGTTTTGAAAATACAACAACAATTATATTATAAAAATATCAGTCTCAATCAAAGAGGCCAGACATATTCTAATGACTAAATTACAATGATTTTACAAGTGCCGGAATTCAGAGGACCTCATAGGAATGTTCACCGTTTGCGACATTAGCTTCTACAATGTGCCTACTACCCTAGTATAGTCACACACACACAATCCTACATCGTTCTTACCTCGTGTTGAAGTGATTCCAAAACATACTGCGCAGCGTTAGAAGAGCGGACAGAAACAGAGATGAGTACCGTTACATATATGTTAATTTAGAAGACCGTAAATACACAGTATACATAGAGGACATGCATGCCAATTGAGCTGGTAGGGACGCACAGTGATTGGCAGAGGCTTGGGGCTCGGTTGGCAGGATCCACGGGCTATAAAGATTTGATTGTGATGCCATTTGTGGTTTCGAAAATAATTAATGAGTTTAATTAAGTAGTATCCACGCACCCGAGATTCTTTCTTAACTATCGACCCATTTTAGAACGATCAGTAGACCAGTTCAGTTATGAAAGTAATTCAGCATGATCGTTTCTTTTCCAAATCTGGATCTCGTTATTATAACTCGCAGATCGCTCAATAGAGGAATAAAGGGAATCTTGAATTTAGTGTGATTTGTAATTCATTTCACACGGATTTGGATTGGTTTTAACTTGTTTCTATCCAAAACATAAGTTATGTGGGTAATAACAAAACATAAAATGGGATTTTGACACAGTCGGAACAAGTACTAAGAAAGCAATCACTGTGTGGCGCCTATTAGTCCGTCTACCACCATCCTTATAATTTTGTAACATGTAATATCAAAACATAAATTCGCCTCGAGTGTTGGAAAATCAAAGCAAAACGGTGTCGCACTCTTAAAATGTAAATAAAACATGGGATCGACTGGGGCACAACATTGCGTATCTTATATTACAACAGATATTTCGTTAGTTTGCTCACAAGAAATATTAGTATTAGACTAACGCTTTTGAGGAGCAGTTGACATACATTAAGCTAAATTGTACAAATTAATTTGTTAAATCATACTGTGCTATCTCTGAACATTAGACTTTTAGATTATTATGTCAACTGCTCCCCATCAAAACAATATAAATAGGCGCAAACCTTTTATTGAATCGTTAGATTTTTAATTACAAATATTCTTCCATATAGTACCCAGATTTAAAATTACATAATATTCTTCAATAATAGAACAATCAAATGTATGCGCCTAATTCTATAAACCAGGTATTAGTAGTAAAAATGTTAGTATAACCTTTTTTAATATCGATATATATATATTAACATTATTACTACTCTGGCAAATGTAACACGTAACACCAAACACGAATCCTCACCTCTCATTGAAGGTCTCCTGTTTCGCATAGTTCTGCAGACTACCTTCGTCGATGAGGAACTTCATCCTCTCGAAGAAGGAAGCCGTGATGGCGGGGGGCTGCTTACGGAGCAGGATGTCGGTGGGCTTGGGCGAGGACACGCAGAGCTGGCTGCCCTTGCAGGCGGCGGATTGGCAGCACTCCGGGTCTTCGCAGTCTACTAGGCCATCTGAAATGAACGGTTAAACAATTGGTTGAATAGTCTTCTTGATTACATGGATATCAGCACGGCAATATTTACCCCTAGGCTCACAAGGCCCGGCTTAGGGGCCCAGCCAGTCTAGGGGCCCAGTCCCAGACGCAGGACTTGCACCATAATAATTTTCTCCTTATAGGGGAGGGGGCCCCAAATGCCAAGTGCCTCGGGGCCCTGGCCCTCTAAGTAGCAGTACCAGCCGACATCAGCTCGCTTAGTGTGATTATAAGTAAATATTGTGCTGCACTGCACAATTGCATATCGCCTCTTTAGATATAAATGCTTGTCTAAATTGAAAACAGACGTTTTATTCAAACTACCAATTTACCTTTATCATTGTCCTTGCCATCGTCACAAATCTGCTCTTTCAACGTGGTGCAGTCTGGGCCATCCCACCCGTCGAAACACTTGCACTCCCAATGTCCGTCGTTGGCTACACGGCACTGTCCGTGGCCGGCGCAGCCTCGCGGACAGCCCTCCAGCGTGCAGTGTCTCCCGTTCCACCCGGACACGCAGAGGCAGGTGCCGTTCTTGCACTGGCCGTGGTCGCTGCAGCGCGCGTCGCAAAGTTTGGACGTGCAGAACTCGCCGGTCCAGCCGGGGTCGCACACGCAGGACTCTCCGACGCATCTGCCGTGCGGACCGCAGTCGAGATCGCACACCTCTGAAAATTTTGTGACGATACAGTAATACCACTGCTATGCCAAGGGTTAGAGATATCCCAAATAACAATGCAGATATAAGACGCCGATTAAAAAATCTATATTGGCAATGACACCAAAAAACCTTCTTGTCATTCATATCATCGTGTCCTTTTGATTTTAAATGATGAACATCAAAAGTCAAGCGGTACTTGTAACAAAGTAAAATAAAAATGTAGGTACCTTTAGAACAGTCCTCGCCCGACCACCTAGCATGGCACGTGCACGTTTGCGTGTCAACATCAAAGTTTCCGTGTCCAGAGCAGTCCGGCAAGCATTGAAGTGCATCCTTGTCCATCGTCGCGCAGTCCAGCCCCTTCCAGCCCTTCTTGCACACACAGGCACCTTCGATGCAGAACCCATGTCCCGAACAAGTCGGGTGCGGACAGTCGACTTCTGCGCAGAACTTCCCTTTGTACCCCCTCACGCAAGAACATTTTCCGTTGACACAGTGTCCGTGGCCGTTGCAATCCGGGACTTCACACTCGTCGTGCCGGAGTGAGCATTCCTTGCCCTTCCAGCCTGGGTTGCACTGGCATTCGCCGTTGATGTATTCGCCGCGTTGACTACATAGAACTGGGCATACGCCTGAAAAAAGAAATGTTTCGTTTTTAGATTTGTTTGTTACTAAAAAACTGAACTTCAGACTATGAGGTAGCGCATCGTTGGCACTAAATTGTTAAAATAACTTGTGCAACTTACTTTCACTGCAATCGTCTCCTCCGAATCCAGGCTGACATTGGCAGTGACCCATAAGGCACTCTCCCTTGCCTGAACAACCGTTGGGACAGTTGTGGGTCATGTCTTCAGCCACCGCAGCGATGAAAGAGATCTCCCGGGGGTCGCCGTCGTCGTTGTAAAGCGATAGGAACCAATGCCCTTGCTCCATATAGTGCGTCACTTCCTTCTTTACCGATGGCTGAAAATTATTGGATTTTACAGATCGGCCGCGAAAAGATATCTGCATCATACTTTTCATTGAATTAAAGTAATTCAATTACGTGTCAATTAAGCTTTTTAGTGACTTACATGTGAAGCCCTCGTTGATCTCGCCTTGAAGCCGCTTAGGACCTCCAGGAAATGGTATTGTGTGTGAGTGGGCAAAGCGTTCCGCCTCGCGTACACGCCTATTGACGCACCCCGAGGGATCATGTAGTCGAACTTGACGTACGAAGCTTCTGACTGATAGAACTGCATATTCCAGTAACTATATGGAGGGATTTCTTCTGATAATTTTTCACCTAAGTTAATTTGTTTGAATGTCGTCCCGTCTGGCGGGAAAGACTGTGCGGGGAATGTTCGCGCACCTAGAACGTGAGAAATATGTTAATATGACAGTCTACAGTTAAAAGTATAAAGCATAATAATCAATTTCATCATGCGATGATGTGGTGAAATTGTAAATTCGAACTAATTGTGATAATCTAATAACTAGGAGCAGTGAACATCTACAATTATAATTATGTAGGAAACGTGCTTAATTACAAGCGCATGCAGTTTACAAACGTTGCACCATTAGTAACCCCATAACCCTTGGTGAAAAACATGCCAGTTAATATGTTAGCCACATAAAGATTTGGAGACCCTACACCAATGGTTGTATGCTGGTTAGTGAGTTATCGTGTTTTGAATCAAATCTGTGACCTCACCTTCCAAGATAAGTATGGGTGGTGGAGTAACCTTTGGACAAACACATTTCGGAGTTTCCGTGATTGTGGGGCATTCAGTTACCAATTCCGTGGTAAGGTCAATTGTCGAGTCAGTCAAGTCAGTCAAAGTTGTTGCTTCTTCAGTCGATGTTTCGTAGGTAGCCGCTTCATCTTCTATAGTTTTTTCAGTTGCATTATCCAGTAGCGTTGAAAGAAAATCTAGACTACTTGAAGTGTCCGCGAAATCTGTTGTAGATTCAATTTTCTCATGTACGTCGGTGGTTGGTTTATCATAATAGTCATCGTATGAGCCATCTCCGGAGCCACCACAAACTGGACAGGTACATTCACAAGTTCCTCCTTCAAATATGGTTTCTGGTTGCAGTGCTTTAACGGGTACCAATGGCGTTTCTATTGTTCTTGGGTTATTGAATGTCGATTCGGTTGGCGCCACATCTACTGGAGTGATTTTAATACTTGGTAATTCATTACTATCACCAACTGTGGGTACTTTCACTGTCAACGAATAAAGCGGTTTGTAAGCAGAGTTGTCTGCGCCATCAGCTGATATTGTAAGATTAATCATAACATGTTTAGGGTTAGACATGTCCGGCGTTTTAGATTCTTCAGCTATATTTACAGTAGAACCTTTTACTTCGATATTGTCAGTTGAATTACTTTCTACTGGATTATTAAAGTTAGTAACACTCAGTGATGGTTGTGTTGAAAAAACGACATGCTTTTCTGGTGCTTTATTAATTTCACTTAATGGAGACATAGTTGTTATTTTAGTAGTCGTTGTTGTGATTGGTGCAGCAGTTGTTACCGGTACTGCAGTCATGATTGGCATGGTAGCAGTTTTGCCTTCATTTTGTTCACTATCATAATGGAACTTCTCGAGTTCATTATCAATATCTTCTGATTCATTAATTTTAATATGCAACTCCTCATTCACTTCTTTCAATTGTGACTCTAACTTCAGATATTGAACTTTTTGCAATCCTCGCCACAAGATGGATGAAAATGAATCACTTTGCATGGCTTCAGGTTCATAAGCGATGTTATCATGAATCGTATCAATTTTTGTTTTTTTTTGCACATTTTCCGGCGGTGAATCAATAAGAAGATCGGTTTTGTTAGTCATTACTTTTGATGTGTCAGTACTAGTGTCCTCATCAGCTCTAGTACTTACTTCAACAGTTGGGTTATTTGCTTCAGTAATGACATCTACTGGTGGGTTATTAGCTTCACTCATGACGTCCACAGTTGGATTATTTGATTCAGTAATGACGCTCACGGTTGGGTTATTGACTTCACCAATGGAGTCCACAATAGGGTTATTAAGCGTCGTAGTTTCAAGCTCTACATTAGTTAGCTGACCAGTGTTATCCACACTTACACTAGACACATAAGCGTCGCCCCGGTCTTCTCCGCCTTCCGACACACCATGCACTACACTAAAGGTGTCCACAGAAGGCGTGATTAGCTCATGCATATCTACAGCGGAAGAGTCCGAAGAAGAAAGAGAAGGCGGTTCACTAGCATGCTCGTCAACACTGCGACGAGCGCGTTTACCTGAGCCGGTTGAAGGCGTCTGGTGCGGTCGTGCTAGGGACTTGTTCGACTCCAGCGTCGTTGCTTTCGACGCCGGGAACACCTCAGTGGATTCGCCAACGACCACCGAACAGGGGTTCGCATTATGATATGAGGTTACGAAGTAGGAGGCTGTGGAAAAGTAACCAGTTAGTATACATTCGATCCGCAATTCATAAATAAACAAATAGTACGCGTGAGTCCATCATAAGAAAACAAGGCAACGCATAATAGCAATTGCGGTTAATAGATGTTAGAAAAAAATAACATTATTACTTACTCTTAGCGTTATTTAATCGAGTGGGAGAGAATTTCTAGAATGCCATCTTTTTTACTTGAACGGCGGAACTCACACGCGAAACAAATGAATTCAATTTACCTGACGTATAAGACGCAATTGCTAAAAGAAGAACGAACAACACTATGAACACTACAGCAGTACACTTCCAGGAACATCTAGAGGAGAGGCCTTTCCTAAAGTGAAACCGGGAGGCGGCCGGGGGGAAGTGGGTCGCCCGCAGGTTGTTCCTCACGGGGAGGACGGGCACGGGCGCCCCGAACGCGGGGTGTCGCTCGTTCCTGTCCATCCTCTCGAGGGTACTCTTGTCCTTGCCTGGACTACTGCAGGACGAGTTTGATTTGTAATCCATCGATGGATTCTTCTGTATATCCCCTGAAATTAGAACAACTGTATGTTACATTTACGGTTGAAAAGAAGAATAATGTAAAAATACGTACAAAATAAAAAAAGAAAGATTTTAGAAGGTCCTCGTTCTTATAAATCGAATGTTTGTTTTATACTGGTCGTCTGGGTATAACAATACCATCTGATACATGTTATTAATTAAGGGTATATCGTCAAGAACTAAGTGAATTCTCTTCCTGGCAAAACTCCGCCCGCCGATAGAGGTTTAAGGATATTTAATCTAGTATTACAACGATTAAATCGATTAAGCGCAAAGCTCAAGACTTGTAAGAGTGTAAAATCACCGTGGATGCCCGTGGGGTATCCTTTTATTTTATAGAAAAACACTTTACCGAATGCTTCATTTCATAGAATTTTCAGTTCATAGACAAAATTTTCCTCAGATGTCATAAATTTTTCATAAATCTTGAAAATATCAACGTATAGATTAGGTTAGGTTTCTGTTATACCTGCTTTCGATGAATGTAAATGCGATGAAACGTTTGTCTATAAAACATTGTTCGTTTTATTAATTAGTTTTTGCATCGCCTTCTCATCTCATTTCATTCAAAGGTTGTCTGGAAGAGATCGCCTTTTAGCGATACGATCGCCTATTGTTTGCCTCTATTGTAATGTTAAGTGTTATCTGTATTTGTATTTCTTTCTTCTTGAGGTTAGCAATGAGTATTCTATTCTATTCTAAAACATTGGCAACGCAACGCAGGATAATAAAATGTCAAGTACCTGAGGGCACGTAGAAGTTGCCCGAGGGGGTGCGCACGAGACACGAGGGCTCGAAGTCGCCGAGGTCCGCGGGGTTGCCCGTGATGCGGCCGTTCAGTCGAGACATGGTCGGGTTGCGCGGCGGCACATCTGGCGGGGGGCGCGACCCTTCTAGCAAGCAACCTGGGGACAAACAGACAAACATTTAATAAACAATTCTTATTTCGTTACAGGTGTCGTCATCTAGGTCTTAGAATATGTATCGTTAATATGATAAATGTAAATATGAACCGATAAAATGATTCAATTAAAAAGCGTTTATAAAGTCATTTACAATTTGTCCAATACAATACAAATTACAGACATATCATAATGCTAAACCGGAATTTGCCTGATAAAGACCGCGTGGGATTCGTTGACTATTTTCTCTCAAGTAAAGTTCAGGAAAAGGTCAAATGTACTTAAGTGAAGAAGATCCCGGCGTAAATAAAGATTCTGCGTCAAGTTCGAGTCGCACACGTGCCGCCGTGGTTCGTGAATGGGGGAATCCAATGTGAAGGTGATTTTAGTCTCTTAGTTTTGATAACAAGACCGTATACACGTGTACACTGATACAGTCACCGTCATATAGTTTGTTGTCTTACTGCTACGTATAGATCTGTTCCGATATATTTAGCTACTTTGGTCGCTCCTACATGTACGATCCCTGAGCTGGTGAGGGGTCGTGGTGAGGGAGTGCTCAGTATTTGTATAGGCGTACACATAATTTCTAGTATGAAGTATAATTAAGTCCGTCAAAGTTACGAATGCATGTTCCTAGTGTACCAAGGAGCTCATTTGTTATTTTAAAAGCCTTAACAAAATTAATCAGCTCGCGATCGGAACAAAAGCGACCATTAGAAGCAAGGAAAGATTCAATTAATTCCATCCACGGAAATTTACAAGTTGAAATTCAATTAAGAGCGAATATTGTTGCCGTAATGGTTCATAAACAAATAGCGGCACATCGGCCGCCGGCCATGCAAATGGATCCGAGATCGCGTGTTTCGGTAGTTCCTTATAAAGGAAATATATTAGTTCAGCAGCCATTCCTCAGCGGGGCGCGCCGAGGCCTCTCCCATCGCTAATACAAGCTAATGGAAAATCGAAGTATTATCTGTCCGCCCGCGCCTCCCCGCCGCCTACCAACTTTTGATCCTCGACAAATTTTAAAGATTCCTTCAAGCGTTAATTAATTTATTGTAGCCGATGTAGCCGCAAGAAAACTCAATTAATTTTAAAAGGGTTTTTGTGTTGTTTTTTTCCCGATCTCGCCCCCCGCGTTTCATTGCCGAAAAGAAAATGGCGGTGCTCTCGATAATATCGCCGGCGCTTTGTGGTGCGGCCTTTGAAACGATTCGTTTGCTAGTAATTACAAGTTAAACAATTTTCAGCTCCCTAATGAAAAACGCCGTCGCTGCGATTAAATACGCCGTAATGATCATTAAAGATGCCCACGCACCGCGGAGACGGATCCGGCGAAATTTAATATTTGAGTAGCATAAGAGCTTTTAACATGAGGTTGAACAGGGCAATTTGTCGGCTCGAGGATAAATGCGCTCGCGATCCGGCGCGGGGCGATCCGGCCCGCCGCCGCCGCCAATGAAAAACTAAATCACCAGATCCCTCACCTAATTTAAGAGGACAAGTATAGTCATTAATACACACGTCACTCCTGGTGCTACTACAAAATGTGGCCCATTTATATCCCGTCTCGGGGCTTGGGAATTATGGTAATCGGGCGAGTCGTGTCTTTTGTCTGTAATGGTGGGTAATTACTGAGGCACCTCCGGGGGACACTTCGTCTGCCGGAGGGGGCCCTAGGGCTCGAGAATTCGACACTCGTTACGCGAATCGTCTCAACTTTAAAAAGGGAACGCGATTTTGAACGCCGCTCAGGGATTCGTCGCTTACTGATGCAAACTCCTTTTTTTCTGTTCTACTTTTTCCTAAAATTGGCTTTTGCGATCGAGCGGAGTTCCACGTGCCTTTTCGGGGCTTGTTTGCGTAACGAAAATACTGTTTTACAACGCGGACTTTTCAGTTTCGCAGCTCGATTTTACAACCCATATTATTTATGGACCAACTCGCTCTATGCATAAAGCAATCAGACAGGCACCAATATCCATATTCCGAGCCGTTTATTTTTATGCGTTTTTCGAGCCATCTGGCAGGGCGTCTACAATCCGCATTTTCCGAGGAAAGCAAAGCTCGCTTACTTATTGGAAGATAAAGGGGGTGTGTTTCGGCTCATTTGCGGCCGAGCTCGCCCCGATCAAACGTGATTTCTTATTGGGAGCGGAAAGGAAGCAGACGGCAGTCGTAATAGAGAAACTGCGGTGCGCCCAAGTGAACCGTGCACAAAGGAGCTCGCTTCTTTATTTTCGCTTTTAATAAGATTAATATCGGATCACGGCGTGCCGGGACTGGTGGGCTGGCTTGCGGCGCGGGCTGTCAAGGATATATCTCTCTCAGCTCAGGTAGTTTCATATCGCGGACGGTGATGTATGGGCGCGACTGACGTGACGCGGGCAGCCACGCGACTCGCGCGACACGTGCTCGCAATCTTAAACTCGTCATATGACGCGTTTTGACGCAATTTTGAACTACCCCTCGAATCGAGATTGAGTATACAATAACTATGAGTGCTATTTAAGAATCTGCAGCTGGCGTAGATACTGTATAAAGTGTCATAGATAAATGTAACCAGGAATATAGAAAACTAACAATTTGTATACCTAGAAGTTCCGGGAACTGAGGAGTTATCGTGTGCCGGCCCGCTGCATCGAGCGTTGTTTCGCCGGAGTATTGATCTCGAGTTGGCCGAAACTCGGGACTAAATTCAATTGATAAGATTAGCATTTCAGCAGAAAAAGGGCCTCGCAATTATTCCACTTTGAAAGTCCTTTGATAATTTACGTAAGAATTCTCAAAACTGTCGATTCAGCCGAAGATTTTGCTAGCCGTTTTTATGGGACGTAAAACGGGAAAAGGTCCAGGGGCTACGGGAGATTTCTAAATAATTGTGTGGTATTCAAAGCGGGCAACATTTTCTGAGCACCCTTTGCGAAATCGTGAACCTCGAGTGTTTCAACCACGAGACAAACACGGTTGATTTAATATATACAAAAACCGCTCCGCTTCCGCTTTTAATAAAAATGATGATTATGAAATCTCCAAATAGCTACGATTTATCTATTCTACCTATATCTATCATTTTATTAAGAAGTTGACGTACTTACGTTATCGAACTTCATAATAGACATGAAATACTTTCAATTGATTCAACGACCGAAAATCGAAATCCTCATGACAAACTACGTAAGTATATGAATTAAAGCATGTGAAATCTGTCTCCCGGAGGCCAGTTACGTAGCAACCGGGAAGACCCAGAGCCGGAGTATGAATACGGAACGGTAACAAAGCACACAAAAACACTTGACGCGCGCCGCAAACCGATTCCCCAATTTCAATTTTAAATTTAGCGCCGAAGTTGGCCCGCTCCCCGTACAATATTTATATGAGAGTTGCACTGCGATTTATAGTTGGGAAACAATTGGAAACTTGGTCCAGCGGCGTCGTGACTTCCTTTTAATTAGTACCCATTCATCGTCGAACAATCGAGTCCTCGAACAAATCCATTATCGGGAACTTTTCGATAGTCGAAAGAGGTGTATTCAAAGTTTGCGATTGGAGGGGAATCGAATGGGACGGGCTTTTGTCGACCTTCGGCTCGTGCAGAATCTATCTTGTGCTCTCATTACCCTAACAGGCCTTTCAATCAACCGGCAGGCCGGCAGGCCGGTGGAGCCGGCCGGCAACTTCCATCCACATGCCCGCGATCGAGCCTTTCATTTTTAAAGTAACAACGCGTATCGGCGGGCGGCATTTTTCCTTTACCTTTATTACTAACGGAATTTTCCCGACTTGCTTTTAAGGACATTCATGTCCAAGCGTTTTGTTCAATAAATTTAAACGTTTTTGTAATTTTATTATAGCAGAATCGCTAAATAATGAGTTCTATTCCGCCCGTCATTAATGATACCTTTTAGAGCTGAAGCATTTATCCGCTCCCGACGTAAAAGGCCGACACGAAAGCGTTTTAAATCGTCAGTAGCGACATTAATCAGGCTTCCGCTGATGATTAAGAATCGACAATCATTAGCGGGCCCGTTACTAAGCTAGTTTATTATAATTTCCCTTACATTTCCGATCTCTGAACATTTAAAAGGCATTATCGAAAAATTGGGAGGCATTAACGAGGCGGGCACTGTCTCCGGCCCTAACGACGTTACTGGCCCTTAATCGGTGCCTCACGATTCGGGTTCCGTACAGCATTATTCCAACTGTTGATGTGCTTCGAACCGACTCAAAATTTAATTTAATTAAGGCAGCGATCACACGAGCCACGTTTTTAATGAGTTTCCTTGGGACGAGTTTTTCGTTTTTGTCTGCTTCTGCCGGCAAGCGGCGACAAATTACGAAGCGCGCCGTGTATATTGTGCTCCAGCCTAGTGAAAAAACAAAAGAGTCGCGCTGAATTTCTTTACGTTTACTTGCACTGAAAATGTTTGTGCAGCGAACGAAAACCCTGTCCGGTGAGTCGCATTCCCGATATCCGGCCAAGTTTAGCGTCGACTCGGCACGTACCTACAGGCTTAATTAAATAGCTTCAGGACCTGTATTGGGCCGGCGGATGTAAATATATAGCGCGGCAATGTATCATGTCAAGACGCCTGCCTGCCACACTGATAAGATTACCAGACAAAGGAAGTCCACCCATATCACTACCACCACGAACCGCTAAATGCGGACCTTCATTTACTACCCCTCGCACACAAAGTAGTTCTAGCCGCTAATCCAGAAACAATAGAGCCGTGATTCCCTCGGCAGTTGTCGCGGCGTCCCGACGTCAACGTCTGCTTCGTTAAAGGACACTCGGCTTTATTTATGTTGACATACTGGCAGTGTTACCTTATTTGTTGTAGCGCGCTGCGCGGAGGACCGTCCGTGTCTTAAAATAGAGTCGACATTGTCCCGCCGCCGCGGAGGGCCGAGGCATTGTCGACTTATTCACGTTCCCGTTTAGGGTTGTTTTTTTAAGGGAGGAGGTCGTCCGGAGTAGTTAGTTGGGTGGTTTCCGGCGGCCGATAAGGAGGTTGCCTAAGTCGCTCCGTCACGCGAGCTGTCCACTAATTTATGGTGCGCTGATTGGCGATATCAGGCCCGCGGCCGCCGCTCGTCCCCGCAGCGCCTTTTTATACTCCGCTATGGTAATGTCTCGTCTGACCATCCGAGAACTTACTGCGCATGAAATACATAACAGCTGTACGTTATGCTAATTCGAACGGCACATTAGAAATTGTAATCTATCCTATCTACTGCGATATAAAATGTCTTTTGTTGCTGTTACGTCGCGGGGGAAGTATTTTGACGAGATTTATCGGCCGTTTTGTGGTTTAAGGGAAGTTTCGGGCGCGACCCGGCTGATAACTCACGGCCTGACTACCCTAGTTAATAGTGAAATGTCAACATGAACCGAGTTCATTAGGCTCATGCATAAAGATAAAATTAACAAGCCCCTTGCAAAGAAAAGAAACCGTGGCTTCCCCGCGATCGTAGTAGAAAATCAGCTTCAGGGTTTTTGAAATAAAAAGAACCCCATCAATATTTGTGCACACTATCATTGTTGGCGGTGTGGCTTTAATTTCAAGTATTTATTTAAACCGTAAAACCAACGCGCTAGTTTTCTTCGCAAAGAACTTTATATAGCAGCGAGTGTTCGCGGTTAGAAGTAACACACTGATGGCTAGACCGGGTCGTTACAGCCGGCACTGTTCATTAGTGTTTACTACTAAATAGAGAAAAACGGCGCTCACGTTCACGTTACCTCCGCCTCCGCCCAATACACCGACATCTGGTAATGGTCGAAACAATGCCTGGCTGCACCATTAATCTCACTATCTCATTGTACATATTTCTTTGTCTAAATCCATTAAATTAATTACTGCCATTTGGGGAGCCGACTTCGTATTTATTAGGCTCGTTATCATTCATTGAATCTCCGAATAGGATTCGTGATAGATGCCGGACCGGCGCGCGAATGGGGAGCCAAATTAGCTGTCCTTGGAAGAATGCAGTTCGGGTTGACTGATGCGCCGGATTGGCGAGGGGCCTGATTCATAGGTGTCATCATCGCCGGCATCGCGGGAAAATGCGAATTCTGGTGAACATAGATGGAAGTCGCTGTTCGATTGCCAATTTTCCGTTTAGCCTTTACGTACTGATCTTCTAAGCCGCGAATCAGGACCGATGCGAATGGTTGCAGATACGCACAAACTGATCCAAGGTATGTGTTCTCATTCGCAGCGATGAACCTTGTGGTGTGGTGCTAACTAAACCTTGTTTGCTATTACTCACTACTTCTTTCTGAAAAAATTGCCATCGTATCTGCGGGAAATGTTGTGTCTACTCATACCTACATGACGCAATAAACTTTGCTTCTTCAAGTATTAACTATAGAAAGTGAGTTCCTAATATATGTAGCTGAAACCGTTGGAAAGATTACAAACTCCTGGATGGATCCTACATAATTTACGATGAAATAAAAGAAGATCATGTCATATTATGTTTAATAAGTACTTCCGGTACTTTAAATTGTTTAGTAGTAGTTTACTACTTTAAGTAGTTTAGGTAAACAAAATATAGCGGCAATGTTGTGAGAGTCCGCAGAGACCTCAACAGCATATAGGTAGAGGTGGACGTAGTTAGATCAAGCAGGAGGCTTAGTTAGCCTAATTAACGTGGCCAGCGAGAGGCCAGCCGAGCCGATGACTTTGATGACGGGCCGGTTGATTGGCATTAATGTCGCCGACTGTACACTAACAGCGTTAAGTCAGGAGCCGAGGCCATTCCAAGATAAACGGACACAGCAACATGTAGGACTACCGTCTATCAAAGGTAAGGCATTTTAGAGTGCGTTACAGGGGTCTGTGTTAGTTTGTGATGAAATAACAATTAAGGTGAGGCATAGGCATGTACGTATATTTAAGAGTTTTTTCAGTGGCATCGCCGTCGCAGCAAAAGTATTTTTGACTGTTCTATTGGCAACTATGTATATTATGCAAAATAAAAATTATGCTCTACGTCACTGAGGCTGCTACTATCTAACTTTGTAACATAAATTATACGAATTGTTTTGCTGTATGTACCTACTGAACAAAATACCTATAAGGATCGATATGTCTACCAATCGTAGATAGTCTGTAAACATGAGATATAATAAATTTATCCCGATTGTATCTTAACCGCATTGTGACATCCGAAGCGCCCAGATCAGCACTCCAATTACTAAAGTAACCGTACCAATCGCTCCAAACCCCTGCAATAAGAAACCCGACAACTTTGACAAACTCACCCTATCACGTTTATATAAATCCCACCTAACAGTCTACGCAGAAAGTTTAATTTCCTAGTGTGGGGAGGGCTGGGATTGACAGGAAGGATTGTCAGTGTCAATTGACAACTGTCATCAATCTGAAAGCGATTAATTTGTTTAAGTGCAAGGGTGTCTTCAATCACGCGTATTGGCGATGTGACAACTTCAATTGGTGAAAGGACCTTAATTTTGCAGAAGGGACAAATACAGAGGACAGGAAGCTCTCCATTCCCACCAGGTAGGTAATTTTTTTTTTTTTAAATCAATGGTCGACATTTCACATACAAGAAAAACAGCGTCCAAAATCCGCTACATATTAAATCAATTCAGCCTCTATATTAGAGTCAAACAACTTATAGACACTAAAAACTTTAATCTCAAGTTATAGAATTATGAACCAAATATTACATTATTTCGAAGACCTTTAGAAACTAATATTTCAATGCAAAGTAACTCGAGTAGCAAAACAGTACACAGCTCCGGCAACTCGTCATTTCCCGCACAACTCGAGCAATTACACAAAACATTAATTCCGTTCAAATCTCGTTTGAACCGTTCATTAGGGGCCGCTTCCGATATCAAAAGGAAACTTTTCACAAAAGTTAAGACGTAAGGCGAAAATGCTTACTTTCCCAGCCTCTTACATCATTTCAGTCGCCGCAAACTCAACTTTACTGCACTAGGGCAAAGTTGCTTTGAAATAGGAGGTTTCCGAGATACGAGGTGGTGTGGGCGCGAATCTGCATTAACCCCGTGTGAGATAAGACAATTAAATAACTATCTCAGCCCATTTATCTGAGAGTTCGTTTGTTTGTTTCTATTAAGGCTAATTAACTGAGGAGGTTAACTCAGATTGGCTATCGAGCATCTCTGATCAAACGTCCATTGGCATTGTGTTCGAGTCACTGCCACGGAACATAATATTATTGGTAATGTTACTTTTTTGCCCCCCGGCTTGATATCAGGTACAGCCAGCTTTGTAAAAATATATGCAGTCTGTCCTTCGTAATTGTATCTACAGGGTATCTTGTTCTTGCATCTCATGTGTCTATGTCAAAATTGTTTATGTTATCTATTACTTACGGAATTTAACACATTTTGAGTCACTTATCTACCGCCCGAAGTAGCTCTGTTAGTGGCCTGAGCTTAACCCGTTTGGCGAGACGCCTACTCTTTCATACGAATTATACTATTTCGTAATTACATCCACCACTTTGAACGCTATCCTATACTTATGAGAAAGAGCGACTTAAGAAAATAAACTAAGTACTTTCAATATATATAAAAAAAATCTTCGTGTTCTGTAGTCGTGGATGAGAGTGGACAAGTGTAATTTTTTTGTTTTTGTTTTGTCATTTTTTAATCGAAATCATTCAAAATCATTTTTTAATTAAAAAATGAAGAGCTTTAATTTTGTCAGACTGTACTACATAAGCTTTAGAGCTTATCCTATTACAATAATATAAAAATATACTGTTTTCACCTCAATTTTGCATTTCCGTATGATATTGATACTCAAAGTGAAGCTAAGTCGATTCGAGTCGATACCAGTCGATAGTTAGGCGTAAGAAGCGTCCATCATGGCGTAATTTGGATATATGCGAATCCCCTTCGGGCGTAATCGGGTGAGCTCAATGACCCGAGGTAGGGTTGTGCATTACACCGGATTAGGGTTGGCGGAACTATTTGATCATTTAATGTTTTTTACAAGAAAAGCAAAATAACACAAGATTTCCAATGCTTCGTTTTAAAGTACAACATAATTACCTATGTTAAAGTAAACTTGCAGGCAATTTCGATTTGTATTATCCAAATGACATGATACTATTGGGCACCGCTTTTTTACCGTCTGGACGAGTTTCATTATGTACATTATGTAGGCTTGAGTGTGTAAACGCTACGTAAGACGTCTATTGACGATAGATTTTGAAACAAAACCTGTCTTCTAGACAATTCTCTTCAATATATATTTTCTTAAGTGTAAGAAGGTATTTCAAATCCATTTTTTGTTTCTAATGTATTCCACGCGAGGACATGCCAAATCACTTCGTATCTGTCACCACGAAAATAAAAATACCTTTATCCCAACTAAATGCCTTCTCAAGGGACAAATGATAAGCTGTGTCGTTCAAACTTTTGACAAGCCCGGCTGTAATGTCTTGCGCGTATGTTTTTACACTTATCTGTGGGGTTATTTTAAAGTGGCAACCCTAGCGGAGGGGCGCGATCATCAATCTCTATCAGGGATCGGCGGAAGTGGAAAAAACGGGAGTATGACCGACGTGTGGACGCGGGCTCGCGGCTCTTAATGGTGCAGATCTCTAGTGCACACATATACCTAAGTATATCTCGGCACTATTTAAACAAAAAAAAATACATTTTCAAGCACATAAGTACGAGATTAGTAAAACAAATATGCCCTTAAATAAATAATAACCAAAAACAAATATGTATATAGAAATTAAAGCACATGTCCTAAAAAGGCGAGCAACTGAAAAATTACAAGGTAAAGTACAGCAGAAATAATCCTAAGAATAAATTTCAAGATACTACTGGAAATAGAAAATCATGTTCGATTGTTGAATGCACTTAATTTGATAGCATCATTCTAAACTACCTACCTAGTTGTCAACGTAAAATCATGTTTATTATAAATCGCAATAAAACCCGTAACATTACCATGTGTGGTAATGCGTTTCCTTCCGGCGCTAAACAGACCTTCCTTCATGAGTGTTTACCGACGCATACGACTCTTTATCACTACGAAGGTAACGTAGGCGTTAATGGTAAAATTGGCTTTAATACACCATAAAAGTCTATTTGTCGGAACGTATAATTCCTCTTTCGATAACGATGTTGTAAAAAAGCCATCTTCGCCGCCATTTTTGACGTGTTATTCGAAACCGTTATGATTGGGTAATTAGGCGGTGTCTTTTGAAATCTGTCGCGATAATAAAAGCTTTTGTCGCAAATTACGGGGTATTTTAATTGAGGCATAAATTTATTTTGCTTATGGCAATACTGGCTGCCTTTCCCTTAGCAGGCTGAGTTACGAGTCGGCTTGTTATAGCTTCTGTTCCAGGCTATGTATGTGGCAGACGCATTGTCAATACACATTTGCACTATTCGAATAATGTGCATTTTTTAGACAAATATTAGTGTCGAGAAATAAATAAAACATAGTAGTATAAAGTACAGAATACAGAATCAATCATCACAAGATTCCCAAGCGGTCACACAGTAAATAGTGAAAACTAGAGGACTCTTAAACTGCGAACGACCAACGCAAACAGAGCGTTCCGGCCCATCCGGCGTCCGGCCATCCATCTTGCCGGCCCGGCCCGGACGAATGATAACCGATACGAGATGACAATGATGACCCAACACCATTCCTTCAACCCGTGTAATAGTTTTTTTTCCTTCATATTTTATCGCTTGGGTTATTGAGGACGTCACCGCGCGGCGCGTGCTATGTACATATTTGATGCGAGGATTGATGGAAAGCACCGTTTTTGGGTTTAGACATAACATTTATCTATTTGACGAGGTCCCGTCGATGTCATCGGGCTCGTTGATAAAGTGTGGCCGTGAATCAACGGGTAAGTGCCAGGCATTACGGTGTTGCTAAACTAACAAACGGATTAATAGGCGACGGATGGGCTAAACGTTAACTGCGGCTCTATTTATCACATTATTCAACGCCCTAGTTCATAAGTCTATTCGTCTACGCCCAAACTAAAGTTATCGCATTGCTAAATCCCAATTTGCAGGTGCAATGTCATAGATCAAACTTAGTAATGCATTTCGCATCACAGTATGTATCCGTATAGCAAATTTGCTTTGGGCGTTGTTGAAAGATAGCGCTGATCTAATTTGAGAAGTATTCCCAACTGTCTTATTCGAGTAAGTACTTATACTGTAGAAATAAACCAACTACAAATTTCTATCCTTTTTTTTAATCCCACGAGCTAATGGCGGGGCGGAGACAAATGATGAGCATTACGCACAGCGATGACTACAATCAAACAAATTGTTTTAATAAGATAAAAGAGGGGCAACTGACACCGCAGATTTATATCGTACGCGATATTTTTATGAATGCAATCTGCTACCCCTCATATTACTCCTCCCCTTGTAGTTCTTATCGAGATTGGCTATGGATTTGAGAGTGTATTGTAAAATCAATGAAGCGAGGAATTAGCTTAAGTTCCTTGTAATTCATCGTGTAGCGTTGTCGGAGGGCATCGATAAGACGATTTGGGAAGAATGATAATCTGATATCTTTATATAATATGTAAATAAATTTCAATCCGAGAAATAACAGCTTTTTCGATGATTAGGGTTAACTAAAAAGATTCCGGAATGTATTTCTATATATGCTGTCTTTTGTTAAAACTAAACATTTAATGATCTAAAAATTCAAAATCAAACAAACCTACGAAGTGGTTCACAAACATCGTCGTCAGATTTTAAGTTCATTTAATCACAAGCATGATAAATAAAGTTTGTAAAAAATACTTCATCATGTAACCCGACACCTTAAACAACGCTTCATTTTTCAACCGAAGGGTTCACGGCCAATTGCCTAAAGAAAATACACTATTATAACCCCTAATCCCATATCTTCCTAAACCGCAACCAAGCGAACTGAACCCCAAAATGTACTACGGAAGGTTGTTTTTGTAGATGTTGTTCTGTTGTTATAAGAGGTTACGAGCGTAAGCGGTCAAAATGCACATTTTTTGCGCGACAATGGCGTCTCTCGTCGCCGGCAGACGCGTGAACGAGCCACTCAGTCGGTGTCGAATGCTCTCAGGATCCAAGATGGCGCGCATGACAAATGCACATGCGGATTTAGGGGGCCTGGCGATTACAAGAGCTCTTCATTTGGTTGATGCCACCGGATGTAGGCAAAAGACTAGTGTGCATCCAACGACGTGAATACGATAATAATTTTGAAGGGAAAGTTCGAAAAGGAGTTCCAATATTTTGATGTTTTATTTAGAAACGTATACGCAAAGAGTTTCTTACGAATTAGTGATCATTTGATTATGGAAAGGTTCCAACCTACATTCACGGCGAGTACTGTGATGCCAGAATAGAGATAGCGATATTAGCTCATGGAACAAATAGTTTACACTCACCAAAATGTGTCCTCTAGAACACCGCTAAGCTGGCAACTCTCCTACAGTGGTCAAGCCATTGCAGCTTTGCCTTTACTAGACCCAACTGAATATGAACATGAACATGAACATAGGCACCACACCCAGCCAGGTCGTAGCCTGACCCGGACAAGCCGGATACACCAGGGGGCACAGATTTATAAGGAGTGACACGCTCCGGGATGGGATAGGAGGGCCGACTAGCCGCAACCGGTCGACCACAATCAGCCGATTATGCAACCTTGAGCCAATATTGGAAGTTAGGTGAGGTGGGGTAGAGCATCGGGGATGAGCGTTGGTGAGTTGTCGCGTGCTCTCATTGGCGTCTTTGCTTGTTGTGTGTTCACCGGATAGCCGTCGGGGTATCACGTTTCCTGTTCGTTGGTCTGACCTTCATCCTCCGAGTCGCTGTCGGTTTCTTGTAATTGGTAGATTTTTTGGGCTGCCGTGATGTATTTGTTCTTGTCTGATGCAAATTCTGCCTACTCGGAGGGGTTCTTGTCATAGTATTGCATATCCTGATGCACCGAGTTTTTCCATGTAAAGCTGGGTCGGCTAACTTTGAGTTTTTGCGCTTTGTGCCGGTACTCGGAATGCAGCAAGTGGGGTCTAGGGCGTCGCAAGATGTGTCCGTAATAGCATATCCGAAGGCATTTTATCCTTTTTGTTATTGTTTTTCCCTCCTAATCACGTCGTCCGCAAAAGCTAAGATAATCGGTAACTGTATTTCCTCGTCTTGGTTGAGTTTTACGAAGGGCAGTTCTTCTTCTAGTGTTCTGAACACGTCGTCCATTACGATGGTGAATAGTCGCGATGAGAGAAGGCAACCCTGCTTGATGCCTTTGCCTTTATTGATCCACCTGGTTTGTTGTCCAAACCACTTGATGCAGGTAGATTCGTTCATCGCGTCTTTAACTATACGATTGGTTAGCGCCTAGTTTGTTCAGTGCGTAATATGTCCCTCATGGCGTTGAGATCATTTGTGTCGAATGCTTTTTCTAGGTCGACTGCTAGGACAAAAGTTTACTTTCCTGCTCTCCATTCCTCATGTAGAATTCGGCGTAGAGTAAACATGCGGTCGTCAGTAGATGACTTTACTAGACCCAACTGAATATAATAACAAATTCGGACGAAACCTGGTTAGGTCGTCTGTAAACTGATGCAAATAAATCAGCCCATGATAGCCGCTAGTTATTGAGCGACACAACATTGTTCCGCAAACAACGCGGATTAATGACGCCCCTCATTAATTAATCACGCTCGTCGGCACAACAAACAATACCTGGAAAAATAGCGACTTGTGTGTGGCCATTCTTCCTCACCATATGCTTTCTCCTATCAATTTGAGATCCCAAAGACTATTACAGTAATGATTTAGGGCCCTTGATACGTAAGCACTGCTTAAAGTTTTTTATTGCATGATTTAGGCAAATTACCACTCAAAACAGCTGGTGATGGTGGACAAGTACATGCATATTGAGATCTTAAGATTATAAATGACTATCATCGGACGCCTAATGGCCTATTTACCCCCAAATCACTGCTCCACATGAATTCGTCAAAGTTGACTCGTGCAGGCAATGTGAAGAGAATGAGTTGAAAGAAATGTCTGAGTAAATGCTATTGATGTCCTTTGCCTGATTTGATAGACAGTTGAACATTTACATGTGTTTGTAGACTACGTCTTTTATTTTACTTCGACTTGTAGAGGCATTACGAGTAAGTCCATCATTTGTATTTGCTTGATTTGTGCAACAAAGGTTAAATACATAAACTAATGATTCTTGTTGGTAGGCACTGGTTGGGTTAAATCTTTTGGAATGACAAATGGGTTGTTTTAGACATCAGTTGAACATCACATTAAGTTCAACTCTTTTGGCCCCTCTGCCGGCCTTATGTATATGTTTTGAATACGGCCGGAGTTAAGAATGGATTTGTCATTGTCTGGCACTGCGACCCTTCTACAGACACGCTTATAGCTTGCTCAGTGTTGCAGCACAATAGGATTCACATTTCACACTATAGTTTTTTAGGGTTCCTTACATAAAGGGTAAGGTGACCCAGGCACAACTATGGCTGGTTGCAAGTCCTATCCCGAGTCCTCATCTCTTGAATTTTGATGGCCTTTCTATCGCTTTTCATCGTCCAACTGATCGTCGCTTATCACTATGCCTGGCATCTTTCCATCACTCTATATTCTGTGCCTTATTTTTACGAAGTGCTGTATTGCATTGTTGTCTAGAAAGTATCATTTTGTCAAGAGTTTTTTATATATCGGTTTAGTCATGTTTTCCACATTATAACTTATGCGCGTTGAGGAAGGGTATAGTTTCATATAGATAAAAGGGTAAGAGTAGGATTTGTAATTCATTAAGTAGATATTAATTTGATTGAGTAGATGATATAGATTCATTGCAATTTGTTTTCTTAGATCTCAATACAAACATAGAGAGATTACATTATAGAAACGCTTAGAATAATCGTATCGTAATCACAAACCCACGCGCTCCGCGTAACACGAATTAAAATGAATTCACACCCGCCACCGAAATGCGGTTTCCACAATCGCGCCGGTGTGATGTGTAATAATTGCATCTATAAATCAAAATGACATGCGTTTAATCGCGAACCCTAGCGGCCGGGGGCCCGAGGCCGCGGGGCCGCAGCCGGAACCGGGCAACCATCTTTGTCGGAAAAAACTCGGGAAGAAACCCACGCTAATGCACCCGGTGTAGGGTCGCCAGGCGGCTATTCGCGCTCGGACAAATCGGGTCTATGTAAAATATGTTCAACGAAATGTGGATAGAAATGGCACAGGGCGCTCGAGACCCATAGCGAACTAGCAACCTGTTGACGGAATTTCTCTATATTTTTGATCTTGGAAATCGTGCTCTATCTTAGAACTAGTGTTCACTCTTCTTTAGGACAGTATTTTCGTCACAAATGAGTAAGATATAGTTTTTAACACGTAGGATCATTTTGATAAAAGTTCTAGCCAAAACGGCACAAGGCGTTTGTATTTATATTAAAAATATTAAAATCTATCAGAAACGGTCGACTGCGGATAGAGTGGCAGCTTTGTGAAGGTAAAAGTCGCTTTTCGCAGACGTAGTGCCGCGCCGTATCACGAGGGCCCTAATTTACGCAGACGTAGTGCCGTGCCGTATCACGAGGGCCCTAATTTACGCAGACGTAGTGCCGCGCCGTATCACGAGGGCCCTAATTTACGCAGACGTAGTGCCGTGCCGTATCACGAGGGCCCTAATTTACGCAGACGTAGTGCCGCGCCGTATCACGAGGGCCCTAATTTACGCAGACGTAGTGCCGCGCCGTATCACGAGGGCCCTAATTTACATCTCTCGACGACTGTCCGTGAAAGAGTTAAGACAGAAAGACACAGTGTACACTACATCCAAATCAGACGGTGTCTGGAAGATTGCTCTTTGGCGAGGTGACTGTGTATCCTGCTGCCTGATTCTAAATTTATTTCCTGTTCATGTGTGCAATAATAAGAATTTTAATTTAAAGATCTGACACGAGGGTCTGTTAATTGTTTTCAAATCTGGATTATTTCATTAAGCTGTAGAATGAAACGTTATCTTACTACATATTTAGTATCAATCAAGTAAATGTGTAGTCGACTCTTGCGCCTTAGACATTTAATTTCAGATTCTGTGTCCTCTGTATTCTTTGCCAGTGTGCCCCAGTCAAAATAGTCCGTACATTATCCCGCAGTGTGGGCACCTCAACAGCTGACCCTGCATACGTCGAAGGGTCACGGACCGACCCGACCGCTCTTTTTAAACTGACCCGACACGTCGGGTATCCGACATGGGAGGATCATGGAAGTTCGGCTCTAAAACGACGGATGTTCTTAGAAAATAATATGTAAATTATTACTTTCTTAATACTAGTATAGAAGATACGACAAAATTACGAGTATGTATTTGTATAAATTTTCAATACATCGCACGTGTTAGGTGAGAAAAGGAAATAATAACTGGAAACTGTATATTTAATAATATTGGTAAGCTGTAAATCATGTGAAATGTAAATTCTTAGTCAAACAATTACATATTCTCTTCTCTCTGTTATTTGTCCACATGCTAAGTAAAAAATATCCACATAAAAATATAACAAGTACCTAAAGCATTACGTCAAAAACAAAAAAAATCGCGAAAAAGCGAGCGCAGTTTTATAATTATTTATAATCAAATATTAATATGGATTAGCGCGAAACCGATATATCGCACAACATAACAAATGCGAGCGATAAACGTCCCCGTATCTACTTCGTACAAATTGATTCTCGATACCACAAATCTCGTGCAGTGACAAATACCATAAATGTATCGGCCGCGACTAGTTAGTGCACAGTGGGCACTCCGCTTACATTAGCGGTCGGATAATTTATCTCCTCGGACAAATAGGATTACCAGCGGGCGGTGCTGCACAGTGGGTCATTTTTTGCGAACAATGTATACAGAAGGTATCACAAATTTCCTCAGACCCGCGTCGGATGGACCAAATTTATCGGCGTTTCTCTTGTTATTTATCAAAGTAAATTGAACTGGCTAAGTTGTCTATAGAGCGGACGATCCTCAGGTTAGCTGCGATTGTCAAACGGTCGAGAGGCGGGACGTGTCGATTTGTGTTTAAGCTGCGTTGCAGTTGCTAATGAAATACACTTTTTAGCTGACTTCCATTTGCCATGTTTACTGAGAGTGCAGTAACATTTCGGTGATTATCATTTTTTGGTGTTAATTTTGTTCTAAAACCTGTAAATATGGCACTTTGAATATTTGAAGCAAACTACCTATTCGTATAGTGCGCCATAACGAGGTGCTTTGAGGAAAAACTCAATTTAAAGACATTTTCAACGGAATAATTTCCGTGGGTCGTCGAAACTGGGTCGTGACAGGTGTCTCGGACGCATTTCCGACATCCGAAACGCGAGTTTATCTCGAAATAAAAATACTTATCACGTAGAGCGAGTGAGCGAGCGAGGTAATAAAGTGTCACAGACAATCAGCGGACGGGCGTCGCTGCGATTGGCTTTGTCCCGACGCGTGCGTCGCTGAACCTCTATGCGACACGCGACTTATGGTGATTATATTGCAGCCTTACCCTCTCACAATTTTACCTCAGACCGAGCGATGAGAGAGATGTACGTAGAATGACATTAGTAACATAATCGCCATGGCGCTTGTGAAATAGAGGCCCATACGTGACGGAGATTCGTTGCAACAAGATCCCCGGATCTTCGTCGGACGTCGGAGCTAAAAGGACGATTTTTAAACTGACGGAATCTGTGAGTGACTCTGTTACGCCGGTTTTCAAGGAAATAAAACTAGACATAAAGTTCGAACCTGTTTTTATAAGCACTAAAGCTTTATTGAAGCTAAAGTTGACTTCGAAAGTAGTTCGTCTTCATTTTGCGCCCATCAATATACGGTAACAAAGAAGAATTTCTGATCCCTGCAGTTCAAACGCCTTGTAAATGTAAGACGAATGACTGTGAAATAAATAGTTATAGGACTTTCAAAATATTGCGATAATTAGATTTTAGTCTATCAAGAATGGATCCTAAACTTAGAAGGGCCTTGAAAGTTATGAGATAAGTCTCAGGATTAGTCTGTAAGCGTAAGCTGCAAGACATAAAAGGGAGCTCGTACATTCCAAAAGCATCCCTGAATGCGTAATGATATCCTTAAGTGTTCTACCATCCAAAGGAAAATCGACGTAAACATCTATGGAAACTCATATGGCCTTATTATCTTTCTCCTTTCACGGCATGGCCCCCGTATTTACATTGTACCACAAAATGTGCATGAAGAAAGACACGTGATAACATTATTCGAGTGAAAAATGTATCGAACGGTTCGAGTGGGGCCCCGAGAGGGCTCCAGCCGAGTAGGTGGTCTGCGAGTACTCCACTCCGCGGGACATTCCACTTTATTTATCCTTTATTTAGCCGGCCAATAAAGTTATCAGATCGATCCGTTTTTTGTTAGGTCTAGGGATGTCGGGTCATTATCGCCGAGATGCTCGTAAATTATACGGAAACAACAAAAATACAACGAATACGCCGTTGTGTATTTAATTTAAAACATGCGTAGATTGATATTTCGATGGATTTGCTTATTAGACTTAATGTTTTCTGGTTTTAGGGGTGGCGCGTCGTTAAAGTGTAGACGAGATAAATTAAGTGTGAATACAGCGATGCACTGATAATCGCGCTCGAATGACTGTCAGTGCGCATTAAAACGCTTCTGGGATATCATTTCGAGGAATTCGTTGTAAAAAGCGTTTTTTAAGTACCTATTAAACTATTCAAATATTTTTTAAAGGGAGTTGTTTTTATTCTGATAAGTAACAAACAAACAAACAGCCGGCGATATGCTCTATATTGCTGTGTGGTGGCGGTTTAATTAAAATTCATAAAAATTGTAAATTTGGCCATTTCTAAATTAGCAAAAATATAGGTATACATACCGTTGACGATATTTCAGTTTTCTTTCTGATCTTGGTCGGCATAGGTTGTGATACGAAAAAAGGCGACTTAATGTGTCAAACATGCTCCATGTAAAAATGATTCGTTAAAGCATCATTATAAAAAGTGTTGTCGAAGCATTGTCTGATATTCTTCACCTATGTGCACCGATTTTTGTATTATGATTGTACTATAATTATATATATTTTTCAATATTCGAACACAATACAGTCGTCTTTATCCCGTCCCGGACACACCCTATTGCAATAAGCGGCACTGAACCAAAGGCATCCATAAATTGCCGGCACCTTGGTCGCCCTAGCCGGGGCGCGAACTTGCAAAAACCCCCGTTTTACGGCTGCGGGCGCGAATATAAAATATTGATCTCCGCGGAAATTTATGAAAACATAAAAACGCTGAGGTGAGGAGTCCCACTGATGGGATACCCTTGTTAGATCGGCCGGATTCATCCTTATCTTACCAATATACGTAATGGACGATGTACTCTGGACGATGTACTATTTTGAGTATTGCCTAAAAGAATAAAGATCTGAGTCAACTTTGGTTTCAATATCTCAATGTAACTTATTTAAAAAAAAAACGTATATGCAGCCTTCTGGTCGGTTGATTTCTAAGATGCTGTTAAGTGAGGCTACGAGTAAAAATAAATGCGAATTAAAGGTTTTAAGCCCTAATATATACATGTATAGTTAATATTCCCATCGCAATAGTTAGAAGAAGTGCCTCATACCTAAAAACATGCATGTTCCTAATATTCCAAAGGATAAATTAATCGATCATAAAGGTTGTTTTTTGCGTAGGACCAAATAGCCTCACCTTACGGTATGCATAGGAGTTTTATTTTTTCATTTTTTTTAAATTCTTAAATAATATATCCGTAATATTTTCTTCGGTTTCCGCGACTGTCACACATTTAAATAAAACAATTTAAACGGATTATATCGCGTATATTAATTATTTGAGCCTCCCTGACGTTTCAGTACCTTTACAGATACCGTTGTCAAAGGTTGACTGAGAAAAACACAATTTTTCTCTGTCAAAGTTACATTTGTGCAAACTACCCATTTTGTAAATATTAATTTAAAATAAAGGTGTTCATACATGCCAGATGGGCCTAATGTGTAAAGACAGTTACATGTGCCAGAAGGGCATTTATTATTTATTTAAACCTTTGACAACGGTATCTGTAAAGGTACTGAAACGTCAGGGAGGCTCAAATAATTAATATACGCGATATAATCCGTTTAAATTGTTTTATTTAATATATCCGTAGTTCGGTTGTATTATGTATTCATTGCTTTAGAGTTTTTTTTCATTAAAACATATTTTAAATCTGTAAAGCGGAGGATTAGTACCAGGCGGCCAGAAATCATTAGGCTGCGCCTTGCTGACCCGCGCTGCGCCAGGATTAACCGGACTCCATATATAAATGTATATACTAAGACCCCCCGCTGAAACCGTGATAATAAAAAGAAAAATAAAACAGTTATCTTTTAATGTTTTATGAGTACATGGGACTTCTGCTACAAAACCAGGCAAATTTAAGAAAAACTACTAAGGGGAATGTAGGAGCATTATGCAGTTAGGTAATCGTTACTTGGTATAATAAATCATGTTTTCAACTTTTAACGGTATAGATTTGGACTAGACCATGTAGACTGAATCCCTCCCCTGAATGAATCCCCTTGCTAAGCCATGCTTGTCGGTCAGTCAGTCACTGGTGTTAGTAATGAAACAGATAGGTGATTAGTCGGCATTTAGGCTGATGCGGCTAAGCCGGCTCAGTAGTGATCATAACCGTATTACTGCTGCTGGGGCTGCGCCAAATGGACGCTTAACAGCTCATTGTTTCATTGGTAAATCAGATGCGGGCTATAGGGAAGAAATCTGTATCGCATCTGTTATCTATTTGGGGTTTACGGGACTAACACAGCAAACTACCTTTCATTAAGTAATTGGAATACCAAAACCTTACTAGCGTTGTGCAGAATTCAGTAAGTGGCATCTCCTGGTTCGAAATTTTTTAGTAATCTGGTAATAAATAAGTACACCTACTCCAGACTTTTTGTCTGGAGTAGGTGTACTTATTGTGTATTGTTCCCATGGTTTGCGATATTGGCGCCCAACGTGGGGCCACACCAAACAATACTTAAAAAAAGCTACGATCCAAAATCTGGTTTACTAATTTATTAAGTTGCCTTAGTTCAGTCATGCGTAGTCGGTCAGACAGTCTGTTAATATGAAGCAGGTGATTAGTCGGCATTTAGGCCGCTATGCCGGCTGAGCAGTGACCATGACCGTATACCGCTGGGACCGCGCCAAACGGACAATTATCAGCTCATTATATCAAATGAATAATCAAAGGAAGACATCTGTATCGACTTTGTTATCCTTTTGGCCTTATACTTAATACTAATATTGGTATGACGGGTCTATAGCATCTCTTGGACTGTCATATTGTAATAATAAATAGTTAAAAAACAATAATTGCAACATAGGCGCCCAACGCGCAACGTGGGTCCAGATCAAATAACACTTTTAATTTTTTATATTTATTATTATTTTAAATTTAAACAAATCATGTAGGTTCCAATCATGAATAGACAGATATTCTTACGGATTTAATGTTTCTCGTTTTATTTTAAATCCTATTCAAAAGGGATCACGGGGTGAAAAGATCAATGCCCGTTTAATTCACAATAATGAGCGCCGCGATCACGTTGATTTTTAACAACAAATCATCCGCTGTCGCGTCGTGATGGATGACGTCATTAATGACAAAATGGCTCCCGTTAGACCTGATGTGCTTATTGGAACATAACGCTAAATGATATACATGTAATACCCTGGTATAAGGTGTATTCCTACGTAGGTACATGAAAGTGACTAAATATGCGATGTATTTAAGACGAGCACATGCATGTTAGCATATAACTTACTGGGAGTTTTGGAAAAATCGAGTGGAGAGGTCTTTGTCTACCAGTGGGACTCCAATGTAGCCTCTGCCATATTCAAAAAAGTTTATTTTAAGTTTGACAGTATCTGAGGAAAAAAAATGGAAATCGTTAAAATTGAAATAAATAACAAATATAACAAATATTTTTAGTGTACTGGCTATTATTATAAAATTTTAAGATATCAACTAGTAGGTACCTACTCGATGTGAATTTAAAAAGCACGTGTTTTTTTTCAATGACACACAATGTCGACTGCTTATATTTAAATAACTATTTAGAAAAATAGATGATTTATTTGTTTAAAGTGGTACTTATAACAGTTTAGAATTTCATTCTAAAATATTTTGTGATGGTAAAAGAATGCTATTTTTCATACAAATACACCGATATGAAAGCTTTTTGTCACTACTGTAGGTTAAACTACTTATATTGATATAAGTCTCTAAATAATTATCGCTAGTACAGGTAATTGAGTAAATACCAATCAAACAATCCGATGCCTTTCAGGTTTGTTTGATAGCGTAGCCTCTGTCATAGAGACTATATTGACATTATAAAAAATAATTTTAATGTCAATGTGAAAACTATCCGTTGTATTTAATTTATTATTAATATCACTTCAGATAGAAGTAGATTGTAGCTCCTAATATAGCAATATCACGCATTTCACATACGCTCAATCCTAGTATCCTTAACAGCACTCTTTTTTACATTTTAATAGCATTTCTTCGTACTGCCCACCCTGACCTAAATAAACCCCGCGTGCACTGAGTGACATGCAGCTCCACTTAAAGCAACCCAGTGAGCTTACAGCAAAGAAAATGAGATAATCTAAGAGTATAAGTTAATCTCTCACGCAAGAAATTCATATATTCATAGCTTTTTAAATAAATATGCAAATGAATCGCATTATTCAGACGCCAGGTGCGAAACAATTGTTGGGAAAACTCCGCGATGCTGCATCTGTGCCGCGAATTCTGAAAATTAAATAATACTAGCCAGCTCTTGCGGTTTTTCTTGCCCTGAAATCCTTTTACAGCTAGTGTTTCGCGTGGAATTTCAATCAGAGTTAGAATTTAAACCGTTCAAACTACTTTGTCACAACTCGGAGTAGCCTTTGATAAATACCCAGTTATCTTTTCCTAGGGTTGTATATACATAATTGCTTTACCTACCACTTTAATCATTGGTATGTTATAGATGAAAAAAAAAGAAAACGATTTCGATAAGATAAATAAATATAGATAAAATGTCGCAAAATAGGTGCAGGATCCTAAACAGACAAATAATAGGTGAGGATTCCCAGTGACATGCTTACACAATATAATAACATATTCATTCTTTAACAAGCACAATATTCTTGAGTAAATTATTATGCCACCCAAAACCAGACGGTTTACGTCGATAACACCCTAAGGAATGCCGTTTAATCGTATCTGACGCCATGTATTCCCATCTGTCAAATTGGGTGACATTTTGACAGGAGCGTGTGTCGCCATTTGTTTTCGATTACATTGTCAGGCACAGGGCATGTTTGGATGGGAAATTGTTAACAAACAGAGCTCTTGGGCGACACTTCGCTGGGATAATAAGCCTGTGTGTGTAGGTTCCTTGCCCTTGTGTCAACAGGAAGCAAGTGAAGAAACAGAAAAAATAACAGCCAAATACACAGAGGGCCAATGACATCGACGTTCGTGTATAGGGGAATTCCTACTACTCTCACGATAAGTCACTATACTATTCTTAAAAATACAACATAACATTTTTCCCTATTGATCCATTTCACAGTGTAGTAAATACTTGCGTAGAATTGTCGTGGCATACAATAAAAAGTATCTTTCATAACAACGCAAATTTTAGCTTCAGCACTCCCCCTGAATAGCCACAAAACTCGCTAGAAAAAGTAATTCACGACAATTTCAATAAAGACACAATTTCACAGGCGCGTTGGCGCGAACTCGTGAGTGTTACAATTTAATAGAACTTCAAAAGCGTTGCTGATTCCGCCACAATTCTATCAGCTTAGCGCGGATCCCCGCATTACAGCATAAAAACGGTTATCGCCACCCCTACGCTAGGCCCCGCTGCCGGCTCGCCCCGGCCTGTCGACCGAGCCGCGGCTACGGCACCCGTTACATTGCTGCACCTCTACACCCCAACTAAACTCGCCTATATGAACAGCCGCAATATAAGGCGAACACTACGCCTCTTCACCAAAAAAACAACTAGTGTACGCTTGTGGTAACGGTCGCATAAGTGAAACACATGTGCCTCTATCGACTAGATTAGGCATTGAATTTAGAATTATAAGCTGCCGTTTAATTTTAAAGAAGTAGCTGCAAAGCTAGGTAAATGCAATGGAAACGGGCGAAGGGAAACGTCGGCTTTCATAATATTTATAGTTTCAATTAGCCGGCCCGCATGCAGCACCCGTTTATCCCCGCGCTCCCCTCGCACTCGGGCTGGAAAAATGTAAAGAAATTTTGCGTTAAGCGCACACAGTTAGTAGATTTATAGGCGCATCGTTGTAATTTTAAACGTAAGGTATGCGATAAAATGTATGGTTAGTCTGATGCCCGGGTGAAAAATTACGATTTCCACACATTATTATAACAAAACGGAACTTAATCGCGTACAAAAAGTGTATATTTAATTATCTCGATGTTTCGAACGTTATGTTACGGTCATGGTCTCGAAGGGACTGGCAATATTTGATCTTTATTAATGATATTTTTAAGCCGACTACGGTGAAATTTTAACAAGCATTATGACATTTCGTCATCGCGAACGCATTTCAGTTTTAAATTGACAGAAAATATTTAAAAGCAATTAAACCAAGGGCCCATCACCGCCGCCTATAAAGCGCCGTCGCTCGACAGCAACGCCTGCATTAACGCGAATCGTCATTTTAATTTGTCATCCGCATCCGAACGGCTCATTTGCGGCAATTATCATCGCGTAAACCTTTTACTGAAAAACACGACTGAAAACGCAGCGTCACCGCTCAAAGTTGCAGCCGTGCGACTATTTAGCCGCAATTAAGTCGCGTCACCGACCATTGTCCGGGGCGATTACGGCCGACTACAATGGCCCCAATCCGAGTACTAACGAAGCGACTTCGGACGTTTCCGTTCCACTTCGGCAGCTCAAAGACGTAATTTGCGGTCACGAAAATTGTAGTCACTATGAATTTTGACGCTTTGAAAGGCGAGAGTTGCCGAGTTGACCCGCCCGATTAGAGGGTAAATACGATATTTGGAGGAATTTTGCTTCAAGTACCTAATTAGCCCGAGACTTCGGTTCCAGTCTTACAAGTACGGAAGGACGTAAGTGGCAAGAAGCACCACCGAGATAAGCTTTTTGGAAGCTGCGTACGTCAGACAAGCTTTGGCTATACTGTTTAAAAGTTTGCTAATGAGGTGAAGCCCCTGAAAGTCTATCTCGCGAGCTTCATAATTAGAGAATACAAGACTGGTTTTTTGCCTTTTCTTCTACTTCTTCCTGTCTCCTGTGGAAAGCTCGAAAAACATATGCGTTCACTGATATACGCGAAATTATTTTAATTACTTTGGCAAAACATTTATATTATATTTATGTCAATTTGGCCTCTCGTCTTTTAAAACGTATCCGTAGATAATACATTGCTGTTATTTTTAGTTGTATCTACTTGGCAGGAATTTAGTGTTTGTACCATTGAGTAAATGTATTGACAACAATAGTAGGCAGTAATTTATGTGCCTATTTAGAGCGCTAACCAAATCATTGCCTCTGCTATTTATAGTTATGGTTATGGACTATAACTATACCGTTAATATTCTGACATTTTCAGACAGAAACATACAACACAAATCAGCAACAATGTGCAATAGCGAAGCCAGACAAAATATAATAGATCATAAAGAGATGCCGCAATAATTTAAGAACTAGTTCGCTTATAGTTCTTAAGGGCGGAAGCTCGCTCGCCGCCGCTCGCTGGTTTCGCTTGTTTCGCTCGTTTCGCCGCAATTACGCGTTGTCAAAGCGCCGTGCGGGCGCTTTGTCAGCCGCCAATAATGATCGCGTAAACTTTACTAATTTCGCGAATCGCTACAACCGCAGCTAAGGCTGTGTTTGTGACGGAGAGGAGCGATAACTTAATTAATATTACAAATTATAAAGGCAACATGTATCCTTTTGGTACAACGTGACATGCAGTATGTCCTATGGCGCTGGGTTAGAGGTCGTAAATTTTATACAGTGTAGTGGTGGTGATCCTGGGGTGGGGAGAAGGTTACAATGTTCAACTTGAACTTTTGAACATTGGGATCAGTGTTGCCAGAGCGTTTGTGGCATAAGTTACGTTTAATTCCTCGAAAAGTTACATTTTCGCTGCGAAAGTTACATTTTGATATTAATAAAAAAACGGTCAAGCGCGAGTCGGATTCACGTACCGAGGGTTCCAAAGGTACAAAATATGAAATGAAAGTATAGAATATTTAAAGCCTGACCAGAAATATATGAGGATGCGCCATATTGCGGAATTTCACTGGAACTAATTTCTTACACTGGCAATGATTTTATGATGGTTTGTCAACAATGCCAATGTCATTCGTGGTGATTGATTTCTTTAAAAGACAAATGGACTTCCGGTCCGTGACTTAAGATGGCCGCATGCGTTTAGGTTTTGTTGTTCGTTATTTATTCATTTTTGTCGTTCAATGTGTAGTATTGATAGCGTATTGTGCAGTGATCAAACGAATGTGTGAATAGCTAATGAAGAATTCAACTTGAAGCGTACATAGCCTTTGCTGGGTCAAGGCCCGATAGTCCGCGTGGTTTTTTGTAAATCGCTATCACTTTACAAAAAGCACGATTTTATCAACTCACCGTACAACGTGGTATCAATCCTCTATCTAGTCGCCGAGTGCGATTGGCAACGAGACATTGGCAGTAATGGTCGCTTAACTGTGACCGGTTGCCATTTAAAAAAAAATAAAAATAATAAAAGACAAATATTTAAAATTATCTAAAGAAAATGCCGAAAACCATTCATAGCCGTGAACGTAAGATTATAAATAAAGTGTACACGTGTTTACTACACGAAAAACAGTCAGGAAAAGAGTGCATTCCATTAAATGATATTACGAGGTTAACATATTGGAACTGACAGGTACTTAAACTAATGTCATTATTATGGTGGGTTGCGATTGGTTGCAAAATGGTTGCCATATAAATCTTATAAATAGCGCCCTCTTGACAATCCTCATATATTTCTGGTCAGGCTTTACTTTAAATAAGTTTGTAATATCAAAAAAATATAACCGTCACTACCCAAAAATGTGTCCATACACAGTCTATTACTCTTTATTTAGCATGGGAAACTGTGTCATCATCATCATATCAGCCAATAGGTATACGTCCACTGCTAGACAAAAGCATCCCCAAATTTCTCCACAACGATCGGTTAGCAAACCTAACCAGGTCGATCCACCTGTTTTGGATGCTTTCCACGTGACGTGAAGCTGTTATGTACAATAATCTTGTTGACATAACCATAAATGTTGTTGTTATAAACGACAATTGGACCAATCACAACAAATGTCAAAGTAAATTGACCAATGAGAATGCATAATTTTTGAGGTATATTTTTTTACAAAACGCATAATAACCACATAACCACTAACAGTTTTATATCTAAAGTTGAATTTTTAATTATCCGGTGATTTGACGGATGTCGTAATTTATATTTTCGTTATTCAGAAATTATTTCTTAAAAAAAATAATGAGAATCCACGTAATTGCTGATATTAGATTGACTTATTGATAAAAAGTGATATGTTGAAACCAAATTAAACTTAATCAAATTACGCTCGTAAAAAATTGCGTCATTTTACTCCCGCTAATTGAAAATCAAGCTAAAAAAAATCAAGGAAGACGCCTCAGCTTTAATATGTTTAGTACTGGCTAATAGATAGTCTGTTAAGCGAGTGGTGTAGCTTGATAAAAGCAGCCAATTCAAAATTCTTACAGGTATCTGCACTGATAGTACACCGAATATATGCGTTAGATAAATCACATTTTAAAAACTTAATCACGGAATCGTATTCTATTTTTATTACGGAATTGTATTCTATTTTTAGGTATATTTACTGTCGATATTGATATTTGTTAGGTTTTTGAATTTATCGCATCTTTCAAGGGACACGACTTGTATGACAAGCTTTAAGAGTGCAGGTTAAAGAAAATATTTAAAAATTTAAAACTGACGGGAGAAACATAATGTTAATATCGATTTGCGATATTGTGTAAATATCTATTTTATTTTATTAGTTGTTAAAAGCATCATATACATATTATTAAATATTATAATGTCTTGGCCAAAAGTACAATAGATGGACTTGTATTATCTAGGGCCTCATCTTGGCCCTCGAACTTACTCATCCATCCGTTGTTTACTTTCCAACCTCTACAAAAATGTGTTCGCTTTTTTTTAACTATATAAATACAAATATACAGATTTCGGATACAAACGGAACATAATCGTTTGTATCTTGACAGATGGACAACGAAGTGATTTGACGATCGGAAGTTCTTTGAATCCTAAGAATATTTTTAGAAGGATAGCCATCTTAAATTTTGGTGCAGTCCCTCGAGTTGAAATCATACATTTTTGTATGATTTCAACTCGAAGGACTGCACCAGAGTATTTTCACATATTGTGTTATGAATCCTATCATATTATGGCGTATCTTATGAAAGGGATTCGTAAGTTGATTCCGAATATATACTGGATTATTACATTAATGGTACTTATTTGAGAAAAAACTGAAACACATTATCGAAATTTTCAGAGGCCTTATTCCTTTTAAAAAATATTTTTTTCATATTACCTATGACTAATATATTGATAATTTCAACCAACTTTTTGAAGTGAAAAATACTTTTGTCCGAGTTCTAGGTAGTAACGTAGCTATTTCATGCTTTTATTGCGTGCAGTCGAAAATAAGTTGAAAAAACTAATTTTCCGCTTGAATTTTGTCAATTTCGAGTAGTTTTTGAAACAAAAATTATCAATGAAAAATTCAAACTGTAGGTTTCAAATATATACCAATAAATCCCAATAGCCCTGTTCTAGGTAGTAACATCAATAATATGTTAAGAAACATGTTTGATTATAGGGAAAAATTACTAAAGCAAACAGCATTTTAAAAGGAATAAGGGCTCTTGAAATTTTTCAGTAGTACATATGATATATTTTTGCCCGATAGTATATGTTATTTGGATTCAGAATCGAAATTAATGTTCCTACTTTAGTATTTTTAACAAAGCCTATTGAAAAGTCACGAAAATTCCCCAGAAATCAAAAGTTACTTACATGTTACGAGAGAGGGTCAAAAGTTACGAAAAATGTAACAAATGTAACCATCTGGCAACGCTGATTGGGATAATTTTGTACGAAAACTGAGTGTGATAAGAACATGTGTTTTGATACATCACAATCACAGTAGCAATATGATTTCGACTATGTTCAAAAAATAGTTAGTCGCTAAGTCCCAATTTTGACGACCCGCTTCCGCTAACTCTCCATTCCATTAATTAAGGATATGAGGGCACAGCCTTACCTCCTGTTCGTCCTAACTGCTGATAAAATGCTAGCGGCAGGCCAGGCTTATCAGCCGTTAAATTGTAACAATACGTGCCGCCATCTTGTTAGCTATCCGTGACGTCATGTGCAGATTCGGGGGTTTCAGGGACACGATATTGCCTTATACATGTATGTAAGTTCACATCATATGTGAACGTGCGGCGGGGTCATTCCGGACGGCAGTTATTACCAAAGGAATACACCCATAGGAAGTTTTGATAACAGAGTTTGTTCCTCTATTGTACAGTTCGTATTACTTTTATTTAACGCCTCACTAGTTCATAGTAATAAATTAGATGGGAAAAATATTTTGACGAAGGGTAACGAAAAACACTGTCACAACGACTTTTAGGTACTTAAAAATACAGAATTACACCCATTGCCGCGGTTAAGGCAGTAAGGCGAAAAAAAAGCGTGGCTAAGGTTGTATAAAACTTAGAGGCAACCTAGTTCTGGTAAGCAAATTACCAAAGTGCCACAAAGTTGGGCCAAAGGCGGAAAAGTGCCAAAAACGGCGCTACGCGGCGAGCTCAAAGGCGCCAAAAATAGCAAAAGAAACTCATCAGAGATTCACCTGCGAAAGCGGACGGATATAATGCGGGCTATGCTGCTCACTACCCAGTATTTCCTTTCAAAAAGTGTAACTTGAATATTTTCAAAGCGGGAACATGCATAATCTACCATCTACCTAGATTCATTTTCTATTTAAAATTGAGATGTATCTCTTGTTTAAAAATGAAACTTGAATAAAGCGTGCCCACTTGAAAATTAACCAATCTTTAATGTTATTGCAACTGTAAATGTAATTTCACTACTGTTAAAATATATGTTTGGGAATGACCGACGTCCAAATTACTTTGATTAGAGCATTCCAAAATACCGCGAACCACTTTTCAATAGAATTATATTTTACGAAGTAATGCCCTAATTAATTTCAGCTACGATGTTAATTAGAATAATACATCAATAATTAACCACATCATTCGGAATGGAATAGACACGCCAATTGGGCGCATTGATTACAGATAAAGCGTTTATGATCGTATGTTATGACAACGAAATGTCCGCCGCAGCTAAACACAGAGTTGTAATCACTTAGATAATAAACAATGCATTACACAACTGTGTTTACAATGGCCATTATAAACAATATTAATTATGGCAATGCAATATTAATTCTGTAATAACATAAACGGCTATAATACAAAGATGTATAGCCAATTAAATGTGATTTAGTGAATGTTTTCATGGCTTTTGCTCATGAACTGCTCTTGAAGAGGCAATGAAATATACATTAGACATGCAGGCAGAAGCTACCGCAGTTACCATAATGTTTGGAATAATTAAATGAGTTTGCGTAGACTTATGGAGTCAGAATTCTCAAAGCAAAGACAGAAATATTTTATAGTTCTATCACTTGAGGTTTGCGGTCTTTGGACGGACTGGTTGAGAGTAGTTTTATAGCATGAATTTGAGAAATTTACTTACACAAGGGTAACAAATTTGCTTAACTAGCAATAGTATAGTCCTCCTCATTGATTTCGACGACGGCGACCCAATACTTAGTTCTTATGTGACTTTGTTCACAATTGAAATAGTTTTGAAAATCTAAGTCTTCTTAATGCTTACACTTTACGGCCGAATCCTTATGCAATACTCATAATGACAGCGACATAAAATTCCCCTTCAAACTTTCATCAGACCCACTGAAGCAGAAATCCCTAAGATTTTAAGACATTCACATTTAACGGCGGGCTTAAGTAGAGTTGGGCATAAACTGCAGAAAAGTGCAATACTAACCGAGGCCTTAAAATCGTGGGCGTGGGGGGATTAGGCTCGGAGGGGGGGAGGGGGTGACGTCACCGCCTGAAGGGAAGTTTGGGCATAAACTGTACTCATACTTAATATTTTTATGACGCGCGCTAAGTGGGCAACGGGCCTTTGCTTAAATATTCGGATTTTTAAGTAACCGGTTAAGTTACTAATGAGTTTCACTAAGTTGCTGGAACTTTGTATTTCCACAGTGAAAAATCCTACTTTGTGTAAGTTTGTATTCCTGGGTTCGAGACGTGGTAAAGAAAAATCGTAAAAAAACTTTGTGTGGACTCAACTTTGTGTAGCAATTGCAGCCCTCAGACAGAAGGACCTGAATGGAATTATATTATAATATTTGCGGCACTCAGATAGCAAGTTCATTTTGTCGTATTAACTTCGCAGTTGAGTTGCTCCCAAAATGTGTGAGGATCGGAGGTATCGCGATAAACGTGGCCATAATGCCTCGCTATTATAAGCAAGTATATATCTATAAATAAATAAATAAATAATACAGCGTCATCTGTTAGTATAATAATCTTTGCCTTCTCGTCACGTCGCAATTGCTGGACGGATTTTAGCCAATTTTGATACCGGGATTGCTGGACATCCAAATATGGTTATAAAAAGCTTTTAATCGACTACAGCCAAAGAAAAAGTTTAACGCGGACGAAATTGCGGGTACCTGCTAGTAAGGTACGAGTACGACCTGTATACCGGGTGTCCCAAGACTATGGGACATCAAGGGAAAGTACCTTAAATATCGTAGATAGGATATTTTGCTAGAAGACTAAATGTTATTTTTAAAAGTTAGTAATTCTTGTTTAATTATTAGTCGTCGGCAATAAATCATTTTCTTAAAATATGACTCAAACATTTTACGTTGTCCCTTTCTTTTAAGATACTATGTTACTTAAAAAGAATTATTATTTTATATCCATTCTTTCGATTGACAACATAAGATTAGGGGTGTTTTTTTTCACATTTAAGTCGATTCGATTTCCAGACGAAGCAAGCAATTCTTAGAAAATCTTTAAATGCAGAATTACTAATTTTTAAAAATAATATCAAGTCTTCTTTCAGCAAAATATCCTATCAACCATATTTAAGGTACTTTCGCTTGATGTCCCATAGTCTTGGGACGCCCTGTTGGTGGGGTGGCTCTACAGGCGTTCGAACCGCAGTCAGTCTGCAGTCATAAATAGCAAAGCAATAGGAATTATGCTAAGAACTACGGTTACAGTATAGGGATCATTGTATAAAAGTTTGCAGCTTGGTGTAGCTCATACTCTCATTGTGTCTAACAGCGGACTGACGCGGTTGAAACGCCTATAGAGTGTAGAATCACCCGATCGTCTATTCCCGGTGTCGGATATCGGGTCGCTTTCGGAAGAGGAGAGCAATCAGGATTTCGTTTAACACAAGGTTTGTGTTTCTGTTTGGGGCCCAGAGGTTGCTATTTTGTCTTATTGAAAAGGGCGCTTTTAAACAACATCTGGAGCTATGAGCTACCTCTAATGGCTTTATTTCTTATTTTATATTGTTCATTTATTTATGTACTCCATTTTCGCAGATTTCTAAGTTATCGTTGTACTTATTGAGGTTTACTTACTTATTTCAACAGTTGATATGAGGTAACTTACCTGAAAAAAAATAACACATCATTTTTAGTCAGGAAGTTATAGTTACAAAAACAGAATACACGGTTAAAAACATCGCAAAATTAAACATGTAGTAGCAAGATTTCAGACAAACGTTTTAAGAAACACCAAATATAGCGCCAGTAACTGTCACATTTTAACTTAAAAACTATACAAATATTCGATTAACCCCATAGATTTCCAGACTCAAATTAGACTTGAACAATTGCCGGCCAAGTTCCCATCCTAACTCTAATGTAATAGGGTCCAATTTGCATCGCATCAGGGCGGGATTACGAGTGGGTCCCAAAGTCCCAGCAGTATTCGAGACGTTCGCGGTCATAATTGAGAGGAGACTCAAATTGATCACGTCGTTAGCTTAATTTAATACCTATTTTTAGTACTTGTTTCTGTTTTCTTAGTACGAGTACAATATAAGTAATTGAACATTTTTTTCAGCTTGGACAATTTTTTTTCGTTTGTCCGTTTGTTCCGATTTCCAGATGTTCCTAGTGTACAGGATGTATTTCTCAACGGATTCTCGTAAAATTTTGTGAGCACGTTCGATAATTATATAGATTGTTTGTTAATTCAGTTTATAATTTTTTTTCAAAATGGCGGACATATAGGGTTTGAAACCGTAAAAGAAATACATATTTCAGCCATTTTCAAACAACTTCGCGAGATCTACATCTCACAGAGCCAATAGTGCTATAGATACGTAAAGTGGGATTGTGTAATATCAGGATTACGTAACTTGTTTACCCTAACCAGACCTTTGCTGGCTGTGTATTATGTGTGGATAGGTTAAGGACCAAAAAAGTTAGACGAAGGCCTTAGCCATAAAAAAACGAGAACAATACAATTAAAATTTTCTTTGTGCGACGTAATTTGACGATACAATAAGAAACCTTAAAATAGAACATTACTAGATGGTTAATTGTTGTAGCACAACGGACACTTCGATACAAATTTTAATTGAGTTGGTTAAGGTGGTAAATTTTTTGATCTTCAGCTTTATCATAGGAAAATTATAACGCATCCGACCACGTTTAACACGTATATGAGCGCGAGAGTTACGGCATTTATCCCATAAAGGGATTTTCATATCACTTTGGCACTTTGGAACCATCGATATAATAGATACGTCCTAACTAGAACACTAGAGGTATTAAGAACCAATATGGCATTCGTGCTCAATGCGGTAGGTTATCGTTTAAACTATTACTTTGGACCAGAATGCGAGGACCCCGTGTTTGCCTTCAGGATGTGGCCTTATTAGGACTAGAGATTACATTCAGATATTGGTGTAAACCGCAGCCAATATGGGCTAGTTGGTTGCCAACATTGACGTGTAACAAAAAGGCACTGCACAAATAAAATGTATGATTACATAATTTGAGTGTGATTCTTTGGAACATTATTAGTAAATTGAAGCGTAGTTAGTAAGTCGTGTTCGTATTGTTTGTGTTTAATAATGTCTTGGCCAACCCAATAACATGTCAAAAAGACAATTCATCTCAGTTAGCACATTAGTGTGTTTATTCTCTGCGCGATTATTCAATAACATTCGCAAATTAGTCGAGCCATCCGTCACGGCCACACGCGACTCTCGCCCTTATGTCTAATGGTCCAATTAATTTTGATAAATGACGTCTGTGACGAGTAGATTGGGAAAGGTTTGGGATTCTATAAATGTCGCACGAGAGGTTTATTGTGAAGGACAACTTAATGTTGGATAATTGCGTTGTATTCATTAGTACAGTGCACCTTCAAAACTAACATTAAAATAACTTAGGAAATAAAAAATAAATATTAAGGGACAATCTTACACAAATCGACCTAGTCTCAAGTCTCAAACTAAGCAAAGCTTGTACTGTGGGTACTAGACGACGATATACATATATAAGTACATATCGTCGGGGATAGTGCAATACCGCGTAAGTAACAAGTGTAGATACGAATCAATTTTCAAACAAATGATAAGTATTTTATTGAAACTGACAACTTTATCGACAGCTGTTACTTATTTACGCGGTATTGCACGATCCCCGACGATATATAGATGAAATGAAATGAAATATGAAATGAAATAATTTATTCAATAAGAAGGCCACAGGGGCACTTTTACAAGTCAGATTGTGATTCTACCGGCATTTCGCAAGAGGAGACCGCTGTTGAGAAGAAAGCCGAAAGAAACTCAACAGTAAGTCATTTTTTCGTAAATTATACTTATAAACTAATACAATTATATTATAACTAGGTAATTGAAAGAAAGGAAGAAAGAAAGAAAGGGTTTCGCAAAGGCACCTCAATAAACATGGCAATTTATGACTTGGTGAGAAACGCAATGATTAATATAGACAAGAGGAATTTGTCATGTGCCATCTTTATGGACATGACAAAGGCCTTTGACCATGTAGATCACCAAATACTTATAAAAAAACTACATCATTATGGGATTCGTGGTAATGGTCTCAAACTTATTGAATCCTATTTACACAATAGAGAACAATACACTGAATTAACTCAGATTTGCACCTCATCTAGGAAAGAAAAAAGTTATAAATCGGAATGTAGATTAATTAAACACGGAGTACCCCAAGGAAGTGTGCTAGGGCCCTTGTTATTTCTGATTTATATCAATGATATAATTAAGTGCACCCAACATCCCATGCTGCTATTTGCTGATGACAGCACTATCTTGATAAACTCAAATGTAAACACCAGTTATGCTGATGAAATCGAACAAGCTATTAGAAATGTCATTACTTGGCTAGAAGCAAATAATTTAAAAGCTAACCTAGGAAAAACATGTGTAATGCAATTTAAACAAAGAATTGAGGTTCCGAAATTACACATTACCTTTAAAGGAACAGTTATTGAAGAGACTGATACCACCAAATTTCTAGGACTGCATATAGATAGTAACATGTCATGGGAGACACATTCCATAGAAGTTTGCAAAAAACTATACAATTTCTCATATGCACTTTACAAGCTAGCGAATACCAATGGTCAAAATACTGTTTTAGCTGCATACCACGGTTTTGTAAGCTCAATCTTGCGCTATGGAGTTATTTTCTGGGGCAATTCATCATATAGAGATATTCTATTTAGAGCACAGAAGCGTTGCATAAGAGCAATTTGTAAATTGAAACCAGTAGAAAGCTGCCAGCCATATTTTAAATCTTTAAAACTTTTGACTTTACCCTGTATTTATATTTTCGAATGTTGCATGTTTGTGAAGTGTAATCCGGAGTTGTTTCCAATACAAACGCAGTCAGTTAACCTCCGTCAGAGGAAACATAAACTGAAATTGAATGTAGGGAATACCGCTCTGATGGAAAAAAGTTTCATATCTATGGCACCAAAAATATTTAACAAGCTTCCTGAGGAGCTAAAATTGGAGACAACAAATACTTTTAAATATTTATTAAGAAAGTATTTAATGGATAAATGTTATTATAGTGTTAAGGATTATTTTAATGACTAAATAGACACAATTTATTTATTTCTTAATGACAAATTTTAGAGACCCTCTTTTTATATAGTGTAACTGACAGTACAATTAGTTTTTTTTTTTTTAAGTAATGGTTATTTTATTTAAGATGATTTTAATGATCCTTGACATGTTTTAATTTTAATGCTTTTAATATTTTATGATTTTCAATAATTTTTCTTTTTTATGTACATGGCGAAATTTCGTACGCCAAAAGGCACATCATAGCTGTACTATGTCTCACAAATGTCACCTTATTTTACCTATGCATGACGAAATAAATACTTTTGAATTTTGAATTTGAATTTGAATTGATACATATATGCTAGAGGAGATGTAAGATAACATCCATCACCCAGGAACAAATATTCGAGTTCATCACACAAATATTTGCCCAGGCTGGGATTCGAACCCAGGACCGCCAGCTTAACGCGGCTCAACCACGTCGTCAAAAATCATCTACTTATTATAATAACTTTTTTCAAAATAATGTGTTGTTACTACTAATTTCAATTTCATAGATTTTTCCAGTGCAACCACAAACCCGCTACTGTCAGTGTATTGGCCCCAATGTTGGTCCAAACACTGCTCTCAACCTAACAATAAGGCTGGTTCGCAGGCGGTCCTAAGCTTAATAATTAATCGAAGACCCCGCCCGCCTCTCTTATTACAAGTGGATCTTATATTATTAATAATAACTAGACTAGTCCAGAATCACAAACATCTTGTTATTAAAATTTAGATGGAATGTGAGACATAAATTCTAAGCTTGGTTATATTTTACAAACTTTTATATGAATTATATAAAATAGTACAAGCTTTGCTTAGTTTGGGACTAGGTCGATTTGGGTAAGTTTTATTTATATAATTGCAATATTTGTAGTTGTGTTGGAGTCATAGTTCCAAGTCAAAGCTTGAAGGTTTGACCTATTTCCCGGGCACCGATTGGGCTAACATTTAGTTTACCTACGTAACTTCGACGACATGGCGACACAAGATAATATTATTATATGGAACGATGCAGTAGGTCTGATGATGGAGTCAGAACTCTACAATAAAATAACGAAAACCTCCGATTTTGGGGTCTTTAGTCTATACTAAAGACCCCAAAATCGGAGGTTTTCTACTCACTAAGACTATTCTTGGTGAGTAGTTTATGGATATGGATTAAGAAAAGTACAGTCAGCAATAACAACTTGTCACTGACATGTCATTTTTGACAGAAACTTATTTAGGTACTGACTATTATTTGATTATATTGAACCCAAATCAAGAATTTGTAAAATTATCATTCCAGGTTTTTTAATACTTCTGTGGAAATACCCTAAATATCTCAACTACAGCACTGATTCAAATGCAATGTGCAATAAGAACCAAGTTTTCATAGTCGACATGTTTGCTTCTAACAAAACTAACGAACACAAAGAGCGCTAGACTGTAATTTAATTAAAAAAAAAACTGTAAAAACGCCGGCAAACCGCCAGTCCAGCGGAATCAAACAAAATGGTTATTGTTAGGTCTTTAGAAATCAGATACTGCCGGGGCCACCCCCTCCCTCCACCCTCTGGCCGCTTCCTTCAGACTATCGGGCAGCTACGTCGGTCTATATTGGACGTCAGGCCGTCCTGATGTAAATAAAGCGGTTTGAACTGGATTTTGAATCGTTCGGCCTATTAAAGTGCAACATTGAAGATAGATGGCGTTGTGCTAAATCGGTCTTTCGTGATACGGTCAATATGAAAAATTACATGTCTAGACAAGAAAAAAAATTACTTCACTCTTCGAATTTGGAAGCCGTATATCCTTACATTCTTAGACAGGTTAAAGTGGTCCCGGGTCGGCATGCCCTCAGACTAAGTGGAAGGATGATCTACAGATTGTGATTGGTCACGTACTGTCTGGCGTGCAACTAAAATAGGCTGATATGGCATACAATTAAAATAGTAAGGACCAAACCCGCGACTACAAGTTTCTTAGTTCTATAACCGCCCATTAATTAAACTCATGTCTCTAGCACTTAAAAGACATGATGTTGAGCTTCTGTTCACTTCTGGGCAAGTAAATTTCCAACTTAACCTAATTTCCTTCTTACAAAACGAATCGATTGGAGGAAATAAGGTATAGGTGAGCTCAAATAGGGCCGCATCAGATATGGTCAGCTTTCGTCGGTTCACGCCACTTGATTGATGCCTTTATTGTGTTGTGGGCGAGTAGCGAGGCGAGTGGCCAGTCAAGTGGCGAGTAGTCAGTCGAGCAGAGCAGACATGTCTCAAGTTTTTCATGGGTACACGTGCAATGTTTACATGGATATAATGCTATATTTTGTATACTGACAAAACATAAAAAAATATGACAGTTGAAGGGATTGTACTGTCATTGGCTTTACGTTTCATAAAGTTACGAGTATTGTTGAACACTCGGTGACGGATAATATATGAAACAAATGCATTATGGAATGTCTGATAAAAAGATTTTAGGTTCAATCAATATTACCTTAATATTTTACCTTTTATATATTTTAACAGGGTTATATATTTTAGAAATGTGCATGTTTGTAAAGAGGCATATGTATTTATTAAAAACAACAGCGAGCAAACCAACGGAATTCTGGACGGTTTCACAAATACGTTCATAGGACAGCGTTGTACTCAAATTAATCAGTTTTTCATGTGCATTTTAACAGTGCATAAAACACAAGAGCTTCCTTTATATAAAACATTTAAAACTCAAGTATTGCAACTGTTAAATGAAATAAATCTATTACAGTGTGAAAGATTTCCTCTCTCATGAAATGTATAGGTAATGTCCAAATTATTTGCATGCTAATATTTAAGTACAGACAGCTGAATACGCTACCTATTGTCACATACCATACTATGATATTTATGTAGGTAACAACTTATTCTTAGTAAATAAATATTATTATATTCTAATAAACGGAACGAACGAATAAAACATGTTGAACACGAACATTGAACACTTTGTTAGCACGTGCGAACCATTAACGAATTCCGTATTCTACCTATATGTTCGTGTTCACCATCATTTTGTTCGTTCGTGTGTACATGGCTATAGTGTTTCTAATATTCGTGAACAATAAATTATAGGCCAAATTAGAATTCGCTTTGTAATCTGAGCTAGTTGGTTGACGAGAGACTTAAGAGACTTCGGATCGGATCTTCGGACAAATCCATTTGTGCGATTCGAAATGCATAAGTGATAGCTCCTTAACCGAGACGTCACTCTAGGCTGAGATCTCAATACAAGTACCGAATGAGGCTGACAGAACAGCCAAAGACCTTGTTCATGTTAATTGGAGTATATTTATCCCCCGATAACAAAAGACGGGAGTACTATGTTTAAATTAGGCATTAATGCGTCTGTAAGTCTATAGTATCGTAGCAATTGAACGGATAGCTAGATTTTGATCTAGTGTTTCGTTTTAAAGGTGACTTGATGGAGAGTTGTGTACAAAGATTTACGCGTCAGGGTTTTATCGTTTCACCGATTTATCTAAAATGGTTAGCCTTATAATTTTCCGAAGCATCGGACTGGTATCTGGCGAGTGACTGGCACAACTGGCTCGCTCGCCTGACGGGGGCTAATTTAGCTGGCAACTCAGACAAGATTACACCGTGATTGAGTAGTCTAAAACTTGGCCTAGCCTCTAGCGATGGAAAAATAGATCGAGGGCAGTTCGATATTCTATATTCTTAACCGCGTTACTTATGTAAATAGTGTGTAGTGCGTAATAATTGCCATTACGCATAGAATATCTACCTGCGCAAAACATAAAATACCAGTTGTGTTAAAGTTGTTAAAGTATTTAAAGTAAGAAAGAAAAGTGCTAGAAAAGAGAGATGACATTTAAAATCCGTGAATAGTCCTTTGAAGGTTAATTTGTTGTTGTGTGTTTGAAGGTTAACTATTTATTTATAATTATAATAACAAATAAGACAACAGATGGCATAATACAAGCATGTAACAATGTATAGAACGTATAGTGCAAGTGCAACTATGCAGATACTCGATCGAGACCCAGCCTAAACCCGTCCAAGCAAAAAATCCATCACGCAAAATGAAACATGGAAGGGGTGAACGAAAAATTCTTACTCATTAAAAACTTTTCAACGCTTAATGAAAATCTTATTGAACCCTGCACTGCGGGTGCATGGTTCCGGGGGCGGCGGGCGGAGGGCGGGGGCGAGGGGGCTGAAATGGTCCAGCTAAGTGTATTACAGTCGGATCGTTGCCTTTGATTCGTCACATCAAAGAAGATCTCGTTCGTTCGCTGCTAAATCGAATCAGAGCGGCTTTGTTTCTCAACTCCGGTAGGTAAATTTGTAAAAGGATAGTTCCTATTGCGAATAACAATTTTATTGGCGACGAGAGCTATGTATTAAAGGAGGCTCTGAATAGTTTTGTTCAAGTTGCGATCTCGTTATGTCACTTCTCGCAAGTTTTGGAGCATTGTTCCTTATGATGAAAAACGAATAGGATCACGTCGATTTTTAGTTATAGAGCCGACTATCGATTGAAGTAAAAACTCTACTAGCAAAGAATATGAGCTGCAGTTCGACTCACACACAAACCAAGCTGATTACTCAAATTTTAAGCACGACCTAAGTGTTAACATACTTGGTAGAGTATAAAGTAAAACTAACCCGATCCAACACTTAAGTCAAGCACCAATCGAAGATCGTGTAAAAACCTGACCCACATTTCTCCTAATTTAAATTTCAAAAGCCTACTTACCACCACAATCCGATTTGGCATGGCGCTCGACGCAAAGCAAAAAGAAGCTAATCCCGGAGCGTTAAAACTAAACCAATACCTATTCTTATACCTACTTCTAGACTTCAAATCGGCCTGCGGCTTATGTAATCGCACGTGACTGGGAACTTCAGCTGGCTAATGCGTTAACCTCGTAACCAACTGCTTAACTTTCCAAAGGCAACCCCATCCCGCTGCCAATAAAAACCGAATTCCTGCCAAACGCTTTCTATACGAGCTCGTGGAAGTTACCGACAGATTTTGGCAGCGCTGAAATGCATTTCGTTGAAAAATGTAGTGCCTTATTTCGAAAGCGCACTCGTGCTATAAAATAACTTTACCGACCCGTAAAGAAACCTATAAAGGCGCCTTAAAAAACAAACGTGCTATTTTGAATCGGGGTGAAATACAATAGTAATGCAATCAGTAAAGCAATGAACCTCGCGATAAATGAGTAGGTATTAGTTCAAATTAAATTGGTATTATTGCAGAGTTTGATATGCAAGAACTGAATGCTTAGACTAATAAAACGAATCTATTCAGCATAATTTAACTGTGCAAAAGTCAGCGAAACTTTGTTTATTCATATAAAGCAAGCGTGTTCAGCAGTTTACCACAAACCAGACGCAACAGTTGTAGTTAATGACATTTGTACAACTAGCATTACAATATGTCGCTAAGTTTATTTTTTGGGGCAGTAAAAATCATAATTTAACAGAAGCTGAGCAAGACTACTTTCTGGCCAATAAAAACTAAGTTTATCATTATAAATCTGCTATATCACAATCAACAAATTCAAAAATCAATCACGCTAACTCAAAATCCAAATTAACCCAATCCATCTCCGATTCTCACCAACCCGTTGACCAACTGTTATCGTAAAGAGCTAAACCGCCTCAGTCTAAGCAATCGCTTAGTTCCTTCTCTAGGACAGAGACTGAAATTGTTTTCGCAATCGGCTGGCAGGCTCCGAGCGGACGTGGCAGGCCTACCGATGCCCACTGCTATTGCCAACTTGTCGTTACTGCTTGTGTTTAGTTTTCTTCGATTTAATTTAACCGTGCCTCAAGTGCTAGCCCGCGTTTTAGAATGCTGGATTCAGCGTTATAAATTGCCTTTAGTACAATATTGCTAGGTTTATTGATAATATTGTAGCTTCTGCGCATACGTAGGTAATGACTCTTGTGACGCATCTTATTTTATATTATTGGAAAGTCGAAAATTTAAATCATTCATATAATATGCGCAGTTAGTGTGGTTCTTAAATGAGTAATCAATCATTGGTGCAAGTCGGAATACAGACGGGATAAGTTATCGTCACTTGTCAAGCCTTTATGAGTTTATACGAAGATATAATAACACTGGTATTTTCTTTCTCAATCTCTAAATTCAAATTACGTCAAATGTCCATAAGTAACAAGCGAGTCATTTCCTACTTGTACCAGAGGCACGCTCTTACAGTTTCAGGCCTACTGTAGTAAGCTAAGCTAAAAGTAGAAACTTTTCTACTTATATATCAGGGACCACGAGTAATAGTGTAGAAACATTATAAACTGAATTTATTAGATCAGAACTGCTAAAAAATTAAACGGTTCCCACAATGCAGTTCGGCCGTGAATAAATAAGGAGCATCGGCATATTCTCTTTTGGCTCACACAAGCTCATATTTCCTTCCACACTTTCATTCAAATTTAAATCTTATTTCGCAAGCTTTTTAGGTTAATTCTTGAAAGATATTTTATTAAAAGATGCGAGGTTTTGAAAGCGTATCAATATCGCGATATGGGTTGAATAGGTAATTCACGATACAGCCATTTGGTTGGATTTATTTATTAAGTGCTTCGAGATTTTGCGGGAAATAGTCGAGTTTCTAGCTAGAGTTTTTTTTTATATTTGCCGGATGAAAAGGTCATTGGCCTTAAATTAGAGTTTAGTTTGTTAGCTTACGGCTTACTTCTCAGTAAACAAAACACATACAGGCAAAGGAAAATCTAATAGCAGTGAATTACGTATGCAAATATACTGAATGACTTAAAAAACGTAACGTGATTCCAGAATTTCTTTACCGTGAACCTTGTTAGGACCGAAAGACATCAAAGAGGAATATGAAAATAACGTAGGCACAAAAATGTAGTCCAAACATGTCATGTACGAAATGTTCCATGTAATTAAATATATTTTGATTACCCCAACGAGTAATATGAAGGACATTGGTTTATGACAGTGTTTTTATAACAGACTAGCTGTGCCCCGCGGTGTTACCCGCTCATCCCACGGGAACACTAAATTTATTCGGGATGAAACGTATCCTATGTCCTTCCCCGGGACTTAAACTATCTATATACCAAATTTCATCTAAATCGGTTCAGCGGTTTTAGCGTGAAGAGGTAACAGACAGACAGACAGACAGACAGACAGACATACTTTCGCATTTATAATATTAGTATGCATAACCTTAGTTATTGACTTCAGTGGTAAGGCTGGGTTGGACCAGACAAGATAAGCAAAGATTACATATCTAGGTACGTTACTTTTTAATTGTCAGAAAGACAGTATGAAAAGCTCAACATTATTTGGTCATTAAAATACAAAAAATCTCTACCAATTACAAAACTGACTACATATTCTGGCGTAGCGGACGCTGCAGTTTCTCGTTTTTAAACACAAATTAGTTTCGTTGGCGTATTTAGGCACGTGCCCCGGCTGGATGTGTCTACTGTCTAGTGTCAGCTGCAATGCAAGGGTCTTGGCGTGTCACGTCAAGATACAAGCAGAAGCGACACTAATAATCATGAAGAGCGAAATTATATCCATTTTTTTTTTATACTCCATTCATTCTGACCTGTCTTACCTGTCTTATGACGATACAGAGAAGTTATTAATTGTATTAAAGTGAGTGATTTATTATTTTTAATTATAGTTTATATACTTTTTACTTTAGGGACGCATAAATGTTGTTCCCGTAGGAACCCATAGTATATATTTTCTTAATTTATTAACATATAAGCATTCAATAGTGTTTAAATTTTTGCATATGAATAAGTTGTCATTGTTTGTCCTTTTCTCAGCCTGAAACACAGGATTATCCTAGTTCAGGCGCGTAGTATTATCGTCTCGTCTAGTTATAAGACTGTTTAGTCCGTAGTCATCACAGCTGTAATATGTTTTTTGAATAAATTTATTATTATTATTATTATTATTATTCTGTTTAAGCATTTAGAGTTCTTTTTATTTTCTTTGAAAACCTTTTTTTACAGCTTTACTACAAAAAAATGTGAGAATGTCCTACTTACGGGTCGGCCATTGAACTTACTTGTCCACCTATGGCTTCGTTTTCAGCCTCTACTAATTTTGTCATTGTTTAAACATACTAAAGATATGGGAAGGTATTGATCATATTTTAATTGATAGTGATTTATTCCTGCTTTCATTTTTTTATGTATTTCAGCACAAGTTTAAAAATATAATAAAGAAGCGGCACCAATAAGAAAACATACTTATGATTATATTTATGTGTGCTTAATCAGTGTCAAAATTATTGCGAAATAGTCGTTCATACTGTGCAACGAATTTTACGTGATATTTAATATATATATGCACATGTTTTTTCAGTATCAAAAGTATGTAAGAACTTTACTGTTCACGTTTTATGTACTTTGACATGTACAAACCGTGTTCTTCAAAATTCTTTACAGCAAAAAGTATAAATGGACGATAAAATTAGTTAAAAGTTGGCCGTTCAAAAACCGCTCCAGCGCTCCACTTGGACAGTAAATATGATTCGAGTAAGTAAATAATTGCAGCATGTTGTTCGGCGATCTTGCGGCTAACAAGAAATGTTTCTAGAATGCATGCTCTTGCTCTTGCTCGAGTGACATTCGCTTCGGGTGCAATTGCTTGCTTATGAAATATGCTGGCCCTTATGAGAATATAGTAACTTGGCCGATATGGTATTTTGTGTTCTATGGAAATAAGGTATTAAAGGATTTGCTCGTGTTTTATCGAGAGATGTTCCTTCGAATGTTTCATTTCATCGATATTTATTTATTCTTTACAATAAATTTAGCTTTATAGCGGAATTATACTGAAATTAGATTTATACCGTCTCGGACGCCAACCCTGATAATTATTTCCCTATTGCAGCGATTGGCAACCTTTTTATATATTTGTAATTAATAAATAATAAATAAATCAAAATAGAGAGACAGTCTTACACAAATCGACCAAGTCACAAACTAAGCAAAGCTTCTACTATGGGTACTTATTGGACGACGATATAAATAAAATATAAATACATTTTATATAGATAACATCTATGACCCAGTAAGAAATATTCGAGTACAACACATAAATATTGCCCTTGCTGGGATTCGAACCCACGACCGCCGGCTCAGTATGCAGGTGCACTACAAACTGCGCCAACAGGGTCGTCGTAGTTGTAATAGATTCCTATGAAATGAAAAAATCAAGGGCCGTAAAGAAGATAGGCTGCCAACCGATGGCCTAAATAATAGCATATGATTGAGACGGTCATCAAGCCAGCCGCAGCGAAGCTCGGACCTCAGCCAGTTAATCACGGCCGCGTGGCCTGGACGTGTGCGATTTATACCCGGGCTAATTCCTCTGCTATGTCGGCTACTAGGTTGCACATTAAGAACTTTACGAGCTGGAACTACTGTAACCTATGCTGTTATAACATGACTACAGGATACCCGCTACTCTAGTTAGGTATAGCCCTCTTTTTTGGTGTGTGTACCAAGAATAAGGTAACCGCAACGACCGCTAGGGACGACGAGTACTTGAGTGGCGATCACGCACTACAAGTCGCAGCAGCTAAGGCGGTCTCACTACATGATAAAAGTAGCAGGAGTTCTCTGGATGCGGTGGCGCAGCATTGGTCATGGTGAAGTTTTTTGGGGTGGACTTATCCCCAGAAATTTATGTTTTTGGCTGATGGTGATGATGATTATAAAATTAAAAGAGGAATCTTGACCGAAACAAAACAAAAATCATCAGCAGCGGTTGGTACGGACGGTACAACACCGCGGGATTCCGGTAGTAATTTTAAAATGAACATAGTTATAATATAAACCGACGTGTTTGCTAAAAAAAAATCTATTGAGTTTAATGTAATAGTGTTAAAAATAATATTATGACCATTTATTTCTTTATGCAAAATCTCGCGGCATTGCACCGAGCCGCTGATCATCAGAATTAGTCGTATTTAGTACACAACAAAAGAACACCCTCCGATAAACCTCTGGCGCACACAGCGCATGCACGTATCGAGACGGCAATAGTAAATATCTCGCGCGCCATTACACCTGAGCGTTCCAATTCTTTTTAAATTTAGTTAACTCCGCCATCTGCACTCCTTCCTTTATAGCATATATTTATACGTTCCGGTGATATATCGCTGCCGGTAATACACCTTTTATTTGTTTCCTCGCAGTTCTACTGAACGAGTTTAGCGAGAAAAGGTTGGAGAGCCCTGACTTTTTGACAACTTGATAAGTTCTGCTGCAATATGTTTCAATTTGAGCATTAGCGTTATTTGATTTGGATGAAAGACGGCGCTAGAATATAGTGCAATACCGCGTAAATAACACCTGTCGATAAAGTTCTCATTTAAATCAAATACTTAGCATTTGTTTGGATATTGATTCGTATCTACAATTGTTACTTATACAGTATTGCACTATCCCCGACGATATCCAATCTCTACCATACCGGTATGACTTTAAAATATACGTTTATCTATTGCCATTTTATTGACATTGCTGTGATATTATTTTTATGATTACCTACTCAATCAATTGACGCAAAACACTGTAGTTAAATTCAATGATAACGGCATCATCTAAGTACATACAAAATACAAAACAGAGAATGTATTTGTTTCTAATAATTTTAAACTCATAAATCGATTTTGTTCAACGTAGATACATTTTCATAGCGTAGCTGTAATATTTATACACTAAGAGACGTAAACACTGCTACGCGTGCTACGAGCTGGCTACGGCGCTACGGCGTAGCCGCGTAGCTCGATAAAACAAAACACCGCCGCCTATACACAAAATGTCGTATCGTTTTAGAACATTCTTGGTCGTTACGCCCTTCTGCGTTTGGAAGTCTGGCAGTAAAGGGTAATTGAGCGAACGGTGCGATAATAAATGTGCAAGCAAATATGGGCATAGACGACAATGTTGTTTGTTACGTATTCGCTATCGGAAACATGTTTTATTAGATCCGGTTATGGCTTGATTAGGCATTACTGCTGGCATGATACGAATAAGTAGACGCGTACAGAACATACACAGACAAATTCAACTTGCCATGGACGTAACGCCAATTTGGGTGATATATCAATCACATTGGGGTTATATGTACCGTCGCGGCCATGGTGAGCTTCAATATGCAGTTATAAAGGATAAATAAGAAGCCAATTTCTTATGGGATGGGGATCGAACCCACGATCTCTGCTTGACCGGAGCACTGCTCTCACCACTGAGCTTATAGGACCGCTACGCGGATACTGTGAAATGATAGCTTCTTATCCCGCTTTAAGCGCCCTCTGTATGTTTCTGTTTATAATGCTTAGCGCATTAGCCAAACTTCTGAACGCACACATTCACACACGCACACTGTCCCACCGCGAAAAGAAATATATACAACAGTTATGTCACAAATTAATATGCATGGTTCTTAGCCATTTAGCCGCGTCAGTTGTGAAGGAGAACAGGTCTTCGGGGTTTCCAGGGTGGGGTCTGACTGAAGGGGCATTCCTGTGCTATGTGATGGACAGTTTGCGATTCGGCACCACAGTTGCAGCGGGGCGAATCGATCCAGCCGCAAAAATGTTTAAAATGTGCGCTTCACCCAGCGCAGTCGGTTAAGTTAGCATCATTCGTGACGCAGGAGGCCGAACCTCTTTATTTTCACACTGGGCGAGAGAAGCAATTAATATGCAGTGTGTAGTGACCAAATAAAAGTGAAATTTAATCAAGTGTGACAAACAGAAGACTAGTGGTATACATTTATGAAACATGTAATGTCTCATTGTTATTTAAATGTTTATATAATCCACTAGCTGTGCCCCGCGGTGTTACCCGCTCATCCCACGGGAACACTAAATTTATTCGGGATGAAAAGTATCCTATGTCCTTCCCCGGGACTTAAACTATCTATATACCAAATTTCATCTAAATCGGTTCAGCGGTTTTAGCGTGAAGAGGTAACAGACAGACAGACAGACAGACAGACAGACACACTTTCGCATTTATAATATTAGTATGGATTGATACAAAGACCAAAGCACCAACAAAATTTAAAATGCGTAACCTGGCGGAAGAGTCCGGGAATCGAACCCGGTACCTCAGGATTACCTACCGGTTCACCGTGTTAACCTCTCCACACAATCACACACTCATTTTTTTCTTTGTGCTTTGATCTTTGTATCAATGGTTTACTAGTGGCATAGTTACCGTAGGCTATGCTTCCAGGCCCTCAAGTTCATAGGTGCCCTTAATCAATATCGTACGGATTCTGGATGACAACACGAACTAACATGATGAAATTGAACCGGCGCATAACAGTTTGGGAAGACTTTTATGCGCCGGGGCCTTAAGTCGCCTAGCTACGCCACCGAGCACATCGCTAGGTTAGTTGTCAATCGTTATCTATGGCAGCCATGGAGCTGCTTTAAATACATAAATATTATAAGGTTCCAGGAGTTTCCTCAAGTAAAACCAGTCATAAAGGCGGCTAATATCGGCCGAATCACCGATCAGCCAACTTCGTAATTGAATAAATCCCTACTTAAGTCAAAACTTCTAACACGGCGATTAAGATTTTAATTATCTCGCCCAAAAATAATAAGACTTAATTTGTCGATAAGTTCTCGGGGATTTCTGGTTTAATAAGGACGGATAAAGTGCCCTCAGGATAAAGGAAATGCGTATAGCATTAAATGGGAGATTGAGTGATGCTAATCATGTTTTGGAGTAATCAAATTGATTAATTTTTGAATATTGATTGAAGGAAAAAGATCAAGAGAACGTAGCCCAACCAGATGGACAGACCAGGTCCGCTCATCGCTCAACACCAAATTGCACGATGCACTCCATGACGCAAGGGACAGACACAGGTGGCGGAAACTTATCAAGGAAAAAATACTTCTGCATCCAGAGAATCGCGACCCTCAGTAATGAGGAACACGACGCGAGGAGGAGGAAGCAAATAACCATGCGCACAACAAGCGGACACTGCGGCCTAAGACATTGGAGGCTATCTATAGTGTTAGTTTGCCTTTAGGTAACTAAAAAATATTATGACAAAGTATAACAGGAAACGAAAGCGTATAAGTTAGAGACGTTTTGTTGCGTTTAAAATGACGAGTACCTACATTGGAGGCACTGCAATCTGGACTTAGTAAAGAATGTGTTTGCCAACGCTGCCTGAGACAGTCTCACTCTCGTGTCGCACTCTTCTCTGAGGCGCCGGGCTCGCGAGATATCGGGGTCCGAAGTCGGAGTTTGACAGTTCGGAACTGTCAAACCCAATATTCGACTGACGTACTCGCAAACCGGATGGCCTATCGACTCCGGAACTTCTCCCCTGCTACCGGGATCAGGCCTCGCCCAAAACGGGGCAGGTCAAGTCAAGACAAGTAATTTCACTAATAGGTCACCACATTTCCTGTGCAATTGATTTCTGGATCACTTTACTTTTAAAACAATAATGTCACTTTAAGTAACACGAATAATGTTTTGCAGAATATTTTGTTGTTATAATAACTAAAAATAAATACGTTTATGCGACAATTGTCCAAAAGCTAACGAAAACGGTCTTTACGTCGCCACATTTCAACACAGACGTCATCGCTCCCCTGTCGCTGTCTTGTCCACAATTAACGTTCAAGTTTTCTCGCCAATGGAAAATAATTGCTATTGAGTTGCGAATTCTGATATCTGACTCGGCGCCCGTAATTGGTGCTAAAATAGCGAATTCCCTTGACAACACTTTAACAGGGGAGTGACAATTGGTTTTTAATTTCTGATTCGAAACAGGACCCTTTTTCTGTTGCTGCAGTTTTTGCGACGTGATTCTCTGTCGCAGTCCAATTAGGAGTGGTTACTGATTTATTTGTTCTTGTTCACACTTGTGGATACCTTTCTTATACTTAGTTTAATGTCGCTATTTTGATAGGTATATAGAATTGATTCAGACTCTCCGTCAAGACAGTAAAATATTTGTAGATCCAGTAGCGTATTCATATAAAATAATATTCAATCACAATTAGCTACTTTTGAATAAAAAATGTTAGGAACAGGCATATGACGCGATTATTCATTGTATATATATTCAATTACAAATTACAGAAAATAAAAAAACACAGGGGAAATCTGTTTAATTTCTATTTTACAAATTTATGATAAAATATTAATTATTTATCTTGATAATGTTGAAATACCCGCCAAACACAACACTTCATCCAACCCACAATTAGCAGCTAAATCGAAACGTGAAAATACATGAAGCTTCGCCGTTGAAACCGGCAAAGCGCAACGACTCTTGGATATAATTATGAGATTCTTTGCAACAAATAAGAATAATTCCAGCTCGTGTAGGGTCACCATGCTGAATGAGAATAAAATTACATCATTAAACTATTGCGTTCATAAATTTTAATGTAGGTAAATTGTGTCAACTAGTAGCTGCACCTCTAGCATAACTGTCATACACGACTATTTCTCGCGCGAGATAATTGCCTGTCTCTTTCTATGCAGTGATGTGAGATAGTGACGGGTAGCGCTATGTCACGCGACAAGAGTCGCAAAGCATAGTTGTGCTAGACGTGCTGGTCAAAAACTGTGTGCAATTGATTTAGCTCTACTTAGGTAATACGCGATGACTGAATCAAGATATGTATCTATTGCTAACATTAGACAACAGGACTGTCTAAGACAGATTGCGGATGCTGAATTGTGGTACTACAGGACTAGAAGGACCTCTCTAGGTCAGCTGAAGAATTTGTCCTTGCATGAAGTCCAGGGCTTGGATTCATTGAATTTGGAAGTGTAGTTGGACGTGATCGTAGTAACATAAAAGAGTAATTAAAAAAAAAACGCCTCAATTGGATGTAAAATCCGCATACAACCAGTTTCTTGGCAACCCTACGCCGACTTCGCCCTCTCACTTAATTATTACTAGATAACTTATCAGTCATGGACCCCCACTCGGAAGCGAGGGGGGTAATTTTTCGCGAGTTTCCTCCACTGTTACCAATTTGGCGGGAATTAATGAAAACAAGGCGGCCCGATTGAATGGTTTTGTCTTTAGCCCAAATTCCGCGAGTGATCGGTCGTTCACATTTAGGTGCTATTACAAGCGACACTTTTAGCAAGGTCTTTTACAAGTTTCGATTAGTATAATTGACCTATTATACGTTGTTGGTAACCAATTATATGTAGTAACCGACATAGTACTCAAAGTAAACCAGGCAACGGAGAGGGCACACTTAAGGGCAGATTTAAGAATGAATGGCTGATGGAGTTAGGGTTTTTTGATTAAGAGACCGCTAACGTAATATGACCTGACCCAGGTCTATGCAGTTGTTTATCGTAGATGTCTACGTGAGTATGAGAAAAACTAGGATTCGCATAAGACGGGTAGAAATGACGATTACAGTTGACAGTGTCTCGCCGCTCACAGAAGTTCATGAATTAAATTTGCATTAAGACTTGTAGAGTAGGTACTCGAGCGACGTCGATAGCGAGTGACTAACAAGCAAATGGACTAGCAGCAGGGCTCATTAGACCGCCGAAGTTCAACTACAAAGCTCATCCGACAGACAAAGGACTCAATGGTGGACAAAAATTTTACTAATGGTTCTCGGGCCGAAGTGTAAAAATAAATATAGATATTACTCAAATTCTGAATGTTTTGCCATAGATAATATAAGAATCTTCTTTATTCCACATTTCGACAAATATGAAATATGTATAACATGGATATATCGTGTGCATGCGATAAATAAAGTGGTCTAAAGACCAAGTCTTCGTCCTCTAGTACCCATAACACAAACCTTCTTGAGCTTAATTTGGGACTAAGATCGATATGTGTGAGGTTATTTATTATTATTTACTAAAAATCTTTAGTACCTAATGTCACTTTAATATGAACTATATTATTATATTGAATAAGAAAATCTATCAGTTTTATGGCTTGTCTTATATTTTAGTTCACAAAATGAATACTTAAATCTCAGTTTAAAACAGCTGTTTTTTAACCGCTTGCTGAAGCTTCGAGACATTTCCAGAGATACGGGAATAAAAAACTTGCGAGAGGTCGTAGGTTCTTTTAAACAATAGATAAAAATTGTCTCGTTAAGAGGCGTCTGGCGCAGGAACGACGACGAGACGAGGGTTATTGCTTGGTACAGTCAGCGAAACTTGTCTGGTCGGACAAAGTCAAGAGCACGACCTTACCTGTGATATCAGAGCGTGTTGACGCATATGAGTAATTTCATGTTTGGTCTGGTGACTTTTAAAGACATAAAAAAGTAAATCAGTGTACCTATGGGTCGACCTGACTGAAATATCTTAAAGAATTGGTCTTTAATTCAAAGCACTTAATTTTTTTGAATTTTCTTTCTTTTCTTCCTGACGTATTGAGCTGTTTTTACTCAAATAATTACAGTTTGTTGCTTAATTCAACGCAATCATCGATATAACGAGAACCACATTGAAAGGTTTTCGTAGCTTTGATATTATAAATAATACATTTTACTCACACAAAGACCTTTTAAAATTATTCGAAAACATGTTTTCGACATGTTGATGAGAGCGGTCAGAAGTGTAAAACTAAATGCGGCAATAAAATGCACTCCGTCCGATCTGTTTAAACAAATTTCGATGTAAAACAATACTGACAGCCATTTTTAAAACATTCCCCTCCCGAACGGCGCAAACTCGTCTGTATCGCGAGTCGGTTTATCTTTCCCCGCAACTTCGGCGGAATAATATTATCCTACAATTAGAAATACAAGAAAAAACGCGGTCAATTTGCCGAGTTAGGAGTTTAATTGAAGAGTGTTATGTTTATGATTAGAATGGTTGGTATTTGATATAGGAACATTTGTTATAACAATATCACACGCGTTATGTTACAATACTTTTACGCTTAACTATTCCGAAATATAAAAAAAAAGTTAAGTATTATAATACAAACTTTGATAGTAGTTTACTTAAACTTAAATTTAGAAGGTAATCTAACCTATTACACGTAAATCAGAAAATCAGTTTGCATATTGGCGATTTTTGTTACTCTAAAACTGTTTTATATTGTTAATATTATACGCTTATTTTCAAAAGAAGAATAAATATTATGTACCTAGATCCAAACCTTAATCAGGTTGTTTTTGTATCAAATCTTTAGTTAGGTAGTGCTTTTAGATTCAGGATAGTATGCCTAATTGTCAAACGAAACGTTCGGGAAACAATGTCTCGGACATAAAACAGGTAACCAAAGGAACGCCTCAGATACAGTCGTCCCTCACACGCGACAAAGTAACATTAGTCGCCGTGGGCACTAAAAACTTATTGATTAACACTTTTATCGCTGCTTAATTCAACTAATTCCGCCCATCGCAATAAAACCCCAACATTGTACGCGAGCTAATTTTGACAGTTGTCAACTTACATTTTATTACTTTTGCCGTACTTCAAACTCTCTCTTTCTCTCTCCCTGTTAGCGAGTCTTGCGTCTCGTTTAACATTAAATATACAGTACTCTTAATTTACAAAAGGACGGATGTGTTCAAGAAAATAAAGTCACTTATGTCCTAAGCAGTGAGGGCTTCGCCTGTAAAGTTTTTACTGTTCTGGAAAAAGAAGGTAATGTTTAAAGCTCTCGTTACTACGTGAGTTGGTCCTAATTGATTCAATTACCATGCGTACTGTTTTAGCCCTTGAACACTGTTATGGGGTAAAAAGGAAAAATGGCTTAGGTACATTGTTAATACAAGGGAGTTGAATCCTTTTTCAGTTGTTGGGCGCTGAAGTTAATACTTGAATTTCAAGTGTGAAAGAGGAAATGCGTTAAATTGGTAATTACTAAAGTTGGATCGATATTAAGTTCCAGTTCGTGATGAATTGGTTGAAATGAAAATGAAAGTTTATTCAGGTATTTTGACGTGTAGTGGGGTGTAAAATAGAAAAAAAATTGTAGGTACTATACTCGTGTACTCAGTACCCTTCACATACGTAACCAATTTTAGTGATCTTCCACACTATCCAACCCCTTTTCGCTCGAACAAACCTCGAAATAGCAAACCTTCCTTGACCCTAAAATCTCGAATTCACGAAATAATCAATTCGGCACCCGACACCTGCCATCAATAACCGTACGTATGTTGTAACCGAGACCGATACCAGTACTCTCCGGAGGATACCAGATACCAAACACCCGCAAATTATAAGTGGGCAGAAAACGGCTCCTTGGGCGGCCATAATAATATCTAGCGGGAAAAATGGCGAACGCGCGCGGACGGGGTGTGGTGCAAGGCAGAGGTGTACAGTCAACGTCAACAGTAAGTTACCGTTCAGGTACTTTGTTGGAGTAAAGATTATTAATGCGAGAGTTTGAACGTGTGAAAGCAGTTAAAGTGAAAAAGTACAGTTACTTTTTATGTTGTACCTACATTAAATTGCTGGCATGAGATATATCTTATAACAGAGAAGTAATTCGATAGAAGTCAGAATATTGTAACCATTTGGGCGATGCATAATTTTTCGCTATTCAAGCTGCGTACAGTTGATAGCAGGGTTTTTATTGCAGCATGTACGGCTAGCCTACCCCAGAGAAGAAATCACAAAAGGGTTTGGATTTTGATTTCCACAAAAGCTGCTTGAGAAATTAAGCTACGAGTATGTACACTAGTGGTTGATTTGGCTACACGACGTGTTGACACGTCCGAGCGACTGGTTACGATCGCCTGTAGTCTTGTCCTTAAAAAGCGAATAGCACGGAGCACCATGGTAACATCGTGACAAGCAATTTGCCTTCGTCAAGAATCGCTGTCGCTTATCGATTGAGCGCCGCCCGTGGCGATATCTCGGGATCTAAATTGACTGGAGATGAGCTCTTAAATCGGCGCGCACACTCGCCACCGCCGTCCTACTGTAAAACTTACTATGTCTGGCGCAGGCGAATTATGTCGGGATTTATTGTTATACGTTGTTGATCCAAGATAACTTTAATCGTTTTTGTTGATATGCTTTTGGACGAATATGCGTGACTGTAGTAAACATATCCATAGAAGTCTGCGTGTCATGTACAGTATCCGTTATCGGCCAATTGCACCGTAAGGCGTGCCAACCTTCGCTAGTATTTTATTATCATTTTTGTGCTTTATGTTATGTTAAACGAAGGAGATGGTAAACATTAACCTTTGTCCGAAAAGGGCAAGTGAATGAAATTACAATTAATGATAAGCTTAAGGGCGCCACCTTAAGCTTATCATTAATTGTAATTTCATTTCCATCCGCAACTATTGGTTTGAATTTAGAGATGCTAACAGCAAATTCACTCTTACAATTAAATAAAAATTAAATAGCAACAATGAAGTCATAGTGCAAAAAATAAAGTAATATATTTCTGTTGACATGATATTAGACTGAAACAATTTACAAACATATTGATTTAAACTTACACGATTTTCACACATTATTACCAAAAGGGACTTATTCGCGTACAAAAAGTGTTTACTTAATTACCTCGACGTTTCGAACGTGATATCATATGATGTGATGTGTTGAGTCCCTTCGGGACCATGAACAAAAACAAAAAAAAATCCTTTTTTTCCCGTTTTATTATAATAATTTCCAAACAATTACCAGGACTCGACACTATTGCAATGATCATACAACACACTCCCCCTGTCTATTAAAGAACACGTTAGCACATAATACCCACTACTGGCAGTTAGAAGCCTACTTCTCCCCAAACGCCCTCACGTTACAGCCTTAATTGAAACATTCTTTAACTCTCTCATAAACTATATGAACGCCGGATTTTTCCGCAAGAGATGGTAAAGTAAAAAGAGAAAAGTAGTACATTTATTAATTCATTTTATCTTTATTGCACAAAAGAAAGAACTTATCGTACAAAAGGCGGACTTAATGCAAAAGGGCATTCTCTACCAGTAAAACATTAGGCTATGCAGATAAATTGTGCATGTAAGTATATTCGCAATTGGTAAAAATACAATGCATATGATGTAATACTTTTCCCATGGACAAATTTATTAAAGAACAAGTCATATCATGTGAAATGACAATTCGATAATTGAAAGTATATAATTACATGATTTTTACGTTTTGTGCGATATTCCATTATTTTCTACGTAACAAAATATCTGGAGTAAAGTACGTTTGGAAGTCAGTGCTCGTGGCCAGTAACAACTACGCGTTTTTTCGCGTCGAAGACGATACTTTTCTCTCACCACTAAGGCAGCGGTTTCCGATTAAAATTACCATACGAATGGTTCTCCTTGGTGTTCCGTAGGCAGCTATTGCATTACGCGTCCCCGGTTGGTGCTCCCGCTAACTGCCTCGCCCTGACAGCCCGTAATGTTAGAGATAAATTTACTCAGAACCGCACTAAGTTTTTTCACACCAGTTAATGTAGATGCTTTTGCACATAATATCTTACTAGCAACCCGCTCCGGCTTCGCACGGGTGCAATGCTGATAAATTATGCATATATTATACCTACATGTAAACCTTTCTCTTGAATCACTCTATCTAGTAAAAACCGCATCAAAATCCGTTGCGTAGTTTTAAAGATCTAAGCATACATAGGGACAGACAGGCAGCAGGAAGCGACTTTGTTTTATACTATGTAGTGACTAGCTGACAGTTTCTGATCATAGGATCCGATTCGGTGTAATTTTTTGTGGAAGATAGGAAAAAATGCACATGTTGTACCTATGTTGTCCTGATTTTGCTTTAGAGTTGTCACCTAAATTCATAAATGCTAGACAATATTTAGAAACTTTCAGCACTGGCTAATATAATATTTATACTTGATCTACAAGTAGTAACTAAGAGAGGAGCCCATATTTTCTTCAACTATGAAGGGAAAATTCTAAAACACGAATGTAATATAACAACAATATATTTACATTAACAATAACTTTCTTTAAGAGTTCCTCTGTTCGCGAGGCACTCGATATCATTAATAAATCCACTTTGTTGTAAATCCTAACACGTTTCTTTTCTAAACAGTTTAAAGTACATCATGAAAGGAGCATGAAAAGCAGTCCCAGGCAGTAAACGTCGATATAGACCGGGTAACGATAACAACGATTTTTCATGCCGATGCCGCCTCCTTGAGGAACCTTTATTGTAAAACGGAAAATCACCCAGCATTGTTTAACTAACGGAAAAACGGATATTCCGAAAGAGTGTCAGCCGCCTTAACGATAAAAAAATAATGCAGATTCACTTCGGGGAGCTATCTACAGAAATAATGTCCGATCGTTACATAGATAACGGGAGTTTTTCCGTTAAATCGAGCCTTTCCCGTTTAACGACATTGCCCTTCGTTAAACTGAAAAGTGATTCAGGTAGTCATTTGCGTTGAGTGTCCTTTCATTTGTTGGACTCTTTTGAACGTGTACTAAATGTGTTTTTGTGTTGTTATTGTGATTTTCCTGAGAGTGCTCCGCCTCCGCGCGTCCTGCGGCGCTCCGGTAACGATCACTTCACTAAACTTTTCCTCTTCTACTTAGACACTCTCTAAGCTGTTATTTTGAAAATTTAATTATATCTTCAAGCACCTATTGATTTAACGAGAGTTACATTGGACAAATAAACTTCGCTTTTGTTCAAAACATTTTCTGAGTTCATCAAATTATTTTGAACGAATTGTGTAATACCTAAATAAATAAATAAATATCAGACAACCTCACACAAATCGATCTAGTCCCAAATTAAGTTCAAGAAGGCTTGTGTTATAAGTACTAGACGACGATATACATACTTATATAGATAAATATATACTTAAATACATAGAACAACCATGACCCAAGCACAAACATTCGAGTTCATCACACAAATATTTGCCCTGGCCGGGATTCGAACCCGGGACCGTCGGCTCAGTAGGAAAGTGCTTAAAAACTGTGCATTCAATTGAAATTAATTATTACACTCATAAAACCAGCATTATTTATACTCCACAGCGGTTGTAAAGTACAAAGTGTTTATGAATGAACGATGAGTTGCATCAGTAAATATTGATTGAAAGCCGCGCTCAATACTTTCATTCAATATTAAACGAGTGTCGGGTTTTCTTTGCTAGTCATCGGCAAAAGAAATAACTTATTTAAAATGTGAACGGACATGTGGCATGTAAAGACTAAAAAATAATTTAACTTTCGTTCGATATAAAACAAACACAAGGAAGTATATTTACATATGTATATGAAGTTTGGAAAAGAGTAGGAGGAAATGGCAGTTTCCATTAATAATAGGTACTTTACAAGTCACCAAGTTATATTCTTAGGTCGTTTTAGGTACGTATATAACCTATTAAAACTTTAGTCGTAGCAAATTTCAACATAAAGTGTCTGAAAATGATTCATTCCAGTGAGAACCAACTTCCATACTTAGTTCTCGCTCTACTAGTACTAAATGTATGATATATGGCATTAGAGAGTGTGTTATGAATCTAATTTCGTGGGATGAGAAGGGTAATGAGAAAAGTGAGGCCTTTGTCTAGTAGTAGGACAATAAGCGGTTTTGAGTACAATCCAGACGTAGATAGGTCATGTTATCTTGGAGCGATTCCCATGAAATATTTGTAATAACTGTGACAGGGAAATCACACCAACGACATCATGGACACATATACAGTTACCTCAATGTTTCCTCACGATACAACATAACCAGTTGCGTTGTATGTAAGTAATAGCGACCCGCTCCGTTTTCGCACGCGGGTGCAATGCTATATGATGCGATATGTATACATAGGTAATAAACCTTCCTCTTGAATCACTCTATCTATTAAAAAAACTGCATCAAAATCCGTTGCGTAGTTTAAAAGATCTTAACATACATAGGGACAGACAGCACGCACCGACTTTGTTTTATACTATGTAGTGATATAGATGTCTCTACAGGCTTAGGCTTCTTGAAAGCAAATTTGTGCTATAAGTATACAACCACGTATATTGGAACCAATTCCCCCTTACCAAGCCTACAAATGCCCGCCGCTACTCACAATTTAAGACGGGAAATCTTTTAATTAAACCTAATTTTTCAGCCACTATTTCATTTGTTTAGAATTCACGCTAATATTGAATCTATTAATCATACCTGGCTTGACTCAAAGGCTGTAGAAATTACGGAATTGTTCCAAAAAAGAAACGCTATGTATGTCGGGCCGTATACATAGCATATATCGAACGCCCAGAAAACGCGCGTGAAAGTAACAAACCACAACCATCGCAGAGGCGATTTCTAAAGCGCGATATTTAAGCGTTAACGCTCAGAAGCGTTTCATCGGAACTGTAATACCTGTAAAATTTTGACATATATTGATAGCTGACTTTTTCAAGTTCTCTAAATCGGCAAATTAGAGTTAAAAACAGAGCGTCGAGCGCAATAAATAGATTGATCGTATCGTGTTAAACCTCTAATCTATTTTGTTTAAAGCAAGTGAACCCGCGGACAAAGGCTAGTTTATAATAAGTGAGAGTGGAGCAGCGCGGGTCCGAAACAACAATTACTCGTAGTTCTACAGCAGTTAAGTATCTTTTCAACGGCGCATCCGAACGTTTCTGAAATTAATTTTCGTCAACCACCTACTCAGCAAAGCGAACTTCATGCCGAAAACTTGTCTTAACTCGCGTCTAACTCGCAAACAATCGCGTTTAACGCAATTTGCCCGCTTGAGCGAGTTCCGAGTGAGTTCCGCGCGAGATGCCGTGGTACCTCAATCACAGCACAAGTGCCATAATCGTTATCGTCAAATCAGTATCTTAACTCTGAAATATACACAGATCATTAAGGTTTCACTCTTAAATATTCGATTACATAATAAGAAGCTAAATATGCTAAATAAGAAGCCAATTCATAATTGGGACTGCAATGTTATGTAAATGGAATTTAATTTTGGTGGTCTGTCTATATGGTAAAATCGTTAAGTCTATTTCAAATAGCTTTTATGCGAGTGACATCTATGAGATTAACGTCAGTATTATAATTGGTTAAAGATACAATAGTATGCAAGTCTTTAACATCCAGCAAAAGGCTGATGAGAAGGGGATGTGTTCATATTTTTTGGAATTAATGAAATCGCGATAAAAAAATTATATGTAGAATCCAGTGGCGTTTTATCGTAGTCACGGAACTGCTTATGACATTTTCACTGCGCCCGACGGTAGAGTTTTGAGTACTCGCTTCTCGAATATTCGAGATTGCGAGATGCTTGCCTATTCCCGGTAATTTATTGCCTGTTTGTTAATCTATGGCTTAATTGGATCTGCTCGGGCGTGCTGGAGGCTGCTTGTGCTTAACGATCGGGATACGCGGTTGAATTAAAATACTGTCAAACATTTTTATATTATATTTATTATATTTAGTCATAGAATTAAATATACCTGCATACCATCCAGACATGTTCTTTTGTTAACTAATTATTTTAAATTAATTTTACAATATTAAATTTTGGAGCTAAAAATTCATACCTTCTAGATCAAAATCTTATAAATGAAGTAATTCTTTACACAATAATTATTACCCTCCGGGGTATGTTGGGTCTGAGCTACATATGTGGAATCTAGAATCCCGAAGGGAACTTTTATACATATGACCATAGAACAATGTATGTATGCTGTAATGTATTTTATTTAAATAATGAATTATATCGAATGTATTTTAATTTAACGACATAAAAAATAGAATCGATAAAAAAGATTCTATAAAAATATTTAACGACATAAAGTTTACGTATTGCAACGCAAATGTGAATTATAGTCTGCTGACATGTAACTTTTTTTACGAATAAAGATGATTATGATTATGATTATTAACAAGCGTAAATTTTAATCCAACATGGTTTCATTGAAGTTAGGGTTCCAGCATTTTAGGTGCCAAGTATACGTACCTAAATGCACCTAAAAGTTGGGAAACTTCATAAAACCCGATACTTTATGGAAGTGAATACAGAAAATACACGATACAATGATAGATCAATTAAGCTGTCCCCACACGCGCAGGCTTCACAAGTGACACAATATTTTCACAACAACGTTACATCAAAGGACGCGCGAAGAGTTTTATCAAAACGCGCTCAAAGCAAATTGCAGAATCGTTTGATTTATTCGGCGAATAGTGGGTGGATGCGTGCTAGGCGGGCCGAAAACGTGCAATTATTTACGAATGGCGGGCAATGCATTGTTTTTGTTGACGCGAGAACAACGCGAGTTTACGATCGAAAACACGTGGTTCGCTTTTACACGAAAAAATTGCTTTTTGTTTTTATGTCAATAGTAACGCGAGCAATATAAAAATGTAGTTATAGCAACTGAAGAAGCTAGTTCGATCATTTGGTCACTAAACAATAATAATTGTTCATGCGAGGCTACCACTATTTTTTTTGCGGGGGACGTCAAGATCCTTTCAAAAATATCGACATTGAAGAAAACATGTCTTTGCTTCGCTTATATTTTCCTATAACTTCAATAAACAGAATAGGAAGTAACAGTAAGTCCAATTTCAGATACATTGCTCTTGTTTTAGCAAATTTCTGAAGACAATGTATATTCAATTGAAGATTATATTTATATAGGTTGCCAAAAATATTACTTCTATACATTACCAATTAAAATGTATTTCAAAAATGCAGTCCCATAACATACAACTCGATTTTAAGGTTATTAAATATTGCCTATACTATAGTGTCTCTAAATTGCACTATCCAAACTCATATCTCTAACTAAAGAGAAGAAATAAGATCTAGTGCTGGAGCCTCATATTATAGGAGAGACCAAGGCGTCCAGACTTCGCTGGCTCGGGCACGTTGAGAGAATGGGAGAGGATCGTGCTACAAAAATCGCTTATCTGGGACGACCGAGTGACAGACCCGTAGGACGGCCTAGATATCGCTGGAGTGATGAAGCCCAAAAAGATCTCAGGTACCTAGACCTACCTAGCTCAGGATCGTAAAGCGTGATCTGGAGTCGGAGGCCAAGATCCACTTTGGGTTGCCGCGCTCAGATAGTTAGTTAAACTCACAGGTGAGTTTCGTCCCCGAACTCGCGGTACCACAGCAGGTGCGCAAAAGAGTGATGGATTTACTCAATACCCGGTCCGGTGAATGGAAAAAATTGATGGCTATTATGCCCTTCTTCCTTGAAGCGGCGTAACCGACATGCTTTAACCACCGACATACGACGTTTTGTACTGCGGGAGTAGTATTATGCGGGCTTTCTATGAGAATTTCCCCCTACCATTATATTTACTCAAAACTCGCTGTTTATACTTAATAATGTAAAGGAAAATGCGAAACGCTTTAAAATTGGAATGTGAGCCTTATTTGGGTGGTGTAAGGTTACGTTTGAAGTAAATAGAAAAATCGTGAATATAAGTTAATCCTTTAAAGGTAAATAGTAAGTTCTTACTGAAACGGTAATCGTTTTATAAAATAATCAGCAATTCTACACTTCGTATCTCCTGCCCCAAGTGTTTCCTCAATGTGTCTTAATGCCAAACTATCCATAATCATTTCACGGTACGACTTATACTTTATTTGGTATACAGATAGATTAAAATTCCTTTTTGCTGCCGGGCTAAGGTAAACGGCGACGTTTTGGTCATGGAGCTCCAAGTTTTTTTTGTCAATTAACCAAAAAATTACGGAGTGTCCGTTAAAGTTCCTTGTGAGTGCCGTGCTACATTATAGCAAGGAGTGATGTCACGACCCCCACTCCCGAACTTTGATTCACTTTATCTTTGTTTAATTACAAAAGAAAACATACATATCCAAATTTTTTTGATAATTATACTGGCGGACACATTATAGTATAGGTAAATAACATTTGATTTCTTAGGAAACTACCCAATTCAAGCGAATTTGATGACTTCATATCGTAAAGTTTGCCCAATGTCATCTTTAACATCGATATGTGTGACAGTTCTGTCTTTCTTTTCTTTCTTTCTTTCGTTGTACTATATTGTATGTACATATAATGATACAAATACTCACGTTCGTGATCTGAGCGGTCGAATGTAGATCTCAGCATGCCTGAAATAAAAAGAGGAATGGTATTAATGAGTGATCCAAAATACATATAAATACATTCAGACGGGGATCGAACTGGCAACTTCTGCTATAATAACTGGACCACACGATTTGTTACTTTCCCGTTATAAAAGGGTTTTTCGTTTACAGTCACTAGTGAATATGGTCAGTATAAACTCAAGGTAAGGACAAGTTAGGTTATGTCTCACATAATTAAAATTTTTGTGTATAATTTAAATAATAACAACAGATAAATGCAATCATCAATAAGCATTAGCCCTAACATAGAATATTTGTAGCGGTTAACTATATAAGTTGGAACACTAACAAATTAAACATTCATCAATTACGCTGCTCGTTCATCACCCTTACATTCAGTCTAGTGCTAGCCGCAAATAGTGCCCAATCACTTTTGATATAACATTTGTAAACGCTTTTGATGGAATATAAAGTTGTTGCCTACTTGTATCTGTTTGAGATAATACGATATTATAAAATTTAAGGCAATAGCGAGACAATCGAAAACGGTAAATATATAATTTTGATGATTATTATACTACTAGTCGTCATAAACCGTTACATTTGGCAGACCACTGCAAACGGCATTTTTAGGGTTCCGTAGTCAACTAGGAACCCTTATAGTTTCGCCATGTCCGTCTGTCCGTCTGTCCGTCCGCGGCTTAGCTCCGTGATCATAAGTGCTAGAAAGCTGAAATTTAGTATGAGTATGTGTATGTATTACGCCGACGAAACGGTACAATAAAAATTCAAAAAATATTATTTTTTCGCGTACCTCCCGTACTCCTAAAGAGGGGGTGAATTTTTTTTTTCGTTCCTACACTAGCGTGTGGGGTGTCGTTGAATAGGTCTTTTAAAAATAATAAGGGTCTTCAAACATCATTTTTTGATAAAGTCAGCAGTTTTGTAAATATTTGCTCGGGAAATCCAAAAAATTGTGTCCCCCCCCCTCTAACTTCTCAACCACGTGTCAAAAAATTGTGGAAAAATTCATGAAAATGAGGCCTTATTAGTACTTCCAATGAAAACTATATTGAATAAAATCGGTCGAGCGGTTTTTGAGTTATCGCAAAATTTCATAATTTTCTTCAAAATGACGTAAGTGCCGCGCGGTGTTCTTATACTTCGAACGTTACACATATTAGTTAAGTGCCATACTGCATTAAAACATTTCGCTCAATATGGCGTGTATAATCGATAACTTCCATAAGGTAATAAGTAATTACAGTTACTTTGGCGTTTACGACTTTTTTATAGAGCTTGAAATCTTTTACGTAATTTAAATTTTATTTTTTGTCTATTGTGAAGGATGGGCAACTACGGAACCCTACACTGAGCCTGGCCCGACATGCTCTTGGCCGGTTTTTTACTAATCAACCACTAGGTTTTGACATACATAAGTCGATGTAATCTACTTGGGTAATAACTTGAGTAGGTGGTCATCTTTCTTCAAAAACTGTCTTTATTTAGCATGTTATGGCATAATATGTTACCTGTTTTCTGGATATGATAACAAATTGCCTATTCCGTGTTTGTCCTACATGCACAGATGTGTGAGTTATGCTCGTCGCCACACTGACAACGTTGGCTCGGACGTTCCGAGTTAGAGTTATGAATGGTGATAGGTCGCGCGGCCTAAATGGCACAAAATGTCCACACGCCGTGCTTTTGTGCAATCTGTCCAGAGTGTCAAACATTGTTTTCTTTATTAAATAAAGTATACAACATAAATATATACAATTCCCTGCAAAACTGTTTGTACAGTTTGTCTACTGGTGTGAGTCTCTATAAAATAATTTCTACAAAGGTTATTTATTGCTAAACACTTGAGTGACACTTTGAATGACAACTTTATCACTCAAGTGGCTGCAATAGATGCATGTCTGAGTCAAACATCTATTTTATTATTCAAATAAGTTACTCTGCATTATAGTAATAAAACCAAGGCACTGTGAACTAGAAAAACAGCAAAACTCAAAACTAGTTTGATTTAGGCGACGTAACTGCGTGGTTCCGTTGCGTAGGATTCATGGTACATGTAATTGTTAAGGGAAAATTGACGTCTTCTATGTATTTAAATATAATTAAACATATATACTTATTTATAGATAAAGTATCATAGTGCTTATGACACAAGCCTACTAGAGCTTATTTTAGGATTAGGTCGATTTGTGTGAGGATGTCCAATATAAAAAAATAAATGCATTTAAAATTTTGTTGATACACTAGATGGGGACGGATGTCTCGTTTCCCAAATTTAACAAAAACAAGCAGCATACACGAACGTTATCCCAAGCTCCTATTACGTTTATATATGAAAGTGACACATGTTAAACTCGGGTGACAGAGGTCGAGACTCGTGACATTCTTCGCAAACTTATTGTCCTAAAACAACAGTGTTGAGTTTCGTCGCCAATTGCCAAGTTATTTTTAGCAATAACAATTTCCTTTTAAAATTGACGTTTGCCACAACTTTGTGTTAATTTGGTCTCGTTTTAATTGAATTCTGGGCCGAATCTGTGCCTTCTGAAGAAAATGTTGGCAAATTAAACGACAGATCATAGACAACTATTGTACTTAACCTCGGATGGAATATGCATTATCGGACGATTTAAGATACCTATTAACACTATAATTGTTATATTCAGAAGTATTCAATTTTCAGACTTGTATAAAGTTTTTCTTTTTTCAGTTTCCCGGACCGTCGGTACGTAGGAAAAGTCTGTTTAATGATAGGAAATAATATATAAACCGAAATGCGTCTTCAGATTCACAAAAACATAATTGTGCGACATAAACTCCTTAAACAACGTCGCACAAATATTTTTACGGCATCGCGCCCGCCGTAGCACAACATACGAGCGAGCCGGCTGTATGACAACAATATGGCGATGATAACAGCGTATTTCTGGATATTGTTATGATTGTCAGCGCCCTTCGAGGACTCTTTGTCGCCGGGAATTTTCGCAAATAATAACGAGAACCCGGGAAGTGCGTATGGAGCGAAAACTCAGGGTTCCGTTTTTGTAATTTTGTAGACAAAAGAATTGACGACGAGACGCTCTCAACTCAAACGAACCTTAGGGCCTGGCCACATGTCCACGACACGGCGTCGTAAACGTAAAACGACACGGCGTCGCGTCGGAGCGCGACACATTATCCACCGTGCAAATATCCGTTGCCGCGTCGTGAAAACACACGACACGGCGTCGTAAACGTAAAACGACGCTGTGTCGCGTCGGAGCGCGACACAATTATCCACCGTGCGAATATACGTTGCCGCGTCGTGAAAACACACGACGCTGTGTCGTGAAAACACACGACGCTGTGTCGCGTCGGAGCGCGACACAATTATCCACCGTGCGAATATACGTTGCTGCGTCGTGAAAACACATGCTGCACCGGGCACCGCAGGTCGCGCCGCGCGCCGGGCAGATTAACTTTGCTGTGTTGAGTAGATGCACGGTGCGGTGCCACGTTCGATTACGACGCCGCAGCTTCTCGTACATGTACGAAATATTTTGCGATCAGTTTTCAATTCGACATGGATCCTATCACACGTATTCTGCTCTTGTTGCTTTTAAGAAGAAGCATGAAGAAAAAGCAGAAGAAACGAAAATGTTGGATAAATCCATATCTTTCTATTATGAACCATGATGGCAGTCATTTCAAAAGGAAGTACGAGGCTTTAAAAATAAGTGATCACAAGTTTTATGATTATTTTAGAATGTCTGTGTCAAGTTTTGAAGAACTATTATGGAAAATATCGCCTCGTTTAAAAAGGCAAAATGTATTTAGGAAACCAGTTCGACCTCTGGAGATGTTGGGATTAACAATAAGGTAAGAATTAAAACTATATATATTTATGTTACTGTTTATTGTCATTGTCAATCAAACAAGAATGTTTTATAAGTAATTAGTCAAGCTTGTAACTATTTGGAAATAATTAGGTATAAAATAATTAGGTGTAAAGCACCCTGAATACTTCAGGTTTTTGAGAAAATTAAAAAAAACGAATAAGATCACTACCAACATCAACAGAGAAGTGTCAAATGTACGCACGCAATGCATGTCAATGTTGATAAGGTCTTCCGATGGTCAATTAGATGCGTTGCTGTTTGTACTATAGACATTTTATTTTGACGATGCTCTTATCTATCTACTCAACACAGCAAAGTTAATCTGCCCGGCGCGCGGCGCGACCTGCGGTGCCCGGTGCAGCATGTGTTTTCACGACGCAGCAACGTATATTCGCACGGTGGATAATTGTGTCGCGCTCCGACGCGACACAGCGTCGTGTGTTTTCACGACACAGCGTCGTGTGTTTTCACGACGCGGCAACGTATATTCGCACGGTGGATAATTGTGTCGCGCTCCGACGCGACACAGCGTCGTTTTACGTTTACGACGCCGTGTCGTGTGTTTTCACGACGCGGCAACGGATATTCGCACGGTGGATAATGTGCCGCGCTCCGACGCGACGCCGTGTCGTTTTACGTTTACGACGCCGTGTCGTGGACATGTGGCCAGGCCCTTAGGGCCAATATAAATAATTACAAGACACGACATCGTATCGTGGTACGACACGGCATCTTGCCACGATGCGATGGCGTGGTAATACATAAATTCAAAATCGACTCATGTAATCGGATTCAAAATTAAAATACAGCTTTCAATCTCTTGACGTCGCATTGTAAGACCACGACGTGATGACGTATGATATTTTAATTTTGTGTTTGCCCTTAGATCTTGATATTTTCAAATTTAAACATTTGTGTTGAAGTAAATTATGATACGAGTACGCCAAGAAAGATCAAAGCAAAGTTACTATTATATATGGCTTGTGGAAAGAGTAATCACTAGGTCAAACGATAGGTTGCATTAGATGTTGTCAATAGAGTTTCAAGCAAGTTTGAGGTGTATTTTTGAATACATCACAATACAGTACAATACAGTACAATACAATACAAATCCACTTTATTGCACACCTCAAATACACAGGGATACAAAGTTAAATAGTTATTTTTATGCATGTTGTGTTCAGTAGGGCGTACACTATTGATATTGTTTATTATATTACCATTTAAGCTTGCCTGTGTAACGCTCAGTTTTGTGATCCTAATAAAAAAAAAAAACATGAGAGACATACAGTGAAAAAATAAATAAACATAGGTTAACAACAGGCGGTCTTATCGCTAAATAGCGATCTCTTCCAGACACCCTTTAGGTAGCGGACAACCTCTATACACCTACATACATAGAGAATTTGACATTTTCATATCAATTACATATGTGCAGTAGTACGTACAAGTGGAGGAATTTCTTGAGTTTATTACCTAGTTGTATTTCGAATCTGTGAGTTATATGTCAAGAGCCTATGCGGTGTTTGGGCTCAGGCCTCGAAGGCGGGCAACCGCAACCAATACTCATTAATCTAAGCATTTATAACATTAAGTTATAATTGAAATTGAAATGAATTTCGATGGAACCCCAAAATATTCTGAGCAATTGCCGCGCGCGTCGCTCATTGGACTCGTATTTCTTTTAATATGTGAGGAAAATTGTGAAAATGCCCGCTTAAAACATCACCTCCCCGCTCGAAATCGGGTAAATACCGGTGATAATCTGGATTTTGATACGTTGACGAGATGGCCGGGAATGTACCTAATGATTTTATTGTTATGTATTTTTTACGCGCTATAACTTTTTTTGCTTGATCCTTGTAGGCCTTTGAAAGTATCGCTTTCATGATGAATAACTGTTATAAATTTAATTTATATACCGCGGAAAATCGACGAAGTATTGGATGGAGCACTAAGTATTTAGACTACCGAAAGATGAAATTACCTAAAGTTACATGTACCTACTTAGTGACTTACCTCCTTTACTTACGACCTGTATGACCGTTTCAATGAGTCTTGCCAGCGGGCTTTACCTGGGTAACAATATCATAGTTACGACCTATTTCGATTAGTAAAAGAAGAGGTATCTATCACGATATGATATGAATGACGACCAAAAAACGCGCGACAAGACGCTCGTGCGCGGGAGTCGTGCGCGCGCGCACGTGGTCGCAGTCACGATGTGATGCATTGTTTGATCACAATACTGTCCTAGTGGGAAAAATAACCATAACGCTTGAAGGAACGTTATGACTTGAGTCCTTTTGAACAAGAAACGGTGCTTAATGCATCAGTGGCAAGAATGACTTATACGTCAACAGGAAGTTTGTAATATGTGCCCTTTCTTAATCGAACGCTGGGGAAACTACATCAGTACTTAAATTACTTAAATGCCAATATAAATCGAATTGTATGTTTACGATCAAGCTTTGTTGAATATTGCATGATCACTAAAACGACTAAAAACTTATTAAAATCGTATGATTTGTGCTCAATAAGCTAACGAACGCCAGCAACTATTGCAATGTCAACTCATAAAATATTGGATACCTATTTATGGCAGCTTTGAAGATCCGTAGAAACTTTATTCATTGGTTCACAATTCGATTGAGTAATATCGCGTAACGTAAAAATACCCAAAATATATATCAGTCACTCTTAAAAACGATAGTGATTTTCATATTTAGGTTTTCGCAAGGATTTACTATGTGGTATTTAGATTGGTAAGTAGGTACTTCTATAAATGATTAGGCTATTATTATGTAAAATGTCAACACATGCGGTGCTCTTCATGATACTTGATATGTAAATGCGATCTTGATTCGATATCATTGGTCTATTTACAAACGGGGCACAACTCAATTTGGCCAGTTAATGGTTTTGTCATCGCTTGATGACGGCATACTTGTGTTAAAATGGCATTAGCAGATATTAACTGTCAGTGTTTATTGATTTGTTTTTTCTGTTGAAATTGGTCTAAATATTCTAGAGGTAATTATGAACCTTTCATTCATTACTACAAAGTGAATTTTAAGTAAGGTTTTGAAATATTTTTTACTAATGGTTGTTTAGTTACGTAAATAAGTTAGTAAATAGTTACTTTTAGATGAGAGAATTTCGACTGAATACTGATACATTCAAACATCCTGTGTTATCTATTCTCGCAAATAAAAACATTATATTCTATTCCAATGTTTACCTATAAAGTAATCTGAGGTAATAACAAAAAGAAAAGAGTAATATAAAATAATAGGAAGGGAAGGGGAAAAATAAAATACGGAACCCTAAAAACGTACTCTTAAACTACTAAGTCCCTAGTAGACATACCTGAATGGCAGCTGTTCTGATGAACATGTTCCTAATTTGGATAATTGACTACGTTTTAAATGAGATTATGGCAAAGTGCAACCCGCATTCACATTCGCAAATGCTAATCATGTCGTCTTCCTTTTTTATTTCATTAACGGACGAGACGACATCTGAATCTTCAAAGGGGCTCATTTCTTTTTTGAGTATTCAAACCGGACTGTACTTGTTTATAAATAAGATCTATTTTTGGATTCAAACTAATGAATGTAAGTTTGTAATGTAAATTAAATTTTTTATTTAAGTACTCGCAGTTTAAATGCACTAAAGATGAAATTATAATTACATGTTAAAAATATTACATACACCATTCATAACTCACGCATAAAATTAATGATCGTGCTTGCATTCAACTCGATTGGATTTTAATTAATGTTATCATAATCGATACTTAACTTTCACATCATCATATCCCACTGCTTTTAAAAATTCGTATCTCATTTTCATCTAACATAGGTAGTAACTCTATGACGTTAATATGCACATACTCCCTTTTTCCAGATTTTGGTTTCAGATTCAAGCTTTAAAAGTACCTACGAGCATGACTATCTTATACAACAATGAACCAATGTAAATTGAGTTATAAATCTTACCTTTTCAATACATATTGAACAACTGAAGTCCCTTTCAAAACGCTTTTAATCGTATTTCGAAATATGCCGTCGTAATAAGCATGTAATAAATTATCGATTGATTGCATGACTTCTCGATAAAGAGTCTCAAGAGCGTCCCCGTACCCAGAAAGTCGTAAACGGTCGTTACCCTTATTTGTTCCACGAGAAACCAATCCTATGGTTAACCCTAAAGGCATGGCCAGTGACAGCACAAAATCGGGAGAAGTGGAAGAAACTGGGGGAAACCTTCACCCAGCAGTGGGAAATTATAGGCTTTCAATAATGATAAGGTTGTTTGAAGGGATGAGATCGTCCATCTTTAGGGCTCCACACCCAAAGGGTAAACGGGACCCTATTACTAAGACTCCACTGTCCGTCCGTCTGTCTGTCTGTCTGCCCGTCTTTCACCAGGCTGTATCTTATGAACCGTGATAGTCACGGTTGAAATTTTCACACATGATGTATTTCTGTTGCCGCTATAACAACACATACTAAAAAACGGAATAAAATAAATATTTAAGGGGTCTCCCATACAACAAACGTGATCGGTTGCGTTAACTTTGCACCTCATTTGTATCCGGTATAAATACCAGGTGCAAACTTAACTTAACCCGGCCTGTTAAGATGGGATAGGTGTTTGAACGGAACCCTCAGTGCGCGAGTCCTTGGCCGGTTTTTACTTATACTATCATAATTGCATGTACAATATTTAAATGCTTTACTTAAGACGTAAGTATTATAAATTGTAAAATAAAAAGTATAAAATGTAAGATTACATAATGTGTAGCTGTGACACATTCGTTCATCAGTCAAACGGTCCCGCGCATTACGCAGATCAACAAGTAGATATGCCATTTTACTATGATTTATCACTGGGGTCTGGAAGAGGTTGTTTTTCCTTTTCACTCTTTAGCGATGTAAGTGTGGGGTGAATGAGATGGATTTTGAGCAAGAGAATACATAGAAAACATATGAACAGCAGGTTGACTTGCAATGTAGCAACTGAACTGAAGTAGCTCAAGAACAATAATCAAATCACACGTAACATATAGTTATAGTTATTAATTATAGTAATGTGAAAAACCAAATAAGTAAATTTATCCTTATTTTTCTTACTGTTGACATGTAAGAATTAATTTAAATTTTTTAAGCACGGTAAACATTATTGCTGCCAAGTGTGAGTGTTTGCTTTATAAATAACGTTATATTGTTTCATAGGATCGAGCTTTCCCAATTTGTTTCATATAATTAGTATAAACAGATATGTATACAATAATACTATAATAGGTACCTAATACTTAATTAACACTCAATTATTGTTTCATTGGCATACTTTGAACGTTGTTAGTATATCCCTTACTAATGCTACTTAATCAGAATCTAGTCAAACCTCTGTATACAGCATTGCCTGTGGTGAGACGTTTTATAAAAACTGTATAAAGTTTCGTCGAGGTTCGAGAGGATATTACTTTCTGAGATTATGATCTCGGGCCAGTAGTTTGAGCGCAGTAAAATCGATGGGATTGGATAGGAGTACACTGAGTCTGTAGCACATCAACCTTCTCAAGCTCTCGCTGTAACATTGATACCATAGAAGTTATCATTTGTAAAGATTTTGTCCAAAAACATTGGCAAATTTGGCCTGTCAAAAGATCCACATTGACAGTCTTGATGAAGTCGATAACAGCCACGTAAACTTGTTTTGATACGTTCCTCACATGTGTCAGTGCATCTGGAAAGGTACCTAGTCACGACATCTAGTTACCGAGTTACATGAGTTTTTGTGGAAGCTGGTGAAAAAGTGCCAAAATGGGTTTGTGTTATAATTGGGTTATTTACATCCTAAGGAACACGTGTGTACAAGAATATCAGTAAAATTATGTTTTTTTAGTATATTTCTCCGACTATAAAGTTTAGTAGTCAGGGTACCTTGTCACGCCATGTCTTAAAAGCCTTTGAATTTTGAATAATTTTGTCAATATTTCCATCGCGGGTAGTCAACTACCTCTTTCTAAGATAAGGTATAGGATCGGTCTATACCAAAATATTTTTTTGAACAAAAAAAAAATACTTCATGTTTTTTATAAGAAAACATTCAACTTGCATGACTCTTGTATGAAATAACTATTTATTTTGATTTAAAGACTGATAAATCATAAATTAGGTGCAGTTATGTACACAATTGAGTTATTTTTTCTAGTTACTCCATTTATGTAAGATAATGACTTAGCGTGACAAGGTACCCAGTTTAGTAAAATGCTAAACTTGATGTCTTACACGACTAAAACAGAAGTTTTTTATAAATAAGAATACATTGATTTCCGCTATAATTATCCTAAATAACATTGTGTTACAGATATTTCTTGCATTATAGGTACTAAAATAGTGATCTTCGAGTTTAAGTTACTAAAGTTTAGTAAATGTCGTGACAAGGTACCCTAGTTACGTTTCCATACAAAAGTTTCGACCGAGTCACTAAACTTTATTGTTAAAAAAAACTGCTTTAACACCATTTCTATTATACCATTGTGGTACACCACGCTAAATACCATTTGATCTTGTGATATAGCATGAATATACAAATTATTTTGTTGGTTTTTAATATTATAAGTGTCTTTTTTGTAACTGTTAAAAATGCGGTAATTATTAAATTTCTTTATGATTATGGAGTTTTCTTTCAATCTATTGTCCCAAAATGCCATAGAATATGTAACTATGATGAGAAACTAACAGTTTTAATCTCGTTAGTTTATGAATTGGGTATAATTAACACTTTCGTGTTTCTTCCACCCTGGCATGTTCAACCTAAGAAATCAGAATAATTAACATGTATTTTTAGACAATTCACCTTTATTGTAATTCTTTAACATTCAAAGATTATGATTATACCCTTCACTATTTAACTTCGAAGTAGAAGTGTGTTTTTTGCCACTATAAACTTGAAATGCAATTTTCTCAACTTGTGCATTTCGGAAGTCGAAAATTCAAAAATTTATATAAAAATAGTGGTTCCACCTACAGTCATTATTCTTTTTTTTATTGATAGCAAATTTAATCTACTTTTTGGAACTATGCATAACTCAATACCTGAAACAAGGTACCTTTCCAGATGCACTGACACACATATCCTCTAACAAAAGTAAAAATGCAATACATTCTCTTATCGTGTGTCATGTCTACACGACGACATTGGTAAAATACATCTTGCTAAACCAGCAAGAAGTGAAAGCTACTGAAGAAAAAAAAAAGAGTATGAATTTTTAACGAAATTTCGTATAAAATTCCTGCTTTTTTTTATCAATATTATCAATTGAATCTTAATTAGCTTGGTTCTAGAATAATAGGTTTGTTTTACTATTTTGCACGTATTTGACAAACACGTAAGGCAAGTAAAAGGCTAACAGTTTACAAAGCTGGCTGTACCTAAACAAATAAACACCAAGGATATCAAGCCATTTTTGGCCTAACCCACAACTTTTTCCCTCCGCAGTCAGCCCTTATAAGGCACACAAGAAAGGCTACACTCCGCGAATCTTATCGAGCGACAAGCTCCGCATCTCCCTCGCTCCCTAATGAATAGAGAGAGACGTCGCAGCCCTTATAAGGGCTACAGGACTGGTTGCTCGCGCGCCGCCCGGTCTTACAGGCTCCAAATGAGGATTACTCAATTCCAAATGAACTTATCTTTATTGAATTCCAGCTGAATTAACACCTTAAAGTCACCAACGTAAGGTTTCATTTGGGTGCGGTTATTCGAAGGATATACGCAATTTTTATTAACATATACAATACAAGGCCTGACACAGGCCAAAGAAATTCGATAAAAACTTTCTTTTAGGTTTTTGTTGACGAGGAATGTGTAAGTAGGACATGTGTGGTCCATATGCGTAGTCAGTAAATACCACCAATTACAAATACCTATCCATGATACGTTTTGCTATGATATATTAAAGGACACTCGTACACAAATCGACCTAGTCCCAAACTAAGCAATGCTTGTAGTATGGGTAATAGACAACGATATACATGATTTATATGAGTACATTGATAACAACCATGACCAAGGACCAAATGTTTGAGTTCATCACACAAATATTCGCCCGTGCCGGGATTCAAAACCAGGACTCCGGCTCAGTAGGCAGCCGCACTACCACTGATCAAAAATCCTGGATTCGAAGAGCTCACTGGGTTCTGTTTAGTTCGGTTACAAATGTACCAATACGCGCAAAATTTCAAGGATTTCCTGTATTTAGAGAAACTGAAAACGATACTGATGGTTATATCCGTTTCATTGTCATTATACCTACTTGATGGTAAATAACGTATTCATTGAAAATCCAGCACAAAACATAGAAAATTAATAGAAGCGAGCTTCAATAAATAATCCAATTATTGCAGTTCCGAAACTAAAATACTTATTTCCCTATAACGCAGTACCTAATACTCACAATGAAAACAGAGGAACAAAAATATGAGCTGCTTCAAACGTACTCGGAACTGAAGTCTAGGTTGCCGTCTAGCAAACGAAAATTATCCCCCAGAGCACCTAAGAGCCGATCAGTCATATATCTCAGTCCTTAATTATCACACCAGCATATGTCGGTGTACATGTATATGCTGTACATACAGCGATGCTCCATTTATCTCTGTCAGGGCCCGCTGCGCCGTGCATTAGGCCGCTGATACGGCTAAGAGAACGTCTGACGTCAAAATGTACTTTTAAACGGACGGTTAGGCTTGGGGACTTCCGATTCCCATGAACTTATAATTATATCGCACGATAAAGGGAAACTATAGTTAGTAAGACTGTACTTTTATTTGGACATCCATCAATTGCTCACTAAAACGATTCAAAAGACTCCAAACTCAGTAGAATTGCTTTTTCTATTACATGGTTTCTAGTGTCACCTTCTGGCTCCATCATCAGATCAGCTCCATGGTACCATATTATTGTATTGTCATAAAAGTGAAGTAGCTATGCAAATTTCAGCTAAATCGATTGAAGATATCTGCTTCAAAATTGAGTTGCAAGATTCCACCCGAACAAACTTAATTACATACATACATTGCAAGTTAAATAAAAAGCTTGTAAAAATGAAAGTGAGTGCTGGACATTTTCACAAGCTCCACTTAAGTAACTGATACCCTTCTAACTAAAAATAAACTCTTGCCGTACAAAATACGTAAATGGACCCTTTTGGTAGGCGAGGATTTCTAATTCCAAAGTAAATGACTAGGACATAGCTAAGACTAAAAATAATAAAAGAATACTTGATTATTTACGACTTCCAACTCATAAAGAAAGTCAATTCCACTATAATACATCCTTCACCCCTATAACTCAAAGATATTCTTTCCAAAAAACAATTCGGTCCAGATTCCCCGAACAATTCTACAAATATTTTTCCGAAGAAATTTCCTTTTATTACGGGGATGGTAGTTAATTTTAATGCTGGCAGTAATTAACAAATCTTTAGAGCCTTGAGTGTGCACGAGTGGCGGGCCTTAATCGCGAGGGCGCGGGACAAGGGGGTAGCGGTCGCGGGAGCGGGAAGAGGAGCGGCTGTGCGGTTGAAAAGCTACGCGGTCGTCGTAGATTTACATATATTAAGTAGTAATTAATAAAAGCCGTAAGACGCAGATTTGTAGTTGACCGAGTGAGTGAAGCATCTCTGTTTCAGATTAGTAACTTTTTCGTATGTCGGTTTGTCCGGCTTTCCGGTAAAAATAAATATAATTATCAAACCTGAGCCCAAAATTTCTCGAGAATCGGTTAAAAAACGCGACCTGTAGGTGAGAACACCCGGAAATATGGACAACTTAACATCGAGAATTTGGACATACGAATGATTTTTTTGCTAAGCTGCCAAGCATTTAGAGAAAATAGTACCTACCGAGAATTTCTCCATACAAAACGGCGAACGTTTTCGAGATAGACATCACAACTCTAGTTCTGTTGATGTTGAATCAAGTGCGCTTGCATTATGTATATTGCATAGAGTATACTTTCTGCAGAAAAGTTCGAGAATATTCTAGACATATGATTCTCATCTGATAAAAATATTTCAATAATTATTATTATTTCAATAATACTTATTGAAATAATATGAAAACCGCTGTCGCTAGTGATTTGTTTCGCATCTTACCTTTTTAAGTGAGAAGGCAGTTTTTCTTGGATTTTCATACCGAGGTGGAGGTAAATTAGATATTTCCTGCTTAATGAGGAGTTACCAACGCAGCTCAAGTGAAACTCACTCAATATTGTGCAATTTATTAGTTTTTATTAAAAATATTATACTTGCCTTGTACTGATGCAAAGTAAGTTTATTTAAACTGTTGATTTAATATTCTGAGGTATACTATTCAGTTGTCTTGGTTACTATGAGTGATTTTTAAATTTACCTATTTCTCATTGTAAAGCCTCATTAAATATAATATTTGTTTTTATATTGTAGGTACACGGTATTTTATTTATGTAGGTACGTTTAATACCGCCATGCTACGATAAAATATTAAGGCGGTATCCTTATAGGAATCTCATATTAACATACGACTTTTTACCAAAGCACGGCATAATATATTACTTAATATTTAACATATTTTTTTGAATGTTAAATGTAACATTTTCTCTGTAAAGTTCATCTAAAAATCACCCATGGCTCGGAATAGGTTTGGCTGCAAGTCCTAGGGTAGTAATTGGGCACTTTTCGCCCGTCCAGGGTTGCCATCGAATTGTCCTCGTCCAGCCGCCCCGGCTAATAGAGTTGTCTAGCGCTAATCGCATGTGCATACCGATGAGACCGATTGCGAGCACATTTTTCTGTCCAACAGAATAATATTAAACAGTTCGAAACTAGCATTTTGTAGGTACAAAATGGCAATAGTGAAAATATACCTACGCGTTTTTTAATTAAAATAAAATAATATAACCAGGCATCGTAAAATGCGAGTTAAATCGATTTAAATGGCGTACGGGTATGACGACCAGTGACACCCCTTAGCACTTCTGTGAATCTTGCTCGCATTTTACGAAACCCCTACGAACCAAAATCACAGAACCAGACTCCAACTTAAGTAATGCTTGTGCTATATGAGTACTAAACGCCGATAGAAAATTTCCATGGAACACATAGGTATTGAGTTTAATTCACAAATATTAGTCTTACCGGGATTCGAACCCGGGACCTCTACACCCAGTTTCGTAGGCAACTGCACTGCGATAGAGCTTGCCTGAAGCTGGAGCTGATCTGACAATGTTATGGGACCTAAAGGTCCAACTAAAACTCACTAAGTAACAAAAATACCTACTTAAAACAAATCGTATCTTAGTATTAATTTACAAACCAGATACGAGGTTTTGAAGAGTAGTGACAGACATTTGTATTGAGTTTTGGTTGTCGCCAGACGAATGATAAAGTATCAACACAACTACATACAAATAAAAAAAAACTCACAAAATTGTAGCAGAGATAAGTTAGTGAAAGACTACGCCTATTTCACTAGCTATTTTATCGGGCAGCGAAGTATTTTTGCATGCAAAAGTCAAGCTAGGCGGTGAATACATTCCGTGGCTAGTCGCGGGCCGGCATTTCCATGTCAAAAGGCCTACCTACGTAAAACTGCTGCGGCTACTAAACCGCGAACTGAAGCGAACCTACGCTAAAGGTGCGTCTATAACTACGGTTAAGGATATTGTGGGATTTTGTCACGCACTACAATGTTTATCTGTAACGTAACTGATGAATTCAGAATGGAATTTGTGACCGATGCATACTCGAGCATATACTTGTTTGCGATGCCAAACGCGGTAATGTTATATCTGGTGGATACTAAATATGATTATTTAAAGTTAAAAAAAAAGTTTAAGAATCAACACTTTTGAATTTTTCTTCAAAATCAGTAGGTAAATCAGTAATTATATCAAAAAGAATTTCGTTATTTTTTATTTTGTTAAAAACAAGAAAGTAACATCATATTGAGCGACGACGTATAATGCCCAGAATAATTATTTAGCAGCCAATAACTAGGCGAAACATAAATTTAGTGTTGCGGTATTTCCTTAAGTATGATTTAAAAAAGTAGTAAACAAGTTCTTATAAAGTCACCAATATTTCACAGTCAAGTCAAGTAACAAATATTTATCTCAATTGTCTACACCAAGACTCCTATTACCCACCTCCTTACAGCTTGTTTAGAACTTCTTGTGGAAATGTGCTCCAGTTATTTGGTTTCGCTTGAATGTGGTTTTAACGAGGAAAACCCACAACTCACTAGTTTTCTGTTTATTTACTGGTTTCGTACGCGATAAAGATGAATGTTAAACCCCTAGGCATGAGGTAGTAATATAATGGGTATCATTATTGTCATCGTTGCAGGTGCTTAAAGGTATACTATGACTGCTTTATTATTCATCCTTATGACTTCTTTCGATAATTTATACCACACGCTACATTTTCCTTAATTAGCTTTTGACTACGTATTTTTTCTTCGTATTTTGTCTTCCTCTTTGAAATGTAACTGAACATAAAAAAGGAATATTTCCCTAATCATCAATACTCTTCACAAAATCCATTAATCACGCAACGCAACGCTTTTCGCAACCGAATCAGCTTATACGAATTAATTCCTTCTAAATTTGCTACATAATTACGTTCAAAGAAGACGTATCCATCAGCATTCCCGTCCCGACCCGAAGTGAACCTTACCTGGCTACTTTAAGGGTTCGTTTCCTTTGAGAACCCTCCAAGATAAGTCCAAGGGAGGATAAGCCGATCTCAAAAGGAACACGTGATCGGATGCTGATGGCATTCAGAAGACCGCAATCATATTTTAATATTGTATATTCGGGATTAAACTTAAATTGTGTCCCGGGGGTCTTGAGGTGTAATTAAATTTAACAGTGATCAAAGCTGGTTCGGATTTAGATAAAATATAATAAAAATTCTCTTGGATATGCTCGCGACAGGGCGGGCTGGAGTTGTTGACGAAATTAAATCTGTCACAGGAGATTGAGGACACCGCCGTCAGCAGTATTTTGGAGATATGGATAAATTTGGCGACTTTAATATACAAGAATGGCGTAACTGTGGGATATATACACAATTTGTTATGCTCAAAATCTGGGAAAAAATACCCTTACGACACAGGTTTTACTACGGTATTAAATTGCATGATATAATGTCTTATTAGCATCTTGTTCGGTTTTTTTTACTGTTGGGATCTTGTTTAGTGGAAGCGTAGTTTTAGAATTCTGTAAGGCCTTAATTTGTTCTCTAGATGTATATGTAGTTTAGATTTAATAAATCATAATAAACAGAGAGTTCGGGTGAAAGAAAATATAATAGGTCTCCCTCCGTGTAAAGCGCCCCTAAATTCGCGTCATCAATTCGCGAAATAATCAATTTAGCTCAAATCCTTTGTGAAGACGTATACGCAGACAATACAGCTGTCTTCAACTGCACTATATTACCAACCCAATCTTCATCATACAAGATTGCATTCCCGCTGACATTGCAAAAATGTTCACTGCCCGAACACAAACTGACTTAAGGGTCATTGAAATCTTAATGTATTTAAGTCCTTTTCAAATAATCCCAGCACATATGCCCCGTTTTTGTCCACGCATTAACGTGTCAATGCGAGATGTGTATCGAGACACGTGACTTGCAGATTTCCTCGCATTGGGGAAAGTTAAATTAGGGGGGAGATAAATGGAAAAAATGTCGATATCTTCTTTTCATTAATGGCTTTAAAAGTGCGTTGATGTTTCCGCCAGTCACAATTGGTATTGGTTGAGTCTATATTGTATACGGGGTGAGTATTTGAACGACTCAAATATGGAATAATCTGAAACCATTAGGTATTTGCGATTTACGATCAATCTACGATGACGTTCAATGTGTAGTCCATGAGAAACTGTTTTGTAATGTAACAGAATGGACGAAACTTAAAGATAATTTACTATTTTGGCATACTAGAGGATAAGGTTAGCTATTTTTTTATGTAAAAGAGGGCCAACGAGCAAGCGGATCGCCTGATTGAAAGCGATTACCGTCACCTATAGACACCTGAGACACAAGAGGAAATTCAAAAAAAAACGCACAGTTGTGGGCTGCCAACTATTATCATTATTATTTGCCTTAGATGCATATATTTTGCATTTTTTTTATAAAATACCCAGTTAATATTGGAACAATCCATACCGGCCATCATGGGTTTCATACGGAGACGTACCTGTAACAAAAAATAAAACATAAGTTTGGCGTCCCGACAAATAATAATTACGGGAAACAGGAACATATGGCATAATAAATTATGATACAACGCGATCAATATGTGACTTTCGTGTTCAATTTTCACTACACTCTTGCTTGGTATGCCTTTCATCATTCATACAGGGTTCGATCAATACTTTGCGCCATCCTCCGTTTACTAAAGAGCATCCAATGTAGGAATATGAGAATCAAATTCGGTATATGTTAGAAAGTGTAAACATATGTGTTTGTCGTTGACTGCACTGTACATAGTGGTAGAAATTATGTCGGCTGACTATGAGTGCACGTCAACATATATATTTAACTTATTATAAAATCAAAAATATGTTCTAGACTACACAAAGTGTGACCAGCCGCAGATTTTTTAAATTTCCCGCCAAAACTTCGAGTAACATTTTAATAACCAGACTATACCTACATTACCGGTAAACATTTTTAAGGCGAATAGCAGTTCTCGTCCTATTAAAACTCCCAATTGAAAAGAGAAACGAATACTTGCTTAGTATTGAGTACTGAGAAACAAGTGGTACTAGACTTGCGGTACCAGTCGAAAGTCGTTAAGGTTATTAAGAGTTGTGGACGCAATTTGGCGCAAATGTATTCATAAGGCGGCACGAACGTTACACACGCCACCGCGTTCGAATTTAGAATATTGTTTCTTAATTATTCGGTTGGTTTTAAATGTGACCAGTTTGAATTATTTGAAAATGGCCAGTACCTAATGAAAAGGCCATACCTATATGTGATATTGTTAGAATAAAAAAGCGATCTTCACGGAATCACAATCCATGTCTCAAGCGTGAACCAGCATGAATAAAATTGGCATGAAATTAGACTCTTTAAAATTGTAATGATTAATGAATGGATTCATTCATAAATTGACCATGCAATTTTGCGGCTGATAACGAAAAACATAAACAGAAGGATTAAACATAATCGAAAGTATTTGTATGCCATTTTGTCTACCTAGGGCGAGCATCAAAAGTACATGTTTCTATCGTTAAAATTCTTATGAAAGTGTGTTTATTTTTCAAAGTTTCTTTCGTCAGATACTGAAGGGAACACAATTCTTATCAACTTGCTGCTATATATATCCGGGGGAATTAAGGTGCATTAGACCAACTAATTCAAATAACTCAGACATTTATGCCAAATCATTGATATGTTTGTTTTTATCGCACAAAGAACCATTCAGGCATAACCCTAACCGAACCCTCCAAGTAGATAGGGTGCGAGCGCCCGCCGTACCAGGCACTGAAAAATGCCAGTAATCGCCCTTATTTAAAACGAGAATTAAGAGCGTAGCGATTCGAGGCCATAATTGCTGCATTTACCGTACACGCTACCTTTAAATAAATAGTTGAAGATCGTTAGGAGTGTCTGTCTTGTCTTTTATGAGTACTTCGTGCAAATTGCAAGTCTTGTTAAAATCTTGGCAAGTCGCAACGCGCTTTTTAATCGAAAAGGAGGTTATATGTATGATAACTTGATAAGTACTATATTTGATTTATGAAAGGGTTTTATTTTTATTTTGACCTGTATATGAATGACAGTTCCGTTTGCATGTAAAATTGACTACTTACTCGTATGTGGAAAGTTTTCGGTGGTAGATTTCGGATTCCCCAGCTTAGTTAGTCTGCAGTATGAAAAATATAACATTTTCACAATATATATTTTCATACTACATTAAAATTAGATCTAACATAAGGAAAAAATAAAAAGAAAAGAAAAAGGGAAACACCAAGACGGATAAATTGAGCAAATAAAATTTTAATTATATTATTCATCAGGAATGTTCCTGAAAACTATGCTTTCTATGCTTTCTTTATGTAAAGAAAAATCTAAATGTAGTAATAAGCTGGATATTACTTCACCGACAGGAGCCTCTTGAATATACGTATCTAATACATATTACCAAATGGAAAATATTTAATACATATTACCAAACGGGTTTTATCGCGTATATTCATTACTTGAGCCTTCCTTGAAATACACTGAGAGCTGATATATATAATCGGCGAATTCGAAGAAAATATTACAACAAATAGTTCCGTGTTACTGTGTAAGCGTAACAACAAACAACTCTTAATCCATGCCTAAATATAATAACAGCCACGTATATATAGCACTGCATATTGCACACTTTACAAACTAAATAAATGTCGCGCGGCAGGTGGGCAGTCCCACGCCTCGGCGGTGGCCTCATTAAAGAAAAACGAGGCAAAACGAGGCAAAACGAGGCAAAACGAGGCAAATCGCGGCCGATGGACGTTTCAGCGCTTGCATAACAGGCTCATCATGCCTCTATACCTTTATCTATTGCCTGTATCTGCTGTAAGTATAACATCATTCACATTGTGCTGCTCAACCAACTCGGTTTGGAACAAGATGCCGACGTGGTTGCCGAGAGCACCTCACCACACCTCACTAAAATAAGTGCTTTGTAAATTTAAGTTTGATTATGATTATAGATACCATTATCTAAGTAGAGTCACGCAGAGTTTTAAGTTTTGCATTTTGTAAGCGCTTTGGTTATATACTGATAAATAAGCAAACAAAGAAATATAGGAGGCGTATACAACTACGCCGATACGTTACATAATAAAGGTAAGTAAGAAATGTAAAATATGTTACGAGCTCATGCCTGTTTGTACATATATCTATCCAGTCTGTATGTGTATCAAGTGTAGATTTTTTCTGTCGCGGTGAACTCGCTGCGTGATTGCTGGCAAGTGTGATAAGTGCCTTAGATTTGACCTACTCAGTTAACCATTTATTTGCCATTAGTTTTAGCATTTAGCCACCAAGTTCATGTTATGTATTTTAATACAGAACTTACCAGCAGATATCATTTGATTAGCTCACTAGCTCATTAGGAACCTAGTAATTCTTGCACATTCGTTCTGCATCGGACTGGCCATCTCAAGTGTAAGTTACAAACAAAACAATACTACTCGATTGAGTTTACGTTCCTCGTATAGATAGCGTTGTCACAAACGTTTGAAAGCCAACGTACAGAGCCTCTGTAGTAGCCAGGATTGAGTCCGGCAGGTTGATATCGATGGGTATTGGTTTATTACTAGATTACGAGCAGTACCCTTACCGTGAGTTCACAGTGACAGTACTCGCTACCGACTGCGTAAGGGATTTGTATGGAGAATTGTAGTTCTACAAAGCAACCGCCAGGGGCGTTGTACTATTCTCCATATAAATCATTTATGCTGTCGCTAGCGAGTGCGGTCACGTTGACTCGTGGTAAGGGTATAGGACCACAGTACAACCGATAGCTTCTGCATTAGGCGCTAATAACTCAAATAGGACAATGCACGCAGTGATGCTTCCCTTCAGCGAGCATCTGAGAATCAGTCGAGCTTATCTGGTACGAATGTGTATGCTGATACGCCTATTTGGTTCCACACATGTTCTTGTGTATGTAAACTTAAGTGGGGACGGTTTATTTTAATTCGGTTTGTGTCCGATATAAAGGTGGCGTTGGTTTATTTTAGTAAAATCGGGTTTAAAGTGAGTTCCATTGGTTACGTTGGTATTAGTAAAATATTTAATTGATTCAAATGAAATATATATAAATAGTTCATTAATGATAATGCTAAGGCTTTATTAGAGTACCTACTTGCCGACCTTATCCGATTCATAAAGATTAAACTTCACAATCCCTATTTAATGCGATTTATGGTAACTGTTTATTTTTGCTGCAAATATGTTACGTAGGTATATATTTTTCCTTTAATTTTATCACCGTTTAAACCAATAAGTTTTGTATTTTTATTCAAGTAACGCGTATCTGTACCTAATAATGGCAGTAAAGAAGAACGGCTTCTTTAAAAAAGAATCCAACTCAATTAGGTTTTCAAAAAAAGCAACTGTCCGCGGACGCAAAAAGCAGCGAGTATGATATTTCCGATGGTGAGTAGGGCTGTAAGATATCGATTGAGGTGCATTATTGAGCAGACGGCGTCCTACCGCTGGTTTCAGGGCTGCCAACCTGTGCAACGTCTTTGAATTAAACGTTGACTAATTAAGGAACTTGACCAATGAGCGTTCAGTTGTATTTTGTATAGGTGAATTGGAATGTAGGAAATACATTTCTTTTTTACAAATTTAGGTGAAGCAGGCAACGTGTTATTTCTATCTTTATGATAATGTTTAAGAAAAACGAGATATTGTGTAGTATTATCATAATCATTACCTAGGTGTATAATAGGCTAGTAGGATTATTTATGGTAATAAGGTTTTCGTATCATAGCCATCTGCGGACTTGTTGACTTGACGTACAACGATGGTTACAGGATACTTATTACCCGGTACCTACGGTAGTTTTACGCAGAAAAGATTAATGTTCTAGCACAAACTACGGTATCTTGCAGTCATTTCGACGTCATCATTATCAATGATCATTGCTATGGTAACTAAAGATCGGTTGTTTGAGGAATTTGATATTTCTATATTGAAAAGCAGCTGTAAACGGCATTTTTAATGTAAATAGAACCGTTTTGATCGATGCCATTAGTTTTTAACAGAATGCTTCATTATTCTATTTTGCACAACCCTAGGTGTAAGTATATTTACCTGGAGAGGTTCTATTTCAGTGCGAATATTGTTTATGGAATCGTTAATGCCAGCGAGGCGCTAGTGACATTTCGCCGCGTGCATGTCCAGTTTATTGATCAAGGATGCTTTGGTGTCGCAGGTGTTTTGGGAATATCACTGGTTTTAGAATAGGAGCCGCGTGGTGCCGGGATTAATTAGTCGACATTCGCGTAGGTATCGCTGGGTTTATAATAGGTAGTGATGACAAATGAGCTCAGTTGATTATCGAGTGGTCTGGAACCGTCCTGATCTAAACCGATAAAACCTGCGATACACTAAAAAAACATCTAATGAAATTAAAGTGCGGTCGAGATACTATTAGGCACCAGCGGTTTTACAAACGGAGGGGGTGAACGGTTAATTGTTGGGAGAAAGCAGTAGTTTTTTAAATGTTAATAGTGAAAAGTATTCATTAATTTCCCGTTTTAAATTATATTGATGTATAAATTATAATATAAGAGAGAGAATAAGAAATTATCCAGCAGTTTCATATGAAATCTTCAAAGATATATTTCAGTATTTCGGTGATGTTGAAATTTCTCTAGTGAACAATAAATATTGATTCAAAAAGGTAAATATAATTAAATCCATAATAACTTTTTACTACATTACCATAACCTTATATATGAGATAAAAACGGGGAAGTATATTTCTTAGTTTTAATATCAGGTATAGGTAAGATCATGGAGTAAAGGTGTAGGCGTATAGTAGAGGGCATACGCTATTTTTGTTTCCTTTGCCGCCCATGTGTAGTCGGGTAAATAAATATTTGTGAGTGGAAGTAAAGGTTATATTATAATAATAAACATGTTTCTGCCTGCCATGATCTGTGACAGAAAAATCTCAATAAACTATAGAATGTGATATGAGCGCCGTGCGCCTACTGCGCGCTCAAAGACAGCCATTATTACATTCCGGCGTAATGGATGAAATGTCTGCGTGACTAGTACAGCCGACCGATTCGCAACTAAGTATTTTTAATACAATACTCAATACTCTAACAAGAAACAAATGAGTGTGTCGTGTAACTATGAATACCCAGATACCTTCAGTTCCCCGAATTTCATTTGTCATAAATGTATCACTTGCCATAATTTTCATTTGCCATAAACTTTTTATTTCATAAATCAACTGCATCCGGATTTCTTTAATACTATTCATCGAGAAATCACTAGGAAAGTTTCGGCTTACAGAGAAGAATAGATTTATGGCAAATGAATATTATCGAAAGTGATAGATTATGTTATGGTATATTAAATTCGGGAATACCACTACCATGAATACCACTAGATATTACTAAGTATACTACTTTTATACTATTATAAAATTATATATTTGTGTTGAAAAATAGTTTTCTATGGAGAGGGGTCATGATTTCAGGGAAAATCTTAATAGCGTGATGCAGGATCGTCATTTGTTTCGTATGGGCACGCGACGCTATGCCTGCCTGGCGCCATCTGTTTTCATAATTTCCATGGTCCTCTCAGCACGCCGCAACGCCTGGAATTTTTTAACCACGATAAATTGCAAAAAAATTGTACATAGTTAATAGCTTTAACTAAAAAAAAATATATTGATTCCTGTGTGACGAAAGTTACCCATACATTTTGTATGACTAACTTTCGTCACACAAAGGAAGTGATCGTGATTTTTTGTTAACTAAGCTTTAACTATGTACAAATTTGTACAATCGACCCCAATCTCGGTACAGAGAGCTGGACTTCGGGACAGATGGTTATAGGATTTTTTTTTATCCGTCTCCGGTAATGAAAAAATACGCGGACGATAAGTTGGGGGCACCTTCTAGTAGATTATTATGTTGGTATAAATAAAGGTAAAATAGATGTTCTCGCCAGAACGAGAAAACATTTGACATTAGAGTGTTTACATGATCATATAAAAACAATAGTCTACGAATTATGTTTACAACTTCTGGAAGAGCGAGCCCTCCTGACACAGGTGTTTTACACCTACTAGGAGGCCTCACCACTCGTTATATTTTTGTATGTCATATTGAACAAATAAAACTTATTTTTTATATAAAATACGATCAGTATTCGTGCAGCTCTCCGTGGCGCCACCTATGGTCCCACCGGAAGATCAGCGCAGGCTATCGAGCTAGCATCATGCTGTGGGACTTTTTCATGGCACTGCCGTAATATTATAGTTACCTATTATTTTTTTTGTCACACGATTTATGTAATTATGTTTTATGGTCACCTCACGGATAAATGTATTTCATTATCAGTGATAGGATTAGGTAGTGCCATTTCGGGTGAATGACCTTAAACATTGTGCATAGTATGGATAAGACTCGGGATTCCGGGACTCGTATTTTTTCTTAGAAGATTTTCTTGATATGTCATTAAATAAAAGAAAACGCAAAAAAACGTACCAAAGAACCTAAGTAATCTCAAAACATGTACCTCCCTAATGTGCTAGCTTAGAATTATTATCTTTCAACCAAAAAGAGATAGCATTAACAAAATAACCCTGCTTGTTTTGCACCCCACCTGGCCTGGTCATAAAGGTAAACAATAGAGAGTTATAAAAGGCGAGTCAGGTAAAGATAATTTAAGTATGTCTGATGAAAAATAATACGTGAATACCAAAAGATAAGACGTAGGGTACGGTTTATCTAGTGTCTTCATATTCTCTTCTCGTGAATGTCATATTCTATGTTAGCAAAATAATTGTACAATTACACATTTATAACATTTCTGAACCAAACATAAACTTTAAAAAAATCATATGAAATCCCGGGATTAACAGGTATGTCCATACTAATTTTACGTACCGAAGTCCCGCGAAATGGCACTACCTAATCCTATCACTGTTCATTATTTCTTTATAATGTAGGATTCCCACTGAACGAGCGCATTTGACTAGTTGCCAAAGGAATATAGAGTATGGTAACATCGCATATTTGCTAAATCGAGCTACCTACGATCGATGGTAGAAAAAAAAAGTATTTAGGTACAATCGCAACTCGTTCATAACATGTCGTTGGTATATGCTTCTCTTAAAATGCGAGAGTAAATAATATATGTAAGACTTCTCGACTCGTTCGTCGTAAATTAATCAGTGACAAAAAGTCGTAATTCACGTACATTTTCAGCAAAATTACGCTATTGTGTTACCAGGGCAGTACCCGTGTGCTGAATTTCCCCCAATTTAATCCAGAATACACGGTGCAATTTACATTTACAATATAAATAATCACTGAAAACGCTATTTACCAACACAAGGGGCTTAACGAGCTCGGAAAAACGCGGCCAAGTCACCGAAGAACACGTTACTTTGATATTTGTCACGAAATTGGTAAAGAACAAATTTAGAAAGCTACTTTTGTACATATACAACATTATATATTTAAATAGCGTATTACGTAAAAGCGAGTACAAAAAAACATGAAACTACAACTTCAAAAAGGAATTAAGCTCATATTTCTACGGGAAGCTGCTGCCTGACATTTCATTATAGTATGTAAGTTGACATAATTAGTATTGTAGTATTGTAGAAATAATTAGTTCACATAAATAATGTAATTAAATTCTTAACAATTAGCACGTAAGGTTTAACTGTCAGTGTTAAATTGTAATAAATAAAAATAAATAAATTATTATTTATATGCATCTTGTTTACACTGAAAATTGAACTTTACAGTTTATAACGGTCTCATAATTGAACAAAGAAAATAAAATCCATAAGAGCCAACTTCTACGTCATCCTAGCTTACCTTTATCAGAACAAATAAACAATATTACGACTCATAATTTTACATCTTCATAACACCTTCCGACTTGGCTCTTTGCCGTTAGTTCAAATGTATGGGTCTGTATTTCACGTGGTTAAGTCATTAAAGCCGTGTTAAATCGTATGTAGTTATTAAAACCACTGCACACTGTGTACATATTAAGAGCACTACGAATACGTTCAGTTAAGCCCAATGTACACAATCGGGGATAAAGTAGAGTTCTACAATTTCAGATACTACTCGTATATGCATGTGTCTAGTTATGTACTGCTAGAAAACGGATAGCTGGACATACAACGATGGTTACAGGATACTTTTTACCCGGTACGGTAAAGTTTTACGCAGCGAAGTTGAATGTTTTAGCACAAACTACGTACATAAACTTCATAAGGACTAGAGTAAAGCTTTAATAACTTGAATGCAACATCTATATATATATTACGCGAGGCCGATTTTTGTACATCCCATCAGATCTACAGTTATGGTCCGATTTTGATAAATGATATGTCATTAGATTCGTCTCATGCTGGAGAGGTGCATAAAACTCTTGGAATTTTAATTTTTTCCTGAAAAGGTACTGAAAAATGGATTTGAAAAAACTACTGTGCGCTAACCACGTGATCCCTATTTTGACATAAGATGACCAAATAATAATAAGCATGATTTGCTCACAAACCTGAGTAAGTTGTTCAGCATGATGAAATATTATTTTTGAGTCGACAACATAATATCCGCAACACTTAAAACATGTACGAATATGCAAAAATAATTTTACAGTTTGTTGACAATGAATGACAGTAACCATATTCTGACAACTTTTAATGTCTTTTTTATTGGGGGCTATTATGTCAATGCTCTAAATTGCCAGGTTGTTTTTCTTTTTAAAATGTTCATATGGAAACTTTTTTCGCATACCTGTTAAAAATGTGGAGAAAAAAGCCGGTTAAGTGCGAGTTGGACTGGTACTCGAAAGACTAGAAAAACTGACCGTCATTCAAGAATAGATTATTTTTATAGGCGAGTTTTACAATAAATCAAAGCAGAAAAAATGTAGTAAAACTAATTTAAACGTCATTCAAATAAGTAAATTTATTATAGATTATTATAAATATGATTATATAAGTTCATCAAAAAAATAATTCCAAGGAAAATGGCATGAGTCATGGTAAATTAAATGGTATTTTACAAGAAAAAACTAAGTCCTTCCGCTTGCATGTCGACGGGATGGTAAATGTGGTCGAGTTGAGAATATGGACGAGTTGGCACTGAAGACGACTTGGTAATACGGACGAGTTGGTGATATGGGAGATTTGGCAATAAAGACGAGCTGATAATAAGAACAAGTTGGTATTGTGTAGACGAGTTGGGTGTATCGTCGAGTTGGGAATATGGACGAGTTGGAAATGTGGATGAGTTGGCAATGTGGATGAGTTGGTAAAATTGACAAGTTGGGAACATGGACAAGTGGGCAATTTGGACGAGTTCGCATTATGGACGAGTTGGCAATGAAGACGAGTTGGTAATACGGACAAGTTGACAATGAAGACGACTTTGTAATACGGACGAGTTGGTGATATGGAAGATTTGGCAATAAAGACGAGCTGATAATAAGGACAAGTTGGTATTTGTAGACGAGTTGGGTGCATCGTCGAGTTGGGTTGGGAATATGGACGAGTTGGAAATGTGGATGAGTTGGCAATGTGGATGAGTTGGTAAAGTTGACAAGTTGGGAACATGGACAAGTGGGCAATTTGGACGAGTTCGCATTATGGATGAGTTGGCAATGAAGACGAGTTGGTAATACGGACAAGTTGGCAATGAAGACGACTTTGTAATACGGACGAGTTGGTGATATGGAAGATTTGGCAAGAAATACGAGCTGATAATAAGGACAAGTTGGTATAGTAGACGAGTTGGGTGTATCGTCGAGTTGGGTTGGGAATATGGACGAGTTGGAAATGTGGATGAGTTGGCAATGTGGATGAGTTGGTAAAATTGACAAGTTGGGAACATGTACAAGGGGACAATGTGGACGAGTTCGCATTATGGACGAGTTGGCAATGAAGACGAGTTGGTAATACGGACAAGTAGGTAATATGGACGAGTTTTCAATGTGGATGAGTTGGGAATATGGACGAGTTGGGAATGTGGATGAGTTGGCAAAATGAACATGTTGGGAACACGGACGAGTGGGCAATGAAGACGACTTGGTAATACGGACGAGTTGTCAACGTGGACGAGTTGGGAATGTGGATGAGTTGGCAAAATGAACAAGTTGGGAATATGGACGAGTTGGCAATAAAGACGGGCTGGTAATAAGGACGAGTTTGTATAGACGAGTTGGGTGTATCGTCGAGTTGGGAATATGGACGAGTTGGAAATGTGGACGACTCGGAATTGTGGACGAGTTGGGTCTATGGACAAGTTGGAAATGTGGACGAGTTAGCAATATGGACGAGTTGGCATTGTTGATGAGTTGGAAATGAAGACGAGTTGGCAATGTAGATGAGTTGGGTGTATGGACGGGTTGGTAATATAAACGACTTGGCATTGTGGATGAGGTGAGAATATGGACGAGTTGGAAATGTGGACAAGTTGGCATTGTGGACGAGCAAGTAATATGAACGCGTTGGCATTGTGGATGAGTGGGAATATAAATGAGTTAGCAATGAAGACGAGTTGGTAATACGGACGAGTTGATAATATGGACGAGATTGGCAATAAAGACGAGTTGGTATTGTAGACGAGTTGGGTGTATGGACGAGTAGGAAATGTGGACGAGTTAGCAATATGGATGAGTTGGCATTGTGGATGAGTTGGCAATAAAGACGAGTTGGTAATATGGACGAGTTGGCATTGTAGATGAGTTGGGTTTATGGACGAGTGGGCAATGTGGATGATTTGGCATTGTGTACGAGTTGGGAATGTGGATGAGTTGGAAATATGGACGAGTTGGAAATATGGTCGAGTTGGCATTGTGGACAAATTGGGAATATGGACGAGTTGCCAATGGAGACGAATTGGTAATATAGACGAGTTGGCAATGCAGATGAGTTGGGTGTATGAACGAGTTGGCAATGTGGACGTGTTGGGTGTGTGGACAAGTTGGCATTGGGACCCAGATGGGAATATAGACGAGCTGACATTGTGGACCAGTTGGCAATGTGGAATAATTAACATGTTACCCTAACATGCGAAACTCATTTACTCAAAGGTTAACTGGAAGAGATCCCTTAAAGGGATAAGTTCGCCTTTGTACATGTATTTCTTTTGTTTTAATGTATTTCTGTTTTTGTGTACAATAAAGTGTTTACATACATACATTATTTATTTATTTATTATTTATTTAAACTTTATTGCACAATACAAAAAAAAAGTAAGTACAAATGGCGGACTTAATGCCTTTAGGCATTCTCTACCAGTCAACCACTGGGTTAAACAGAAATATGTAGTCGGTGCAGGATCAGAGTTACAGAGAAACTTGGTGGTAGAAATAACCTACATATAATGCAAATTTCAAAAAATCGACGCGCTCAATAATAAATCATATTTGAATTAATGACGTCTGGCTGATCATTCTTATACTCATTCAAAATAAAATTTGACAAATTATGCTGTCAACAAAACAAATTGATTTTATAAGGCTTCCGTTTTTACCGACTTTAGTAAGGAACCCTAAAATTAGGTTTATATCATAGACTTGAGAGTATAGATAGCATCTCCCTCACTCTTCTGTCAGACACTATTTCAATAAGAGGAAAGACGAAAGTTTGACTTTGGAATTCGCGGGTATAAGGCCTTCAGCTCTAAATTTATTGAAAAAAATATGTCTTAATATTCTTTTTTCAACATTTTTAGCTGTTTTATATATTGGATTTTTTTTATGGTGGAGTACCTATTGTTGGTCAGTTATTTATTTAGATTAGTAAATAGGGTTTGATTAAGTATACCTAGCGTAAGAATTTCAAACACAATGTGTAATTGTTATTGAATAAATTGATTGATGATGATGACATGGCAGCACCCATATTAAGAAAATTTGCACGATATATTGAATTTCATAAAAAAAACAAGCATTGATAATAGTGGTTTTTCGTGTATCTATAAACGTTTTATACTCTCTATTTCATACAATTGAGTTTATGTAACATTTTTTATTATCACTATTTTTAATAGTGAGTGCCCAAATCTGTCGTTTCGATTCATGTGCTATTTCTGGAAATTGATAGAAATCGATCAAATCGATAAATTTATGCCCTGAAGAAAGAACAACAAATTAAATTCTACCAATCTTATGTTCGGTCCTATGAAAATATGTCAATTATTTTTTTAAGATATGGGATTATTTTTATGAATTAAATTTTTCCATAAATCGAATAATATGCATTTTATTTGTGAAACAGATCAGCAGATCACATGTCATTAATGCACAAGTTATTTTTACAAGAGTTGAAAAAGTTGGCACGATGAAGCTGGCAGTTGGCTATCAGGCCTAGCTCTAGCCTGGTATGTATTACCGTTTTTAAAAAATAATTTTGCGAAATTGCGATGTGGTCGCTTAGCGACAATGCCCTTTAAATATATATATATATAAAAAAAAAACATAGTTTTATCGTGTTTTTTTCCAGTATTTATTCTTCGTTCGCCAAAAACTTCTTATCGATAAATTAGTTATTTTCGGTAACACTTCCGGATTTCCATATTCTAGCGGCGGTTCGACGCCGCAACGGGCCTCTAGTATAGCAATACCACGCCAATACAAATAGGCCGTGCGACAGCTCGATATACTCAGACTTCGAACATCTGCGGTTGATGCACTAAGCTATTCCGAACTTACCAATAGTCTTCCTCAACTAAATATTCCAACTTACAACCACGTCATGCAGTTCCATCACTACGCGACTTGGCTTGTATTTTACACAAACTATTAATTAAATACAACTGTTTTAATATTCATGGCATACTGGTTGAATAGATATTATTTTATTTTTAATTAATAAGCCAGTATTTGCTTTCGTGTATCTGGGGAAAATAACTTAATCTATAACTTTTTGTAATTTATTTGCATTGGCGTAAATGAAACATAATTCCATTTTCAAATTTATTTTATAGTCATAATTAAAAAGAAACCCAGGCTGACCAATAACGTTCGTTCGGAACTATCCCCGTCGATCTCCATTGGCGGTTGACAAGCTGCAGCATGATTGATTGTTGTTCGGATTCCAAATTCAAATTACCGCGACGCAGGTAACATCCACTACATTCTCACCTCGTAGTTAGCACGACGGAATGACTAAACAGGGTGTCCATATTTAATCTGCGCACCGCGGTCGTATCGGTTTAATGTGCCGGGAATGCATGCATAATTCAGAACGAGCCCAGAAACTTGGCGCAGTGTGTTCCGTGGCGCATAATGTGTCTGAGTGAACGCAGCCGCGGTTGACAGCAAGGAGGCGGGAAAAATTGACGGCAGCCATTGTCTTTGATTTCACCCTTAGAATTTCTCGAAGATCTAATTAATTTGAACTATTTACATGTATTAGTAGCACGAAATAGGTTTATTCTTGGAATAATATATGATATTCAGGTGCTCTCTGATATAGGTAAAATTGCTGGAGTCACTGTAGACAGTGCAGATAAAAGATTAATTTCCGACTATTCAGGCGCCACACTGTGGATGAAAACAAAAGACGATCGTGAAAGCAATATATACCCTGGCTCACAACTTAGTGCAACCACCGGATCTTTAATTTAACTGATTATCGCAAATTTCCTTCAACATTAACATAAATTTTGCATCAGAGCATCTCCGAGTTAATAATTAAGCACTAGAACTCCCACATGCGTCTTAAGTGCCCAGGGGGTCAATAAATAAGGGTCAGTTTTTTACCCCACTTGGCCTGCAATCCACGTATTTAATTCGGCTATATAAATTTACTGCACTCGTGAGCGAGTCGGGGGAAATCTTACGTGTGGATTTTTTTAATTCAATAACTTCGAAGGTATGTTCAGTTTTATAGCCGGGAAATATAATTTGACCGACTTACTCTATATTGCGGTGCAAAAGTCAGTCATAATGTTTTAGGACCCCAAGTTTTTATTTTAAACAACTGGTTAGGGTTATACGTTATTTTATTTATTTATGTAATTTTTTTATTGTTATTAAAATAACCTATGGTCATATTGTGAGTTACTTCTAAAGGTCTAATGTTGTTTTCATATAAAATAAAAGTACTTTGGTTTTCATATAAAATCAACAAAAGCATATCACGGTATCAAATACGCTCCGAAATACATATATGAGGATTGTCAAGAGGGCGCTATTTATAGTTTAAATACCTGTCAGTTTCTATGGTATAACCTCGTAATATCATTTAATGGAATGCACTGTTTTCCTGACTGTTTTTCTTGTAGTAAACACGTGTACACTTTATTTATAATATTACGTTCACGACTGTGAATGGTTTTCGGCATTTTCTTTGGATATTTTTAAATATTTGTCTTTTAAAGAAACCACAACGAATGACATTGACATTGTTGACAAACCATCATAAAATCATTGCCAGTGTAAGAAATTAGTTTCAGTGAAATTCCGCAATATGGCGCATCCTCATATATTTCTGGTCAGGCTTTACCTACATACATATCATATTATTAGTTACGTAGCTAAAATTGTAACTCCGACAAAGCACTCATACATCTCACTTGGATAGGGCATTCGACGTGAGATCTTCAGAACAAACTCACCAGCCACGAAACAAGCGCTGCAGACGTGACACCTACTTACCGCGTATTTATGTTTAATTCCTCGCATTAACGTAATGAACATCGCGTAACTCAATTCGCGTAATGTATGCCATACATTACCTCATTTCAGTTAACAATTCACTATAAGCTCACTTGCGGAGTTTACCTTCAAAATTCAACAAAGTCAAAGATGGATCAGTCTCCGCTCGCCGCGCGCGCGCTCAGGACGTCCCGTCTGCTACGTATTTATTTTATTAATAAATATGTTAATACCGCAGGTAAGTCTGCATTATTCAACGTCGGTAGCGTTGACACAGCATGGATAGCCATGCAAATTCAATCCGGAGATGCGAGGAATTATCATAATTGTAAGTGAGGTTTTTGTTTCTGTACCTGCGAAGTTTAATCCGAAGTTTGTGGACACTTTTAGTTTTGCGCCGTCATCACGATTTGCAATTCAGAGGGAAAGAGCAACTTTTGCTGGGGTTGTTTGAAAAATAAGGGTTGCTTCCCGTTTGCGTTGCGACAAATTGAATTAGGCTGCAGGTTATCCTGCTAGGTTCCCTTGTTACGGCATTCCCGATTTTCCCATTCTCTTTGTTCTTCTAGAGTACACAAGCGCCGGCTTGTTTATAGTGCCTTCGCCTGCCAGTGTCAAGCTTTTATGTAGATGATCTAAGTTTTTTTATAAACATGACTTGAACTGTATCAGGGCTGGTCAGCCCTCACTACCAGTGAGTCGGATTTTGTGTGGGAGTATAACCCGCTAATGGGATTATCTCCGCGCCACAGTAAGGATATATAATCTTAGCTTTTTGATACTCTCTATGAGTCGTTTCCCTAAAAGTTAAAACATGTTTTTAACTTTTATAAGGTTGCAGAATCTGCAAATCCTAGAAACGTATTTTTCTAGCATTACAATCTAATATAAACGTACTCTTTCAGCAAGTATTTTACAGTTTTGCATATGCTTTTCTTATCAGAACAGCAAAGGAGTGGAACTCTCTTCCTGCGCACCTTTTTCCTGAGAAATATAACATAGATATCTTCAAGTCGAGAGCGAATAGGCATCTTCTAGACAAGCATGCTGCATTTTAGGCCTCATCGTTACTTAACATCAGGTACGTTCGAGGTCAAATGTTTGTCTATCGCACATTAAAACAAATATATATATATATATATATATATATTATAATGGTTAACGATTGAACTCTAAGCGCAAGTCAATATCAGTACTGAAAGGTCGCTCGGAAGTCTTTCTATATCGGGTTTTTATAACTTTAACCCATCAAACTACGTTCCTACTGCAGAATAACAATCGAACAGCCTAATTTAAACTTTTACTGCCAACGTTAAAGGAAAATATAACGGCTAATTCCGCTCCAAGCATTTACTGCCACGTCAAACGTTTACCGATGTATGCCACTTTTTATAGTACCATCACCCTGTAAATACAGGGTGTTAAGCCGGGCCCTTGACTCGTAAATACAGGGTGTTGGATTGCTCTAAGCCTGCCGATTTCGATTTTATAGCCTCTGGATTGTCACTCGCGTTTATGGCGCTGTGGAGCCTAATCGAATATAAATTAGGTGCGCTGCAAAGGTTAAATTGCGTTTTGTTAGTGCCCCATAAAGGGTCATCTATAAAATTAAATGTGTGCCAAGCAATCCCTTGTATGCGCAAAAGGTATTCGGGTATCACGTCAATAAATCAAGATTAATGTCGTAAACATGACAAAATGGAAGCAAATCAGCACCTGTGATACGCGACTTTTTCTCGCGCGAGAAATAGTACCTGTCTCCTTCTTCACAGTACTGTGAGAGAGTGACGGACGATGCTATGTCGCGCGACAAGAGTCGCGAAGCCAAGTTGTGCTAGACGGGCGGGTGTTGAAAGCAAAAGCAAGCAAACCAATAAAAAAAAGCAATGCAAATAGACGACTCAACCGCTGCTGCTGCTATTTAATATCTAATATATAATCACCGTGCACCATAAGCCCGTGTAACGTTAACATCCATACTATAATATTATAAATGCGAAAGTGTGTCTGTCTGTCTGTTACCTCTTCACGCTTGAACCGCTGAATCGATTTTGATGAAATTTGGCATGGACTTAGTTTAAGATCCGAGGAAGGACATAGTTTTCATCTTGGAAATTAGCCCTGAAAAGATTAAAAAGTGAGTAAGTAAGTCATGATAACATTGATGACCCTGTAGGAAATGTAATTATTAGGCCAAAAGCACAATTGCTCTTACATTTGCTTAGGCGCTTTTAATAATCCCTTTATTAATTAAGGTGATTAGGTGGATATGGATATCTATCGTGTTGTACGAGGTTGCTTCCATAGTTCCAAGTTCCACGCAGACGTGGTCGCGGGCAAAACCTAGTATTAAATTAAATGAAAGTGTAAGTAACTACCTACACCGCTTAGGAACTGTTTGCACAGCATATTTAATGGTGGATCTTTATCTTTATCTTTATTGCACAATTGACCAAATATATACAAATTACAAATGAAGGACTTAATGCCTTAAGGTATTCTCTGCCAGTCTACCATTACATACATAGCCTTGCGATTATTACTTTAGTACAGTTGCCGGCAAACTTCTTGAGCATAACCTTGACTGCGCAGCAAGTACAAGTGCAGATCCGTCATTTTTGTTCAAACAAACGTTTCATCGAATTTTAATTTCGTCGAATTTTCATTTCATCGAAAGCATTTTTTTTTCTGAAACCATAACATATTTTTGAATGTTATAACACAAACCTAACCTAATCTAAAGGTTATAATTTACAAAATGTCTGAAAAATTTATGACTTACGAGTAAAAATTTGTCGATGACATGAAAATTCGACGAAATGAAGCATTCGGTGAAACGTTTGTCGACATTTCAAGGGTATCCGGTTTTTTACTACTGAACAGCGATTGTCCTCTGACCGCCCAATGTAATGGTAAATAACGGCAACGTTGCCAATGCAGCAAGCTGCTCAAGTCTCTCACTCTTGCACACGAAGGGATCAATTTAATAAATTACATAAGTACCTAATTAGTAACACCAGTAGGAAAAAGGCTGTGAATTCTAAACTTTTCTGTTACCCTGACAAAATATCCAAAAGCGATTTGTAAAGCCACCTCAGCACAATACCGCAAGAAAAATCCCCACCGATAAATCACTTAAAAAAAAAATTTTTGTTTTCTAAACTCGCAATCAATCGTTGCATCGATGACCGGAGTTAACCTGTATCGGAATTTACACTTATCACTCCTAAAAACCCATAACTTTAAATCAGTTATTGTTTGAATTTGGACTCTATTTCTATACCGAAAAAGGATACTTGAAATTAAATTCTATACCAAAAATACGACTTTGCGAGAGGTGGTACATTTTCTGTTCTAAGCCGAAAATCTGAAGAATGCCGCGTATTTTTCAATCATCACCCCGCTAGGGATGTCACTTTAAGCGCGGGTCGATTGCGGTTTTTGCCCCCGCTGTAAAAAAAGTTAAAAGGAAGTTTGACGGTTTGTTTGTCTGTGGTATTGGAGTTGTTCAAATAGGGCTTCGACTGCGCGGGTGCTTGCATTTGTAGGGTTTAATGCGATATTTAGACGTAAAGTTATCTACAGACTGAAGTTAATTCAGCCTTAGTTTTGTTTAAGGGGTGTTTATTGTTTAGTGTATGGTTAATTGAAAATTTTAAATTAAAAAATCTTTTTTAAGATTTGTGGTCTAAAAATTAAAGGCACAAACAAGTGATTCTTTTTATGGCCTTTACTTATTGTGTATCGTTTATGGTTTTGATAATAAACACACATAGTGGCGTTTGAATAAAAACATTGATAAACTCATAATTACCCGTATTGAAATGCGAACTATTCAAGTTCTATCTAACTACCTTTCTTCTTTAGCGAAAAAATTACGTTATTTTATTTCAAACGGCATAATACTGCCAAAAATATCTTTAGAAACACTGGCATCATAGATTTTCTTTTTAATTTTACTAAATCACAGACGTTCTACATTCGAATACGTTCTATTCTCAAAGGTTCGTTCGATTCAGCTGCCAATCAGGGCGCGCCTTCCTTCCGCCCGCGATTTTTTCGCTCGCTCCTGACACGGACAAACTTGGTGCATTCATCACCGCAGCGACATAGAGCTAAGAGTCAGTAGAACTGGCGGTAAGGAAAACTCGCGGACCATACGATGTCTAGACAACATTTCTATTTACTTATAATTTAAATATATTTTATTTACTTTATATTTTAATGCACACTGTTTATTAACTTTAGGCAAACGCTCAAATTGTTACGTTTTATGTAAGTAATCTTCAGGAAACAAAAACTTAAATAAGGTTAGTCATTAATATCGGTGTTTACCAGATACTCAAATTTTTAACTATGATCGAAATTATGTACAGAATGTTTTTTGTGAATTCTGATAAATTAATGGTTTTGAGAACTATCTGTAATAAGAATTAGTTGTAGTGTTATTATTAGTAAACCTTGTATTAAAAATCATGATAGACTAAATTCTAGATCTACACAAACTTCACAGTATTGTGTAAAGGCTCGTCAATCCTAGACATAAAAACGTTCTGAATGGCACAAATAGCCAATGCATGTTCACGCAGAACTATAGTAGTTCGTTACTTGCTAGCATCGAGTGGTTTTCATAAACTTATGTCTAACATAGTTTGCAGCTTAGGCGCTATTAACGGGGAGTTCCAGCTAGTTCCGAACGAAGTACGAATTGAATAGCCACGTTAATATTATATTAAACTAATATTACACCATTTACTCTACTGAATTAATATTGTGGATTCAGCAAAGTTAAAATAATACCTATGGTGTGAGATTGTTTATTTTATTGTTTCGTAATTGTCAATTCAATTATGTTTTCATAATTCAATCAATTGATATCGTCTTCTTACAAATGTTTAATATTTGTTTCGTGTTCAGCTCAATTCTTTTAAAAATGCGTTTAGTTGAATCTTCGTATTCAATCCTGCTTTGTCTACGTAGACAATGAGTATTTATATCCACAACCCCAATATATTATTTATATTTGTGGTTAGGTATGAGTTAAAAACAAAATGCGTCACAATGAAAAAGAAAACACTTTGCCACTTCTGATTTCTTCCTAAATCAACAAGCGCGCCTACAGCGCGATGTTTTAGCAAATGAGTGTCGACGTAAGTCGCGTCTGAAACACAATTCGCATGTGTGCGTTTGTGTGTAACATGTTACATGCACATTAGTTATTATGTGCATGTGTGCGTGGAACGTTTCGGAATTCAAATTTGGCCCCTATGAGTGACGTGAGTTAATGGATTATTTTTTAATTAAAATTACTGGCTGCAGATTTTATTTCATTTTGACGACGAAAAAGTTTCATGTGTGAGGTTGGATCTTTGGTTTGGTCACTGGGATGCCTGCGCTATTTTACAATGATATATATCGTAGAAAATAGAGGAAACCTGGCAAAAAATATTTAATGCTCAGGCTAGTTATTTTTCTTTAAAGCTCCTTCCGAATATTTCTTTCTCTTTGCAAGTATCTAACCCTGAATTTCGTAATCCAATCCTTGCACTATATGAATGAATGAATAAATCGACATTCAGAACACCGCTCCGGAACATTCAATAGAATTCGTTTCACACATAAAAAATGTAAAGAGACAGCCATTTTGAATTTGCATATGCATGGAACCTTCCAGCGGCGCCATGTTTGTGAAAGGAAACGTAGCCATGACAAGTGAATTTATCGGCGTGATAGTATGGAAGGGAAGAAAAAACATATCGTAAACACATATATGTTGGTAGGACTTTGAAAAATCTACCCCTAAACAATGTCTTATATACCGAAAAGTAGCGTGGCGTCAAAGAATCCCGTTGGCATTCCAGAGCAAAGCTCTCCTTAGCTTTAATTGAGAAAGGGGCTAAAACAATCTCAAATAAGCAAGCCGGTAGGAATCGGGTTCTATGGACGCCACGCCACATAGTTATTTCAATCTGCACACGATTTCCGCACAATATTATAACAAATTGTCGTGGTCTTCATGAACATGGATGTAACATCACGTCGAAAACGTCGGGGTAGTTAAATAAACACCTTTTAATGTATTTGAATCCAACTAGAGTTTAACTCAAATCGATTCAATTCAAACTGAGTGGATAATACAACTCTCCATACGTTTCATGAATCAGAGTAATAGCTATTTGTACGAACTCGTATGGCTTGTTAGACGTTTTAATTTGACCTAATACTCGTTCGTGAGTCTTCGGTTGTTTGGCGTTTTTGCAGGAAAGTTTTAATTGGTAGATTAATACGCGATTCGTTCCGCTAATACCTACACGAGATGAAAACACACGGCATAGGAAACGCGGCGGTCGACTTGTCGGTTAAGTGTTTTAGCAACATGTATGTACATAATACGAAGTAGTTGTGTACAATATGTATCGTAAAACAATAGTTGTATGATAAGATTGACTTAGCTTCACATATTTTGAGAAGAGGTTAATAATATTTAACAACAACGCAGTTTTGTTGCAGTCGGTAGAACTGCACGCCGACTACAAGCGAACTGTGCCGTTGGTTTGAATTTTTGACACAGTTATGTGAACTGCAATAGAACTGCATCTAAGCTGCACTCTTGCAGCTTAAATTAAATACCCAAACACAGCCATTTTATCATCATCATATCAGCAGATAGACGTCCACTGCAGCACAAAGGCTTCCCCCAAGTTCTCCACAATGATCGGTCGCTCTTATCAAATTCCTAACCAGGTCGTCGGCCCACCTTGTTGGGGGCCTTCCCACGCTGCGTCTTCCGGTACGCGGTAGCTCTCTGCCCCAACGGTCATCGGTTCGATGAGCAAACCTTTTTATAGGACCTCAAAATTTAACGCAAACCGTCGCGTTTTCTACCACCCCTTCTTCACTTGTTTCCCACGGGAACTTGAAGTAAAATTCAACGTTTAACGAAATTGCTTTCGTTTTGTACAAATATCAAGGTGCTTTGATTGAGTTGCCAACTTCAAATTAGCCAAGTTCATACACCTCCCATCCAAACAGTTGTATGAAGCCTTTGACGAGTTTTCAATTTTTGAAAGCAATATTCTGTAGGTAATGACAGGTTACGGTTTTGTGCCTAATTGCTTTTGGAAACAAATCGTTTTTGGTGAACTCATTAATGGATTAGAGTTTCGTGTCGTGTGTTTCTTTTATGTTAATCACACTGTCTTCAAACATTATTGTTCTAATTTTATTAAAACTTTCGTGAGACATATTTAATTATTGTATTAAGCGGTTTACACTCACGTGAAATTGTCAGGAACGGCCCGACATGTGGCGGTGTACGGGCAGCCGTCCCTGATGAAGGGCTCCATACGAGTTCGAAACATGTCGGGCCGTTCCTGACAATTTCACGTGAGTGTAAACCGCTTAATACAATAATTATTGTTCTAGTTGATCCATTTTATTATACCTAATACTAAACGACTACACGATGAACTTTAATTAAAAACTTTCTGCTCCGATTTTGCTTGAAGAAGACGAAATGCGTCTGATTTTAATTGAGAGTCATTGCTTACGACACTAAATAAGCTGACTAATGCACTATAATTTATATATTATAGAGATCGCTCTTTAGCGATAAGACAGTCTATTGTCTACCATTTTTTTATTAGGGTTTGATATGTTACTTTTTTCTTGTTGGTGTGCAATAAATAATTATTGTATTGTATTGTATAATCTAAGTGGCAGTTTTAAACCTATTCGTCAAAGCATTAAATATTTGTATGGTAATTCCCTGCACATTTCTTTTAACAAGACATAGATAGAAGGGCAAAACCAGTCTGTTTCGCGTTTGCGAGATTTTGTAGTAATCATTTTAAAAGCAGACGGATTCATCTTGAACAGCCATATTTCGTAAATATATAGCTGGCAATGTAAGAATCTGTTTGCTTTCAAATAATGGCTCTAAAATTCGCCCCGATTATTGCTCTAGATAACGCGTTTCTCTTGGTCTTAAATATTACATGCGCATCTACTGAGTTTCCCCATAGAAGAATACCATATCTTAGGAGATAGGCTACGTATCCATAATACACTGAGGTAGCTGTTTCCGATACTACACTTCGAACCCGATGTAGGTACATGACATATACAAATATATCGAGTTGAAAACGTAAGCCAACGCGAGTCTTCCATAAAAAATAAAATCAACGGTTAGTTACAACAAAAGTCGTAAGTTTAGTAGGTAAGAATTTTGTTTTCAAGTTTTTATGTACAATTTTGTGTCAAGATTATAGATTGTATTATAACCCCATTAAAGCGGTTTGCAAACGGATAAAACTAACCCATTGTGTCCAGGGTGAGGATAGTCGCCCTGCGCCCTTTGCCCGGTCATTAGGCCGGAGATGTAAGGGCTCTCGATAATAAAGCCCTCAAATTAAGTTATTGCTTCTTCAATATTGCCGGGTAAAGTTCGCTTTTCTTTGTATGCAGAGTTAACGTTCAGAAATGAAGGAATATTTTTCCTGAGTTTGCCTGTCACTTATCAAGTTATCAAACTTATAATATTATAAAGGCGAAAGTTTGTGAGTGTTTGTGTGTATGCTTGTTACTTCTAAACGTTCAAGCGGCTGGACCAATTTTGATAAAATTTGGGAAGGTGGTAGCTGGAACTGACCCTTGGATTAAGAGCCCACCCATGCAAAATTCGTCAGGTGAATGATCCTAGATCTCAACATCCATAGTGATTAAAAATCTGTCCCTTGGAAATAAGAAACTTAAACAGTTTTCCTTCAATTTTGTCAGCGTGAAAACACGATTGGTAATAATTTTCTCGATACTTTTATCTCTCAAACATAACCCTTTTTTTTAGATATTTTCGGTTGGATCTTCAAAACCCTTCCGTGTTAAACAATGTTTTTTAGCTTAATAGATGCGCAATTATAAGTTCTCAAAAACTGTAAAACTATTTTCAATATAAAATGCACACATTTATGACACAACTCAAAAAACATGATTTCCGCGCTTCCGAGCACACACTTCCATCTCGCTCACGCATACGCTCAGTGAGAGAGAGAGCTAGCCAACGCGTTGGCGCCCTCTTAACACATAAGCTACTTTTTATCCCGAAAAAATGTAGTGTTCCCGTCGGATGAGCGGGTGACATCCCAGGGCGCAGCTAGTCATTAATATGTTAAAAAATATATTACGTGCAGTAGGTGTGCCTATTTATATAATATATTGATATCATACCTTTATATCTTATAACACAGCCCTCGCTGATATTATATCACTTTCTTTAGACCTACGTTACCTACGTGTATGTATTCTGGACGTCTAATAGTAGCCTAGATATGCTACATATGCATACATATAGGTATGTACCTATGCCATAATAAAATGTAATTGTACGTAGGTTTTGGTACTTACTGTTTTCTATAAAAAGGTGTACTGCCTTTTGGCCGAATTATGTTTCGTCAAATTTCATTTGGCAACCAACTTTTCGCCGAAGTTTTATTATGCAAACCAATCCTTGGCATAATTTTACTACGTAATTTTTTTATTTCGCTACATTTTTATATTCCAAAATTTTATTATGTCAAATTTTATGTGGTAAATAATTGTGTAGGAAATGATATGCTAAGGCAAATAACATATCGTCAAATTTTATGTGGTAAATAATTGTGTAGCAAATGATTTGCTTAGTCAAATAACGATTCATCAAAAGCCATTTGGGCAAATTACCTACAAACATTGCTTACAGTATGATGATAGTGCAAAATAAAACACAAATATAAACCGAAAAAAATATTTTTTAATCAAAATCAATTTGTTGTACTTGTGATACGTATGTATGTGAGCAGATCCGACTCGGCCGGGTTAGGTTAGGTTAGTTTTTTTTTTATATCCCCAAAAAAACGCTCCTTTTGTTGTACTTGTGATAAGTATGTATGTGAGCAGATCCGACTCGGCCGGGTTAGGTTAGGTTAGTTTTTTTTATATCCCTAAAAAACGCTCCTTTTGTTGTACTTGTGATACGTATGTATGTGAACTGTAGGAATTCTAGCCGTCGGGATTACAGTCTTCGGGATTACAGTCTTCGGGACGAAACTGCTCCTAGAGATAGGTAGGTTAGGGTTATTTTTTTTTATGCACACATGCACATTAACTATCAGCGATGATAACTCAAGAATGAAATGCTATTTTGAGCCACAAAGTATATAAACAAAAGTACCCTCTAAATTTAGGTGCATGGTGCATCACCCTACCCGCTTAATGCAATAAAATTATACTGCAATTTGAACCTTGCATTCTAACAAACTAGGTTAGATTTCATAATGCCATTCAATATGTTGCTAAATCAAGGTATGCCATGCCAATCAATACATTTGACGAAAACATAATTGACATCTTATAAAAATCCCAGATAATAATTGGTCTAACAATAGTTTATCAAATCATTAATTGGGAAAAGATATCAGTGCGAAACGTTGAGTTGGGAAATGAAAATTTGACCAAATAAAAATATGGGATACGTAGTTCGGCGAGTTAAGAATTTGCTAAATAATTTTCGGCGAAACATTAGTAAACCCTATAAAAATAATATTGATGGTGAACTATTAAGACTGCGTGCTTACCTGAAACAAAATAAAGAAAAATATAAATGATTTATTGCGATTAGTATGAAAAATGCATCGTAAAATTTCTTGTTATATATCGAACGAGTCATCCATTAGACACAATTGTCACGTCATTTTAGTTTTCTGACTGTACCAGTGACGTGACATAATACATTATGAATTTACTCCGGCCTTTTATTATTCCCACCTGAATATGTACAAAAAATTGTTTTTACTCCAAAATACTTAGTCAAATAGTATCATGAATCGTAAACCTTTTCTTTTATATTATTTCTAAAAGTTGGAGAAATTGCGTTTTCTCCATAAAAGGGCCTGAAAAAGACTACAAGTACTTATTTTATTATACGCCCACTCATACCTCTTTGAGATATTAGTGAATTTATCAATATCATTATAGATTTATGACTTAAAGGTAAAAATAAATATGGTTCTCTGGTAGGGTTTACAAAGAAAAATATGAATAGGTACATTTATGTTATTTTATCTTATGTTAGAATATTTCACAAATGTGCGTAACCACAATTATTGATAATATCTGGACAATATTTTACTTTTATTTTACGTACACATTTATTTCACCGTCCTATCTCTCAAGAAGCATGCATTCAAGCATTCAAGCATTAACTTTGTAGCTGTTATCACTTCTATCGATGCATGGATGCATGTCATAGAGACCAAAATCTTGTTTGAGCTTGACAGTCTCAACCCAAGGCTGTTTTCACACGCACTCTGGCCAGAACGCGCTATATCCGCGTGAAAAAAAAAACTGCGATTGAGTGCTAAATGTGTTGTACGGGGCGTGTTTTGTACTAACAGTAATGTTAAATCTGCCGCCACGCGCTTCGTAACGTGCTCCGTGTAAATACCGCCCAACATCGACAATACGTGTTTTTGAGCGGTGCGTTTGGATTTCGAACAGAAAAGGGCTACCTACTCCGATGTTCGAAATTTGGAAATCGTACTCCCGTCCCTCTCGGTCTCCTGTCAAAGTATATATGAGTGAGTGAGACGGTTGAATCAGAGTACCTCTTCAGTTTCACACCGATTCTTGCCCAACGGACAAGTATTTGACCAATCCATGTTTCAAAGAATTTGACACCCATTTTATCCCGCACTTGACATCGTCAGGCGAATCGTAAAGCATAAACACCTACACGTATTACGGGAATGACGTCGTAAAAGCGGCGTCAAAGTTTGAATGCGCTGTTAAATTTCACAGGACAGTCCCGAATTTTATTGGCTTGTTTCGGTACAAGCTGCCGTTACCTCTGACAGGGCTATGACACTCGATCAAGGTCATGAGAAAAACTACCTGCCTATCTCTCTAGGGGCGTAAAACCCAGTCCGTTTCCACACGCCACTTAGATAGTTGGCAGTCCACAACTGTGCGTTTTTCTAGAAATTTCCTGTCTAGCACGACTGCATTGTGGAATGAATGGTCGCTTGCGGTATTTCCGGACTGATACAACCTTCAAGAAAAGAGCGTACCACCTGCAAAGCCTGCAACGCATTAGCGACTCCTCTGGTGTTGCAGGTGTCTATGGGCGACAGTAATTGCATTCCATCAGGCGATCCGTTTGCTTGTTTGCCCCCGATGACATAAAAAAGTACACTCGCTCACTCGGGCGAACGGTATATTTTAGGTAGGTACATATTTTACAGGCCAATAGTGATCTCTTTTCTATTACAAATACAAATACAAATAGTTTATTAGTATACAGTGACATTTTTACAGATGAATTACCATACATTTAGGAAATAAGAACTCAATGAACACTGTTTGGTAATGTTTACACCTCAGCAGAAGTAGCCGTGTCCCCTACACTAGGCTCAGCCTGTCTCGTAGGTTGACACAATTTTACGATTGGCAATTTCAGTTTATCTGGCGCTAAAGAATTACACAGTTTTGACAAGAAGTTATTAATTATTTACTTTATGTGTAGCAATTATTAATTAATTGAATGTAACTAACCTAGTATTAACTTAATCTAAAACATGCCAATTACCAAATAATGAAGTAATAAAACTTAAAGACTAAAGAACCCGGGGTGTTCCAAGCAGAAAGGTACGCTCAAGTACAAGTGTATGTGTGTGTATTAGAGTGTGTGTGTGTGTGTGTAGGTACGTGAGGGGGGTGGGAGTTATATGGGTGGGGATGTTATAATTTTTTCCGTCTCACGGTAATTCAAGGTTTTAGGTTCTATTGATAGCAGTAGTTATTCATAATAATTCTGAGGTCAGAAAAAGATAAACGAATGAAAGCACCCTGTTATACAAATGTGGAGGGTAAGATTCGGTTCGTCAGCACCGTATCTTACAGAAGAATTTGGTGCAAGGCGTATGACTATCATAGGCCCATAGTTAATTAGATACAATAGATATAAACACTGGCACACCACCAAGGTGGACAGAATATACTAAGTTGTCCGAGTATTTTCAGTGTGCCGCCAGTTTATCCTCTGTCTTAATCGATTAAAAACTCAAAGGCACAGGAACAAGAGTGCACCGGGTACACACGTGGGCAAACACTCACAAGAAGCGTGTTTTCTCTGCATCGTTTAAGGCCCGCCGCAGACGCCCTGTTTTCACAAGACCCGCCGCGCACTATCGTGTTTTCGTTCGATCAGGCGCATGTAAATTTAAAGATGGAGGTTTATCTTGTTTGTTTGAATAAAAATATGAAAGTAAGGGTAAAATAGTTGAGCTTCCTAAAAGTTGTACCACAACATATTGCTGGAATTTGTTATTTTAGGCTGTTAGGTTATTTTTATAACCTAAGTAGCGTTTATATTGAAGTGGCTTAAGTGGCATAGTTCCCACCAAAAATAAAGTTGTCTAGTCTACTTCAAAATACGTTTACATTTAATACCATATATGATTGGAATAAGGTGCAAAAGCAAACACCATCGATGTCGGATGCACTACCTTATTTTTAACCTAATGAGGTCTAAATGAAATGTAAACCCCACTGCAAACAGCGCCTCTGAGATCAAACACGAAACGCGTAGCTTCGATCTCGGAACACTCAAAGATTCGAAGCTACACTTTGTTTGCTTCGTTAGAACACTCTTAAAGTAAAACGAGAAACTTTAACACTTGACAGTTAATTAAATTTGACAGGCTTCCGGGCGCCGCAAATAGTTCCTGTCATCGGTTTTATGCTCGTTCAACTCCCACCAATTACCCCGACTTGACAACAAACAAATTTAAACTTCAAAATTAAATCAGGCAAACTATCGGCTCCGCGGTTCGAAATTTAAATAACTTAAATAATATATGTTAATTAATACGCACCAATGACTACTAATTACGTTTATAATTAAACCATAAATTAATTTATTAAAAATTCATTAATAAAAACGTTGGGGGCAATATTTCGTCCGCTCAACGAGCCGTTCCGTGGTAAATGGCTCTGGAGTGCCGTTAATTTGGTTAATTGTTGTATTCTTGTTATAAATTCAGGAGATTAAGCCGCTAGTGTGCGCGCGCCCTAATACGTGTTTAATCGTTATTGTGATCGGGACTTTGGAATTATTGGGACTGTTGGAATTTATTTACGTTGCTCGCGTGTGATTCGCTACAAGTCATGAATGGTTAATACGATAATCATTTGTGGTATACATTTTAGTTTTATTATAAAATAAGTTCGTTATTATTTTAATTACAACCAATAAAAAAAAACATTATGATATGAGTTGCATTAACATCATAATATATTTACATACTAACTAACTGTTTGGCTGAGTGGCTCAAAACGGATCTTAGCCTCCGAAACAATAGCAAGCCACTTGTTCCGATCCTGCGAAATTTCATTCCAACAATCATTTGAAATTTTACATACAACTGCATGCCTGGTTTTCCGCGGTACAGGCCTTCCCTATTTCGGGATCTCTTGGGATCTCTGTATACTTGACTGTTATGCACATAACTCTGATTGAAATTTCATTGTGTTAGTAAGTTGTTTGTGCAATAAATACATTTTGATCTATACAGAAGCTACAAATGTAATGTACACATTTCAGTGTAAATTCCATAAGTCATTTAATTACGTTTAAAATTAAATATAAAAGAGAGGGTTTCCACAAACATTTTTCAGAGATCGCGTTTTTTTTTAGAGATCGCTCTTTAGCGATAAGACCGCCTGTTGTCTACCGTTATTAAAATTATTGTTCTGTACTGAATTTGTAAACTTTTTTGGTGTGCAATAAAGCATTTTGTATTTTTTTTTGTATTTGTATTTTTTTCAAATTTAAAAAGTAGTTTGGATTTTTTAAATGTATGTTTTGTATTTAAGTTATTATGCTGTTGTATGGTTATGTAGAGCCAAATGACCTCGTTGGCTATTTTCAGCTTGCGCACCAAAGCAAAAAGGCGGCGAAAAATAAAACCCCTTTACTATTAGGAAATACATGTCAATTCACATCCATACAGCAATGCATATAGCACCGTAAAATAAAAACAGGGAAAATTACACTGCAAAAATATTCGCCTTTACTATACCATCCAAACTCGCATAAGACAAGACCATGATTGGAAAATCGCCCGTGTTTCGAATGCAATAATACCAAAATTTCCTTTGAACGATCACTTCAGTTACGAGATTGGGAAAGTTAACGAGTATTCGCTCCTCGGGTAGGGTCGGCAAAAGGATAAACACGTTAAAGGCCGCTGTTGACTGTACGCTATCCACAAAGAAAACACTTATGATTTTTGTAGGGTTGTCGAACATACAAGAATATCCCTTTGTGAGCGTGATCACGAATTTGAGTATTTCATAAGCAAGCGATTGAAAGCCTAACGTTATATAACACTTTTTTATGTCATCTTACGTTGATTTTCTGGAGCTTGGATAAAATATTTGATAATTAAACACAAACAACTAAATTGTCACAGAAAAAGACAAAATTATACCTGAGTGTTACTTTAGTTCGGCGTTCGTTATTAAATTGACCAATCCAAGTCAAGTTGCGTCTCACGTCGGTAATTTAACGCGCTAGTCTTTTTTATATAAAACAATTCACAACTCCAAAACATTGTTTCATCTGTAAATGTCAATTTTCATTTGTCCGAAAGTCACGTTTGCCTGTAACCTGTAATATTTCCAGGGTTTCGTAAACATCGTTTTAAAGTACCCATTAGGTTAGGTTAGGTTTGTTTTATACTTATAAAAAGCATGGCTTTCAGTCAAACGAAAATTTGGCGATACGTTACAGATGGGGAAAAAAATGGGATTTACAATAGGTTGCCAATAAATATGTTAATTTGTAAGGTATGTATCTACGGGCACTTATATGTGTAATAAATGCTTTGAATTTATCTAGACAATATAAAACGGTTTACCCCGGTTTTATAAACAAACGTTTCATTAGGATTTCATTAACATCTCATTTCATGGAAAACATTTTTTTTTCTACAACCATAATTTATTTTGGAAAGTTATAACTACAACCTAACCAAATTTATAGGTTCACATTTTAAAGATTTCTGAAAACTTTATGATTTCCGATGAAAATGTGAATTTGTCTATAAATAAATAAATAAATATTATGGGACAATCATACACAAATCGACCTAGTCCCAAACTAAGCAAAGCTTGTACTATGGATACTAGACGACGATATATATAATATAAAAATACATATATACATAACATCCATGACCCAAGAATAAATATTCGAGTTCATCACACAAATATTTGCCCTGGCCGGGATTCGAACCCGGGACCCCCGGCTCAGTAGGCAGGTGTCTGCAAACTGCGCCAATCGCGTCGTCAATGAAATGAAAATTCTATGAAATGGAGCATTCCGTAAAGTGTTTTTTTATAAAGAAGAGGATCCCTATATAAACAGAGTGTGACCCGCAAGCCGTCGCCTGGTAACCCTGCGGAAGGGCTAAAGCCAATCGAAATTTTCGCGTCCCGACTTCCCTCAGATACAGTCACTGCGTATAACAGCATAAGTACAATTTTTATTGTTCTCTGTCTTATTTAAATGCCGCCGTTGACGTTTTACTCAAGAGCCGTGGCTCAATTGGATGTAAATATGACGCGTGCTGTTTCCTTTTATTGATAATCTTGATTGAGCATAAAATTGTCGGTATCTATAGAAATGTTTGTTTTATTGCTGGCAGTAAAAGTGGATGGAGGTTGTTTATGCCAGAAATGAGATATATTCTCGGAAACAATATTATTCTTTTTAAGTTTAGTAAAGCTGGTGTTCATCTTCTTTTAATACGATTTGACTCATTTTTCACGGTCCCCAAAACGCCTAGAAAGTAAAAATGTATCAAGGAATCGCAGGCAATAATAGTTATATTTTTCACAAGAATGCTTACTGTGTGTGATACTGATAACTTAAAAGCAAATATTCAAATAGTAACTCAAACTTAAAATAAATCAATAATTTATGTTAACGATAACCAAAATCTATTTTCAAAAGTATTTTTGGTCATGAACATTTTCTTTCAATCGCTAAAACTTTGTCCTGAAAATATGGCCTTGTAGAGACATTTTTTTCATATGATATGTATGTACAATTTGAGATATCTTAGATCTTAGGCAGAGGCCGCATTACGCGGAAAAAAGCAATATCATGTCACGTTTAAGGAACAAATCACCCCAGAGCACTGACTCGAACAAAGTAATTTGTATCACTTTCCGTCAACTCGTGTAGCACTTTCCGCAAATCACAATGCGAGCATTTTCATCAAAATTGAACTGTCATTTCATAACACTAAGAACCCTGAACGACAACTCCGTAACTTTGAACTTTCGCGAGCACGAGTGTTATAATATTTCGACCTTTTTAAATAAATTTGGATACGTTACGCTATTTATAAATAGAATTCTCTCGTAACGTGTTTGTAGCAGAGTTTTAGGAAGCAAAGTTTTGGAATTACTCAACGAACATAATACACTCCACCGTTCTACTGTAGGTGACACTGACATATCTATTTACATTGTTTAGTTTCCAAGCCTTACAAAGTCAGATATGCCTAGATTTGATTGATTAAGTAATCACTTTTTCGTCCAGTATATAATTAGTTTTCCCCTTGATCTATTTTTTTGTGTATATGCCCTATCGTCCTATTGACTGCGCCATTTAAACGCGTGACAGACGGCAATTATATACCAAAGTTCTTTTTAGAGAAATTAGGACGGTGGTTTTCCATTGCTACACGCAGCAAAGATCCACGCCTATACTATTATACAATTGTAACAAGCTTTAAATCTATTTATCAGCCATATCACGAACAAAATATATACATACAGGGTAATCAATCCAAATGGGTTGGTAGGGAGAAAACGATAACTATAAGAGATAGGGAAATCTGTTTTCAGGAACCATGGCGTCGATTTTAGACTTAATCGAGAATTGAACCTGGGTAAAATTTTGTAAGTGATCGCATGTCGTATTGATACATTCTTTACAGCGGTTTTGACCGGGTTATGAATGAATAATTATATATGTACATATGAGATTTATAAAAAAAAAATATGCACCTTTACTAAATCTGAATTGGAGGTTACTAAGTTTGTGAAAAAATATCCACACTTCTTCCCACTGCACGATACAATAGTCAATAAGACCAATAGACCTAGCCGAAAACCACTCAAATTGTATCAGCCTAGGCAAAAGTTAAGCGTATTTGGCAGTAATGTGTATTGCATGGCCATAAAATTGTATAACAGGATATCAGACAACTTGAAGTGCTTAGAAATACATGAATTTAATAAAAAAATGTTTAAGTGGATACTTGACAAATGCTTTTATTCCGGTAATTAATTCTTAAACTGTAATGATTGATACTAATGAAATAATGTAAAATACTCAAATTAATGTTATGTTCTTAGTCGTAAGTTAAATATTTCTACGCTATACTGGCAGAATATGCAGAACTAACCTCATTTACTATCCTAATTTGTACCATATTCTTAGAAAGAAATAAATGATTGATTGATTGATTGATAAAACATTGGTTAACTATTCACGTTGACTTACAGTGCTACCGAAGAGATCTTGAATTGCACAAGAATTAAGTAAACCATGTTACGTCCACCAGGGTTTTATTATAACCAGTGGTATCCTATACATACATATCCACATATTACTCACATTCACACACACACACACACATACACACACACACACACACACACACACACACACACACACACACAGAGACAAACACACACACACACATTCGTTTGTTTCCGAGGCTAGTGTGCATTAGATTAGATTGCATTGTATTGTACTTTTTAATATAAAAATATTTTAGAATAAGTAAAAGCCGCGAATTTTAAACTTTTATTCAATATCGAACGTCCTATGTCAAACTTTTGTAATTTATAATTTCTTTGTTTTATAAGTCTCCCTTGTTAACCGCACTCGCAGATGGCCAAGATACAGGCTCAGCCTAGTTTGGTCACTGATGGATACTCTTAAAATGTATAAAGCTGTTTTATGTTAATAAATGATTTTTGTATTTTGTTTTTTTTTTTGTATAAAATCGACGCCATGGTTCCTAAGAACAGTTTTCCGTATCCCTTAGAGTTTGTGACTTCTCCCTACTGACCCATTTGAATTGATAACCCGGTATACTTATCAATTGGCTATATGTTAATGTCAATCGAATGAAGCTCAGGCCGCAAGAAAATGCTAATTGTATCTAAATCAGTGCGATGACTTTGGAATTGGAAGCAAACTGGGCCTATCTAAGGACCCGTTGACAAGTTAGGGGCAACCTAGTTAGTTAGCGTAATCAGCTCCATCGGCAGTCGGCTCAGGGTCACGGTGATTATGCCAGTTTCACGCGCGGCATTAATTATAGCCGTCGACCTCGTTTTGGCAATTTTTGACATGCTATGACAGCGGCATTTCGTTTTATGTTCGAAAATTAAATACGGTTCCTCGTGTCTAACATGAGATTTAAAGTCTATGTAAGTACTTAAAAATATTAAGCCAATGAGGCCAACGATTTCTTACAGTGACCAAAAATAATAGAAATTAAAAAGTGGCAATACTGTAGTGTCCCCCAAAACGGGGAGGACACTACAGTATTGCCACTTAATTTCTACTCTTTTTGGTCAGACTGTAAGTATCGACCACGGACCGGCAGACCCAGCGTAATAGGTGATAACGATGCATCTTACAATGATTATAATGATGAACATTTAAAAAAATCGATCCATAAAATACGATTTAACTTTGCGTTATACTATAATGGAAGCACGTTTCAGGAAAAGTTATCTAGATTTTTCATATTTAACAAAGGTTTTTTTTATTATCAATAAGCTAAGAAGTTACAGCCACATATGTAGGTTTGATCACCGATAGAAGTATATAAAATCCTTACCTCATTAATTCAAGAAACGCATACCCATTCGACCAAAACAGCTCACAAACGGACAAAAAGCTATCCCACAAGACAACAAACGCTAACCCTTCCGTCACCTCTCAGATCTAACGAAACCCAACCTCAAAAGACAAAGTTTTCCGAAGCATTGCGTCAAGTTAAGATGGCCATTATACCATCACGGTGCGGTGGGCGCGAGACGGCTGAAAGAATCCCCAGTTGCTGAAAGAATCCGTAGTCAGTCGCGTATGAATATATAATGATCTCGCTGCCGTCTAGAGGTGAGGTGCGGATGCATATGAAGATTTGGCTGCAGATGAGGATGCGACAAATTTATTAAATTTATTTGTGACTAGCTGCGCCACGCGGTGTTACATTTTTTGGGATTATTATTATTAGTATAATAAGGGAACGCTGTGGTGTGAACGACGATGTATCTTAGTCACTAGAATTGAGAAAGGGGTGCTTAGTTGGTTTGGGCATGTAGAAAGGATGCAATGAAAGAAGATTCACGAAACAAATATACAACGCGAATGTGAATGGAAATGTTGGAAAAGGAAGGCCTAGACGAACGTTTCTTGATCAGATTGGAGACGTTCTGAAAAAAGGGCAAGTCAAGAGTACTTTAAACCGACGAGCATGCATGAGGAGATTAATGAATGTTGATGAAGCAAAAGATGTATGTCAGGACCGTAGCATGTGGAAAGATGTGATCTCTGCCTACCCAGTTGGGATAAAGGCGTGATTTTATGCATGTTTTTTTGGGATAAAAGTAGCCTATTTGTTAATCCTGCGTGTCAGCTTACTTCATACCAAAATTTATCATTTATCAATATTGGTCTAGCCATTTGAGCATGAAGTTACAAACATACACACAAACACACTCACAAACTTCCGCCTTTATAATATTAATGTGATAACTTTGCACATACAAAAAAAGGGGTAATGACGCGCTTAATGCCTTAGGTTATTCTCAACTAGCCAACGAGAAGTATTATATTCTGAGATTCGCTGAAGAGTAGAAGCGATTATCGTCAGACTGGTTACATATACATTTCATTCCACAGCCTGAGCGTTCGCGGCAGAAAAATCTTTTGTGAATCATGTAATTTTTTTTTCATAATAATCCTTGTTTAGGTTCCATCAGGTGAACGAATATCAAACACATCCATGGCCCATAAAAAAGATAGAGAATCATAATTACAAATGGTCGTTTATCCCCGCACTAGCGAATCGCGTCCAAAGCGGTTTGATGCATCTTTCAGAGCCGTGAAAAGCGTCTTCAACGAACTTATCCCGCTCCAACTTAACAGTTATGCATTGCGACAGCCTGGCACGCCGCTGCATCATTTAGGCATTTTAGGTCAAGGAAGGCTTTCTTAATTTTTCTTAGTCTTTTTTTATAATTAACTGAAGGCACAAATGCCGTCCTACTAAACATGAAATGGCATTGTCAGTCAACAGCTTCATGAATTTGGTGCAGTGAGAATATTACATTGTAGTTGAGAGATGGTTGATACTGTCATCATGGTATAAGGAAATAAGGTATGACACTCCAGCCAGTGAGACTTTCTACGTCACTGATAAGTTGCCGCTTTATGGTAAAAAAACAATTATAAGGCAAAAATGTTTGCCGTCAGTCGTACAAAAATTATAATTACGCATTTATGCATTGTCATATTCTTTGACTAAGTTTTATTTTGTCGAAATAATTGATTTAAAACACTCACGATTTTATGAGATTCATACAGGTAACATGGGACTCCGGGAATATTATGATACACCGCTGGTGACCAACCAACCAATCATAGCGATGATGACGACAAAAGTTTCGCCTGTCATTCTGGAGTGACATTCTTATACCTCCTTAAGCGGTTTACACTCACGTGACATTGTCAGGAGCGGCTCCACATGTTTCGAACTCGTATGGAGCTCTTCATCAGGGACTGCTACCCGTACAGCGGCGCGGCAACTTTGTCACTTTCACGTGAGTAACTCGCTTGATAAAATAATTACTCTGGTTCCTTTAAGGATCATTCCCGATTCGAACTCGCATGGAAACTCCTTCCCTATAAATGTTACTGAAGACCGAATGCTTGGCTGTGATTGAGGTACCCGTACAGTCTTGTACGAAGAAGCCGATCGTTTTCGCCAGGCCACGTAATCGCGAGGAACGGCCTAATCAAGCCTCCCCAATATCGCATAATTGCAGAGCACTATATTAAAACCATCCCGCGGAATGGAAGAAATTTCTCTCTTCATCTTAATAAGAACGCCCGAATATTCGAGATATCGAATCCACGGACTTCATAATGAAATTTTCGGATTACTCGACGTTCATTTGTCTCTGTCCTACTTACAAGGCGCGGTATAAAGCCGTCACTCTCTGGCATAAAGGTGCAATGCCGAGTTTTATGCGAAATTTATTCATAAAGCTGTAATGTATCCTGGAGTGAAACGCTTGGTAATGGGAGGAGGGATAATGTTCGTGTATTTGCGAATTCAGCTTTAATTTCTGAACGCTCGTAGGTTATCATTTATGGTAATGTCGGCGAATTTTAAACTGGCTATTGCAATTTTAAAACTGCTGAAGCTTATGCGGTGTGTAAGAATGATGGTCGCGCTGAATAATTGAGGAGATCCCAAGATTTTCATTTGCGAGCTGTGAGAGAAATGACCGGCGGCTAAATGACCTTGGATAATGTTTGGGTAAACGCAACAGCACATAACCCCTTTGCCACTCAAATATTAAATATAATAAGAGACTACGTCAGAGTTACTTTAGGTTTGTGATCGTTGGAAGTGTTGCCGAATTGTGAATGGGACGCCGAGGCAACACCACATGTTACAAAAAACAAATATATCCGTCTTTACACGCAATATATGGATATAGATAAAACGAAGTTAAGTAATCGTATTAGGCAATTAGATCGTAGATTAGACGAAATAATAAAAAAATATAGATTTTCTTATTAAAGTTAGCTCACCAATACTTTTTTTGGATAAGAAGATTACATGAAAATTGTTTTTTTAAAGTAAACTGTCAGTATAAATTATGCCACGGCAATTTACATGCATTTATACTATGATCGTCATAAAAATCTAAATTTGTTAAAATAATAGTAAAAATATAACAATTGACTGCAACAACATGTATTTAAGTAAAAATCTTTTCAAGATAATTAATTAAATACAAATACAATTTTGTGCTACAGCACTAAATGTAATGCATGTTAAGTGAACTTATCAAATAAATAAACCTTCTTCATATGTAATTAGAATTACAATAATTACCGCTAGAAATCTAACTCTTAATAAATTTTTTTTACAATAACATCACAGACGCGAAACTCTAACCGCAAACACCAAGCCTTCACACAAAATCAGTGTCAAATAAAAAAAAAAACATCATTAATTACGGAGCAACATTTTTGTGTTAATCAAAAAACCTGTCGGAGGGCCCTCGCCAGCCACGGCGTCATTAGCAACCGTAACAGCGAAATTCTATTCGTGTACCAAAGTTGATTTCAGTCCAATTTAATTCAATTTACAATTAAAGCCCTCTGTTTATTTTTTCCTCTGATTAGAAGAATCGTGAACTTTGTCTGTTGGTTTGTTGATTGCTTGTGGGGTGCGTGTGAGGTTTTTTAAAGGGGCGATTGGTCCTTTTTAAACAAACGCATTTGGACTGATGATCAGTTGAAATACATGTATTTGTAGATATATACAATGAATGTAAGACAAAAGGAAATCTTCGAATATTTGAAAAGAAGAAGCGTTGTTCAAAGTAGTTGGTGATTAGAAAGAAATATAAATACATTTATTCGTGACGTGGCCATAAAACAGATGTGACAGAAATTATAAAAAAATATTAAACAATATGCACTTATAATATTATTCATTACGAATAAATAAGTACAAATAGCAAAAAAAATATATATAACCAGAAAACAATTAGGTGAATTTACCAAAAAAATAAATTAAGGTTTTTCAATACTCGCGTAAACATGGCACTCGACATATAATAACATAAATATAAAAAAGTATATTTTACATAAGTGATATGTATCTTTTGTAATAAATAAATAAATAAAATTTAGGTGCCACGGAAAAACACTAATTATGAGTCCTTATTTATTTTAATATTTAGTGATATATCCCCTTCCTTTGTTTATTTATGCACAGAAATTGCAACGTAATCTATCTGTTAATAATTTAAAGTACGAAATGCACGCACACGGGCACTCCACCGGCTCTCACCCAATTAAACGAATTATCATACCAAACGACAGTCAAAGCATTTCGAAAAACAAACAACCAGTCAACCTTTCCTCTTATAATACGAGTATAGAAAGGGTTATCTAACACGGGAATATGTACCTTTTGCTTTACAAAATATTTTAAGTTTTATCGGTTCATAACTACGCAATCAAACGTCCGTTATCACTAGGATTCACAAAATGGCCGCGAACAAAAATTATGAGCGTTTCTTTCACGAAAGAGCAATCCGTGAACCTTTCCTCCTTTTAAATGTAGAAAGAGGGTTTCACAGGACACAGGAATGTATAATTTTCGGTTTCCAAAATGGGTATTATTGTTTCACAACTACGCAATCAAAGGCCCAACGCAGTCAGAAGGATTTACAAATGGCCGCGAACAAAAATTATGAGCGCTTCCTGCGACGAACCAGCAATCTATCCTCTGAAATTTAGAGAGAGGGTTTATCTAACACAGGAATATATACTTTTTGGTTTATAAAATGGGTATAATTGTTTCACAACTACGCAATCAAAGGCCCAACGTAGTCGGAAGGATTCACAAATGGCCGCGAACAAAAATTATGAGCGTTACTCCACGAACAAAATTGGGTTAGAAATGGTGGGGTAATGAAGTACTGAACTTTCCGGTCATGTGTGGAGTTGAACCTTAATTGCCTTGATATACTGGCCTGCTAAATTCAACAGCCCGTTCCGATGATAATGGCTGCTCGCTATAGTTTTAATCTTCTTTATTGCAGACCCTTTGCGAAGTTTGGGCGTTTCGGTTCTATGATTATGTTATGTGTTACTGACTGTCGGTGGTGCGGTGGGGAATATAAAGCGTTTTGTGAGGGTGATTTCGGTGTAGCTTTAGTATACACATTATTGATTGCAAATTCGACGGGTAAAATAAAACATTACTGCAATAAAAATATATGTTTTACAAAATTTTAAACACTTGGACATAACTTATTAAAATTATTTCAATAGGAATAGTCTTATTGTTTTTTCTAGGGTCAATGATGAATAAAATAGGTACTTTTAAGAAAACCACGCCCTATAATAGGTATCTATTCACGCTTCGTGATTTTAGTACATAATATTTATGTACTTATAGTAAAGAAAACATAATTTGTTACACTCGTGTATTTATAAGTAGTTAACAAAATGTAATTAACTTTCATAATAGCTAAATCATTTGCACATGTCAAACACACAACGTTACTGTTTTCACATAATTTACCATAATTTTTCGCATGACTTAGAAAAGTGCTAAGTAAACACATATTCCATTTCCGCGCACAAAAGGGCTTGCTTCAATAGAAATCCCCAGTCGTTTACGTCGTTTTAAGCACGGAAAAGCGACTCACGTGAAATAAAAATCAAGTCACGATTTTTTTATTAATCCCCGTCAAGACCGTCGATATAATTAGGACGCGCGATAAATGCGCGCTGCAATGAGATGATTTTTCAGCTGCGCGGGACATGGGCACGACAATTAATTTCGCACAGTATGGGGTGAGATCGGCGCAAGGTATGAGATAGCAGCGACTACAGCAGCGGCAAAAAATCTCTTTATATTTGTTATCTATTATAATTTAAGAATTTTCATTTGGATCCTATCGTGAAATGCTATTTATCTTAAAATTAAATTGTTTGAATGTGATCGATTTTTTGCTATACCTATATGAGAATATGCTGCTGGTATGAAATATTAAGTACTTAAATAACAAGTTCATCCACGTTTTGGTGCGATAAATTTCGTCAATGTAAGAAAATACACAAAACATTTATAATTATCTCCGTGAAAGTCGTTCGCTGGTCTTTTCTTATTAATGTCGTTAAATAAATGTGCTTATGCATTAACGAATTTGCTTTGATGACAATAAAAAATACAATTAAGAAAGGATTTGTCTTCTTGTTATTTGTACATGTTGAAAAAATTACATACTTACTTAGCTATAAAAAGTATACATAAATGTAAAGAGCTTACACGAGTACATTACACGATTGATTGACAGCCGCCACCGGCATAGGTATAGTTTACCAAGAAAGCCAATCTTATCTCCAATCTTACCATAGTAAATATAATTAAAGTAAAATATAAACCGCTTATAACTTTCACCCCATCTAAGCCGCGAGTAAACTGGGGCAAAACGGTGAGACATTAATCTTTAGCTCACGAAAAGTATTCTATAGATTACGTGGGGTAAGATGTTTACCCCGCGACTAATCAAGGGGTAACGCCGCAAATAATGTCCCGCGTTGCTGGGATACCGCTTAGGGCGGCGTCGCATGATCAACTTCTGACAATAGAGTTGTCTTTCCAGTAATTCATCGGTATTATACCTAATTGTACAAGGTGTGTAGGTACTTACGATTCAAAGTGTAATTTCAGCTTTGATGACTTACCTGAAAAATACAAATAATATTTAATTAAGAAAATTATTGACATACTTAATTGCAATTTAATAACCTACTCATTTAAAATACACGGAAAAGCTAAACATCCGTTTCAATACGTCGCAAGGCAATGAATATCCCTGTTTAATAACAGCATGAGAGATGCCTACGGCTTCCCATACAAGTATTTTTTGTACGTCCAATACCGGTATTTCGTTACGATACACCACCGGTAACACCTGTTCCTAAATTACCGGTATTGGAACACCTAGGCGTGAAACCAATGCCATGGCTTCGAGTACAAATTACTTCAATGACGAATGTATAAACTAAAGACAATGCCACTCCATCCACCCCACTATGTCAGCCCTCGTACTATCAAATTGATCACAACAAATGTGCCCCTCCGCGGGAGATTGATCTGCCGCGGTGAGCCGCCGCCCAAAAGTAAATACTAATTACTGAGACATGTGTACATAAATCGACTTAATGTATCACTCGCGCGGGGCAAGTCGGGACGAACTTCGAACGTTTGGAATTGTCTTTAGGCGTAGGGTGCGTTTCGAAATAGATCAACGGCGAGGCGTGCGGAATAGATCAACCTGAGTTGAAATCTGTATCTTAGCTCCGCTTCAATTTTATGATTGGTCGATGCCGCACGTCCCCGCTTTGAACCCTAACACACGCCCTGGGAGCGTTTCCCCCTTAGGGTGCGTCTCGACTGAAGCGGAGCGGAGCGGAGTAGTTTGTCAAACACATAAACTATACAACATCACCAATGCCGAATGACGTTGCGTTGACGCCTAAGGCGAGAAGAACTATTTTACAACTTAAAATACTCAAACGGGTTTACTCACGTCGTAGAAGTCGAATAACGCTCGACATGTTTCGAATCGGTACGCGATTCATCATCAGGAGAGACGATCAGTCGCGGCGGCGGCCAATCGAACACTTTCGAACACTTTCGATAGTTTTCTATGTAAAATATTTTACAACTTTTCCCGAAGATTATACATAAATAGTCAAGTCACGCCTCGCCACTGATACACTGCTATGGCAGATCAATATATACGCATGTTACAGTAGCCTTTTTGATAAAAGCATCAACTCCAAAAATATCACGAATAACGAAGCAAACTCAATTCGCCCAATACCCGCAACCTTCGAAATTCTAACCAATGAAGAGTTACCAAAAGCCGAAACTTCGAAATTTAAAAGCAACAGACTTCGTCATTCGCCAGTTTCTCATTTGGTCGTCGACTAAACACGGATGTTTTTGACGCTGTGGCTTCGTAATATCCTGTCAGCATTGACTGTTTTCCAGCAGATCGCACTGTGCTCGCGTCCCGACGCCGACCGCCAGCGAACTCTTTCATTTCCCACCACTGTGTTACTTTGCGGACGGCTCAAACCGAGTAACACTTGAGCCTTTATTACAAAAGCAAAAAAGGTCATATTAAATGTTGTCAAAGCTTTCAAATTAAACCTTCGAAATGAAACTTCGGCCGTACGATTGTTGGTCTTGAAAGGATTTAATGAAAATGTTTTGAAGTAAGTTTCGTTTGTGTATTTTTAAGTTTCTAGTCGTGGTAGGAATTAGGAAATTTTTGTTTTGAAGCGTGATGTCGGAGAAAAGTGGCGGGCTTTACGCTAACCCCATGCCACTCCTATTCTGTAACTACCCACTTTTAACAAATAAATGTTTAACTTTGAACGTCCTGATGAGAAAGTTACTGATTCGGTCTTGAATAGTGTCCCCTAAAGTTACAAACATTTTATATGAAGTTCCCAGACGAACGTTACTTGCGTTTTAACCTCCGATTATAACTAGCCCGATTTGTGTAAAATGTTTATGCCCATCTCAATCTCTAGCACTATTCCGGTGCTTACACCCGGAATCGAACGCCATAAATCCCGGGCCTCAATCCGTGACCTTTCGTTTATGGTCGCGTCTAATACTCCAAATACGCTCCTACCGCTGAACCTCGCAAATTACCCTTCACTGACCTACTTCCGAATGCTTCTCATATTTATGCTATGTCCTTAGGCGATTTTCACAATGAAATACTAGTACCATCACAAAAATCCAAATATAATCGATATAACTATACGCAATGTTTTAAAAGACTGACCAAAATTCTTAGCAAAGAAGGCATGACCGCACTTCTCTAAACCGAATTCCAAAGAGTAGTATGTACCAGTTACCCTCATACATACTTATTCCGTTATTCCTTGGGGGTTTAGGTTTGTCGCGTGACCGGACCGCATTAGGGACGAGTCCAATTTAATCCGCGCCGCATCCGCCGCTAATAAATAATCTAAACTAACTGATAATGACCACACGCTGATTTCCAAGTGAAAGGTCGTCGATTGATTTGTGAACACTTTAGGATATTACATAGTTTATTAATGTGGTTCTTATGTGTCACAAGGAGAGGCCCACAAACGAGCAGCATTTTCTTGGGAGTTTTGTAGTTGGGTATACTAGATGAAGAAGAAGAAGAAGAATACTAGATAGGTGTTCATAACTTCGTAGCTACCGACCGATTGATAGCGACTTTGTGATTATATAATAATATCTCACTAGAGTGAATACTAACGAAGGAAGTTACAAATTCCGTCTAATTCTACACACATTCGTATGTTGGTACTATGTACCCCTTGTGCTTGTGGGGATACATTGGTTACCTACTATGGCATTACTGCCCGAGGAAATTGCAGCGCTGTTCCCTTTGCGGGCTGGAGTTGGCCTCGTTTTGGGATGGGCCAAGTTACAGGAGCGAGGAGGATACCGGGAAAGGTGATACACCGAATTACACTTAATGATATTTTGGTCTCGCGGTTTGATTGTTATTTTTTATCCAAAAAACCAGTCTTCGTATCGTTGTAATAAAACTAAACCGTTACAAACCTATTAATAAGATGCGTTTTAGGGCTACGAAGCGTATTGAGCGTTACCCAACGAAGCGTTTCCTACCGAGGAATCTCAAATTTTGACTACTACTTCCGAAATTAAAACGATTTCCCTTCCCTAGTTTCTTTCAAAACTAATCCAAGGCTGTGTGTGGGTGTGACAGAAGATAATATTATTACTCGTGTATTATGAGAAATACGTTACGGTACGTTTTATCCGCTTTGATAAGTATTTTCTTGCCTATCACTCGTATTCATCGACGTCTATTCTTAAAGATACATATACATATGCTTGTATGCTTAGGCACAGATCTGTGCGGGAAATTTGAACTCTACGTTAAAATATCAATTAGTTTCCTTTTGGTTATCAAAATTTTGACATCACTTACGCAGGGTTAATCCTGTATTGAAAATGGACAAGAAATTTAATGGCAACGGGTAAGTCATCCGTAACTTTCGCCCCTAGACCACAATAATTGCATCTTTGGCAACCACAGCGCCGCGTCTCAACCCTTTGGCCATCCCCGCGCTCGCGGGACATCTTGGCTCCCTGGCCCCTTGCCCCTTGATTTATCTGACCACCGACGACCGCAACGAGGCACCGTATTTATTGCAGCAATAACCCTATTAATTCACTAGCTTCAGGGGGATGATTCAAGTGTTGGAGTCGAGATTGTTTTATAGCTTCATTAAATGCGTGTGTGAGGAAAGGGTGGGTTTTAAGTTCCGTACCTTTAACTACCGTTTTTATTAGATTTTTAACCTGCTAATGATTTCGAATGTGGATACATTTGCACTTTTCTTCCGGTATTTTTTGGCCTGGCACTAGCATTTTCTCGAGCCTTTGGGATGTCTAGGGTTCATAGAATGTCGTCTTGTTTTTCAATCACTACCTCAATTTTCTTAAAATGATACGACCATATGACTGCAAACTAGCGATACTTTAAAATGACGTACGGAACCAGAGGCCCGATTTGCGCATGGCCGGTTTTTTATTTTATTTCTGTGTTGCACCCTTTCCAACGAGGGATGTAAAAAATCGTTTAATGCCACCAGAGAGACCTCAGGTCAACCTGAGATATATCACACTTTCCGGGCTGGTTTGGACACGCGTTTTTTTAGAGTTCACTCAATTTATTGCTGCTTGAAGTGTACAGGAAATGCTTTTTCACATGCGATTTAGTGAAATTGGAGCCAAAGATTTTTAAACATCATGTTTGGCTCCATTTTAACTATGTAAAGCCTAGTTATTATTAATTACACCAAAAAAAAAAGATTTGTTAACAGTATCGTATCCCAAATGTTAGTAGCTGCTAGTTACATAAATCAGAGGACTGTCAAACTGAGGGCTACTATTAACAACAATTATTAATTTTGGTTTCTGCTAAGCACAATTTAGCTACTTCTCAAGTAGTTAAACTAGCTGAGCTATTTTTTTTTAGTGCAATATTACCGACTTTCATTTCCGAACGCATCATATAAGTAGCAGATTAGTTAGTTTCACATTTACACAATATTCGACATTTGTTCATAATTTCAGAACTAAACATACTTAGGCTTTTAGCGTGATAATGTAAGGACTAAAGCCAAACATTGACATAGAAAATTAGTTACTCCAAGTTACGATATAATTCCTCCTCGAAGATGTATCCCAATAATCGGTACACCCAGCTCCGAAGATCCGGTACCGTTTGTTGGCGCCAAGTTTGGAGCAACAACGCCGGGAGGGCTTCTCTGCTCCGCCAGTTTGCTTAGCACTATTAAACCATTTGCATACATATTTATGTGTATGTTATGATTTTCTCGCGGCTTCATCCTCGTGGCTAACATATTTAGACAAGATTGGGAGAGCGTCGGGAAATTTCTCAAAAGTTACACTGAGCGAAATCCGGTATAACAATTCCATTGTCGTCGTCTCGATCCTACTAATTGTTTGTTTCATTTCAAGTTTGACAGCCTTCATACGAATTTTACGAGCTGTTTTTGCGAATATCAAAAGAGTTACGAGAGTTATCCTATCCTCATGAAATTTTCTGAGTGGGTTCGGTAAGTAGGTATATAGATTCTTTCATCGATTAAGTTTCTCGACTATTTTCAAAATGGGGGTTGAAAATGTAAAAAAATTGCGAGGTGTACAGTTCAGTGCCACTAGTTTTAGACAGTGTCACTATAACTTCCATATTCACTACTGTCACTTAATTTATTAACACTAATAACTCGTCAAGTATTCAGCGAACGCGTTAACAAATAACCTGATTGCGTAGTTGTCATTCAATTTTATTCGGTAATTCCCCGATGTGTTGTTACGCAACACTCAATTAAATGGCGCCGATGAAAACTAATTCTGAACAAAGTGAAACTTTTTCCAATTTATTTATTCCCAACAACAATCTCTAGGGATGAAATGTAATTTTAGTGCTTTATCGTTTTATTTATTTTCTTTTTAGTCTAAAATTTTTGATCAAGGGTCAATGCTATAACAGATATTTTCAGTTATTATTAAAAGAATAAATAAATAAATGTCGGACAACTTCAAGCAAATCGATCTAGTCTCATAAGTTTTAGTAGGCTTTTGCTATGGGCACTAGGTGACGATAATACATACTTATATGGATGTCTCCATCATCAGAACAACTCAAAGATACAAAATTATTTTATTGACGCGTAAACTACATACATATACACCCAAAGTTTCATTTCGGCACGATAATTAAAAGTAAAATTGACTTCCAAGATTTAATTAGGTATATTATTACGAACTATCAAACTGAATCACAAGTGGACCTAATAAAAACAAAATGTTTACAATGAAGCGAAATTTTTTATAACGTAATGGTTCAGGCGAGGTCGGAGCCCCCGTCTCGACTTGCCGGGCCAACACGTTGGAGACGCGGGTTCGAACCATTTTTAGGGTTCCGTAGCCAAATGGCAAAAAACGGAACCCTTATAGATTCGTCATGTCTGTCTGTCTGTCTGTCCGTCCGTATGTCACAGCCATTTTTTTCCGAAACTATAAGAGCTATACTGTTGAAACTTGGTAGGTAGATGTATTCTGTGAACCGCATTAAGATTTTGATGCAAAAATAAAAAAAATAATAATATATATTGGGGGCTCCCCATACTTAGAACTGAAACTCAACATTTTTTTTTTTCATCAAACTCATACGAGTGGCGTATCTATGGATAGGTCTTCAAAAATGATATCGAGGTTTCTAAAATATATTTATTCTAAACCGAATAGTTTGCGTGACAGACGCTTCCAAAGTGGAAAAAAGTTGGTCCCCCCCTCTAACTTCTAAAATAAGAAAATGAAAAATCTAAAAAAAACATATGATGTACTCATTACTATAAAAACTACCAACGAAAATTGTTTTGAACGAGATCTAGTAAGTAGTTTTTTTTTAATACCTAACTTTGCACCTAATTTATATGGGGCGCTATACATACAAGGTGCAAACTTAACTTAACCACTTAGGGATGGAAAGTGTTTGTACGGAACCCTCGGCGCGCGAGTCCGACTCGCACTTGGCCGGTTTTTTTTAGGGTTCCGTACCCAAAGGGTAAAAACGGGACCCTATTACTGAGATCCGTCCATCCGTCTGTCACCAGACTGTATCTCAAGAACGGTGATAGCTAGACAGTTGAAATTTTCACAGATGATGTATTTCTATTACCGCTATAACAACAAATACTAAAAATAAAATAAAATAAATATTTAAGGAGGGCTCCCATACAACAAACTTACCGATAATGTTACGGAACCCTTCGTGCGCGAGTCCCACTCGCATTGGCCGATATATTTTTTCTTTTTCGTTTCATTGTAAACATTTGCAATAGCATTGGTTTATGCTAGCAGACCTCACTGCTTTCATAAAAATAAAAATAAACTAATAAAAACGCGTTAAAAAGAGCATAACGTTAAAGGATATAATGGTGACATTTTGGACATGTCATTAAAACCGTGGAATTCAGCTCCAGGTTTAGGTTCACAAATCCAATCTTGAGCAAGGCCCACGTTACACAGAAAGAGAAAGTAGTTGGCCAGGATCCGTGCCTTAAAGGGGGAAAGTCGTGAGCCTCGTGGGTCCAATATGCGGTTAGTTGTTATTAATCAATTCTGACCTTTATTATAGTTGCTAAAGTGATCATTTTGCGGGTAACTAAAGAGATAAGGACTTGATGACCATATTTGACTACTACCAAAAGCTAAATATAGCTACGTGCGGGGTACCTACATACATTATAGTACATACTAGCTTCTTTGGGCTCCACTCACATTAATCTTTCAGAACGCAAATGAGAACCCATTAAACACGTCCAAGTAAGCCCTTCACTTAGAGCCATGCAAATCTCAATTCTTTCGGAGGGTCAGTTTAAACCAATTTAACAGCCGTCTCTTTCAAACCAAACCGAAGAAGCAAGATGCCACGAAATCCAACGAATTTTGTGTTATATCCTAAGCAAAGGGCTACTATAGCTAAGCATTATAAAATGTAAAATTTAAATCTTTATTCTGCAAGTAGGGCTCATGGGCACTTTTATATGGTCTAATTCTGTGTCATATAACAAAAATATATGTATACTGTGAAGGTTGTGCTTCACAGTTGGTGCTAATTGGCTACCGACATAAAAGTAAAGTTGTTTTATATTTAGAATAAGACGCGTGACATCCGTCATTGAAATAAAATGTAGTAGTTAGTCTTAGACTGGCCTTCGGGCAATAAAGTAATTCAACGTACCTCTGCTCTTTTAATATACCACTGACCGAACCCCCTAACATGTGGCGGAGGTGCTAACTTTACATTTAGAGTCACGCGAGTATTGACAAGTTTCCCCGCTCCCAATTAATTTTGTCCACAGATTCTCGGGCAACTGTGAAAATTACGTACTGAAAGCTTACGGTTTGCATAGAAGCCGAACAGGAGCGAAGCGCACCGTCTATAAGCGCACGAAGCACAATAAAGAATAAGTGCACATTTGTGGTATTGTATATTGACGGCACTGAAGGGCCGTGAAGAAGCGAGTTCGACAGACGGGTGAAGTCACGACGAATCATTGAATCACCCATTATCATTTTTCATCCCATGCGATTATAATTTGTTTGTGCATTTGATTTGTTTGGATTCCATACGAAAATGGAGACGAGCACAATTAATGGCTTTTCCGACGTTTAAATATTGACCCGTGTGAAAATACGAAATAAAATAATCACAAATGGCAATTACGGTATAAATTCTCGGGGACCGTATTACAGAATAATTTCAGACATCGTTTGAAGATGTTCTTTCAGTGTTAATCAACTAATTTCCTGTCGAGCCAAGATAATGTACAAGAATTTTATCATCGTCGGCGAATATCGCAAGAATCCCCAATAATTTCTTTCTTTACGCTTGAAGCGCACGTTGTTGACATCAGACAAGCAATTGTCAGTGAAAGTATGGAATTTTGCCAGTGAGAAACATTCAGTTTCAGTGATGTCAAATGATGTAACAAATGTCCTTAAAGAGTGGAAGCCTTCAAATTCAACCATTATCATTAATTATATAATATGTTGCTAGTAAAACTTTATTTGATTAATATGTGCTGTGCCGGACCGAGTGCTTGTCAAGAAAGTGCAACATCAGGAACAGCATGCCTGAGCGAGGAGGGCCGCTCAAGAACTGAAGAACGCCGCCAGACACCATGGACGCCGATCGAAACGCTGCGCTTCTATCAGGCAATAATGAACCATAATATATAATTTGTAGAATATATGTTTATTAGGATGTAAATAATTGTCCCATAATGATTGTGCTAGGTGTATGATAGCTCTAGATATTAGTAGGGTCCTACAAATAATAATCGTTGTGCATAAATTATTACCCTATAAGATAATCCAACGATTGTCTTCATTGAATTATGTGGTACAAAAACTCACTCCTAATGGTCGTGCCAAGAATGTGATAATTCATGTTAACAGATTAAAGAAATTCTTTAATCGTTAATTCTAATTAATATAAACAATTCTATACTTCTAGGGTGTAAATAATAAAACTATTATTTTTCAGAATTTTTTAATTCAGGTTGACTGTACATGTGGATGCAATGCAATGCAATGTACTTGGATGCAATTGTGTTTGTTGCATTTATAATTATCACCGTTGTAAATATAATTTAATTTCTTTATTTCTTTCTACTATATTTCAGCTCCATTTCTAGGATATTACTATAGGAAGCATAATTTTTTATTACTTGCACTATAAATTTATTGCACTATAAATTTATTGCACTTTGAATTGATTGCACTTTCAATACCTTTACTTGAGATGATTTTAACTTATTACTTTCACAGAGTTCCAATAATTAATTATAACACTTTATTTCCAGCATTTTAATTTGTGTATACTAATATGTTTTTCTTTTTCATGTAATCCAACACTGCAAGGGCCATAGCTGTCCCAGTTCCTCGGAATTTCAGCTGCTGGTGTGACTGAATGCCTCGCGCATTCATCCTCCAGGGGCGGCAGGAACATGAGGTCTTGGCTGTGGTGCCAAGGACTTCATGTAACCTACATCGGGCCAACTGCAGACTGAAGATTGTTATTTTTATTTTTATTTGTTGTTGTGTCTGTATTAATTTAATAATTTTTAACTAGGAGTTAGGTAGGGTCTTAATAAAATTAACTTTCGTTTCGTGTCTTATTAATAATTAATTTTTCGACAGTGACATAGCATTTTGACATGTCAATATGACGTGTACTGCTTTGGTCTATGGTCGTAAAATCAATTATGAGGTTATAATTTATTTTTATTTAAGTTTGGTAAAAATATTTGGAATAAAGTAGAAATATTTATTCCAGATATTTATTTAGGATAAAAGGTATTGGTTCGATGGTACAGATTTCTGGGGCATATTTAATATATATGCGCCAGGATTCTAATATAAAGATAGTGATAGACGGTTGTCACTATTTGTTAGTTCTGTATGGATGTTTGAGACAAGTGTCATAGACAATGTGTCAGGCATCTAATATAAGGGCAGTGACATATCGTGGTACAATTGTTTGGAGCATGCGACGTGTGTCATATGTCATACTCCAGGCAGTTAAGGTGGGAACATTCGATACGATTTAATCGGGTTAGCCGGTTTTACACTAGGCGATTAAATTGTTGAAGCTTGATGTATCGAATGGTCTATGCTTTATTAATTAGTGGAATAACATTCGGGATAAGTTGGTGCCTTGCCTTTTTAGCAGGTTTTTTGTCAAGGCAAAGCCAATGTCAGACAACATGTCAGATTACGTAACATGCCATAGGCTAGTGTCTGTTCATGTCCTGACCCTGGTTATCTCTTAGCAAGAGACCATCTGGGTATGAATGTATGGGTATTCCTGCATAGGCAGGGACCTCTAATATGTTAGGCAGGAGTAGTTTTGTCTAGCGTTTATATAGTAAGACGAATGTCCCTCGTTTATCCCGAGACGGCGGGAAATGTGAAGGTTGTGCTTCACAGTTGGTGCTAATTGGCTACCGACATAAAAGTTGTTTTATATTTAGAATAAGACGCGTGACATCCGTCATTGAAATAAAATGTAGTAGTTAGTCTTAGACTGGCCTTCGGGCAATAAAGTAATTCAACGTACCTCTGCTCTTTTAATATACCACTGACCAAACCCCCTAACAATACCTACCTATAAAATCACTAGGCACACTTTACCGGAAGATGTATATTGTCTCCGGGTCCATTACTACAATACTCCTAACCCTATACTATCAGAGATCTAAAGGCGTAAATATTAAAATACAATTGAATAAAAATAAATAATAATAATAACTCACTCACTTGCTAGAAATAATAAGTAATTATATGTATAAACAAAAAAAAACAAAAAAAAACGAGCGCGCTATTAAAAAGTGTACTGGGGTCAATTTCAACAAGACGCATTTTTTGTATCATTTCGGTGTGATTCTTTATTTTAGATTATTTTTGAGTTTTTTAAATGTAAAGAGATACTTTAGACTATATTATTAAACATATGTAAAAGGGACCCTGAAATCTGAAATAGTTTTCGAGATATTCGAGATCGAATATGAAACACACAACGGAATGATAAATGTACACCAGGATGATAAAATAAGTGCACCGCAATGAAATTTCATACACCGGAATGAAAGAAAAGTGGCATATTATGAAAGTAGTTTTACGTTTTATGTTCGTAATATATATTATATTGGCATTACATAATAATATAAACATATATCTTAGTCTGGTATTCAAAACAAAATAAAAAAATATTATTATTTCAACAATATCTATGAAAAGTGAAGCTACTTTTGATGCCATTCCGGTGTTTTCCTCATTTTGGTGGGGTTTAAAGTTATTTTACTACACCGGAAACACCGGAATGAGAATGGTGGAATGAGAAACACGACATATCTTTATTTCTTAAAAAAAAATTAAGGCCTATATTCTAAAACTAATTCAACTCTTGACATCGCGAGTATACTTTACCTGATATATATAAATTTTAAACCACGCAGTTAAAAAATAAAGAAACTATAGCAAACTCCGGAATGACACTTTTTTTGTCCCCGGTCCACCGCGATGAAATATTCACGTTTATACAAGCCAACGTATTGCCACTATAACACAACCGGCCTCGTCGAGCGCCGCAGCTTGACTAATTCTTTGAAGTGCGCGGGAGACGGGGGGCGTACTTGTTCAAATTTGGGAAATAAATCGGTTCGAAACATTGTCGGCGGTAATGAGAAGTTTTCTCGGGACAAACGTATATGCACTTATTCAAGGGTATACAAAGGAGATACAAAACGGGTAATGTGCTTTTTTTGTTACCTATTTATATGGTAATAAAATAATGGTAACAGATTTTCTTTGTCATGCATAGTATTTGACTTACCCGGCATTTTACAAAAAAAACCGGCTTGGGTACAACCTACCTTGATGAGAAATTTGGTCTAAATATATTTTTTTAAATTATTATATATATTAATATTCCAATTTTAGCTGTTGCCCGAGGTAGACAACGGCGGGCTGTTTCCGAAAAAAAAATGGTACTTTATTATTCAACCTTTCTGCACCTGCGTTTTCAGTCTTGCCATCAAAAAATACTGCTTGGGAAATTGACCCTGGCCTTCATTATTAGGTTAAGCTTCGTATTAAAGCACAAATATAATGTGGTATTTCCTAAAAAAAAAACTAAATCAAAATATGATGAATGTTCGGACATAAAAGGCCACTATGTGGAGGAAATAGCTTCATTGCTGCTACTAGATGTCCTTGTTGTAGCAAAGCAAAATGAGAGGGATAGTAATTTAGGTATGTGTTGTATAATTCCAAGGGCCAGTTTCATGGGGCAAATAAACATAAATTAGTCCCCTTGGGCAACTCAGGTGGTAACGACATAAATTACAGGGCATTACAATTGCTGATGGTGCCTTTTCGGTTTAATTGTGAGCTGTTTAGTAGATTGGACGCGCTGGGGTTGAGTGTGTGAAATAGGTTTAGGTTAGTTTGATAAATGTATGATTGCCTGAAGAAACAACTATAATTTAAATATCATTGATACCGCATAATGCTTCACCAATCCGGTGAGTAGTCATTCAAAATAATAATTATAAAAGCTTCATAATTATTAATTAATTAATTATTCAAGTAATAACCAGGCGGCACTATTTGACATAAACAAAGACGGATACTTAACAACTAGTATTAGTTCCACAAGGAAAATAATGAGACTTTGACGTTATTTCGTAACAAGGAATCACGACTCCTCGGTGAAGAGGAATTAAGTATGTGAAATCACGAGGGAATAAATCAAGTATTAAAACTAGCCCAAAAAGACTTGTGGAAGCAATTTTCAATAAAAGTAACAACAATGAAGTAACCACCCTATTTCCAAATGGAAAACTAATACGTTTGCCATGATAATGAGATAAGGTCCTTATCCTGTACCGAAAAATAATTAGCTCGCCTGCAAAGTTACTAACGAAATTAGATTAAGCGACCTTTCACGGGCTTAACTGAGGGGTTAATAGGTATATTATTACGGCGTGTATTAGAAGAGGCAACCATTCATCTAAGCGGAAGTTTGCATGCGCCTGAAAGGACTGGTCACTTTAGCACAAAGGAAAAGGTAACAGTAGAACTATTATTTTGAAAGATACAGCTATTGTCTACCAAGAAACAGAAGCTACGTTAGCTGATGTATGAGAATACCGTGATTTCATTTTACACTATCATATTATTTTAAAAGATATTATGTTGATATAAGAAAAAGCTTTTAGGATAACCAAAGGCTGCTCGACATTATTCATCGAGGAGATCAATAAACTATCCTCTCGAACTATGATGTTTACGAGTAGTATTGTATTCATATGTTTTACTCAATTGTTTGTGTAGCATATTAAGTCACCTAATACTGATTTATACAGATTAAACGCACTAGCAGGGCTAGTATATCTTCCCGCGACTTTAATCGCGTGACAGCATCACATCCCTTGGTCGCACGGCATTCAAGTGAAAGTGACAGGTAGTATTTATCACGCGACAAAGAGTAGCGTGTCATAGTTGTGCTAGATGTGTAGGACCAATGAGAATTGCAACAATAAGCTTAGTGAATCGGTACGTATCCACGCCCGGAACGTACGTTTCCTCCTTGTTTTAGCAGACCTCAGTTTCAGTTCTACTGTGTCTGTTTCCAGTTTTAAGTCTCTGTCAAACCCCAAATTATCTCGAGGGCAAATTGAACACGTTAATTATAACTTCAGCTGACGTGTGCCCCCTCCAATTACTCAGGCATTTGCATCGGCGTAATTAGAAGAGACCGGCCATTATCTGCGGACACAAAGGTCAGCACCGCCGGACAATGACAATGGACATTTTAGTGTTTCAGTGGAGTATGTCGAGATACGTCTGCGAACTGGTACGCGGTGATGCGACGATTTTGTGAAGTTTGTGGAAGGCCTTTGAATGAGGGCGGGATAAGACACCCGTCTTGGTGGTTCTCGGTGAAGGCCTTCATCCACTAGTAGACACCATTCGGTTGAGATGATAACTTCTTCTCAATCGCTCCCTCGATGCTGAGGATAGTGACACTTGTCAACCGGTTGTCGACCGGTTGTCGCCATCGGCTTGGCCAGGGCTACGGCAACACGAACATTTGCTGGCCAATGACCAAAATGTTGAGCAAGTTAAAAAATCTAGAACTTAATAAATCAGTCTATACAATATCCCTGTAACAAACAACATACATACGCATACTCATAGGTACAAAAACTTTGTTTTGTATGTCGTTAAATATATATGTAGCATTTAGGTATAAAGAGTTGCCACGTATGATTCAAAGTAAATTGGATCACATTAACGAATGAGCAGCATTGACAAGTTACCCCTTGTGTAGTAGACGAGTTGAATAAGTGAATGCATTGCAAATTAATGGCATTAATCTTGTAATGAAAAGATCCATTGAGTCTTCAAGTGGTCATTATGTGCCCTTTGTCCTAGGGTCTAGGTTGGACACGGGTTTCCACTTTCTATAATCCTCTTTTGATCAGACGAGTGAATGGTTTCTGAACACGTCTGACTTCTAATGTTTATTACACGTATATTGCTATAAGATATTAAGCGAAATGACAGGGATTTTGAGGTCAATATATCAGCAGTACTTGCAACGTTACTTAAGATGTAGTTTAATACCGAGAAGAGATACTCATCAAGGACCAAAGATTAAATGAGAAGATGAACGCAATAGTGATGACAATCAGAAATTCCAATGAAGACAACAGAGAAGTATAAAAATATTGCGTAGAACTTGTATATATCACAACAGAATCCTTGCAATGGTTTACATGTCTTTCTCGAACTTGCTACATTTTCATAAAGATAAGTCGTGAGACACTCCAAACAACGAAGCCGAATACTTTTCAGACCACCGTAAAAAGGCAAACGAAAAAACCTCTTATTCTTCACGCTGCCAAATCTTAAACAATTTCGTAATTGACACGAAAGAGACAAAAGAATTCCTCCGGAGGGTCGAAACCAATAAGGAACTGAACGAATTGTTTGCACCGATTCGATCCGTCCTTCTCGTGCTGCCCTCGGTGAACCAGCGACTTCAAAGAAACAGGACAAAATTAAAGTGGTAGTGTTGACATGCGATGGCAAGGCCTGATTTTTATGAGGATTAGTTTCTTTTAAGTTTGGAACTCCTTTTGGAAAAAACTCATACATACGTAAACACATGAGATTGAATTGTAAGTGGATAAATAGACAATTGCGACGACTGTTTGTCGAGTGTATAAGAAAACATGAAGAAAAGAGTATCGTCACCTGTAATATGAATTAATGTAACCGCCAAAATGACGAAATTGAGTTAAGTATACAGTTCGTTTGTAAATTTGACGACCTATCCATTGCTGTTATTAAAATTACGATATCTTGAAAAAAATGTTGGTTACATTAAACAAAAAATTACCATTTTTTTTAGTTTTCTGTATTTATTTTGGTGTATGGCACATCGTTTGTAAATTACTTAATATCAGATTAACGTAACCACAAGTATTGGCCAAAGTTGAACAAAAATCATTAATGTAAGACTCATCGGTAAATAAATGACTCTTACATTACTCAATTTATAGCACTTTATTACCGATTGACTGTTACGTTAGCTTCAAAGCTAGATAAAAATTATAAAATGGTTCTTATATTAAATGGGTTATACTTTTAGTTTTTGAATCAAATAATGTAAATATTAAGGTACATAAATGAGTTACATGCTCAGATTAGATAGGCAAAAAAAATTTAAACGAAATTATAAGAAAGCAACCATTAAAAAGTCAATTATAGTCTTACTAGCTGTGCCCCGCGGTGTTACCCGCTCATCCCACGGGAACACTAAATTTATTCGGGATGAAAAGTATCCTATGTCCTTCCCCGGGACTTAAACTATCTATATACCAAATTTCATCTAAATCGGTTCAGCGGTTTTAGCGTGAAGAGGTAACAGACAGACAGACAGACAGACAGACAGACACACTTTCGCATTTATAATATTAGTATGGATCTTGTCACAAATCGTGCTTACTACAAGCTGGTTGAATATATAATTTAGTCAGTAACATTAAAGTTTTCGTAGTTTTTAAATCAATTAATGCCTCTTACATTATTATTTGTCTTCCCAAGCCTCGAGTGATGACGGTTACATTAAAATTATGTACTTAATTAACACGGACCTGGTGCTTACGTTATTTTGGTTACCAGGAACTATGCGACCATCTCTTTCCTTTGCAGTGTTAATGAGTAGATACCGGTGAGACGACCATACATTTGCCTGTAGGAAGCAATTACAAACAATACCGCGTGCGTCTGTTTACGATTTGGTGTTGTGATGGATATGGTAGCCACTTTAGTTTGTACCGACCAGCGATCGGATGCCGGTATTCGACTCTATACAAATGCCGGTATTCAATTTCGGTATTTCGCTTATATATCTTTATTTATTATTCGCACATATTTCTTTATTTTACTGAGCTAATTTCAAAGTTCTGTACCAATACTTTAATTATATGTAATGGCATTTGAAATAAAATCTGTAATATTTTTTTTGTAATTTTTATGAATACCGGTAACGATCCCTGGTTCCAACGATTCGTGATAAAGACAGTATTGTGCCATTGGGTTGTTATACATCAATAAGCACAGTTAAAAACTACGAGTTAAGTTCATTAATCGCTTTACATCAGGCGATCCGTTTGCTCGTTTGCCCTCTACGGCATAAAAAATAAATGAATAATAATATTACACAAAAAAAGGGAAATTTGAAAAAGATAAGTACTAACTAAGTACTATAGAAATTGTTATCACCTCAAAAGGGAGACGTATTTCTAAGGCGTAATGGAGTTCGTCGGGATTTCCAGTATCAAATAGAAATTGATGTTTTAAACTTTTTAAAGTTAATTGAAACAATCTGGCTTAATGCATTTCGTTTTTAGGGAATCTCTTAAATATCTGGTTAAACGGACTGTGAAAACTTTTTCTGTGAAAATCAGTCACTGCCACTACCATGTAGCAACATGTAGGCATAATAAAATGTATATATTTGTTTATTATTTTTAGAAAACAAGAGACAGGAATGAATGATGGTAGTAATAGTGATATGGTGGAGGTTAGTGACATTGAGATACTCCCAATATTTTTTTTCAGTAGCCTACGTATCCAACGTAATGTCATTGTACTGATGCGATGATTCAATAAAACACGTTAACTATTTGCTTGCCCCTTGACCATCATTTTTTTCAGCCAGAGAAAGGCGTTGAGCTGGACCATACTTTCTACTAATAACGGGACACCAATGATGCTTCAAATAAGTAGTTCGCGAGAAAACAGCAGCTTACAAGATATAAGAAAATCTCTAAATCCGTTTCAGCTCTATAAGAAAGATGTCCAAGCCCAATAGCGAAGGTATTCGAAGCATTTAAGTCGTAAATTTACCCCTTGACGTTTAATTTCATAATAGTGATGTGAGATGAGAATTATGTGACGAAACATTTAGTCACCAGTTTGCCAGGAAATGGTCAAATTACTAATGAAGAATCAAATAAAGATCATTCGGCTAGTTTCAGACAGGGACAAGCCTTACACTGAAAATAGGACTTAGGCTTTGTAAAGACAAAATTGATAATTTAAACGAAATTATACAACGTAAAGCTGAAGTTTAAACTTAAGTCACTAAAATCAAAGGGATGGAGTTGATGAATGGAACAGAAAGAAGGTAATAAATACGAAGAAAACTATATAGAAAGAAATAAAAAAGAAAGAGAAAAAGGGAAAGCAGAATGTTCAGTAAAAGTCGTAGGTAAAAAAGGTACATAAATATTGTAGGAAAGGGAGAAAGAAAAGCAAAGTGGGGAAAAACAGTAAGGAAAAGTATCAGATTAGAAAGAAAATTAAGTATTTTTTTAATACTCTTTATATCTAAAGGTGCCTTTACCAATTTTGGTTTTTATTAACAAAAAAGAAACTGTTTCCCGCTTATAAACCGGTTTTTATCACGACTTACTATCCTGCCACTAATTAACTGAAAAAACAAGAAATAACTCTATGTTAAACCTTATTACAATTGGATAAGTTTATTAATTCCATAGCTGAATTCCGCTAATGTAAGTCCACGTTTTGAAAATGTGTGTCCCTTACGTTAGGTTTTTTTTACCTTTTTATGACTTACTATAAATAGTTCTTCATTTTTTGAAATCAATGTTGTGTTGTGTTAACGTAACTCCTCATTTTTGGAAAAAAATTAACGTAAGAGCCACGCTATTTTCTAAACTATAATAGCAGCCTTTTTGAGACTATTATCAACTGAAAGATCTTACAAAATTAAGCTATAACTACTATACATCATTTTAATCGGATAAGGAAATAAAATGTTACTGCACTTTTTGTAATTTGCAATTTCGTTTTTGGCTTCTCCTGAAAAATCGTCATTTGGCGGTTACCTTAATTCATATTACAAGTGACGGTATGTTCTCACACAAAATACATAACATACACTGGCGGAACCATAGGAATTCTTTATATTTATACCAAACTATGATTTTAAAAGTGTGCATGATATTCCTACTGATACGTCAAACCTAGATTTGTACGTGCCTTGTACCATTTCAATTTCAAGATAGCGATTGTGAGTTTCTCGTGTTCAAGGCAATAATCGGAGTGGATGTCTAAAACGGTTACACAAAAATAGTGTGAAAAATATTCTATAGCAAAAATATCCTCATAGGCGACAATCTCCGACAGTGATGGAAAGAGACGGAAATAAGGGGATGGTCCACTTAATTCCTATCACCATAATATCAGTGGACAGCCAGGGGTGCGACGTATGTTATTGGCGTCAGCATTGATATATCCCAGACAATTTGGTGCAGGACTTTTGTGAAAGGTTTTCTTTAAAAGGTTTGGTATGGTCAGCCGCATCCGTCATATCGCGATGTAGATAAATATATCCAGTTTCTTTTAAGGCTAGTCGTATGAGGACTAATAATTGTTTAAGACCAGAATTGATAAAAAAGCTAGAAAACTTATATACTTCGAAACATGAATGAACTTTGTCAAAACTGACTCATAGTCATAGTCATGATACCGCATGTAGTAGCTCGCATTATTTTATAGGAATTCATACTCAAAATTATAATTTTTATTTAAATAGTGCCTATCATCCAACTTTCGACTCTAACGAAGAGCAGTACAGAAAATGTTCAATAAAATCTCACATAGATTCCTGAATTCAGCCTGCATTTTTCGATTTAGGTTCAACAAAATCTATTCAAGGGTTATCACAAAAGATAACCATTGCAAACGCAACAGGCGTCAAAACGAGTTCAGCCACGTCCGATCCGATCTCGAAGCTGGATACAAGCGGCGCTAAACCCATTGAAAAAGCGAAATCCAAATTGGAATTGGAAAAACTAATAGAATGGGAGTACAAAGGGAATCTTCCACGCGCGCCGCAGCCACGCGGTGACCCTAATGCGAGCTCGTGACCTTTGACCCGTATAACGTATTTGGGTGAGGTATTTTAAAATGCCTATTGTTACGGAAGGCCGCTTAGTTGGCGCTCGGAGCCAAAGGCACGTGATCCGTCAAAAGTAGCTGATGCGGGACTGGGAGAAGCAGATCATCATGATCTTTTAGTTTGAATAGAAACCTGAAGCGCAGTCGCATGATACTGAAAAATGTACAATGAACGACAAAAGTAAATATATACCAAGACTCGATTCCCTTTAAAAGGTTTTGTTGTGCCTTCATTGGGCGGTAACAATGGAACAGAGGATAACGATAAAGATAAGGATAAGGATAAACACTTTATTGATTGGTGAAACCACACGTGTGAAAAACTGAGATCTTAAACCAATTATTTAGAGAAAGATAATCATTATGGCTTTCACTGTGTATTAGTCTCTAGTGATAATAAAATATAATAGTGGTCCGATAATTTGAATATAACAAAGCAGATGAAGTGAAAATGTGCAATACTTGGTCACTTTGTCTCTGGTTTTTAATATAGCAAAAAGGTTTTTACTAATCTTACCATTTTTTAATGCAATACTTGTTTAGTCCAATTGATATCTTCAATTCTATACAAACCTCTGTGATGCTCTTTTAGTAGCAGAATGGGTATAAAAAGTATATTTTAATATGAAATAACACACGGTAAGTCGCAGACGCTCCTTCAGGTTAAACACCCTAACTTCCTCCTGGCCTCGACGCCCGGCAGGGTTACCCGGCTAGTCTCATCGCTTATACTTAGGCACATCTATACACATATATTCAGTTGCCATGAAGTAGGAAGGAATGTTAAAAATGTTTCTGAGTCTTAGGGTTGGCAAGTTGAAATAATTATAAATCATACCGTATTGAGACTTCAAATGATATATTTTATCAAGTGCCGTATAACTTAAAGATCACGTGAAAGAAAAGGTGGATGGTGCAAAAAAAGCATTCGTTTTAAGTAACTACAGTCATGTAAAGAGAAGTAAAAAACTTATAGTTTCACAAACTGTTCTGCTAGCTTTTGGATGTGTAAAATATTAACATTTATGTAAGAGAATTTTACTTTATAAACCTAAGAAATATAAAATTTTGTTTGAATCAAAAATACCGACATTAGGAACTGCTGGTTGAACTAAGTAAACGAAACAGGAAAACATAATAGAATGTATCCAAGCACATATACGTATTCATGTTTACACGAAAAACGAATGATAACATACATTCCAAGATTTTTGCTTGATTAAAAAAAAGAGCAAGCCTAGAGTTTAGAGCGAATAAGAAAACTTGCCGAACTCCTTTAATCCAGGCAATGTGTTTTGTCGCCGCCCATTGTTGCGTAACTTGGGCACAACTTTCTTTTTGTCGCTAATTTTATTATTTCCCCGGCTTTATTATACCGGGGATTGGACAAGGTAAGGACGTAGTTTTCCAGTGTTTGCTGTAAAGATATTCTTTATTTTTTCGTAACTGGGAGATGTAGATTTTAAGGGTTTTTCATGGGTGCCGAGACGGAAGCGTCAACTGTACGTTACAAATGTTTTTACGTTATTGTTTAAGAAGAAAATTAATTTGTGCTTCTATTTTACAACCTTAACGTTAAGAAACCAATATCATCCAACATTGGGTTTTAAAGTAATCTCGTCTTATTTTCATATGTACATACGTCTTTATTGTCTGGATTATTCTTAATTTAAATATAGAGATATGCTTTCGAATTATATCACATACGATACTCAATTACACAAACAGTTTAGTTCAAATAAAACGAATTCGATTTGTACTGGCCACTTACAGCACGTTGAGGTAGAATTCCAATTTTAAATTTCGAACACAAAATCCTATTCCAGAAAAGCGCTTCCATAATCTAATCGAATTCGAATAATCCAGCATTTGCATCAAGCGCTGAGCTAATTCGTTCAGCGGTCTTATCTTTTGTTTCTTGTCCATGTTTAGATACAGCTTTTTACGCTTAAAACTTTTGGCAAGATAAAAATTCGTTGAATATATTTTTTTCTTTAATTCCGAGATGTTATCGGCCTGATTCATTTGAGTGCTTTTTTTGGTAACTTTTTGTTTTTATCAGTAAAATACGGTTCTTGTTTTGATGGAGGACCGTATCAAAAGTAAAGAGAAAGTTCTTTACAATCTTATTTCAAGTTTAAGAAAATTTTCGCACTGAAAGTGTTTACGACTTTTCTTAGAGTTAAGATCTGAAATCGTGGTGAGTAGGTTAGTTGAATATGTTCAATTTAAAAAAGCAGCATAATATGGAATAAAGATACTGCTTTATGTAAAGTTGGTAACGGCTTACTAGTTTCAGTTCTTTAGACGAATGTTCGAAAATTACTTTGCCCTTTTTCATGTGTTAGGGGTTTTCTTTCCACAAAGACTTTTGCAACAATCCTTCATGAAATTACTGTTAAGCAGTATTTAATAATAAATAATTAGAATGTGAATCTAGAAGATTAAAGAAGTGGCTTTTCTTCCAGCTGATCAACTTTCTTAGTAAAAATTGCTATTGCCATATACAATTGCTTTAACTTCGACATAGTGCTTGGAACATTAACGTAAACTCATCCCTTAAACCGTTTAATGATATTCGAAAAATATTTTTTTTTTGGTATCCCATACAAAGTAATTAATTATTTAATTGGTGGCTATTGTAAAAGGTCCTTTTGAGTTAGGCAATAGTTAGAGTCAACTTGTTGTCATTTTAACGTCACTGATAAAACTTCATCGATGACAGAATTGAGAGCTCGTTAAAAACTTTAGCTAGGTGGAATGCGTGTGGATGGTCTTGGGTTCAAACCCCGGTAAAGAATTTTCTTTTTGTATTTATTTTTGTTCATTGGCAGTGAAAGTTAAATTTTTTGTGCTTATTTTTTACTTCAGAACAATTTTTGCGATGTGTTTAATCCATTTTAATTTTAATTCACTTTATTTAAATTCTTTCGGGTTATGGTATAGTCACGAATGAAACTAATTAAGTTTAAGTATAAACATTTAATTACATAAACAATATTGGCCTAATAAAATAAAATGATCTCCTCGTCAGTATTTAACACTCAATATTTTTTATTTAAACCAAAATAATAATTTACTACAACTTGTTTTCAAAGTGCCCGCCATTATTTTCTAAACAAATATTCAACCGAAATCGTATCTCGCGATTTAGTTTGACAGGAGTGGCACGCATGGCATCGACTTCTTCCTGAATTCGTTGCAGTAGGTCTTCCCTCGAAGCCACAGGTTTGGAGTAGACTTTTCTTTTAAAGTACCCCAGACATTAAAGTCTAAGGGTGTTCGGTCCGGAGATCTGCAGGCGGGCCACGCAAGAGTTTGACTGCCGCGTCCAATCCAACGCCCAGCAAAGTGCACATCCAAATATTGTCTAAAACGGCCAGCAAAATGTGCGGATGCTCCGTCATGCTGGATCCAGTGTGTCCGCAGTGTTTCCAATGGAATATCATCGAAATAATCCAAATTATGCAAGTTCTTATTGGGATATCGACGTCGATACTCCCTTGCTGCTTCCGCTGCATATCCATTGCAGAAACCGTAAACAAAGTGCATATTGGCTTCTTCTTCGGCCGTATAATTTATCCGTGGCATCACAAAGCAAGTGAACACAATTATTTCATTAAAAATTAAGTAAATAACAACAATAATAAATTACTATTGTCAATTTGACGTGACACATGCGAGTCAAGTGAGAGCAAAATAAAAAAGAACTTATTGATTTAGACCTTGTCGTACATAAGGAACACTGAAAACTCTTTACATACGAACCAGCAGATAATAGTCTTTGGTTATAAGAAGATTTTACACTGGTTAAACTGAGATTAGTGATTAAATTTGAATCCATACTAATATTATAAATGCGAAAGTGTGTCTGTCTGTCTGTCTGTCTGTCTGTCTGTTACCTCTTCACGCTTAAACCGCTGAACCGATTTAGATGAAATTTGGTATATAGATAGTTTCAGTCCCGGGGAAGGACATAGGATACTTTTCATTCCGAATAAATGTAGTGTTCCCGTGGGATGAGCGGGTAACACCGCGGGGCACAGCTAGTATTAAATAATTTGAAAACGGTGCGAGTTAGGAACTTGGTTTCTTTGAGAAATTGACTCAATAAGACGTAAAGAATTACCCCTTAAAGTTAAAGCAATTGAAAAAGTACACCCTGTATAACATAACCTCAAAGTACGTTACCGGTCGCACACCTTCGCAAAGGGCACTACACCACATATTCGAAGATATTTCATAGGCCAGCAGAAGTATTTATTGTTTTCATTCCGCATTCGGCGCGATCAAACGCTGTACAAACGTTAGGATCTCCGACAATTATCTCAGAGAGATGTGTGCCCACCTGTGTTTGCCCGCCATCTCCAAATCCAATTTCTTGCGAACTATACTCGGCCGATATGAGAGCGATGTTGACTTGCTCCCGGCTACCAGTTTATTAAGATACTATCCGCTACAGGCAACATTGTATTTAGTTCACTAGATACGTTTGACTCCGGCTACGTGGAATTCAAATCCACTTGCAGTTTTAACTGGAAAACATGAGACTCGGGCGTATTTAGAATACAGTGATGATTACTAGTTAATGAGTACTAATCGGCATGTTGCAATCAATTTCGGGAACCTTAATCATGAGCGCGCCAATGCGTAGCTTTGAACACGAGCAGTTTTGTGATAAAAGAGGCCTGTTATTTGAAAGCAGCAAAACAAAATGTTATAGCGAATCACTGTAAACTGTTTAGACACATCAGAGCCGGAAACGTATAATTTTTCATTGTTCCGTAATTTATTTTCACTACATTTTTGCTTGGACAAAATAAATTCACTGTTAAATTCCAAACTATCGAAATACGCGAACACCGCCATAATGCCAACATTGAAATTCGAAATTTGAAATTTTCAATCGCACCGAATCCGTCGGGAGGTATAGACAAAGCGTTTCCGGCGCCGTCTGCGTCGGAAACTGTATCGCCATCTATCGGGGCCGCGTGGAACTATGACGGGGACAATTCTCTTTTTGAATTTATAATGGATGCCGGCAGATGAAAATTTAATGTGTATACTAGCTCGTATTTTACGTCCGTGTATTAGCATGGAGTTTGGATTTGGAAAGACAACTTGCAAGAATTTAGAAATTAGACTAGTTTTTAGAGCGTACCACCATTTCAGTTCTGTCTGTACTTAAAACCAGCACCACTGTGATATGCAACTAATTTTTTCGTGGCTAGTATTGTTCGACTCCTTCCTTTCAATACTACGAGAGTTTTTTTTAAGACTGCGTGAAGGCGGATGATGCTATGTCGCGCGACAAACAAGATCGCAGCTAGATGAGACCAAAGTGCCAAACTATACCTAGGTATTGATGAAGAGTAAAAACTTTGTTGTAAGAGCGTCAAAAGGTCAATACTTTGTTAATGCCTAAATATGGCATAAAACGATGAATTGAGTTGTAACAGATTACTCATATTAATAGCAGCAATTAATTGATCTTTGATTTATAGCACTTAAAGTTCAATTAATTAACAACCAATTAGTAGATAACTTTACCAAGAAGATAAACATTTCTAATTTCAAAATAAAAAAGTAATCTTAAGATATCTCCTAAAAATAGACCACAAATATTCTTACAGACAACGACATTGAGGTATTCTGGTCATCAATCGTTTACTAAATACATTTGGGGTGGAAAACAAACAAAGTCTCTCAGATTACATTTAATCTGTTTCTTAGGCAAACAAAACGGGATTTTAGGTATGTAAACGTATTATAGATTTCTTGATCTTGGGGAGCGTTTTGTTCAACATAGTAAAATATGTTCAATGCTTACATGATGAGTTTCACCTTCTTTGGATATTGGGATGAGATTACCCATGATTGGTAAAAAAGGAAATACTTAACACATTATCTAAGTAGTGCTTATTCTAACTTCTGGGTCTTTTAGGCTTTTCATTTGATTTTAACATGTAATTCAGTTTTCATCAGTAATTTGGGCAAATTTTGGTGAGTTGGTAAAGTTGCTTATTCTGAACAAGGTAAGCCCAATTTCACGATATGTCGTACAAAATTTTCCATTGAGTTACAAAAAATTTATGAATTTACAACAAAATAAAAATTTGCCCATTTAGTTAACGTTATGACGAGTTTTCAAGTCATATCTAGCCCAATTAGTTATCAAGTACGAAAACTCCAATCAAACTCGCATCGTTCCAAAAACCCACTCAAGCAGCACTAGAGAGCCCGAAAGGCAACAGTGCAAAATTCAAACGGTCCACAATAAATCAAAGATCACACATCCGGCTCGAAGGACCATCCTTATCGCGATTCTAACGAAGGCGGCGCGTGCGATCGACAGCTCGAGAGGGGTCAATTGGCCCACAGTACCGAAGGGACAGTAGTGGAACGTATCCGAGTTTCGAGATTAGGAAACGAAACTCGTGTGATAGAAAACCACTGATACCAAAATCTCATAATGTACACTTAGAAAAATCAGGCATGAAAAATGTTGTTAGCGAACTACGGACCATAGCGAAGGCACTGCACAATGCTTTATTTTGAGTAAAGTTCACGCCATGAACAGTGCCACTACGGGTTATAACGAAATCACTATATAATGCTCTTATCTAAGTAGACTAGCTTCAAAATGTCCTGTCTACACAGCGGAACTATGACGAAGTCACCACACCGTGCTATATTTTGAGTAAAATAGCATGAACATTTCCTGCCTAAGCAGCGGGTACTGTTCCTACAGTTCCTGTGCTCCCCGGGGAGCGGCTGCGTCCGACGCGGAATAGTAACGACTCGACTGGAGATTTAAAGAGTTGGATTTAGACTGCAAAGGGAGGGCGACCTACGCATTATTCTACTACCTTTCATTTTACTTTCTCTTTTCCTTCTTTAATAGTGTGGTTTTGTAAAGAATCTTGGAAATATATATCAAGTGGTAATATTGAAAATAGCATTGAAAACATTTTATTTTATTTGCAAAGATGCACGATATCGTACTTACGTTCATAATAAATATAGTTCTTAGTGCAGAGGCACTTAGTGGTCAATATGAGGTTTTGTTATATAATATACAGGGTGTACTTTTTCAATTGCTTTAACTTTAAGGGGTAATTCTTTACGTCTTATTGAGTCAATTTCTCAAAGAAACCAAGTTCCTAACTCGCACCGTTTTCAAATTATTTAATATTTAAATTTAATCACTAATCTCAGTTTAACCAGTGTAAAATCTTCTTATAACCAAAGACTATTATCTGCTGGTTCGTATGTAAAGAGTTTTCAGTGTTCCTTATGTACGACAAGGTCTAAATCAATAAGTTCTTTTTTATTTTGCTCTCACTTGACTCGCATGTGTCACGTCAAATTGACAATAGTAATTTATTATTGTTGTTATTTACTTAATTTTTAATGAAATAATTGTGTTCACTTGCTTTGTGATGCCACGGATAAATTATACGGCCGAAGAAGAAGCCAATATGCACTTTGTTTACGGTTTCTGCAATGGATATGCAGCGGAAGCAGCAAGGGAGTATCGACGTCGATATCCCAATAAGAACTTGCATAATTTGGATTATTTCGATGATATTCCATTGGAAACACTGCGGACACACTGGATCCAGCATGACGGAGCACCCGCACATTTTGCTGGCCGTTTTAGACAATATTTGGATGTGCACTTTGCTGGGCGTTGGATTGGACGCGGCAGTCAAACTCTTGCGTGGCCCGCCTGCAGATCTCCGGACCGAACACCCTTAGACTTTAATGTCTGGGGTACTTTAAAAGAAAAGTCTACTCCAAACCTGTGGCTTCGAGGGAAGACCTACTGCAACGAATTCAGGAAGAAGTCGATGCCATGCGTGCCACTCCTGTCAAACTAAATCGCGAGATACGATTTCGGTTGAATATTTGTTTAGAAAATAATGGCGGGCACTTTGAAAACAAGTTGTAGTAAATTATTATTTTGGTTTAAATAAAAAATATTGAGTGTTAAATACTGATGAGGAGATCATTTTATTTTATTAGGCCAATATTGTTTATGTAATTAAATGTTTATACCACCTTGAGCTTCTTGGGATGACCTTATCATCCAACCTGAACTTCGGCCAATACATTGAATCCTTGGCTACAACTGCAGCAAAAAAACTTGGGATCCTATCTAAGGTGAGGCGGTACTTCACGCCGAGTCAGCTGCTGCAATTATATCAGGCGCAAGTCCGATCATGCATGGAGTACTGCTGCCATCTTTGGGATGGGTCCGCCAAATACCAACTGGCCGCCTTGGATTCAATTGACAAACGTGCGAAGAAGCTCATTGGCGACCCTGCCTTAGTTCAGGAAAAGCTGCAAAACCTCGAACACCGCAGGAAAGTCGCCTGTTTATCGATTTTCTACCGGATACACTTTGGTGAGTGTGCACTAGGACTGCATGAATTAATTCCACCGTCTCCGTTCAGACAATACAGTACTCGGCGCGGACTTGGATTCCACCCTTATGTTGTCGATATACCACTGATTCGTACGAAACGCTTTGCGTCTACTTTCCTTATGAGGACAGCTAAGGAATGGAACTCTCTTCCTGCGCACCTGTTTCCTGAAAAATATAACTTGGATCTCTTCAAGTCGAGAGTGAATAGGCATCTTCTAGCCAAGCATGCTCCATCTTAGGCCTTATTGTCACTTAACATCAGGTGCAATCGAGGTTAAATGCATGGCTATTTTGAATAAAAAAAAAAAAAAAAAAAAATACTTAAACTTAATTAGTTTCATTTGTGACTATACCATAACCCGAAAGAATTTAAATAAAGTGAATTAAAATTAAAATGGTTTAAACACATCGCAAAAATTGTTCTGAAATAAAAAATAAGCACAAAAAATTTAACTTTCACTGCCAATGAACAAAAATAAATACAAAAAGAAAATTCTTTACCGGGGTTTGAACCCAAGACCATCCACACGCATTCCACCTAGCTAAAGTTTTTAACGAGCTCTCAATTCTGTCATCGATGAAGTTTTATCAGTGACGTTAAAATGACAACAAGTTGACTCTAACTATTGCCTAACTCAAAAGGACCTTTTACAATAGCCACCAATTAAATAATTAATTACTTTGTATGGGATACCAAAAAAAAAAATTTTTCGAATATCATTAAACGGTTTAAGGGATGAGTTTACGTTAATGTTCCAAGCACTATGTCGAAGTTAAAGCAATTGTATAAAAACACGTTGTATAATTGGTATAGGACTACCAATAACGTCCAATTCGATAAATACTGCTTAACAATAATTTCGTGAAGGATTGTTGCAAAAATCTTTGTGGAAAGAAAATCCCTACTACATAAAAGAGGGCGAAATAATCTTCGAACATTCGTCGAAAGACCTGAACCTAGTAAGCCGTTACCAAGTAGTTTATTCCATATGCTGCTTCTTTACATGATTTACATTTAAAGGATTCATACTGTTTGACGTTCAATTGTTATGAGTTGAAATTCGTGCGAGATCAAAATATGAAAAAGTACAATGATTAGTTTCATACGTATTTCTTTTTGGTAAATAAAGTTTTATCAAAAAACTTGGTAAGCGCATAAAAAAATATGCATTTGGTTGGAGTTCTAGTAGCGTATTTGTTTAACTTGCATTCACTTTAAAGTGAAAATACCAGCATTACAAAACAAACTCCAACATAGTTAACACGTCCGGTAAATTCCTCGCGGCGTGGGGTCAAACGGCAATAAAACGCTTAATTTGAACAAAGATATCATTACGGACGATAAAAAAGCAACACCCCAACATGGGCTTCAATTGCATGTATTAATATGCTAAGTAAACTACATTTTTTAAATGCAAGGGGTCACTTTGTATGGAATTGTTTTATGGAGTCACGAAAGGCTGGAGAAAGTCATGTTCGGTCAGTTTATAGGTGCCAGCGCTTTTCTTTTTTCTTTCCTCCTTTTCTAATTTAAGAATATTACACAAAAAAAATAGATTATCGACAAGAACTACGTAGGTACCTATCAACATTTTGGTGTAAGGAGTTATTGCCAACAGCATTACTTACTTATCTCTTATAGGTTGACAACAGAGGAAATGTATGATACCCAAGTGTGAAAGATAACATTTCCAACATACTAGCATTCAAAGTGACACAGGAGAGGCAATGAACATAGACACATCATCTATTTCTTTGACAGTGGCAATTAAAGTTGAATATAAATATCCAGATACTTCTTATGAAGATACGTGTACTTTTCACACATTCAAGGCCCCATAAACTTAGTTGGACGCATAAAAATTTAAAATTTGAATATTAAGCCATATATAATATCGGTATTATATTTACACAGCTGGCGCGGTAAATATAATGAAAACAATACTTCTAACTGAATAATTCCGATAGCAATTTGATATTACAATTTCAACTCTGTTCTTTGAAATTTTCAGTAATCCTATATTATTTTGCTAACGACGTAATTATTAAATTTAAAGCAGTACTAAATCCAACCCCTTTTAAATATAAAAATGTTTCCTTAATGAAACTCTATTAAAGTTTAACGCCGAAAGGTCAGTACGGAGCCGGCCACCCCTTGCATTAACCAATTTACACCCCCGATTTCAACCCCTGAAGTTATAAATTTCACGTAACCAACGATCCACTTCCGGTGTATACCTACTCTTAAAAAGGGGGTAGTTGGGTAGTTTGGGGGAAATACGACCGCTGTAAAAAGTGCAGAGTTACAGATAGTGGAACATTTTTGTTACTTGTTAATAACAAGTGCTGGTTTTTCACAAGCAAACAATTCTATTTTGTACTTATCTGTCACGTGGCGTCAAAGAAATGACTAGAAAAGCCGAAACAGTCAGCTTTTATTTAAGAGCAATAGGTAAAGTTGCTAAAATGTGCAATCCGGTGGGAATTGGGTTCTATAGACGCCGCACTGGTAAGTACTTCTAAAAGCGACACATATAAATCATACCGTGTGAGACCGTCAGTCAATCAGAGCGATATACTGAACTACTGACTTCGAATAGAGAACTAATCAACATTTGTATGAGACACGTTGCTAGGAAACGTCACTGACTGCGTAGATAACATGGTAGCACAGGTTTTTACGGTCTCAAAATATGAGTATAGCTCAATTCACGTACGAAGAACGCTGTATTTTTTTGCACTGTAGTCATTTACACTGCGCAGGAAGCTAGCCAGCGCTCTTTTTACATGGATTGAGCTATACGTACCTCTAGTGTTTTGTATGGTGTGTTAATGTTAAAGTGGCAAAAAGCAATAACAAATTCTGGCGTCCATCAATTAGATTTCTTTAGTATATTACTTTCTATGACAAAACATAGACGAAAATACGTCGTTTAAATATACGAGTACCTATCCAGAAATCTTTAGTAAGTTTTGAGTGAATTTAAATAAATAATATTGTTTTACGTCCTAACAAAGAAAGGCGTAAGTATGTAAGAGGCAAATAGAAAAATAATAAAGGAGGGTAAAGATAATGTTGCACATTAAATAGGTACAATTATATTGAATTACGGATGTAAACCACCTTAACAAGTATCATTACACATTTCCCTTTTTTTTTAAGGAACATTAATTGACAGTTATTTGGTGGTCGGCCGAGATTGCGTTTGCCCATAAAAACCAACACGGCACCTTTGTTATCTTGTTTAAAAACGGCTTATTTTCATGGGGAATCTACTGCAGTTAAGCCCTTTTGAGCAAAGGAAGCGCCCTTGCTTAGGGGTTGCCTTTTAATATGAGCGTGAGCTTCTAACTAGCGGTTACATTAAAGTTTTAAGGTGAGTGTTAAGGCAAAGGATAAAGCGGAAAATATATATTATAGATCCACATACTTATTTACTGACACCAATAACCTATCAATAATTTATTTTGAAGAAGCCTGCCAATTCCTACTGTTAGACAGCGGTTGCTTGCTCAGTCTGGCATCATTATGGTCAGAACGACGAGACAATGATCGGGCAACCCTCTCGGACTGACGGACTGATGGTCCGTGCTGGTGAAAATGAATGAGTGACAGTAAATAGACTTTCAATAATGATGGGCAGAGTTGACGTCAGAACGCCACTACAATAGTGAGTTGTCCATCTCAAATTGTATGGGCACTTATATACCTCGTTTAACAGACTAACGCCATCTATTGATCAATTTGAAATCGTCAGAATTTATTGGTAAAAATCACAATTAACATTTTACACGTCATTAATTATACATTAGATGTTCATGATACAAATATATTTCATTATTAGGTACATTTATATTTAGGTGTTTTTTTAGGTGTGTTTTCAGTGTCAGTATTGGAATTACCTAGCCAATTGTGGCGCTAAAGCTATGGTTTCTTACGATAGCGGTGTCATCAGCGGTGTACGGCGCCCATAGGTGGGAGCGGGAGGTCCGCGGTATCTCGCTCTTTCCAATGACTGCCACTCACCGCTGACGGTACCGCTATCCTACGAAACCAGAGCTTTCAGGAGGTTCCAGGGTTCTTACGCCCTAGAAGTTAAAATGATAAAATCGCTAGATCTTGCGCATTGTACTCTATTCGCCGCAGATCAGATAATAATTGTGTACAAGCACGTGACCGCGCGCCGCGATGCGGGTAGTATGAAAACGCAGGAAATGACTCAATTTTGAGCTCATAGTCGCTGCACATAATGCGCACGCTTTGACATTATGCTGTTGTTGAAGTTTCGCCATTTAAAACTGGCTACAAAAACTAGCAGCTAGCCTGCTCGGTCTCGTCGGCTACTAACTATTGTTGACTTGAAATGGTTACGATTTGATTCTTTTTTTTAGCATGTTATTTGCTATTTACACTCGTTGTATTGTGTCTCGTGTTATACCTTATTGTATTGGAAACAGATAAATAATTGTACCGTAAGTTACTTCTTAAAGCAGTTGCGTTTATATTTGAGGGAAAAGACACTATTCCTTTGTACATTTTCAGTGTAGTGTACGAATGAATTATCTGTGTAATATGTATAAAAAAAAGAACTTCTTAGTTAAATAGGCACATAAAACTAATATCTACCTTTAGTCATCGACATATGGCATAGTTTGAGCCGCTAGCTGCATATCAACGTACCTGTAAAAGAAAAATCGCATGTTAACACTGTCAATTCCTGCCCAATTAGGGGCCACCATACAACACCAAAAAACCCCATGAGCACGGGAACGCCGAACATTTGTAACCTTTTAAAGGCGATATTGAAACCATGTGGGGTACCACACCCCTGACTAAATTTTGATAAATGAGAAAATTAATTGAAAGAAATTGAGGTAAATGTACTCGGTAAATTGACGTCCTGTGATTTTTGTGATAAAAATAATCATGATACCTTTTTCAATCGTGTAATTGGTTTACTAGTGGAAAATTATGGCACAAGGTAGAGTGGTCGCCCTAAACTTGAACGGGTAGCAGTAGTGGCGACGGTATTAAAATTTAGTTTTTCTTTATCTACGTATTTTTATCCATCGCGATCGCACCTGATGTGGTACGTGGTCTAACAGTTGGATATTTCCGTAATTTTATCAATCGTTTACATAGCTCTGAAGCTTAAATTGAAACCCAATTTTTCTCTTTTCGTTCTTGTCAAACTACTAACATAATTCCTTGAGGTCACAAACATATCCATAACAACGCTCCCCAAGGCGTGCACACACCACCAAGTGAACCGTAAGGGTATGATCACACTAATGCGATCAGCGACTGATGGCAATCGCTTTAATGGCTTATTGAAGACAATTTTCGTTATAAGATTATTGTATACGTCGTGTATACGTATACGTTGATAGGGCACGTGTGTACCGACGATCTTGATATGTGGTTGGATTGGAACTGAATTTACGCGGGATTTTAGTTAGATAAGTGTATTAATTTGTGCTGAGTGAGTTTAGTTGGTTTGGTGAATTCAGATACCGATAGCATTAAGCGCGTTTGGTTTACCAAATACGTGTGTAATGAGGTCAGAATTACGGATAAGATTTTCTGAACCCAATTTCAGAAATCGAAATGAGTGTAAGTATGAGTATTTAGTTGAGAGTCCTTTTAATTTGATTATTTAAAAAAATGCTATCATACATGTGGCTGTTCGGACAGAAAAGCTCTTGAGTGGCGACCGCGTATCGGATTGGTAGACGCAGCGTTAAAGGCTAGTAAAACTAATATAGACGATATATTATAAACTTGGAGTCAGGTTTTCACGTCAACATTTTCCAATTTAGCGCAGCCTTGTTTAAATATTGAGCCTTTGTTTAACCGCTTTTAAAAAATGTAACCTGTTGCTTTATACTGAAATAGGAAAAGCGCTTCAATAAGTTTGAGTAGCCACATTTATCAACACAAGGGATGTCCCATAGCCCTTATTCGAAGCTCAAATGTTCGCACAGGCTCGCAATTACACAGTCTTTGCCGCCCGAGTGCAGTTTGCAGTAACAATCCGACCTGCCCAATCCAGGCGGCAAACACGATGCGCGAAACGGCGTTCCATGCAATTATCTAATTATCGCGCAGCGCGTCAGACATCGCCGACAATATGGCTGCCGAATATGCGCCCGAATATGGCGCGCAAACATGGCTGACGAGGATTACGTTGTTTGTGTAATTCGTTAAAGTTTGCGAAGATGTGAGACAATGGAATTTGGATGTAAATTGTGAGGGTTTGGGGTTGTAGCGTAAATAGAAAATTTGCAAGCGACGTTTTTGTTTTTATCAGCTGAAGTGGTTTACAGCTTGACAAATGCAAATAAGTGAGGGTGCGTTCAGTAGCATACACAAACCTTAGCTGGTTTGTCACAGTCCTTGCAACTTCGTATATTGCTTTATTTGTATTATGATAGCGATAAGGTTTCGTGTGTGTCCAAGTGTAATTACGTGGTAATTTATTGTTAAAGCTGTCTCGTCTATTTATTACTACCTATTGATGCTTTCAATCATATTTAGTTGCGTAGTGTAGACAACTTCCCATTTATAATTGACGTAAAAATTATCATGAACATTACGGCTCACTTCCACCCACTGTTGAGTAAAGGCCTCTTGATGGTCATGCCACTGACGGAAAAATAATCTCAATGTTTATACTCGAACCTACATACTTAGACAGGCATTCCGCAAAACTCCCGGCACGCAAGATAAAGTCTGTACTGTCGGCCTACTTCAAGGAAAAGTTATCCAAGCAAAAGTGACACGAAGTTCCGAGATAACAACGTACGAAGTAACGTTTGTGTTGGCTCTTACAAGGATTATTAAAGCTTACTTTAATTACGGCAGAAATGCGCAATTTGTTCATGAAAATGAGTCTTCAAATAGTAAGTTCTTGTCAAAGTAAGTACATGCTAAATTCATGCAAGGGTAAAACAGCAAACGCAAAATTGAAAATATAAGGCAGCTTTTCATTCTGAAGTGAAAATATACGAAGTGTATTTTACTACTTTGTTTGCGTTAACCAAACAAAATAGGTACCTAAAATGATAAGATGTCAATTTGACTCTCGGTTTCCACCGGTAGGTATCATAAAATTTCTATCACAATTTATCTGATTTATCCATGGAAACATAGATGTTAAAGTTTAGTTTCTACATAATACATAATGAAATTAGTTCCACTTCGATAAAAAATGTATTCTTCATATATCATTCTCTACTCTGATATTTGAATGTTTAAAGTTTATTTAAAAATATTGCGAGCAAGATAACAATGTATCGCTTGCGCCACACCTGGGATTTCACGTGTCAAAAAATTAAATGTTGGGGTAAGTAATGTTCGTCTGTTAGCTTGTTTGCGCCCGCTCTAGAGGTAATGGTGCGCGCCACCTGAGTCGAACGCGAACGGAAGAACGCGGGGGCGTTTGTCAGACCGATAAGCATACTAGTCAATTAAAAAAACCACTTTGAAATTTGTTTCTCGATGACGATCATTTCACGCTGAATACTAAAGACATGGCAAATAAAGCTACTGCCTGCTAAAGCAGATGCGAGCATTTTTTGAATGGTTTGCTTACTTGAAGAAATGCGTACCTATTGTGATTAAATCATTCGATACTAATATTATTATGGCAAAATAATTATTTTAATTTAATTTTAGTTTCTTGTGAAATTACGGAATTTGAGCTCAAAATTTGACTATGCATAACCAGGAGACATAATTACTACACAGTATTTAATGTAAATACACATGCGTAGAAGATTAAACAAATGAAACAATTTTGAGAAAAATCCTCTGTTCAGCACATTTACACATCAGTGGCCATGAATCAGATAAAAAATGATTAAATATTGTTATGGTACGGTGTGATAGTTCCCCGCGAGGCTTTCAGCAATATTTTCGGCTGTTTGTCTGTTGCCTTTGTCTGTAGACGCCATGACGAATGGAGACGGATCGTGCTATCGGAAGCGAGAATTAATTGTTGTTTAGTGTGAGGTCGGGGCATGCAATGGATAATGTTTTTGCACCTACCATGTTTCAAATACTTTTTTATTACAAAGATATCTTATCCAAGTCAAAAAATATTTATAGGGTGAAATAGTGGAAACTAGCCTTAAATCTGTACACAAAATATCCAACAAAAGCTGTAAAGATGAGCTGACGTTTTACGTTCAGCAAATTCTTGTACTTTCTCTGTAATAACGTGAACATTAACATCCTAAAGCAGGCTTAACCCTCAGCACAATTACTAGGGGCCATCAGAACGCAGCCGCTTGATCGAGCAGCGTCACGACAGGACGTCACGATTGGCTATAACCAGGCATATCGCTGTATCTATGGCTATACTCGAGAGTATGGAAGTAGAGTGACATTGTCTAAGAAAGATATGGCCTGGAATGCATTATAGGTTGCGCTGCATTGTATAGCGGCGAAAACGTTTCACAACTTTAAGTGATATTGAGTGGTAAACTTAATTAATACAATGGTTCTGCCTATTTTTAGCTACGTTCTTTTTACCTACAGCTTTGTTAATAACGTAGTTCATGAAGCAATTAAGTTCTTAGTTAGGTGTGTTCCAATTAGACTTATTGACGTTTCATTAAAAAAACGATACAAAATGGCGGAACGTTTTGAGGTGCCATCTATCGAGTAAGGTGTACAACGTGCTGCGAAGTTCGTCGACTCCTACGACTGCTGATGCTGCTCATAATAAAATAATATCGTTTATGACCCGTGGAGCCGTAGGGCTGGGGTGCGCGGATGTCGCTGCACGTTTTATTTATTATAGTGAGATGTCGGACTACAAATCACAACAGATAGCTCGTGGGTATTATTATATCCATTTCTAAATCATTTTTTACAGCTTATCTTCAGGGCGCTTCTGATATCTGTATCGGAATTAACTTTTATTTAATTCCTTCAAAAAGTGTTTACATTATTATTTAAATGACGAGAAAAGTTTTTACTACCTTTAAGAAACGAAAACTTTAATGATTAGATATGACGTTTTTTAAGACTTATGAAACTTGAAGCAAATATATGTACATAAAATATAGGATTTAACTAGTATAATTTATACCATCATTCAGACATTCCTTGCATGATCCAAAGCACGTAGGTATGTATGTTTATACCTGATACGCAACACACACATGTAAATCAAAATGTTTATAATCATACACATAACTACATACTGACACAATGATTTGGACTAAAGTTGTTTGATTGTTGTCTTTAGTTGGAAGATCTTACGGTACTTAGTCAATTAATGACCCATGAACTTTTTAAAGATTTTCGCATAATTATATTTCATTATAATCTGGCTTTTTGATTAGACAATCCCAGTTTTTTTCTGTATATATTTTTATAAGGTTTGGTTATAGTTTTATTGTTTAATTTTTGTTATTTTGTTTGTATTATTGTTTTAGTCGAATTAATAATATAAAATCTATGTCTTATTTTGTATTGTATCTCAGACACTTGAAAATATTAATAATATTAGTGACGTCCAGCATCCGGCTAGGGCAGACCCCGCATCCCTAGCTCCCCCAGGTCTGCAATTTGGCGAGAATGCTGATTCGCACAAAACCGGAATATTCTAATGCGAGACTTTTTAAACTTTCGATTCCTGCACGACACGTTATCTCTGATTGTATCTGCTCACGATGCCTTTGTGAGGGAATTTTTACATTTTCTTAAAAATAAAAAGAACCTTGTGATAATGCTCGGAATACAGATTTTTGTATCCGTGGTATTAAAACAATCTTAAAATTGTATTGAAAATCAGTTTTCTACGGAGAGGGGTCATAATTTTTGGAAAAAGCGAGACGCCAGCAGTGCAACGCTATTTGTTGATAAAAATTTTTTTGTCTGCCGAAACCGCGGGATGCCTTTCAACCAATTCTGGTACAGCGTAGCTAAACATTGAAAGATAGTTATAGAATACTTTTTACCGGAGTACGGTCAGTAAAACAGTTTTACGCGGCCGAAGTTATGGCCACCTCCTAGTTTAAATAAATAAGACTAAATGGGCGCATCGACAGTAGAAAAAAAATAATAATTAAAACAAAATGATCTTGGATTTAATTTATGTGTGTTATTTTGCCTGCAATAAAATGTATTTATTTATTAACATTTGATAATTACATTCATGCGATACAATGTTTTCACGACATGTATCGTGTCATGTTTTAGTGGTGCAAATGTGACTTTCATTTTGATGTTCACTTGTTCTGCTTATGTAAAACACGCAGATAACAGTATTTGTTTCTGTGTCTGTTATTCAAACTCATTAAAATTCTTTCTAAATATTATTTTTATGTACCTATAACATAATTTTCGCTATTTCCTCTGCTTCATCATGTTGTCTCGAATAATACTAATAGCCAACTATACTGAATCTATGTATTCCCGGTTAAGGTTTCCAAATACGATATCAATAGCCTATTCATTTCATCTCGTCTCATACGACACAACACACGCGGGGTTACTTACTAAGTCCATAAAAGGGTAATTTAAGAGCCATTTCAAACTTTATTTTCAAACAGCTGAAGTTAGAACATATCCGGAATCGGAATAAATATAACGATACGACATTTCTCATAAAGAATTACGTCTGTCGGTACGTCACGGTACGCGGAACCCAACCCTCGAAGGTTTCGTTGGGGTTCGATACGATTTGCACTTTTATTGGATTACGGCAGTAATAATAAACGTTTTGTTGATATGAGACAAAGATATTTGCGAGTAAATTAGATTAGGTATCAGTAATGCCGGAAGTTTGGTCTTATTTATGCTGAAAGTTTGGGATTGAATGAATGGGGACGATTTGCATCTCCAATGGAGGTATATAATGAGTCACGTGTATGTACAGCCCATGAGCTCGTAGATTGCGATTCGGGTTTGATGAAATCCGAGAGGGTCTTATCTGGATCACGTAAGAGCGAGCGAGACAGGTATATCTCGAATCGCATTCTAACAGCTCACGCACACATATTTTGTACAACTAGCCGTGAATTCGCTTGTCACAAGAGATTTCGTTAATCATAATCTTTCACAATGTTCGAAATGGACAGAGTCAGGTAAAATTTGGTGGAAACCATACACTCAAAGTATTGAAGCAGGCCTCTTCGTCTATGGTGGAACAACTCGGACTCCTCGCGACAATTTTTTCATCCTCACCACTTTTAGCTGGCTATCTACAACTGTGAGTTTTTCTAAATAATCCTGCCTAGCGACTGCATTGTGGAATAAAATAAATTATCGCTTGCGGTATTCCCGGACCGATACGACCTTAAAACATTCAAGAGTATAGCGTACTCCCACCTGAAAGGTGTTGCAAGTGTCTAAATGGGCGATGGTAATCGCTTTCCATCAGGTGATCCGTTTGCTGATGATGCGTTTTGCAATAGCTTGGATAGGTCATATTTCTCAATATCCTAGCAATTTTATTGCTTTAACATGTCTACTCGTACCATATTTGTTTTTAAAATAAACTTAACACCAAATTAATATATTTTGTCAGTATGTGCAGTGTTGGCACACGCTTGCGGCAGTCTTAGTACCTACATTCAACGGCATAATGCATTTTTCCCAACATTAATGCATCATGTCATTCGATCCGCTAAGTTGAAATCGCTTAGCATACCAAAACATTTGAACACTTTAAAAACCCCAAGTCTCCCTCAGAAACCTCAAAAGATTGATCGAAACATCAGAAAAGGAAAATTAAGGTTTCGGGGCAATATTTTAAATTTATTTGCGTTTGCGATGCAAATTATGAAATAGAGCCGGGGTGGTTTTTATTCCCTCCCTTAATCGAATAGGGGCTGACTATTGGGGCAACTGTTTACTTTGCTTTCTTGATGCACGAGTCGTAATCATTTTTATACTACTGACAAATGCGGGCTTTGATATTCCCGAGTTACAAATGTTTTGAAGTTTTTTACGAGGGTTTTGGAGGGAATGCATACTGATGCATCATGTGGCGGTATGGATCTTGTCTGGCTTTGAATAATACGGAAGCCTATTTCTAGGATTATTTTAAAATATGCAATGCACTTTTATATTCTTATTTCCTGAACGACGTGGATAAAATTTCAACACGTGAATATCACAGGGTACGCTGGTGACCCACTAACAAGTTTTACTCTATTTTGTCCTATAATAGCATAACTTTTCAACATTGACAACTCGAGCAGATTTATAGTGAAAAAAGTGTAATAAATCCTTCCTATTCGCTTCGCGTCGTGACGTATAAATTGCTTCCGACGACACAAGAAACAATTGCACGTACAATTTATACCCGATACCATACTCCCACCTCCATATTTCCAATAACGGAGAACAAAAACTAATCTAACTGTAGCTCTCGTAAAGATAACATAGGTCGGTCCCACGAGGTTTCTACTATTTAGACGCTTTACAACTCTGTCGAACTAAGCCCGGCGATAATTCACTAGGGCCGAGTCCGGGGCGAGTTAATGCGACATGGTTGCTGCGGAATGGTCCACATCTTCCCTTGTATTATGAGTAGTCCGATTATTGTTGGGGCTTCGTCGTTATACGTATAGCGTATTGATATGTGTTCACTTAATTAAGTCGAAGGGAAATATCAATGAAGATTACGTCTTTGGTTTATTAATAATATTTTTGTCATCATATTTTTATTACTTACTTTATTTGAATCTATCGATCGTGTCAAAGCTCATAATACATTCATCTTGAAACAACCGATGCAAAAACATGATTTTATTAAAAAAAACATTTTCATTCAGTGTGTTTGTGTTAAGCAAAATTAAATAAAAAAGCTAAGATGTCATTTTTAGTACGAAAACTGGAAGAAAGCCCCTAAGCAGCAGGCGAGCCGGGCACTTATATTAAATTCAATTCCCCTTATGTTTAGTGTGTAAATAAGCATCAAGTATTCAATGGAAAGATTTTCGATACAGGCTCTATAGAAATAATTCAATTTCTAGATAGGCAGGCCGCCATTACGTGTTTCTTCCATAAAAGGGCATAAGCGGCATGGCGCTAAGTTTGATATACGTCACTTTGTGTTGGGTTATTATGGTAGTAATTCTGTGATCGTATCGCGCCTCCAGGCCGAACTGGCTACCGATTCTGAGACAAGGTCGGTCTTGGGAGAGGCTTATTTTATATTTTAATATGTGAATATAGAAAATAAGGAGCCGCAGATGACCAATATTCCTAACGTAACAAATAGAGAAAATAACGTATATATATATAACTATGCTAACTATAGGCTGTAGCGCGATTACCCGCGGCTGTAAGGCCAATATCAACCCTGGACCTTGGGTCCAGGGTTGATATTGGCCTCCAAAAGCAGTTTAAGCCAATTTTGAACCAGGTCTTCACTGCTATTCTCAAAAAGTATAGATATAATGTCAGTTTGTTGATGTGCCTGTATGTTGGCCTTTTTGAAGCTGGAATCTATGTAATAATTAACAACATTACGAGCGAATATGGCTTGCGGAGTTGCACTGACTTTTCTCACTGGAAAATGTACATTTAAGTATCATATCTTCCCTAAGGATAGGCCTGTATCACATCGAACAGTGGTTGCCTCTTTGGTTTTCGCGATTTTCATTATTTAAATAAAAGAATTGAAACGGATCATATCGCGTTTATTCACTGGATTTATATTGAGTTCAAGAATTATTTTTCATCTAATGTTCCATTTCGCCAAAAAATCACATCGTAAAAAGAGTTTTCTTCGCAACTGTAAACTTTTTAAGATAGTTATAAAACAAACCTAACCTAGCCTAATCAATAGGATGATATTGCAAGAATTACGGAAAATGTACAGAAGAAAAAAAAATCTGCGAAATGATTTTTCGGCGTAATGATAATGAAACATTTGACAAAATAAGTTTCCAGAAGTCAAAGGGATATTCATTTTTTGAGTATCATAAAGTGGTTAGAATTGTTTTCTATGAAGATACCGCGGACTCCACTTTAACCAACCCTGAGATAGACGAAGACACGGAAAAGGCCTTGTATTTTATAAAATGCAGGGACGCTCAAAGATCGCCTCTATCATAAGCCGGCATCATGTTTTCTCTGTTCCCGGTAGCTGCCCGCAAGCCCAATCAATATAGTGCTGCAATTATGTTAATGCACCTTTCAGAGCCGACGGGGAGTCTAAACCCGCTGCGGACGCTTCAGGTTAAAAGGTGATAGCTTAAACGGTGTGTATTGATTATGGTATATCTGTAGATATAATAATAATAAATAAATATCGGACAACCTCACACAAATCGATCTAGTCCCAAATGAAGCTCAAGAAGGCTTGTGTTATGGGTACTAGACGACGATATACGTACTTATATAGATAAATACATAGAACAACCATGACCCAAGCACAAATATTCGAGTTCGTCACACAAATATTTGCCCTGGCCGGGATTCGAACCCGGGACCGCCGGCTCAGTAGGCAGGTGTCTACAAACCGAGCCAAACGTGTCGTCAACTAATCATGAACTAGGTACTATTTAATATTGGCTGTCAAGAGCATATATTGCAAAGAATGAAACACTACATTAGGGCTTCCATATTTTGCCACGACGTCGCTTGTCGCGCGACTCAGCATCACCTGTCTTGCTCGCACGTCAATAAAAGGAAAGTGACAGGTGGCATTTGTCGCGCGACACTTATGCTAGAGGTGCAGACGGTTCTCTCTTTTGGTTCGCAAAAGCAGCCTGAAATCTGGTTTTTTAACCCCAATGAAAAAAGAGGGGTATTGTAAGATTAACGTGTGCACCTGTGTGTCTGTCTATGGCGTCGTAGCTCCTAAACGGATGAACCAATTTTAGTGCGTTTTTTTTATTGAAAGACATGTCCGTCGAGATGGTTCTTAGCTATGTTTGGTGGAAAAAGGACATCTATCTGTAACGAAACATTTAGATATGATTCGATTTGGACTATTTACATACAACTTAGTTGCGGCCTGTAGTATGACTTCCATGCTCGCGGTGAGATGCACCCTTAAGTGGCGCTATGGTCGTGTGACCGGTAAACTTTTGTATGGAAATTACCGGTTTAACGATAAATTACCGGTAATGTTCATATAAAATTTACCGGTTTGCATTCCCTAGTCGCGAACAATGTGCATAACTACACATACCCAATAGTTGATGCTATTAAGTCGTAGCTTACAGTGTCATTGAACGGTTAGATTACTAGTGTCACCTTACGTATTACTAAGTACCTAACAACGTATCAATTTAAATTCTTATAAAAGAATTACACGAAAGCTTTTGAAGCGATTCAAAAATAAATATATTATCAAAAAGGTAAATCACGGTTGATGAAACCTAACATACGTGTAGACTAGACTTTTATAGACCCGAAACGCTCAATTTTAAACATAAAAGGCGCAATCCATCAAAGTCTGATCCGATTGCCCGGCTATTTATAAGCAAAGCTTATAATAGCTGGAAGAAAGGTACAGACTTAATTTGTAGAAGCCAACTGTAACTCAGTGATGGACGAACGGGAACTTTATTGCACTTTGCACAAATTTAATTCTCTCGGCTAAAATATTTTGATTATGCTATAAGATAGCATAAAAAAAAGAGCTAGTCTGAATAAAAGCGATGAAAATGTATATGTACGAATTATAAATACGTGTAAACTACGTCGCTGAATACTTACCGGTAACCGTTTCGTTTTTAGGATTTTAAGTTATTTTTTCTAAATAAAATAATTGTAGTGCGACAGCTGGAATATGTCAAAGCAGTTGAAGTGAAAACACCTATATACACACACAGCATCAGTAACGTTTCTTGATAACTGTGCATGAAACCCCGACAAAATGTTAGTACAGTAATTTACAAAAACAGCACTGCGGTGATTCGATTTGGTTAACTCGAGTTTCGGTCAAACTGGACGACAAACTTTCCGCCAATCGACGAGATTCGGTGCGCACTAGTTTCGGCCAAACCCGTTTAACTTTTCAACTTTTCGATCGGAGCGCGTCACTATTGACGTTCGCCGAGGTTTTCTAGAAAAATCTAATTATGGTGTAAAATTAAAACGCCCGGTCACTCTCTGGCAGGCGTCAGCGAGTAATTAAAACCGGCCGGGTTTTTGCGAAGGCTCTTATTAAGCCTGGAATAAGTTTTATACGGATTTTATTCATAGGTTTGTGACCCCCGGATCTGTATTTTATGGCTTCAATTCGTTTAAGGAGAGCACTAAAATGTAAGAAATATGAAACCGTTTCTTTGGCAAACAAATCTAATGATCGGTTTATTGGCAAGAATTGTTTATTTTTGTATAAGACGTTTTATTTCATGCTAATAATTTAAGTAAGTAATCTTGGAAAAATACACGTTGTTCATGTTACTTAGGTACCTAAATATAATATGAAACGTTTTATTACTTTCTCATCATACAAAGGCCTCTTCAATCACATTTACTAGATACTTCAAAGACTATATAATGACAACGAAAGAAGGTAAAGTATTTATAAAGGCTACAATATCCTTAGTCTAGATAATGTATTCGACGTCAAACATTAAGCCTTTAATATGTAGGGATACAGCGCAAGAAGTTCCCCTAACTTGCCTTAACGACAGCTAATCACTCCGAGGAGATGTAAACTAAGTACAAGTCAATAACTCAAAGTTTAACTAATTAACTCAGAATGTACCCAGTGTTGCCTTATTACGTCTATTTAAACATTAATTAAAAACTTGAGTGCCAGGATTATTTTGCTTTTTAAAATGACGCAGAGAAAACATGAAAAATAAATTGTGCTAAAACCTTTTGGCGATTAAGAAGTTTCTAGATCCGAGTTTGCATTAGTGGGCCCTGTACAGCCGTCCATGATATCACAGCGACTTAGTTTGGCAGATAAAATTGATAACGCTCATTTGTTGTATTAAAGGGAGCAATTTGACTTTCTGTGAGTATTACACTTTCGAATTAGATTAACGTTTATTTATTTCATAATATAAAATGACAGTATAAATTACGCTAATTAAATTTACATGCATTTGTACTATGATCGTCATAAAAATAATAATAATTCATAATAATAGTAATTCGTTACACAAAACATAAGTACGTGTCGTGGTTTTTTATAGCCAAGAATGTAGACTTATAACTACCATTTTAAAACTATGATCCGACCTTTAAGACCAATTTAAAGTTTAATAGACCTAATAAAATATTGTAAAGTCGTATATCCGTAGTAAAGCCGCCTATTTCATTAATATATCGAAGCACACGGCTTTAATATTTGATGACAATTTCTATTTGGTTTGTTTTCAAATCTCATAAATTGAACTAGACAATCACGTGACGAACAATCCAAACAAAAACAGAACGGGTAAGCTCGAATTATCCCATTTTCGGCACAATGCATTATTAAATTACCATCCATTCGACAACTTGTTGAATTAAATCGTTCGTACACACTCAACTTTCAATCTTTTCAACAAACACGTACCGAATTCATATAAGATATAGAATTTGGGATTTTAATCAGCAGCGAAGCCTTAAGCGTACTCGGGAAAGGCGCGCGTTAACGTTCGGATTGGGAGCTATTTTTAGTATATCATCGTTGGTTTCTTGGAGGGTTGTCGCGGACTGCCGGGTTTGGGTTGGATTGGGACGAATCGTGGAAAATTACATTCTGTCTGGATTTTGATTCGTCGTAATTGCACATGTACCGCTTCGGGTTTCATTCTGTGCCCGATCCGGGAGATTATTCTTCGCAAGATATTAATTAATGTCTCAAAATATATTGCCAAAGAAAAACAAGGAAGATTTTTGGCGTTTTGTGCGGTTTGAAATATAGTAGTTGACGGGGATGTCTTGTTTGTGGGTACCTACTGGTATTAAAACTACGCAACGGATTTCAATGCGGTTTTTTAGGGTTCCGTACCTCAAAAGGAAAAAACGGAACCCTTATAGGATCACTTTGTTGTCCGTCTGTCCGTCCGTCTGTCAAGACCCTTTTTCTCAGGAACGCGTGGACGTATGAAGCTGAAATTTATATCAATTACTCAGGTCTACTGTCCCTTGAAGCTGTGAAAAAATCAAACTTCTAAGCCAACGCAATCAAAAGATACAGCCGTTTATGCCGCAAATTTTCGACACTTGCAAGGGAATCAAAACCTACAGGGTGCTTCCCGTGAACTCAGAATCTTGAAATTTGGTACGAAGCAACGTCTTATAGCATAGATAAAGGAATAATTACGAAAACCATAATTTTTTTTTTAATACCTAACTTTGCACCTAATTTGCAAATTTTCGACACTTGCAAGGGAATCAAAACCTACAGGGTGCTTCCCGTGAACTCAGAATCTTGAAATTTGGTACGAAGCAACGTCTTATAGCATAGATAAAGGAATAATTACGAAAACCATATTTTTTTTTTTAATACCTAACTTTGCACCTAATTTATATGGGGCGCTATACATACCAGGTGCAAACTTAACTTAACCACTTAGGGATGGAAAGTGTTTGTACGGAACCCTCGGTGCGCGAGTCCGACTCGCACTTGGCCGGTTTTTTAATAGATAGTGCATGATTCAAGAGGAAGGTTCATATGTATAACACATGCATAATGCCGCGTCCACATGCTTGGACAACCGCAAACCTACAGGACGCAGTTATACGTTAGAGTGAGACGGAACTACGTCTTGCTCACTCTAACATATAACTGCGTCCCGGCTTTGCACGAACCTCTAAAATTATCAGTATTTCTCTACTATATAGAGAAATGCTAATTTTATTAAAACTTTCGTGAGACATATTTAATTATTGTATTAAGCGGTTTACACTCACGTGAAATTGTCAGGAATGGCCCGACATGTTTCGAACTCGTATGGGTACGGGCAGCCGTCCCTGATGAAGGGCTCCATACGAGTTCGAAACATGTCGGGCCGTTCCTGACAATTTCACGTGAGTGTAAACCGCTTAATACAATAATTAGAGAAATACTGATCATTTTAGAGGTTCTACTATATAGAGAAATACTGATAATTTTAGAGGTTCTACTATATAGAGAAAATATACTGATAATTTTAGAGGTTCTACTATATAGAGAAATACTGATGATTTTAGAGGTTCTACTATATAGAGAAAATATACTGATCATTCTAGAAGTTCTACTATATAGAGAAAATATACTGATAATTTTAGAGGTTCTACTATATAGAGAAATACTGATAATTTTAGAGGTTCTACTATATAGAGAAAATATACTGATAATTTTAGAGGTTCTACTATATAGAGAATACTGATAATTTTAGAGGTTCCGTGCAAAGCCGGGGCGGGTCGTTGTTAATATTACGTTGCGTAGTTGTGATTAGCATGTGTACCTACGTGTTTATATAAGTTGTGATAATATATAATAAATATGTGTTAAAATCAATATATCATTATGGCATCAAAACGTATATATGTTTTACCCAAATCAGCCAGCCCAGACATTTATGACATGCGCGTTAAGTACCTGAAACAAACAAGAACACATTTAGGGATTCAATTGTTTTTGATTCCATGCCAGCTGTTTTGAGTTAGCAATTCTTTTCATAAATATGTACGGGGATGAGCTGAGTTGATTACTTTACTTTGTTTTATTAATCGTCAATTTTGTTTCGAGTCTAATATAAATCTGTACGATGCTCACTAAACTAAGTCGACCGATGACCTGATCAAGGTCGTTGAAATCCGCTACATCTTGCTCATGTAAAAGAAAACAATTTCAGCTTATATTACAGAAATACAGATGCGTGATCAATATATATTGAGATCCAGGTCGATAAAGAAGGAGAATTTTTCATATGAGGCTTACCATGTGTGTGTATGTCTAGCAGTGGGTGACTGTTGTGAGACTCGATTCAAAAAAAGTCACGCTGGACCTTTATTATAGGTTTGATAATGATTTATGTATGAATCTCATATCATATTCGTGCGAAACTCGGTTACACACTTCCTTCCATGAAACACGTGGAATCGCTAAAATCCAAGCGATCATACACGAACCCCTAATCACTTAGAGGCTCAACCGGATGCACGTAGCCTGTTTATTTTTGAAGTTGGAGGTCGCTGAATAAGTGAGCACCGCAATCCTGTTAGCCGGGCAAACACGGCCGGCAAACTGTGACGTCACCGGAGCCGGCACATAAGTCGGATAGTGGGATACGTCTCTTATTCAGCAACAGAGCAGCAAAAAGACAAGTGACAGTCGATTTGTCGCATACGATTTTACAAGCTTTAATTTAGTTCCTCCTGTTCTAATGTCTGACTGACCGTTTGTAACCAAATCTTCAAGTTAGATTTGCCGTTGAGAGCCGCAATTCTGTTAGTTGGGCAAACATGGACGGTAAACTGTGACGTCATCGGCTGGATTGGCAAAGTTGGATAGTGGGATACATCTTTTATTCAGCAACTAAGCTGAACAGAAAAGGGCCAAACGATATTCGATTTAAAGCATGCGTTTCACAAGCTTTTATGAAGTATTTCAATGCGTGTCTGTGATCAAATCTAGCAAGCTTTTGGGCCTCCTTCGAGTAGTAGTGACGAGGATAAGTCAGAAGTAACATGAGTGAATTAAAATTGGGAATGCGAGTATTCAACTACAATCATCAAAAAGGAAGGTTTAGCGGAGATCTGACCAGGTTAAGCTGTTTTGAATTTTTCAATACCCCTGCCTCGATATGTCGCATCATTACAGACTGCAATAAAATACGGCAAACAAGCCCAATCGTTTACTCGCATTCAACATGGCCGCGCTCCGATCTCGCACACGAGTGCACAGTAACGAGCTCCTCGACTCACGCGATGCATCGAAATTCAAAACCATCTAATTACCATTCATAAACAAAACTCCGACCTAAACGCCTGAATAAAACATTTTACTAGACAATACTCCGCGAAAATTACACTGACGACTGCCGTCCGAGCCGATTACCACAGACCGTAAAAAACAAAAACACGGGTAGCAGAACCCGCAAGGATGCAGCCCTATCTTCTAAGTAGAAAAGTCCGCTTTGCACCGCAGTATGCTAATGGGCAGTCCACAGGTGAGCATAGCATCTGTTTGCTCATGTTGTGAAAATATAAAGTTTTTCCCAATAAATAATGCAATACGGTGCTCACGGCGAGCGGAGAAAAATAGCTATAGAATATACAAGCGGCAGCGTGTTTTCGTTACGGGATTATTGTGTGGATAGAACTAATTCGACGAAAGAAGATAATATTTGTAGGAGTTATGAAAACATTCGGGTATCGGAAGTAATCCCGGAGATGTGACTTGCGACTTAGCTGCCACCGGGAAAATATACGTTTCTATACTCTATATTCTTCTATTATGTTCAGAGTTCGACGTTAATACAATTGTCAGTTCCTTCCGTTCCGGGGAAGGTCGGCTGAGGAATTTTGTGATGAATAAGTTGATAAAATTAATACGGTAAGTTGAAGTAACAAAATCAGCTTGAAAGGGCTCCATAAAATTGTGGCTGTACAATGTTCTGTAAATTGTGAAAAATGAAGACGGAACGGCCAGTAAACTAAACCGGCGTCTAAACTTTGTCGTCATAAATGTGACATTGAAGTGACAGGTGCACTAGCGGGCGAGTGAAGTTTCGTGTTCGCCCTTGACGAAGCACCGGCACTTTTCATACGCGGCGGATGGCCCGTCGGTTCACAGACGCTTAGCAAACACAAAGATCTCGCTTTACGACCACTACAGAAAGCAATCAATTTATTTACCGTTCGCGTCCAAACCGAGTCTGAGTCTTAAATCGTTCTCTAGGTTATGGCCTACGTGATCGAATTTCAGTGTACGCGTTAAAGACACGACCCCTCTTTACTGCCGTCGGTTCAGCAGATTGTTATTATAAGCGGAAGGTTTATTACGGCCCCTTGCTGGAAGGCCGGCTGAATTTCATCGCTCTTCCGAAGAGAAACATAATATTTTAAATAACGCTCTGCGTAGTTTTCATGAAGGAGAATTACGAGGAAATCATAAAGCGAGCTTTAGACGTTCTGTTAATAAATACGTAGTGGAGCGAGAGGCTCGAGCCGGCTTAATAGGAGAACACCATTTACATTTTAACATGCAAATGCTTATATTGAAACTTCAACGTCTTTGATCTTACGTTATTTTTTAAGTAAAAACATCGTCTAAGACCGAGTTAAGCATCTTTTCAACAATACCAATTCAGCTCGTGCACAGGAGGCTTATTACAATATTTACGCGCAAGGCCTCTCCGCAAAGTAAACAAATATCATGTAAGATACTTACCGCCGACTTGCAGGATTATCCCCAACTTGACTTAGATATTTTGATGTTTTACCGGCGAAATTGGTTTTTTCCCTTAGAAAAGAAAACCTATTATGGGAAGGGCTCGTTACTGGGTATCTAATTTAGGATGATCCAGACTTTGAGGCCTGCCTGAGGTGTGAGACTGACAGGGACCTCCATAAGGATTTATACGGGATCGTAATTGGCTTTAGGGAGCCGCTGACGCGAGGAAATATGGATTTTTATTGTTACATCCGTAGTCAATTCTAGGGTTCAGGGCTGTAACGATGTTGATATGATTAAAAAAATCACATAAGCCACAAAACTGACTAATGTTTTACGTAATCTAGAAATAGAAGGCTTTGTAACTTATTGTTTAACAGGTGCCTAATCCTAAAGCAACAAAATCTCCGGCATCCGAAAAATACGCGAACATTTCGTATTGTTCGAATAACAATAGCAACCAAATGAATTCATTAATGGTTGAACGAAATTCAACATTCACATTTCATTCAAATGAGCTAGTTCCGACATTTATCAAATTTAATTAATATCAAAAACCACGTGGCCCGGCCAAATCGTGCGTGCGTCGGACGCGAGTGCGGGTGGCAGGCGGCTGCGATGCGATCGGAAGGGTCATGTGGAAACGCATTTTATTCCAACTGTTGTGAGTGACTTTCTAGCTGAAAAGGTTTTGTTAGTGTCAGAAAAGTGTGTGCACAATGCTTGAAAATAACAATCGGGTGTGGTTTGTTAATAAAGAGCGACTTAGTGGAAATTACTTGATTATAATAACATACCTACAATTTAACGTCCTTGGGAAGCGATGTTCTAGACATAACAGGGAAATATGGGATTTTACCGCGTTAAATAAAAACTTTCGTTGAAACCTTAAACAAACAAAATTATGTAAGTTTTTGTTAAAATAAAAAATAATTAGATCGTCCTATTTTCTTTTGTGTTTTTTGCAATACTTTTTCAAGTACGCGAAGTCGGAAGATTAACTCAATTTTTGGAGCTTCGGGTGTTCCTTTGTGAGGGAAAAAGTAATAAATATATCCGGCGAGTTTTAATGGAATTTTCGAAAAGCGAAGAGTACCGCTTTTTATTGTTGTATGAATTATGCATAAATTACGGTTTGGAAAAATGTGGAGCCCAGTGGCTGTTATGAATAAAAATAAATTGTACACGGAAGGTGTTCGGGTGTTCTTCTATTAAAAGTTGTGAAATCAAAGTTTCCCGTCCCCTGAGATTCCGAAGGGCGACGAATTTCTTGAATCTACATGAAGTTAGTCATACATTTATGTAAACAACTAAGCATAAGGAGACGGAATTGAGGAAACTGGCAACTTAATGTCCCTTATATAATGGAAACTTACATGAACAAGAGATAACAGGCCAATGAAGGTAAATCAATATTTAAAGATACCATATATATTCAAGACGCTATCTGATTAAGTGTAAAATTCATACTAAGACCTGTATTAACGACGAGCAGTGGCTTCATTACATTTTAATGCATTTTCACACTTAGCGTTACTCGAGATTCTTGTTTCAATTATGTAAACGGCGATTTTATGCATAATATGAATACGATTACCTTTTCAAACCGGATCGATGTCATTATTAACAGTAATTAATGTTCGCATCTCATTTTCTGCTCCTCGGGAACGACTACAGTGCGTAAGTACGCGGTTGGCGCAGTGGTTAAGCAACTGCCTACTGAGCCGACGGTCTCGGGTTCGAATCCCGGCAAGGGCAAATATTTGTGTGATGAACACGAATATTTGTGCCTGGGTCATGGATTTTTTATGTATTTAAGTGTTTATTTATCTATATAAGTAATGTATATCGTCGCCTAGTACCCATAACACAAGCCTTCTTGAGCTTAATTTGGGACTAGGTTGATTTGTGTGAGGTTGTCTGATATATAGTCAAATGTTGGGTTTGATGCAAACGAAACGCATGATGCCAACTTGGGGATATTATCCCCTGATATCGTGGAGTTTATTGATCTCCGCGCAAACATGGGCTTGTTTGTGTCAGTTTAGAGTATGGACGCTGGCTCTGTTGTCGTAATGCGATTCCAGGGCGCCCCCGGTGACGATTCCATTTCCAACTTTCGAAATAACACCTCCAGCTTCTGCTATTCTACAGTTTGATTGGCATTGATACCGATAACTGTCTATCAATAACACAGGTTATGAAATTATCGAATCAATTATCACTATTGCTGAAATAGTTCTGAACTTGAGACTTGTTACGTTAGTTTATTATCTAAACGTTATTCAAAAACAAACGCTCCCAATGATCCACCTAATTGAGTTGTAGTAAAACAATTTTGGCAATATTTCCCTTAACAAGGGCACAATAAAAGACAGAACGTTCCTTTGTAAATTACATTTAAATTTTATTACAATAAAGGCATTCATTCAATATTAGAAGTTAATAAATAACGTTCTTATAAAATCGAGGAGCAGATAAATAAGAACATTAATTTTCAACTTTACCTTTAGCTATTTAAGGGCCGAAACAAAACGGGCTTAATTAGCAAAATTTGCCAATACACAGTTTCTTTGAGAACGCCGTCATCGGGCTACGAAGTATTTAGGTATTTGCTTGTAAATGCCTACAGGCCGTCGCAAGTCAGCGGTGGAGCGCGGCATGGGATCGATGCTGCTGAAGATGGCAATCTTAAGGAATTGATATATTGTAAAAATATTAATAAAGTAGATGACGACAGAAAAATATATTTGACGTGAAGATGGCAACTAAAAGAGATTAATAAATCGGAGAAAAGAGAGATACTATTAAAGCAAAAGTAAGTAAAGTTTGTGATGAAGCCGCCGCCGTTAACGCTTACTACTTACAACCCGTAGTTGTGCGCGGTTCCCCGAGCGGGTGTTTACTACGGATCCCTGCTCCTTATCAGGGGCCCACAGGCACTGAGTCTCAGCGTATTTTTGTTAACAACTTCTTCTTTTGAGGAATTTTCAGCGAGCTACACATTGTGCGGACGGAATTTGATTTTCTTGTTATCGGCTTAAGGGCGTACTGGGAAACTTTTACTTCCAACAAACACGACGCCACTTCGTGTGGATCCTGTGAAATAACAACAACACCAACTTTCGAACGGGACATTTTAATTTACATTTAGAAGATTACTAACTCATCAGGAATTTATATTTGCTACTTTTTCCTCCTCGAAGCTTCTGGAGTTGTCGATCTGATAAATAACGATCTCAAATGAAAACACTTCACTAACAATACTAATGATTTATTCATAACTGTCACCGAACTCATTAGGGACTCGACAAGATTCAATAAGAGGCCGACTAATGCAAAAGTGCCAAGTAATGCATTCGCATTTCGACGTTAGAATTAATCTACAAAGTTGTGGAGTGTGGCCTAAACGATATATAACCCTCAACAAGTTTCTAAGCCCCCCTCGCGAGAAAAAACCGAACATGGTATCTGTGTTAAAAAGACAAAGTTTTGCTCGCGGCCGGGGCCCGTAAAATATGTTCTACGTCAACGTCAGAAGGCTGCCGTGCCAGTATTTATAAGTTTACTGGGGACAAGGTACGCCGTTGCAAGGCGCCAAAATTGGCACTTTTCGTTATATCTCCTTTTTCCTTTGTTGCATCCTCGTATCTTGAAGACGTATTTTATTTTATAACGATTATTTATTGCTGCTACGGGAGCGTTCGCAATAGAGGCGTTGAGTGACGCAGTTTAATAAAAAGACGAGCGGGTGACTAATAAAAAGTATTTTACACTTTGTTCAAGTGCTTGTTTTGGTTTCACTCCTTTTCTAGTTAACAGCTTTGATAATTGTAGAACATATTATTACTGCGCTTTAAAAACGTTTCTGCTCTACTTTTGTAATGGGATTAAATAAAAATGTGATTGTTTTTATTAAATTATTTCAGCTAGATCAAAACCGCACGTTTTCTAGTTCCAGTGTGCTATATTTTAAAGCTTAATATAGTTGTAACCTTTGAAAGTGAATCGAAATATATGGACGTTGATAAGCAGCCAATCTTGATGCTCTCAGATTTCTCCAACCCTTACAGGATAGTTGAAATATTGAACCGTCTGGCTTCATTATTTATACCAACAGAAACATGGTCCCGGTGAATTTTACAAGCGATATTTTATTCGTTATTCAGCATCCTGAAGCGACGGGATCGACCGAATTCAGGCCTTTGTCTTCGGCGAAATACAGGCGTTATCGAGTGTTCGCAACAATGCCGATATTGTGGTCGGCGGGGAGGCGGTGCAGTTTCTATATTATCACTGGTTGGTTAATGATCATGAAAAAAGTTCATAAAATTTTTCAGACGGACTAAATTTTACACGATAACCTAGTATGCATTATAAAATCAAGAGATCAACAAGTACGAGTGTTATTCTACTCATCTTACTCCTTAGTCGGTCCTTCAAGTGTTGAGGATCGTGAGCCGCTCTATTCCACGTAGGTACATATTTTTTATCGTTTTATTTCACAAAATTTGATGACTTTATAAAAGAGTACCCCATTTATCAGAACGAAATATATTCCTCTTATCAGTTCGCCATACAAATCCGGTGCAGCTGCTGATTAAGTAAACCAAACTACCATTAATATTAGTGGAATATTCCAGACAATAGCACCCAGCACAAAAGACGGTAAGACCAGAAGAAATCGATGGGTACTATCGGGAAGACGCCGAAAGCTGTCCCCGTACCACCCGATATTTTCATCTAACTTTGAAGATTGCCCCCGTTCGCAAATTGTACAGGAATAGGGACCTATAATGGGATTGTAGGTGCGATTTTCTTTCGCGAGATGAGCCGGTACATTCTGGATAGAAAAATAATGTTTCGGAAATTGTCGGTGAGATTTATCGTCGGGCGAGGTGGTAAATTGTTTCTTGATTTTGCTCCGAACTTAGAAGGGCTATTAAGTCGCGGGAAAAGCGTGTATTTTCTTCGTTTACAGCGAAATAAGTCACGAGGATTTCTAGAGAAATCGCGTGTGATAAACATCGATATTGACTCCTAGAAAGAAAACGTAAATGCAAGGCAACAAAATGTTCAATGCCTGTTTATTTTTTCACAGTTTTATATCAACTCTTAAATTTGTACGACTTAAACTTGAATGGATTTTTTCAGCAAAAGATCTAGTCTGTGCACTGTTTCTAATTCAAACTTTCTTTTGAGTATAATCATTCTGTCATACTCAGCTAAGCTTTAGCTCTTAAAATATTATTATTACAAGTGCGAGATATTTATTGAGAGCTGGCTCTAACACTAACCAGAACACATCTTTGTGTAACAGTACGTCTAGACTAAAACAAACTTATTTGCTAGGTATTATAATTATCACCGGCAAATTGACCGTGATCTTTATTCCTTACTACACAATATTCCATTTTCGTCCTGACTAATTTAAAATATATGCATATTTAAATATGCTACACCGAAGCAGACAATGTAATAAAATGCTACTTCAAAAGTTGGGTTGAAATTATAAATGGACTTAAAATAATGTTCATTAAACACAGGCCGGGAATTGAATTTGTTCTCGTTTTCGTCGCGTGCACTACAGGCTGTAGCCCGCATCAATTACTGATCGAGGCCATTTCACCTACAATGAGATGAAAAAAAGGGAATTCAGACGGAATAAATTTTAATCCCGATTATACGACCCAAATAAAGACTTTGCAAATTCAAGGTTATTAAGCCTCCATTTCTCGGGGCTTTGAGCCTGCTGAGGCCAAAAAGATTTACATAAAAAGAAACTTTCCGTCTCCCAAATTATGATTCAATTAGTATTAAAGGATTGGAGTCTCAAAGGACTGGTACTTTTTAAAGGTCCGTCGGGTCGGCTGATACGAGACTCCTTTGTGCTTTCGAGCAAACTAAGGAGGTTGCAGCTTTGTGGCGCGGGTGAGGCATCGGCGAATAACAAACCGTAATACTTACAAGGGGACGATAGACGGAATAAGCGATAAAAGACTTGTAACCGGCTTGGGACCGGACTCGGAGCGCGGATAGTGCGAGCTCCGCAGTTCGCTGTTACGTTTTTAATTTGCGCTGTCTTTGTATTATGACCGCGCGAGAGATCTTACCTCATTAAGCATTACGCTTCGTTCGTCTCCTGCTCACAAATGGATTGTTACGCTCAATGTCCTGTAACAATCTCACCTATTAACGTCCCTTTTCAGATCTCCCGAGATATAACACTCGGCACAATTTTGCAGCTCACGGCGGCATTATCGTTTTCGGGGCTGTCTTAACTTGACGATGCGGAAGTGTAAAATAACGCGGGACTTCATCAGTCAAGTCTAATGCTAGGTATTTGTTACACTCAAATCCCCGGCAGCGAGGATTAGGTGACGAATTCTACATTTTTTCTCGCTTGTCACAACCCTGTGATTATTCGTTCCACCCGTAAGTTTGAGATATTCGTCTTAAGGATTAAGGGGTGCCATGAGTGAACGAAATTTCGCGGAATTCCCTTGATGGATGAATATGGAAACCTTAATTCCGTTTCGGGGAGTAAAATAGTATAAGAGACTGGAAAACCCGCTGCGTTAATTTAATGAGATTATATTTTACGAAGGTTATCTTCGCGAACCTAATTCCGAATTCAGTCAGCACTTTTGTGTGGAAGTCTTATTTTGCAGACGTTCTTCTAACTGATCCGAGGCAAACCGCGCCACTTAGCTGTTTGGAAAATTCAATACAAGAAAAGTATTCTTTATACTTATTGTTTAAGTTAGAAGCTAGAATAACGAGATTACTCGGTAATGCTATCAGCGCTTTTCTTCAAAGCTGCTCTTAAGTTTCATTTTATAGGAGTGCGACTAAAACAGCGCCCAGGGTTAGGCTGCACATGGAATTCAAAAAGACATTCATTCATTAAACAAACACACATAAAATTTAACGAAGCGCTGCCATATTCGTTAACGAATTTCCGGTTTTCATTATGATTATCCCACGACCAAAACACGACTGTGCGCGTCACGTTCGGACTAGGCGCGCGTCTCGATGCCAGACAAGGACGTCTAGCATCGGTAGTGGGCACTTTGGGGAGCAGAAAGCCATCTATCGCTCGACAATCCGTCACAAACATGCGTTTAATAGCGGCAATTAAAGGGGACACTCGTCCGACCAAAATATCGCGACATAAAAACGTCGTTGTTACCGCGTATCAAATTGTTTAACACATTCGACAGTCGCGCTGCCGTTTACGACTTGTCGCCCGTTTATGACGGTCATCCGACCGATTTGTGATACGAGTTAACTTTCAAATTTAGAAGCGAACAACCGTAAAATTGTGGCATGAAAAATCAATTCATTCGCGTTATCACAATGTGTTCCCAGAAATTAATTGCTTCCAGCCACAATTTAAGGGTGCCTCCAAGAGGAAAAAGCTACCATAATGACCCTTAAAATTTATAGCAGGCACAAAGCTAAACAGGATCACATCACTTACCGAAATTAACGTGCGACGCAAAATGAAGTCCGCGGGCGACCCAAATTAAAGATTAAACGTCGCGTCCTTTATTCAGAGCCAAACATCGGCGAATATATACCGGCCGCAAACAAAGGGTTGGGACGAGCAGACCACGGAACGACAAATGTCGTACTAAATGACAAATAAAAGCCGGTATAGTTTAAATTGGGACCCAAAAACTGAATGTAAACAAACACCGGACCCAAATTTCGGTGAGAAAGTTTACGGAGCAGAGGAAAACATTGAAAACAGGCGGCTGGATCGAAATTGTTCATTTGTATTTGTAGAACAAGTTAACAACTATCGCTTAGTTGGAGTTGGGCATAAAACAAATTGTTATTACAAATGCAAAGGTCATCTGGCTTGATTTGGAGTTTGATTGACGATTCAATAAATTACTACTTGCCATTTTATATTTACATTACAAGCTAATGGTAAAAGACAAAGGAGTTACGCAGATAATATCTGAAGATGCAAAACTAATTAATCGTTCTAAGGCGCGAAATCAAGCAGAGATTAGCTGGTCTGAACCAGATGTCACGGCGTTTAATACAAATTTCGCTCGTTCTAACGCAATCGATTCTAATCGAGCACATCTAGAGAATTCCAATTAAATTGCATTCAATGAAATCTAGAACGATTATAGAACGGCGGTAGGCAAATTAAAAGCGAGTCTCGGCTGGATTTCCTATCCAATTTTCATACGGAACGATGCGATAAAAATCTATTACGTAAGCGGGGCCTGCGTCACGGTCGCCCGGGGCAAGAGAGGACCAAGTCACATAACGACAGGAGATATTTTATTTAATATGACATCCGGACTCAGTCTGTTCAATGCCTACCTGATTCTATGAGCGTGATCAGTTTAGTACCTCAGATCAGTTTACCTATTGCGTAAATATGTAAAGAAAAAAATAACTGAGGATAAAAACGCAACAATAGGTCAGTTAGCGATGTCAAGACGTAAATCAGAGTAAATGGAATAAGAGGATCAAACCGCCTCTTTCTTTTACAAATACTCTTTATTGTACACCTCAAACATCAAGGAAAAGACAAAAAAAACATGAAATACATTAAAATAACAGACTGAGGTAAACAACAGGCGGACTTATCGCTACATAGCGATCTATTCCAGATAATCTTTAGGTTAGTTAAGTAGTTATAATCTTCATTTGTTGGTGGTTTTAATTTTATATTACACTTTACTCTTAGTTTCACAAATTATACTGCTCTTATCGTAGTACGAAATATAAGACCTTTCTCTTTTATTATTATTATTATCATCTACTTCAATAAATAGATTATTAATATCCATAAAATAACAGAGTGGTTACGTCATCAAAAGAAATTCTCCTAATGTCTAGCAGAAAATGAAACTAGAAGGCACCTTTTTATTAGCTTCAAACGTTTACTGTAATACTTAATGAGCTGTGGCATACCTACTCATTAACTAATCTCTCGACATTAATATTAGAACTTGGGTTTTTGTCAAAGAAAAATTGGACCCAAATGCTCACTCGCTATTTACCCAAGTAAAATATTATCAAGATGACACTAAACTTGTTCGCTTTCGTTTTTGCTTATGACTTATTTAATGAGAACTTCTAAGTGATATTAATTTTGATAAAATATAGACTTGCCACATCATGATTATGACGATAATGACGTTAATACAATCTGGATAAAGTTTCTCAACTCACAGTATTTTGTGGTTGATCTTTATATGTTTTATTGACTTAGGCCCGACTTGAAGTCTAGACTACTGGATACGTGTGAAAATAAACTTACATTTGTAACAATGGATAGCCAGAACAATACGTCCCCAGATCTCCATGGCCCTGTGAAGATTAGTAATTGCCAAGTCAAAAATATGAATTAGAGCTAAAAAGAAGATATTATAAAACACTAGCCAAGTGCGAGTCGGACTCGCGCACCGAGGGTATTTTACAAACACTTATCCCATCTTAACTAGCCGGGTTAAGTTAAGTTTACACCAGGTACAAGTATTCAAATGAGGTGCAAAGTTAACGCAACCGATAACGTTTGTTGTATGGAAGCGCCACTTAAATATATATTTGATCCTGTTTTTAGTATTTGTTGTTCCATAGCGGCAACAGAAATCTGTAAACTGTATAGATATCACGGTTCATGAGATACCACCTGATAACAGACAGACATTTTTACCCTATAGATATGGACTTAAGGTACACACCGGTAACGAAAGTCCCGTAAAACCTTGCGCCATAATGTAATTCCAAAATAAAAATTACGATGGTAAGTTAAAGAAAAGGTGGTGAAAAACACCAGTTCCGTAAGTACCAGAAGAGCTACTCCGAAGATTGGACTAAGCCTCTCGCTCGAACAATATTTGAATGAGCGGGACGACACGAAGTTCGAATTTCGAAAATCGGAGTAGGTAACCCTCTATCTCATCTAGCCCCCGCATCTCCGTGGTGTGTGACACTGCCATAATGCGATTCCAAAGCAATCACATGGTTCATTTTGCATTCCCGCAAACACTTTTAGCGTATCCTCTCTGGCCTTAAATATGAGAGTGTGGCCGATACTTGTTCAAAGTCAAAGCGATCGGTTTTATCTCTTTGCCTACAAATTGGCGAAGGAATTTTAACTACCGAGTAAGCGATTCCTGCTTTGCGATGGCTATAAAAACATATAAATGACTAGAATTTAAACGCTTCACCTGGGATACTAATAGAATAAGAATCTTAGTTATCATCTCACAACGCGTTTGGCACAGTTTGTAGAGCAACAGATTGCCTACTAAGCCGGCGGTCGTAGGCTCTAATCCCGGCTAGGGCAAATATTTGTGTGATGAACTCGTATTTAAGTACACATTGAACTATACAAGTATCGTGGTCTAGTACCCATATCACAAGTCTTCTTGAGCTTAATTTGGAACTAGATCGATTTGTGTGAGTTTGTCCGATATTTATGTTTATTTTATCCATTTGATTTATTTGTGTGTCAAATTAGTGTCTTGAGTAGCAAACAAGCAAATCGAAAAGCCGCACAAACTTCGTGTTTATTTAAAACAGTTACTTTATTTACTTATTAAGATATGATAATTGATTAGGTATCTAATTCGCAAAACCACGAAAAAGTCACCAAAACTAAGGACATTAAAGTTCTCCGAACATATGAAAGGAACCAATTTGTATCAGAAACAAACAGCGTTTGACGCGGACCGAAAAACGAGACCTCACAAAGTGTCGTTCGGATTTCACTTATCCACTAAAAGGGAAATAAACATTGAATCAAAGTTACGTTTTGCGATAAATGGAGACACCTGAAAGAGGGATACGAGCGAATTGTGACATTATTTTATTAGAGGTTCATTATTGTTTTGTTGAATAATATATTTAATTTACCTTATAAACAGTAATTTTTTTAACATTTTAATTATTAAAGCATGTTTATTAATTACTGCGATATAAGATAGTCTATTTGGAAGGGATTTTACTTAAATACCATCTATGTTATAGGTATTTATTAATTTCTGCTTAACTCACAGCATATTATCTTGCCGCGACGTCACTTGTCGCGGAACCCAGCGTCACCTGTCTTGCTCGCACGGTATTTAAAAATAACAGGTTGTCGCGCAACAAAAAGTCGCGTGTCACAGTTATGCTAGACGTGTTTCGTTACACGACGTGTAAAAATATTAAGGGAACTTTGTTTTTGTATGAAATTTTACGAGAGATTTTGATTTATATATAGGTATCTAACTAAATAACTAACTGAGCGCAACGACCCAATGTGGATCTTGGCCGCCGACACCAGATCACGCCACGCTCCACGATCCTCAGCCAGCTCTTGCCAGCTAAGGATGCCTAGGTCCCTGAGATCTTTTTGGACTTCATCACTCCAGCGATATATAGGTCTTCCTACGGGTCTGCGACCACTCGGTCGTCCCAGATTAGCAGTTCCCGATCCTCACTCATTCTCTCAACGCACCCGAGCCAGCGGAGTCTAGACGCCTTGGTCTCTCCTATAATATTAGGCTCCCGCACTAGATCTTCTTCTTTATATAGGTATCTAATATTTCCTTAAAGACTAACCGTTTTGGACAAGTAGAGTGGAGTCCCTCGCCGTCGGCAGCTCGGAGTCGGTGAGCGTGGCGTCGGACGCGTTGTCGGTGGAGGTGGGCGTGGTCGGCGCGGGCGAGTCGGACAGCCCACGGCTGCGCGCGCGGCGCCCGCTGCCGCAGCTGGAGCCGCTGCCGCTGCCCGAGCCGTACGGGTGCAGCCGGCCCAGGCCTAAGACAACAACATGGTATAAGTGAACCTTCTATACCGAATGAGCTTGCTCTGTGACATAGGTACGGGTGCAGCCGGCCCAGGCCTGCGACAACAACATGGGATAGGTGAACCTTCTATACTGAATGAGTTTGCTGTGCTCTGAGACATAGGTACAGGTGCAGCTGGCCCAGAAATGAAATGAAACCCATAGATCTTTTTTTTTCAATACAGAGCTAGTATTTTATAATAGTAGGTATAAAAGTAGGCCACAAGGGCTTTTACAAGTCAGATTGTGAATCTACCGAAAATTCCCATTAGACCGATGTTGAGAAGAAAGCCGTAAGAAACTTAACAGTAAGTAATTTTTCTTAAATCATACTTAAAACAATCATTTACATTTATGGTATAACTAACTGTTTAGAGTCCTACACGGGTGCTTCTCACCCTTCTCTCAACACATGCGCGATGCCGCCCGAGGCCCATTCATTACCAAGGTAGATGGCGCTAGCCCACGGGATAGGTGAACCTTCTAAACTGAATGAGTTTGCGGTACACTACAGCAGATATCATAATCAAATTATTATATATTTTAATGTATGTTACTGGAAACCAACGAATAACTTCAATTTTCATATGTTCATCACGTAAAAGTATCGAATCAATAACGCGAAACCCCTAAAACGAGTGCATTGAAATTCAATACAGACAAAGTTCATTGTCCAATTTTCATTATGCAAACTAAAATTACTATATAAGGATAAGGAACAGGTTTAATGAAAGCAAAAGGTCCATAAATAGAGAACACAACATCAAAAGGCAAAATACACGGCAGCGGCAAACGTAAGGAGATAACAATAAAAGCAAAACAAAGGAACGGGGACATTTTAAACTAAGACGCAATTTTTTCATATACTCGATATTAACGAGACATCGACGTGAACCGAATAAATGAAAAAGGCAAAGGAATAGCACATAATTAGGAATAATAAGGTACAGAGTAAAGCTGAAGTTTGGTTGGATGCGGTTGTCGAAGGCGATGCGATTGTGTGATTTGTCAGGCGGATAATTTGCTGGAATTGACGTAATAGTACGAGAGCCGTGCGCTTAATGATAATTAGGCATCGACAATGGAGCAGTTGATACAGGAAAAGCGGAATATTGAGTATATTCGTGTAACACCACGTCTGGATCACAGAAAATAGGCACGTAAGTAGAAGTCGAAACAAAATTCTGAGAGCAAATACATGTAACGGACGTGTCGCCGTGTTACGCCGGTGTGTTAAGTTATATTTAAAAATAAATAGGCCTTATTATTAAGGTAGATATCAGATATTCTTTTAGTCATTATGAACGTCGAATTTAGCCCCAAAACCTAATTCCATATATCCATAACTCTCTGATATTTCGGAGAGATTTCCGAAGTCGCTATATGAATCGTGTATAGCCACTTCGCCTACCCGTTAGGCCTCACTTATGAGGTACTCACTTATGACCGGGTAGTAAGCTGAAATTTCACTTTATGCAGCTCGGGTCGCAAACATCGCGATTTAATGACATTTAAAGGCTATAAATGCGATATTTCAAGGTACTTTCGTATTAGCGTCAAGCGGGGCTAGCGTATCTTCGTTTGTCACGCAACTCAGCATCACTTGTTGCAGGTAGTCTATGTCGCGCGACAAAAAGTCGCGTGTCACAGTTATGGTAAACGTGCTGGTGTCTACAACATGCGTAAGAGTTAGGAGCGGACTAGGAAAATAGTTGCCTACAGATTACAGAGACAATATTGGAACATATTTTACCGCCTTTTGTTTACCTTTTCATATTAATATCTTCTTACTATTTAGCTCCATTTTCAAAGAATGGCATCGAACGTGTATTATTAATATAGCTCTTGTTCAGTTAAGGAATTATCCAGGGAAAAGCCCATCTGTAACACATTGTAATTTCAACAAAAGCCTCAAAAGATTCCAAGAAGTCTTCTATGAATGGCACCAGACAAGCACCTAATTATTACTTGAAATTACAATCTCAGCTCAACCGAGTCACGGTTAAAACTAAAATCGTATTTAATGCTCACGCAGCATGGAACCGACTAAGCACCAAAAGATGTGAAGCGAAAATATTGCTTGCGAAAGCCCGCTTCACATTTCCGTCCCACAAAAAAGGTAATAAGGAAAACTCTCTGAAAATGGCACTGAATATTTTTCTACACGTTGATTTACCTTTAATCAGTGTATAGGTCTTTGATGTTTAAGAACCTTTAAGTAATGCTGTGGCTTGCTTTTGCTTTCAGGGAAAATGCGGTATCGGGGAACCACTTTCGCTTTGCCTTCGCGACTCGACTTAGCTATTGTGCGTATTGATTTGAATGAGTAAATATCATAAAAAATCCTTTTGCGGTAGAATAAGAACGTTTTAAGACGGGTTTTTTTAAAAGGAATGAATATTCGTAACAGTCTTAAATATCAGAGTAAATACTCGTACGTCGTATTACATTTCAAAGCTTTAGGATTATTTAGTTAGCACACTGCATTTATTAAATGATCTTAAGATTTAACAATAAATATTTCATATTATAATCAGACTTGAATGTAGGTCAACAAAAATAAAGCCCCTTCAAGTTATGCCCGGAGCCGTAATCTTATTTATTACCTTCAAATTTGCCATCGCGGCAGCCTCGCAATATCTCATTATGGATTTCTTAAACATCCCCAGCGTCGCTGATGGATTTGCAAATCCCACGAGCGGGTCTAATCGTGTGAGATCATTAAGGAAAAAGTATCAGTAATGAATAAGCCGGCTACGATGGGCAAACTTTTTAATTTAAGCCAAACATCCCGAGAGGCCCATCTCAAAGGACTCGAAGAAAATAAAATTAGTTTCGACTGTACTTCATTACCGGACCCGTAATTGAGTATGCAGACTGCATGTGAAAAGATTTTTTCAGAGCAACGATGTAAGTTCTTTATAAGACGGCCGAAGCAGAAAGCTTTGCGTTTTAAAAGGTTTGAAGAAAATCTTAAAGTTTCTTAGGGACGTTTATTAAAAATGTTTTAGTACGCCGCAGATTCGGTGCCGCGTTTCGGCTCGGTTCGGACGTCGTTGCTTAAGTAGGTTGTCACTAGCGTTAACGTGCTCGAAACTCTCAAATTAAGAGTATCTTAAATTCCGTGCGCGATGAAATTTAAAAAATCACCCCAAAATCCGGGAAACTTGTTGATAAGCAACAACTAATCAAATAGCCGCAGAACTTGTTCAATGCGATAATTAAGGATGCTGCCAACGGAACCCTTCACAAAGGAGGTCCAAACAAAAAGAACAATGAGCTCGTTAGAGGGGAATTTTTGCCAACTCCCCCCTTTTCCACCACGAGGATCGAGCCGAGCTAGTCGTCCGAATAAGGAATGCTAATTGTAAGTGGGTTGCATAATGTTAGGAACTGTACCAAATAGATTTTTGTATTTCACCGCTACTGCTGGAATTGGTTGTTAGTGCACATTTTATGTCATAAATAACAAAATGAGTTTGTGAGGAAAGTTTAATGTATGAGAAAAATAATCTATTTTGGCTTCTCATCTTCAAATCTTAGTATGAGAAAACTTGTTTGTAAAAATATATTTACTGAAGCGTTAAATACATGTATGTCAATTCTAGTGCCTCCTAGCTTATATACATTGACATGATAAAAACATTATGAAACGAAAGTGAAATAAAATTGCGAATTTGTGACTTACTCACTTGATGTCAGAAGTAAATTTCCAGAGAAAATGCACTTTACAAAAATGTGAACCGATGAAATTCCACTAAACGTCGTTTCACCAAAAAACAAAACGATTTACAAGATACAACCCCACCAATCCACAAACTAACCAAATCCAAGAACTAATCATAAAATTTTAACTGAGGACTCAATCGCAGGTGAAGTTGGATTATTAAGAAAGAATAAAAGGAGCAGAGGACAACAGCTCTCGGATAAGACTGAATCAAACTAATTCGCATATTCTGGAATTGTGTGGGCGCGTAAATAAAAACAACGGCTGCTTCCTTCGATAAGAGCGCAGGGCAGGACGTCCGCGCCGATAACGAGTGGCCGCACTGTTCGGCGCTGGCCAATGAATGGATGCTTTAGATGGTGAATCATGGTGATGATAATTGGCCAGATACAGTTTCGATGAATTTTAAGTACCTACATTATTTTGTGGTTAGGCTTGCCGCACATACAAGGAACGCTATGCTCGACCACTCTGCCAAGAGTGTAACGACTATGAAGAAGACAATATATTTTACTTAATATCCGGAAACCATCTTAGATAAATTGACCTGGTGACGAACTAGTTCTGAGCTCCTAAATATTATGCTTGATATACTTAGGCGAATCAATTTTTGGACCGACATAAATCTGTCCACAACTTTTATACTTTTTTGTTAAATGTTACCTTTAAATAATGGCTTCTCTATGTTTTGTAAATTTATGGTATACGTTAAAACATTCAATGTCCCAACTGATAAACCTAACGAACAGAAAATATGTTTATTAGAAGCCCAATTTTCGATAACTCCAGAGACATTTACAGTAACGCCGGAGACAGTCAAAAATGTCGGTGAAAAACGTTGATTCGCTTACTCACCAGTTATTCTATTGCCTATTCCCTTCGTACCAGCTCTTAAATGTACGAGTATGGTTTATAATTTGCTCTACTCTAGGGTAGTAGTACCCCAAACCTTTTGAAAGAGAGCACTTCTCAGTGACAAGTTTAGTATTTCTGTTTTAAATTGAAGTGTCTCATGTAATTTTCTTGTGGTGAGGAATAAGGAGTACTTATTATGTAGTATTGTAATAAATTAGATGACGACTTCGACTCCATTTCATGGTGTAAATTAAATTTCTTTTTGCCGTAGTAATTAGCAAATCCTAGAATTATTGCTTTTTTTTTTTAATGTCATAGGGGGCAAACGAGCAAACGTATCGCCTGATGGAAAGCGATTACCGTCGCCCATAAACACCTGCAACACCAGAGGAGTCACAAGTATTTGCCTACCCGGAGGACGAAGATAGAATGCCTCTATGCTAGTAATTTCACCGGCTATCTTACCCCACACCGGAACACAACAATGCGAACATTGCTGTTTGGTGGTGGGTTAGTAGGCAAGACGGTAGTAACAATCCGGACGGACCCTGCACGAGGCCTTACTACTCCAAAAGCTTCAGAATAGTTAGTAAGGGCGACACTAACAAGGTCGTTGATATCATATTTATTTTTAATATTCCAGCTACGTGATATTAAGACTTTAATATCACACTTGTTATTTATAATGATGTAGAAGCTGGCTTGGATTTAAGCTACTGAGACTTGTTGATTTTCCAAATAAACGAGTCCTCGTTTGTTCAATGACCTCTCTTCTCACTAGTTTCTGTAATCGTGAATATTTTGAGCGACCTGTCACCTTCACATTTCCATTACAAGATTTTCTATTCAGATGGGCGTGCCGGGTTGTTAGTCAAGCAAGAAATTCTGTTTTCATTCGCTATTCACGTCTGAGGACTCCACGTCACACCCGATACAATCATGTTTGCTTAGAAAAAAAAATCGAATTACAACAAAATTCAATCCTACAAAATAGTGAACTCATAAATATACAATTGGCAAGTTGCTTGCGCCGCGAAATCACGTCGGCGAAGCAGCCCCCGAGCAGCCCAGGAATAAACGGGACCCGTTTTCCGCACGTATTGTTAGCTTCGTTACTATCCGAAAAGAAACTACAATTTGAATCCCACAAAGTCGCATAAACGAACCGTCAAACCTGGAGCCCCAGGGGAACAGCTGTCACAACTCGTCACTACGCGCACCCCGCGCAGAATTGGCAAATTCGGCCGCAATCTCCTCATTACCATATCGATCACGACGAATATTTCATAACTTCAGCGGATTAAATTTGCGGCAATGACAATTTTTCGTCACCAATTTACCTCACCTATGACCCTTTTCCCTGTATGTAAATCAATGCGAGATTCGTCCCTATTTCTGATATTATATTCCGAGCATGGTGCCCCGCGTTAAGGCAAACGTAGAAATTTGTCACATGAGCGATGGTTCACCTACGTGTTTCTTCGTCCAAATCCCAAACATAATCCTTTCTAGCGCAAATAAAACACACCTTTATTACTTTAAAGAGAAAAGCTTAAATCCTGCGCGACTGCCTTCGGGAATTTCATATTTCATGCGCCTCTGCGTCGGGATTAGCGGGCGATTTTACATCTTAGTCCTCGATGGGAGGGCGCGTTTTCGATCGCGGCGCACTCCGGACAGAGTTGTAGTTACGCAGAGTGCGACTGTATGATTTTATGCCAGCAAAAGTAAAGAAGGTTGACAAATAGGTCGGGCGTGCCGATGTTCAGGTTTATTAAAATTAAAACGTTCTATCGTGACGTTAATAAAACGCGCTAAGGTAGAAAATCGTTTGTATTCCGCCGTTTAGATTTACAGCAGCAACACGAGGGATAAGCCGAACATTTTTATTATCATCGCGCTAGTTTATTGCGTCTCGAGCGCGGGCATTAGAAATAATCTTCACGGCGAGAGGTATTTTCTAAAACGACAACTCTAGGGAAAGACGATTGTGAACATTTTCACTTTACTTTTTCGGTAGTTACGGGCAGAACGGCTGCAGCGCTAAAGACCGGGTAGTGCCGTCCAGAATAAAAAACGAGCGAGGGTCCGCTGCTGCAAAAATGGGAAGCAAATTTTCTTAAAAACAAAGCGAGCGATAAATCTACCGATCCTAAGCAAAACAGCCGAACGGGCCCGTCCACAATCGTAACTCACTCTTAAGCGTACGATTTCACCGACAATTTATTCGACATGAACTGTAGTTGTCAAACGCTGACGTCTGCGTATCGAAAGAATAAATAATAGAGATAAAAAGGAGGCTGGAGACAACGGCTTCGGTATTGTGGTCACGTCGCCGGCGGCCTCGCCGGCGCAATCTTCGGAGAAAGAATTACATTTATCCAAAGGATGGGGAAATCTCGAGTAATTCAATGTTTAGACGCCGATGAAACGCATGCAGATATAGGGGCGCCGATATTACTCACGCGACATACTTTGAAAATAAATTACTCTCTTGTAATACGAAGCTTTAGATAAATGTTCGCTTACTTTATTTCAGTCGATGCGATTGTTTCACAGATAAAGCCCTCAATTTGAGTAGAATAATTCGGCTGACAGGCTTGTCAAATAAAGTTGTTCAAGGCGAGAATTGCAGTGGGATTATTTGTACAGTTATTGGTTTGTGAAGCAATTCAAATAGATTTACCAGAATGGAAATTAAATTCACGAAACTGTTTATCATTCGCAGTGAATTACGGGTAATAACAGTGACATATTTCAGTGGTAATAAAATATAATGTTGGTAGAATTGAATGATGAATGTTGCCCGGCGCCTTAATAAGGCCAGCAGTCGCGGGTTATGGCGGAGCCGTTGACAGCTCGTTTCGGGTAATCCCAGAGGCACAATCGACGAACAAAATAAATAAGCACGACTATCCTCACAATCATTGCGAATCATCCGAACTTACATCCAAAATCCCGACAGCGAGTGTTTGTTTTTGATTTTTGTCTAACGAGACAATGGGGAAATGATGAGCGCCGCGCCGTACGTCGCCTCTGGGACTTCACCCCATACCGACACTACCTCCCCTATATTTTACGTCCATTCCAAACTTCACCTTAGTACCTGAAAGTACGATTTAAATTTATACGTGCCGGATGGGGATTAACGATCGTTTGTGGTTGGGGCAATCGCATATGGCGTCAAACGGGCTACGGCGAGTGACGGCACGCCACTCCAGGGAGCCGGATTGGCCTCAGTGCTCGGCGGGACATTCACTATGTCACTCTGGAGGGAGAGAGCTCGGACTTTACAGATTTAAAACACTAGTTGTGCTTCAATTGTGCCGGGCGAGAACTTTCGAGTCTTTCATTTTCAGGCCCGAGTTTCACGCGGAACTTGCAAATGTAACGGGTGGTTACCGCTTTTATCTTTAAGCGCGCTTCCATGACAGTCAAGCGGTATTCGAAGACGTTAATGACTACGGAAATTAGCGTAGCTATTGCCGACGTAGAATTAGCGAGCTTCGGTCCGATGCGCGTGTACTAATTATGTGCTTGTTTACCTTTGTAATCATCTGACATCAAAGTGGGATCTGTAAGTAAGCGTGCTCGGTTCCCAAACTCAAACTTGGTGATTTATTTACGCTCGCATCGATCGGTGTATGGCGCTGGCACGCTTCGGGGAGGATTTGCACGAATCGAGGTCAAGTGGATTGAAGATTTTCATGTCCTTGTTTACTTAACGTTTGTATAAACATTCATCTCGAAGGTCTGCATCGGAGGGTGCACGCGGCAAATATTGTTCCCCAAACGCAAACTAAATTTATAAGTAATTCTGGTGTTTCTCAGTCATAACTTTTGACGGGGTCGGTCGGTTTAGTCGCGGTACCTTTTTCGTTGGGTATAAACTTGCGCGTAACGACGGTGTGTGCCCTGCAAACTGATTTTAATTCCCTACTAGTCATAAAGAGGCCAGTTACGACCCGAAATATCCCTGGAAACACTAAGTGGATTCAGTAATGAGACAACAGTTAAATAATTTACTAGTTAGTTGTTTTTATCGCGCGCGCTAAGTGATTGGCCGGGCTGGGATGAATGAAATTGAGCTGTAAAGCCGTAGAGATGTTTAGTGATATCGATATTTATTTTATTTCACACTGATACATTTATTTTGAAAGATGCGTGGAAATTTAACTATTTATGACCACCGCCGTATACTTTGATACAATTTTAGATTAAGTGACAAGTTTGCGTGCGCACATTTAAGCACACCTGGAGTTTATGAGTCGTTAAAGTATCTACACACCTGTACTGCTACTGTACTATGAGAAAAGGGTTTATTTTGATAGAAAATACTAGCAACTTTTACACTACAGCCTCTCGGCTATTAGGAAGTTTTCGCTATATATGTAGGTACACATTTTAACATAATTTATCTCACGCACGTAACGCAAGCGAAACTGGCAATGAAAGTGTCTAGTTTTGGGGCTAAATCCGATTTTTGGTATGACACGAGTTTCTTACCAATTTATTGCCTACTTAAGCGATTTGTCCTATTTGAAGTATTGTTATTAAATGGATTGCAGACTTAAATATTATAATTTAAACGGATTATATCTCGTATATTAATTATTTGAGTTTCGGTAGCTTTCCAGTTACCGTTGTCAAAGGTTGACTGCGAAAGACAATTTTTCCCCGTCAAAGTTACATTTTTGCAAACTCACTTTTTGTGGATGGCAGAGGTTATAACGCTAAAATGATAATAATAATCATACCAATTTCTATATTTAAAACATATCTCCTTTAAAATGTCAACTTGCTAATATCACTTAGGTAATACTCGTATCAAAATCAATGTAATCATGCTCGTCATTCGGTGTAAGGCCGCGATGAAACTGAGATATTGCTTATTAGAGCCATCGCAATGTCGCGTCGAACTAAGGACGCCCAGTCTGCAAACTTAACTCGCAAACAACAAACTTTATTAATGAAAGGTCGTATGCCCGTAATTATAGAAGTCCATAATTCAAATTAAAGGCATCGAACGTAACAGTACACCGGAGGTAAATAATTGAAGTAATTGTTGGGTCGGCGGGTCAATTAATCAATGGTTGGCGATGCATTACCAATGTACGGCCGAAACATGGCTGACAGAGCGGCTTGTTTTAGTTCAGCTGAAGCTGTGTAGAATTTCTTGGCTCTAACATTACCCTTCAACTTCGATTAAAGTCGCTTTAATACACTGAAATAAAAAATGTTAACAGTAGCTCACATGTTAACTTCTAGTTACATAAATCGGAGGACTGACAAACCGAGGTACTACTAGCCGAAATAAGTTAAGTAAAATTAGCATAATTTTGGTCACTACAAAGCATAATTTGGCCATTTATCAAGTACCTAGTTAAACTCGTTGAGCAATTTTTTTTCAGTGCAGTTAATTACAAGTAAAATTTTGAAAAAATAAACTATCTAAAACTGTCGTGACTCAAAAAATCATTTATAAATTCTCGTGATCATCAACATTTCCTTTAAAACATTGTCTTTAAAACATTTCAACACAAACTCGTAGTCTAGACCAGTTTTTTCGTATTTTTAGTAAACTGCCATTTCCGCGCGGCCTGACATCTGCTACATACAGGAAATCGATAGACAAACAAACGGGACGATTTAATGGCTCCCATTTATAATTCCTTTTCAATTCCTCGACACCAATTAAACGTATAATTGAACTGAAGACTAACAAATTAAGGAATAACATGGTTCGTTATGTAACGGTTTGTGTTACTTTAAGGATCGATTCTACCGAGCCGGAATAATTAAGAGTATAGGAAACAGAACTAGCTATACGAATAATTTCATCGGTTTCCTTGTAAAATTCTTTACAGCGATTTGACTGGGTTATGTATAAAATTGCAGTTTTTATTAAATCTAAAATCGACGCCATGGTTCTTAAGAACAAATTTTCCTATCTCTTATAGTTTGTGACTTCTCTCTACTGACCCATTTGGATTGATCGCCCGGTATATAAAATAGATATATGTAATAATTGCACACATAGAAACCATTATGACCGAAGAATATTCATGGTCATCACACAAAAAAATGTTCTGACTGGGATTCGAATGCAGAACCTTTCGCAATATTGGAGGTGGCATATATTATATACTGGCCTCATATTAAGTTAGTCATATTCATATTGCACATTACATGCTTGTCATAGAATGAATAAATTGTTCTTCTGACAGACTTCGCAGAATATTGTAAAACCAGAATATAGCACTAGCACTAGCTTTTTTTATTTTTCCTTTACGCAAGCCGTCGTACAACCAATTTAGTACTTAGCAAGATGTCAATTTCAAAAGACTAAACAATTTCTACCTACTTCGTTTGAGTTCCCAGACAATTCCCTCGTGACGGGTCGTCATGAAAAACCTCTTCTTGATTAAGCTACTTTCAATGAAAGCATGTACTTGTCTCAAGCAGTTTTGTTGACTTAATTCCAATCTAAATTAATGTCTTGCAGTCTTCCCGAGTTCCCAAACTTTCTGCGCTCAGTTACTCAAACATTTACAGTAGTTTTAATGTGTCAGGGCGCAGGCGCGGACTAAATAATAATTATGAGCTTCAATCTGTGGCTAAGTAGTACGACAATAGGACATCTATAAGTTGAGCCTCTTGTCATTACAAACTTTTATACTTATGTGTTTGCTTATGAAGTAATTTATAATAGGTACACTTTTTTTTTATTGGCAAAATTCTTGTTTTTTCATCGTAGGTAATCTACTTTCACATAATAAAGTTTTTAACAATGTTTGTAGAATTTATAATTCCATTTCCATTTTGAGTCTAAATAGAGAATAAAAAAGGACGCGAAAATGTTAGGTTTAGTCTAAAATAAAAAGCTCGGGTACTCCATTTGACGTTTTGTAATAAGACGTATGTTTTAGATACTTAATGCCACGTATATGTCCTTTTTATCGGGGTACTCTATTTAAAATCTATTTCTATATATATCGGCTATAATCAGTGGATCCATTATGATTGCGTTTATCACGTGATAAACAAATGATAAAGCATCTGCACTCACTCACACTTGCAGTTTTATCAAAAAGTAACAGATCCTTTGTCACTTATGCGCTTACAACCGCAGATATCGAAATGTGCGAGAATTTTTTTTAAATGAGGTATGACAACCAGTGACGGCCCAATCAACAATGAATAAAATTTTGCTCGCATTTTACGAATCCTGGCTATAATGTGTAACCGATGCGTAACGCAAATGGGTGTCAGTGTTCTTCGAATCATTGTCCTGGGGTTAATCTTGATTAAAGAAAACCTACGCACAGTATTAAATGTTCTAACTAATAAAGACTAAATATGAAATAACACCGCTAATTATAAGTTCAACGAGCTAAAAGCAAGGCTCGGTGAGAATCTCGGCAATCCAAGCGCGTGGGAATTATACAATTCAATATAAAGTAAGTAAATGTCACACTTAAACTCCAGAGAAATCCAGTACAATTTAAATGCGTCGATATTTCAATATTTAAGGATCATAATAAAACTCCGTTAGGCTGATACTCGTAATTTCAAGTCCTCACGGCCATAAAAAGCGATAAGTGATGTGGAATTGTGGACCACCATAAAATTATGGATTCATCCCACAGGACCACTTAAGTGTCAATATCATACATACGTTGGTGGCAACGATAAGGCCGATAGTGCTAACGAAAAATAAAAATATACACGGCCATTCTACTTTGAGCTATCAGAATGGATGGCCGCAGTCTGTCGTGCACTTGTGAGAGCTCAGACTGCGATGGATGACTCTATTATGTAGGTGCCAGTTGCGCTTTTAGTGGCACTTCTCATTTTACATTCGATATCTATTCTTGAATTGTTTTGGAGCTGACTCTTGGCCGAATTTAGATTTTATTCACGGGTATGATGCTCGTTCTCATTGGGAAATATTTTAAGGCATTTATAAAAATGCAGATATTTTAGAATGTTTTCAATGTTTGATGTATGCACTGAATGTATTTGGAATTTGTGAATCAGTAAAGAATAAAGTAAAAACTTATTTTTAAACTGCTCAACGTGGGTGGCCTGTAATATTGTCATTCTTATGCGTAACAACTGAAGTGTTCAATAAAAATCATCTCAAGATTATCAAGTTTTACACTTTACGATTGAGTTATTTAGTTTTGAAATGAATCTTAAACGAACGCTAAAAAAAACAGCTAGTTTTCAGTAAAGTTCCGTAAAATAAAGCCCGAACAGTTTCGGAATCCAAGCTTTGAGTGCATCGTAAAACAAAATCATCCAAGAACCCGCTACGCTTTTAGAAGTGCTCTTAAAAAAACTTTTGTGTCGCGTTCTAAACAATAAAGTGAACCGAGTTTAGACAGGACGTTTGAGTGCAGTAAAGCTATATTTTTTTTAGTCATTCGTTTGTTCAAATTTAGACGTCCACATGTTAAGTTCCGTTTATTGCATTTTTTCATCTTATTTACAGCGTTATGCTCGTTATTACGCCTCAGATTATCCGCGTTCAGCGCATACCATTTCCGAATTTATAGGGTAGATAAAACTATTTTTATTTCGTGAGATATTCTTTTATACAGCCATAAAGTGCAACGCACAATCGCGCAACACGTCCTTATCAAAATGCCAGGGAAATACGATGGCTGTGAGCGCGTAACTGTCCACAGGGGACCTATTTGGGCCGTATTACCTGCGTTCTTATTCCGGGCACCAAATTCAAAATGTGCGCCATCCTTAGTGCTGACGGATTTAGATTGCCTACGAGATTCATGGGCGCACCACGTGGGTAAGTAATTGGTGATGACAGGAGTTATTCTGTTTTACAGTTTGAGTTTTTTATCGGGTACTCGTGAAATTCTAACATTAGTGGTACATGTAAATGGATGAGAGTGAAAATTTAGTATGATTTACCACCCATAAAACGTCAAAGCGAGTGCGTATCTTTGCCACATACTTGACAACACTTACTTCAGAATAGTCGCTGGCAACCCTATTTCTGTGGGTTTATAATTAAACACTAATTTGTAACATTTGGATTTATGTATGTTATTTAACGTAATTTAACATTTCACTAAAATATAACTGCAATCGGAACAATGGCTTTGACACCAAAGCCGTTGGGAAATATAGTCCCGGCATTTTATTTCCATAAATCAAAATGTCCGATCGGGAACAAGTAAACGTTAAACGAATTAAACACGCGAATGCAAATACAGCAAAAAGAAATGCAAGTTAAAATAACTGCATTCCGGGCAAATTATTTAATCACCTTACAGGGAGCTGTGGACTGACACAGCACACCGGGACCATCAGTAGTAACACAATAGCTGCATTGATAAATGGATTTTGTGAGTTTCAGGCGGTCCGATTCCTACGTCACTATCGTAACAAAGTCAGATAATAACGGCAAGTTTCACGTACACTTCGCCGTATATAACCAATACATATATGCGACCAAAAAACTTTCGAGTTTTTTTTGGGACGTAGTACATAGTAGGTAAGCGTTAATATCCATTTGTCGTTGACACTTATTATTATCTCGCTTGTGAAAACAGAAGAGAAAAGTTCAAAGAGAACTCGATTCCATCTATTTATCTTGGTAATTCAACGAAAACGTAAGTCATTCTGGTCTTCATATTTCATCAGCTAATTCTAAAGTTGTACTATTTAAATTAACGATTTCAACGGGATATATCGTGTATATCCACCCGTTTTTCGTTTCAAGTTCCGCGTTCTCTGTGTACCTAAACAAAGTTTTTTTTTCTCTTCAAAGTCACATTTTATACTATCATTTTAAACTGTTTTATATAACAGTGATCACCGCGGAAACCGAAGAAAATTTTAAGTTGTGCCACTGTTATGGAAAGTTCACTGTGTCTCGCAGCAAAAAACACGACAAATGAACAAAGCGAAGACAGTGCACAGTAAACAATTAAGTGGAATCTTTTAATTACTACGCGGTGCATTTGGCAACTGCACTAAGCTCCTTATAAATTGTTTTCTTTGCTCTGTCAATTTTATTTACTAGGCTTTAATTAGGGAATTACTTTTCTGAGCTCATTTCGTCTATTTATTTGCCACATTTGTCTATAGTGATATAATAGACTGTTCGTTTTTGGACTATGATCTTACTTGCTAGTAGGCCTCGCACGCAATTTTCAAAATGGCTGAATTATGTAAATTTTGAACATTTTCGAAAAACGGAATCGACAAAAAAGTTATGAACCGGCTCACAAAAGGGTATAGCAGGATAGCCTAAGAAAAAGTGCCCCCAGCGTTTTTAGGTCGAAACTATAATCAAACGATGGCTTGTAATGAGGTAATACCCTGCACAAAGTTTCATCCCTCTGTTACCCCCTGGGGGTGAAAAACACCCGATTAACCCCATAACTGTTTTATTTATTTTTTCCTAAACTATGAAAGTGACGAATTTCAAATTTTGTACAAATATTAATGAGACTAAAAGCTATATAAAAAAAAAATAAGACCCTCCTAACCATTTAAATTCTTGTAAAAAAAGGAAATAAAAATAATCACACTGTATAACAAGTTCGGCTCTTGGTACACACACCATTTTTTTCCAAATATGAATCAATTTATGTTCTACATCATACAAAAGTTTCATCGACCTAGCCCAGAAGGAACATTACGAAATTAATATGAATCGGCTCTTTGGTGCCTACTATTCATTTAACTCCTACTAAGAGCCTTGCATTATTTTTTATTAATAAACAATGGCCTGCGATCGGACCGCTGTTTGAGTCCGATTATTTTTTTTTTAAATCGAACGCGGGCAGTAACGCGGCCTCGGGCAGTGTTTTTTAGGGTTCCGTAGTCAACTAGGAACCCTTATAGTTTCGCCATGTCCGTCTGTCTGTCTGTCTATTTCTGCGCGGTATAAATTACCACTTCGCTACGAAATTGAAAGCAACTCTTTTACGTGAATCCCATAATACCAACGCATACATTACCTAACATGTTAACTTTTGTTTGTATGGTGAAGACTAAACTACAAAGTTGAAGAAGACTAAAGTACAAAAACCCATTTGCATTTTTGAACAAAACCCCCTCTTTTGACCCTCCTAACCAAAATATAATATATGATAGACAGACAGACAGACGGACATGGCGAAACTATAAGGGTTCCTAGTTGACTACGGAACCCTAAAAAACACTGCCCGAGGCCGCGTTACTGCCCGCGTTCGATTTAAAAAAAAATTAATCGGACACAAACAGCGGTCCGATCGCAGGCCATTGTTTATTAATAAAAAATAATGCAAGGCTCTTAGTAGGAGTTAAATGAATAGTAGGCACCAAAGAGCCGATTCATATTAATTTCGTAATGTTCCTTCTGGGCTAGGTCAATGAAACTTTTGTATGATGTAGAATATAAATTGATTCATATTTGAAAAAAAAATGGTGTGTTTACCAAGAGCCGAACTTGTTATACAGGGTGATTATTTTTTTTTTCCTTTTTTTTACAAGAATTTAAATGGTTAGGAGGGTCATATTTTTTTGAAATATAGCTTTTAGTCTCATTAATATTTGTACAAAATTTGAAATTCGTCACTTTCATAGTTTAGGAAAAAATAAATAAAACAGTTATGGGGTTAATCGGGTGTTTTTCACCCCCAGGGGGTAACAGAGGGATGAAACTTTGTGCAGGGTATTACCTCCTTAAAAGCCATCGTCTGATTATAGTTTCGACCCAAAAACGCTGGGGGCACTTTTTCTTAGGCTATCCTGCTATACCCTTTCACGAAAATCGATTGAGAAGACTTGAGAAGTAGGCGAAAATAGTCGGACATTCGAACATCCGGACCTGAAACATAGATGGTTCGCTCACTTCATTAGATATATGTACCTTGTTATCGTAAAATTATGTTGATAAGTGCGTCGGGCCCCTTTAAGCCAGATTTGGTAGCTAGCTACGAAATGGGAAATGTGTTTTCCCATCTTGTACCTAGCTACCAAATCTGGCTACGGGATGGGAAAATCGTTCCCATTTGGTAGCTAGCTACTATACGGGAAATGTGTTTTTTTCATCTTGTAGCTAGCTACCAAATCTGGCTACGAGATGGGACCAAAGGCTAAGCTCTTTAGTTTAGATCTCGTAGCCAGATTTTTCTACCCGCAGGTTGGGGAAAAATACAGTTGGAGGCAACATTATTCAGTAAGTGAACAAAAACATATATATGTCGCTTACTCACAGCGTCACTGCTGCGTCACTCGACTGGATCAGTCAGATCCTGGATACAAGGCCTAAAATATAAGTTTTCTTTCAAAACTTTTAAAAGAAAAAACCTAAAGGTGTACAAACAAGCCACAGGTCCCGCTGCAGCGCAAAAGCGCTCGAACGCAAAACGAGGCAAAACAACGGCTACAAAGCCTGCCTCCTGCCTCGCCGGAATATTTTCAATAGCAAAGGGAAATTGGTCAAAAATGACTACTTTACATGCTTATCTTGACCGGCGAAACTACGGCTTCTTGGAAAGGCTTAAGGGTGATTTTACTTCAATAATGTTTACATTCTAGGCCTTTTAGAATCGAGTTGTAATCGGGTTTCCTAAATATAAATTGAATATAGGAAATAACGTTCTTTAGCTATTTGTAGGCAGATGTCTGTAGATTAGCTTGTTTCAGGAAGAATGAGCAAATTACGTAGATTTAGTCGAGCAAAAGCCCCCGAAAATTGTCCCGTAAGCCAGCTGGTGACCCGATTCTGTGCTTGAGGCATGCAAAATGAAATGGTTATTCTTAGATACACGAGAGAGAGAGGCCATTTCATAACAGGCAGACGGGAGCTGTTCCTTTTGTTGACTTATGACTCTTATAAAACTGGCATATCTAGAGGTGTGTATTATTTTGAATGCTTGCTCTGAGGAATATAATATACTTTTTTAGTAAGCATATGTGTATATAACTACATCAAAATCTTACACGACATAAAACGAGAACTATTTTAACTTTTACGCTATACATTAATAGTTTGTTTTACTCATTCAAGTAATTCAATTCTAGAGAATAATTTATAGAACATTATAGCTAGGGCGGTGAATTCGTGAATGTTCCAGATCGCAGTTGTTTGTTAATATGCGATCTGGTGCTTTACGAATTACCACCCGTGGTTTGTCTTAAATTTTACGTCTGTACTTGGCCAGAAAGTGAGATTTTCTCCCCGTGGACGTAAAAGTTTATTATATTATAGACTTCGACATATTAGGTACCGTTCATCGCATAACAATCCCGATACTTCGTCTACTCTACTACGATTTAATTATATTATTACTAAGTAGAATGTGTAACTTTATTGTGACTTCAATCTTTATTAAATGGCTCTCCAGCTTGGATCTTGACCTCATTTCTGCAAACATCGACGTTGTATGGAGATAGAACAGGAGTATTGTCCCTCAGAACAGGAGTATTGTCCCTCAGAACAGGAGTATTGTCCCTCAGAACAAAGGAATATCTGTAGCTGGAGGTCAAATCACTTGAACAGCGCCATTGTAACACTAGCAACGATAAATGTTGGTTTGTTTCTGTGTGTGTCTAACTGTGTCGTATTTCACAATGACAAGGAATCGACGTATCAAAGTTGTACATATATTTTCGGTTAAAACTATGTCAACAGTGAGTCTCTTGATCGTCCAGAGCCATTCCTCGGTGTAGACAGCCATGTTTAATTTCATGCGATGTGCGTAACATAGCGGTAGCTCAGGCATCAGAGCACTACTCAGGATAAGTAGCGGTCGTGGGTTCGAACCCCACCTGCATTTTAGTGGATCGCTATTATTTTTTTCCATTAATATTTAACCTCTGTATTTAATATTCATGAAACTAAAATAGCCATTTTAACTAAAATTCCTATAGACTTTACATAGAAGTCCCATAGACATCGTTGGCTTGGTAATCTATATAGAATGGAAGAGGATCGAGCCACAAAAGAGCATACCTACATACTTGGGGCGACCAACCGGTCGACCGCTGGGGAGACGTGGTGGAGTTGGATCTGGGTAAGCTTCAAGCCGAAAATTTTGATCGGGACAAGTGGCGTACTCTCGTTTCGAAGGCTAAGACCCTGTTTGGGTCACTGAGCCAAAATTGTTAGTTTTAGTTAATTAACTAAAAACCTATCTCCGAAGTTACGTCATCCAACTATGAACTAATGTAGTTGTGTAATGTCATCTACCAAAATAACCCAAACACTAAATTCATTGAACCTGCCATCTTCACTCAGTTGATCGTGCGTTTCAACTCCAAAGGGCTACAACTTTTTCCATCCAAAAGTTAAACTATAAATCGTCACGCTCCGATGAGCCATCGAACTACTTTATTGACAATTTATGGCAGATTTACATTACCCACTAAATTACTAGCCCAAGTTTCGGGCCGAGTTGACGGGTTCTATTGATTTTCGACGAGTACATTAATGCGACAGGGTTGTTATGTCGGGCGGCAGATGTTTTATAGGTCTGATTGAATTGTAATGTCATTCGGTTGGGATTGACTTGATTAAATAGGTCGGGTTGGTATAAAAAACAATATGTAATTTGCAAATGCGGATGTAGATATTGTAATATATATAAGCATAATTTAATTATGTTCCCGTTCAACTGATTCAAGAATTACTTAAGTTAGAATAAGTTATGTATCTTGGTAAGATAAGGCCTAAAATGTTTTATTCCAAGTGAATTACCACAACAAAGTATCAATTTATGTAACAAACAACAGAAATACAATAATTGATCATAGCATAAAGTTATTTGGGAAAGTCCATAATAGACTTACGCTGGAATGAAATGTGAATATACTATAAAAAACTCAAGACTATTACTACAAACTTCCTTGAAACTTATGTGACCTGACATCAAAATAAGTCATAAATACAGCGCAAGGTGCCTAAGATCGATTTTGGGTAATTCGTGTTATTAGGCATTTCGAGTAGTAACTGTCAAAGGTAGTCATTATACACCTAATAAGAAGTTATGGCTGTGGTTACATGTTCCGTAGACTGCTGAAACTAACAACCTTTATGGCTCAAGTAATTTCACGTTCTACAATTCAAGAAAAATTGTAGGTCATCACATTAATTGTCCAGTCCCAATAACACCACGCCGACATAAAATATTTTGAATTTGAATTTGAATAAGCCATGCCATACCATAAGCTGCAAATATGTGTACAAGTTATTGATCAATTTACATTTTAATAAGTACTAAGTGCCTGCGAACTTCGTCCTCATATTTTTATTTCTACCGTAGACGGATAAAAAAATGCTTGCCTGTAAAGTCGGTTTTACGGGCGAAGGAAGATTTTACGTGACAACGTCTTTTTCTCGGTAGAATATTTATTTGTATCATATCCATTCACAATTTCCCTAACAACATTTTATGTGTTACTTTCTGAACGCACCCATCACATGTGTCATTAATGTCATTATAGTGTCATTATTTTACATGTTTTAAATCTAAATATGCGATAATCAGACTATTATGCATGTATGTTGTCGATTCCAAACCCTTATTTAGTCTAGATCTACATGTAATTATTCTAAAAATACCGAACCGACGGAACAAACATCATATGTTTGACAGATAAGTACGAACAGTTTGTATTTGTATGGGAATATAAAATTATCTTTTTTAATATTTTCTCATTTATTCAATATTTTCTCACCGTTTAAACCTTCCCTTGACTTCCAAGAATATTTCAATACTAATTATAGCCAAATCGGTTCAGCCGTTCTCGAGTTTTAGCGGGACAACCGGCCCTCTTAACAGACATGAGCGGGCGTTACTCTTTTTCATGAGTGACTCCCAGCGCAACCTAATTTAAGACGTTGTCACGTCAAAAAGTATCCTATAACTATCTCTGTATTAAAATTGGTTAAAATTTGTCCAGCCGTTTCGGCGTGATAAGAGGACAATGGAAATTATGACCAACAGATGGCGAGAGACTGGAGTGCCGCCGCGCTCCCATACAAAACAAAGGACCATCCTGCATCACGCTATTAAGATTTTTCCTGAAATCAGCATCCATAGAAAACTGGCTTTCAATACAATTCTAGAATTTTATGATAGTAAAGATTACGTAAGGAGCTTGTGTAGAATTAGTGTAATTAGTGGTGGAGTTAAATAAAATATGTTACCAAGTCGGGACCGATTTAGCTCAGTTTTCTCCAAAAAACATGGGCAACGTTTTCCAAAATGGGCAAGCCAGTGGGAATCAGTTTCTATGGACGCCACACTACTTGTTATTAGTTAAAATTGAACCAGCCCTGAAATATAATACTTTATATACTAATGAAATTGATAAGTTTACTCATAAAAAAATAATGACATGTTGTTTGGGAAAAGAAACGAAATTTCGTTCTACATATCATTTCTAGAATAAATTTATGATGCCTAGCCGAGATCCTATATTCCTATCAAGCATTTGTATTTCGGAAACGTTGTAAAGCTGCGAGCTGGCGACTAATAAAATACTGGGCCTGATCAAATATTGGGTAAAAACGGTAAAATGTATTCTCCGTCTTGACCCACCGTATGTAATAACAAATAGCGGATCGCAAACGGTCTACTACTATAATAAAAAGAACCAGGCATGAATAAAATACGAGAACGCACCCAGAGATACCCCATGAAACGTAGGTAAGAATAATTATTCATTTTTTTCTCGCCTCTCGAAGCACCTTCGCAAAATATGATCGTTCATAACTCGAGAAAGAATTCTCCCGTAATTTAATACTCCCCCCGAAAATAATATGTAAAAATACGCGGGTGAGGCCACTTTCGGACCATTTCGGCCCATTCTGAACATTACGGGCCATCTCTCGTGCCTTTATCTACCCTGTGAGAATAAATCAGGATATTATACCCGCGAAATATTATTTCCATATCTAATCAGTAAGAAATATGGATATGATACGGAAATTATAATTTATGTGTTATTATTTTATCGGATGCGTGCTTCTGGGGAATGTGGAAGCCGAGACTTTTGGTCTTATCTACGTTTTTTGTTCTTAAAGATAAGTACAGCCACAGATAACGATGACAGCGCGGCGGGAAAACGGAAAGTCTGACTAGCAATGGGACATACTGCTGTGAAAAAAAAGAGATATCATCATTTTGGCAGATAGCTACGGTTTGGATGTATTTGAACGCTACTCAATATTGGTCATACGTGTTCAATATTGGAATGCACTGTGCGTATATGTAGCATTGATTTAACCAGTTTATGGATGGCGTATTTTATGAAGACAAAACGGCAAACAGTTCGCTCTTGGTTGCCCGTTCGTCCGTCGATGCATCTATTTAAAATAAATAAATATCGGACAACCTCACACAAATCGATCTAGTCCCAAATTAAGCTCAAGAAGGCTTGTGTTATGGGTACTAGACGACAATATACGTACTTATATAGATAAATATGTACTTAAATACATAGAACAACCATGACCCAAGCACAAATATTCGAGTTCATCACACAAATATTTGCCCTGGCCGGGATTCGAACTCGCGACCGCCGGCTCAGTAGGCAGGTGTCTATAAACCGAGCCAAACGCGTCGTCAATTATATCCTTTTATATTAAAACTAACAGTTTCAATCTCCATGCCTTCTTCTTTGAAAATATTTCAACATTATCTGATATGACATATTTATTTTGTCTGCACGAAGCATTTATCGTATGAAATTTAATCTCTTTACTACGTCAGGATTCGTGATTGCTTCAACTTTGTAGTTAGTATCAAGTAACGACTATATAGATGTAAAGTCAACATTTTCCACATAAAAAACATATACAAATTGAAAAACGTGCATATGTTAGGGTTTTGCAACGTGAAAAATCTAAATACCTGCATACGTATTGTGACTGCGTAAACTAGCCTGCGCTGTGCTTTCTGCCCTAGCCGCACAATTACTTATTTCGCGTCTATAATTCATTCCCAGGATAAAGCAGACACTAAACCTCTTAATAAATATCTTAAGGGGAAATTCGCCGGGAAATTATAACGCTTCCTCAGTAATTACCAGCGGGGCCAAATTGGATGAAATTTAAGTCCTTAATCAAATCTCTGTGTAATTCAGGCATAACTAAGCTCGTTTTGCGACGCAACCAACTATAAGTCTTAGTTTTGTCTTAAATTAAACGCGGATTTCTGAGTTTTCGTCACGTTTAATGCTGAAAAGGATTTTCATGACAAGTCTGGGCGCAAGGGTTGAATGAATGAGTACTCACCAAGGTCTAGACTATGTACTAACAAAACGTTGGCTCATTAAACGATTATGAGCGTTTTTAGCCATCGTAACTGCATTAACGACTATATTTCTGACCCGCTATCTCGTAGACTCTTGAATAACTTTGACATATATCCATTTGAGTGATGTATCAGTCTTATCATATACCTAATATTGTCTCGGCTCTCAAAACCATTTCACCGCATTTGGTGTCGAGACCCTGGGCCCGTGGGGTCCAAGCGCTAGAGTAATTTCTAAGGATCTTTGTAAATGGCTCGTCGACACCACTGGTGACGAAAGGGCTGGCAGCTTCCTCGCTCAGCGATTTAGTATAGTAATACAGCGAGGTAATGCTGCCAGCTTCTTTGGTACAATTCCACGGGCACGGGGCCCAGTTTAAGACAACGTTTAGTTTTAGATTTAGTTTAATAATTAGTACAATATTTTTAATTATAATTTTGATGTAGCATATGGGCATGCTTTAACGTACGACATTAGCTTCAAAACGAATTGCACCTAGCTATCGATTCGATCCAACAGACGTAGAATTAAGTCGATCGAGTTACGTTTGTGGTCGGCGGTTGCGGTGGGCTGCGTACGCGATTATCGACCGTATAGCCTGTTAATTGTGGGCTTTCACGGGAAATATCGCATGAAGTGGTGGCATTAGGGAGCATGCTCAACGTCGCAGGGCCAGATGGGAAATTAGAGATATTTACCGACTGGTTACGGAATACAGGAATATTTCGACAGTTTGGTTTAAATGTATCAGTTTCTATGTTTCGCGAATCATTATTTACATTAGTTTAAAATTGAATTGTGCTTCTTTTGCTGCGATACGATTGAATATTTATACAGGACTTATCCCATGTAATATTTTTCTTATCGGTATGCAATAAAGAATTGTTGTATTGTTTTGTATTGTATCCCATTAATGTGGTTTAAACATCATAATATCTGTTTGTCTTATCATGAGCTCGGGCTGTATACAAACAATTTTTTTTTTATTTTTATAGATATATTTTTTTAAAACCACTGTACAAAACCAACCCGTGAACAAAACAATTCTAAAATAAATAATTCTATAGGAGCTACTGAATTTTTTGATCTGCATTCGGTATAAACGTTTGTATAACTGCACTTAAACTTCGGTCATCAGTATAATTGGCCGATGTGTATGTTTAGCCTTAATCGCTAGAAAGAAACGCTAATGACTGCGATTACTTGATTACTGTAATCATTGTAAACTTGTTATGGTTATTATAATAATATTTTCTGCAGTTAATGGGGTCGGTGGTGAGAATTAGTAGACCACCACGTCGAAGACACGAGTACAATGTAAGGTTTATACATGTCAATCTTATTTTGAGATGAGAAATTTTCAGACAGCAGTATGTCTACTTAAAGACAAACCTTGAATCTCTTCAAGTCTAGGGTGAATAGTACTGAGATATCATCATCACATTCGATAAAAGGTGGGATAGTTTTAGAAATTCTTAGTTAAAATGAGTTGTCCGTTGTAAATAAATATAAAAACGGTTTAAACTCACGTAAAAATTGTCAGTTTCGAACTTACATGGAGCTCTTCATCAGGGACAGCTATCCGTGCAATGGGCCGCGTAGCAGCACGGATAGCTGTCCCTGATGAAGAGCTCTATATGAGTTCGAAACATGTCAGGCCGTTCCTGACAATTTTTACGCGAGTTTAAACCGTTTTTTATAATATTACTTAAAGATCTCTCTCATCTTCAATTTAAGAGCTGCGCTCTTGTCGGTGTAGCATTCACCAGCCGTTTTTTCTTGGGCTTTCTCCTTCACTTCCTGGTAAGAAAGATGTCTCACGATAGTTTTAATAATATTATGCTCAGTTGTATTCATTATTTTGACCAATTCCTTGGACAACTGCTCAATATCAAACTCTTGTTTGTCAATGTTGTCATCACCTGAGACCACAAACATACTTTTAACTTACTTCCAAAAACGAGGTTCCATGTTTCACAGTATGTATTTCTTTTAATTTTTTTTAGCACCGGGTTATTTTTGGCTTTACAGTTTATTTCGAAGTCGTTTTTTATCTTCTGCTTTCCACTGTCGTTACGTGAATCCAAACAAGTCAATCCCAATGTCAACATACTATTTGTTACTTCGTTGTTCAAAGACAAAACATTATACAAATGATTGTAAATAATGTTAATGCCATATTATATTATTATAATTCTCGTGCACATGCCTATTAATAGCCAAAGGGGGTAGAAGGGGAAATTGAGCCTATCTGAATGTTGGTCATACTTATTCTAATATTGCATTGTCATGGGAACTACATACGCATGCCAATTTCATAAATCAGGTCAGATATAAATATATTTTTGTATCACGATTCATGACTATTGTTATATGGGATTAGTATTAATAATGCAGCATATTAACACATATAAATAATATAAATAACGTTCCAAGCGATATTTTGGAATATTTATATAGGCTTCTGGACAGTTTGTATAGTTCACACACAGTAGGTATATTAACACGAATTGTTCATCCATACAGTAAGATTGCTTTTTAAGATCTCCATCCGTGCAATGGATTTTGAATTAGACTTATTGCATTTTTAACTTCATACAAATTTTACTTGACTATTTATTTTTTAGTACCTACTGATTGGTTTATTCTCCAATTACATCTTTAGCAACATAAAGTGATAGTTATTGTATTAAGCGGGTTACACTCAAGTGAAATTGTCAGGAACGGCCGGACATGAGTGACAAAGTTGCCGCGCCGGTGTATGGGTAGTCCCTGATGAAGAGCTCCGAACGAGTTCGAAACACGTCGGGCCGTTCCTGACAATTTCACGTGAGTGTAAACCGCTTAATACAGTAATTAAATATGTCTCACGAAAGCTTATAGGATTATAAAGTGATACTTAGTCTGTGTATGAACTATAAAGCAAAGCCTTGGGTGATCGTGCCCCGTGTCGGGTAAGCGGTGAGAAAAGGTGGTTAATGTGTTAGTTGTACCTTCACCGTCAGATCATCTCCGTTGAGGAGTTGCAACTGGAAATGAAAAAATAAAATTAGCATTTCAAATCATAATTAAATTTTGACTATTCAGTATTCCGCTACTTAGTAACAGCAAGCGCGACGTAGCGTCCTGTCACTCTCTCACGATACTGTACAGAAAGGGATAGGTAGCATACCTCGTGCGAGAAAGAATCGCGTGTCAAAGTTATGCTAGAGGTGCACTCGGGCTGTTCCTGACAATTTTTACGTGAGTTTAAACTGTTTTTATAATTATTAAAGATGTCTCACGATAGTTTTAATAATATTAAAATGTAAAATAATGTAATTTACATACCTATGTTGAACAAATAAATATTTGAGTCTTTGAGAAAGGTCCTATCTACGCGTTTCTATGGTAGGGTGCATACTTCTTTTGCTGACCGTACGTGATTACCATATGATGAACATTGGAGGGTGGCTGTCTCTCTAAGGTGACTTAAGCGCTATTTTATACGGTACCTAGTTCATTATCAACCATTATTATCATAGGGGTAGCTGAAAGCCGAAAGGAAGATTATAGTATACTCTTCATGACTATGGTTTATCGTCGCATACAACAAAAACCAAATACAGATAAAAAACAACTCAGTGGGTGCACCACAAACTGCACGAAGCGCGTCGTCATAAAAAGCAAACAATTAAATATGAGCAGAGACTATTGCGAATAAACAACATTCTTAGAACTAATTCCACGAAATTGTTTATCCCGCGAGAAAATCAAGAAATTTTGTACTAACGAGATTCTTTGAAACCTAACTGAATAGAGAATCCCAAATTCGAAATCAGATATATGAAACAAAACAAATGTGGCCCTAAAATCGGCTTTCTGCAATCGAATGCAGTGAGCGAGAGACACATAGAAGGATTTCACGGGTGAGAGCAGGACGAAGGATATGCGGACACTACGAGACGTGAACCGAATTGTAAATGTGCGAAAGAACGTAAGTATTTTGTTCTTGTATTGTGCAAAGTTGTGTTGCGGGCGAAAATTGATCTAGTGAGCTGAGTGGATAAGTTTTTTATGGTTTGGGTTTTGTCTATGTTTCTAAGCTACATTTAGATACAATTTATTTGGACAGTATAATCTTTAAAATTAGACCATTTCAGAAATGGAGGGAAATAAAGTAATTCATATTTATGTTGGAGTGTGTTAGATTTCATGAGAGTTTCTTGCTCATAATCACAATCGATAATAAATAGTTTTGAACGCTAGTTTGCTACAGAAAACTGCATTAGTTTACGAACATAAAAGGTACTTTAACCACATACAAAATAAGTATGCGGAAAGGAGAAAAAGGCGAATTATAAACCTTTTACTTTGGGTATTCTATTGTAATAACTTAAAAGCAGTCTAAAAAGAATTTCTTGAAAAAGTGATAGATTTAAAACCTTTTCTTTAATATCTTAAACTAACAATCAAACACTAGAAATTTTTACGTGAACCAAACACACGTACCCTTCCTGCTGTAGCAGCAAACACAACTTTGCACTGTAGTGATAAACTTCTACGAAATACTCATTCGTGATGTAACTCCAGATGTAACGGCGTTGTTTCCGCGAACTCTCATCTCATTTCCGAATCCCTTGAATTTTAGACTCACTAGTCTTGAAATAAGGTGGAGTTTCGTAGTTGTATAACAAAGGAATGCTAGTTTGGGAGGATTGTGGTGGGATGTTTTTTGAGTCTCGATTTGGGAGCACGTGGCGTGTTTTGGAGATGTTTAGGGCTCTCTGTGCCTACAATTCACGCGTATACGTGTCATTTATAAACAAGAGCTCCATATATTCAAGGAGCAAGTTCGCTGAACGTTTTCGTCAATGTTTCGCCATTCCCGATGGCTTTCGCTATCTAGTTCGAAAATATCTGCTTTTAAGAACCTGCATGCGAATTTTCATGAAAGAATGTATGTACAATAGTTTATTTATTACGAAATGTCGAGAAACAATGAAATAACGGCGTTTTCAATTGTGTTGTCATTAAAGTCTTTCACGATTGATCGTGATTATAGACAATCTTACACAAATCGACCTAGTGCCAAACTTAGCAATGCTTATACTATGGGTATTAGATGAAGATATACATAATATAGAAATAATTATATTGATAACATCCATGACCCAGATTATTATTTCACATTATTTTTTTTGTATGACGAAATAAAATGAACATGTATTAAGAGTTTATTATAAGTCTTACTACTTAGATAAAATACTGTCACTTTGTAAACAGAGTTGAAACTGCACACAACATTATTCACCTCATAAAATCTATTAAAGTTTCCCAGCAAAATATCATCAAAGATAATTAAATTCAAAATATTAAGAAAGTTCCTGTTCCTTTTTTTAAGTTTCACGTCGATAGTTGTAAGATTGAGTTCCAGGAACTTTATTAACTGAGTTAGCGAGTCGACAAAACTTGCAGAATTCAAGATTGTTTTTACTGTGAACATAATCAAACTAGATCTCCCTTCGCTGTGTTTATTCACTTGGGGACCTTCGACGCTGTACAGGAATGAAAATTCGGGATATGGCACATAACGTGCATCAAACGAAAAATAGGGGCAGCTAGTGCGTGTTTAGTTAATTCATATCACACACACATCTAATTGAAATAGGTCCATGCTGGTCCCATATTATGTAACTATATTTTTCATGGCTTTATGGCTGACTAGTAGAGAATGCCTCAGTGCATTAAGTCCGCCATTTGTACTTGTTTGGAATGTGCAATAAAATCTAATAAACATGTCAAGAGACTCATAATCAATGGGGCATCGGTTTGTGAATGGAGACCTCGAACTAACGTTAGTCTGAATGCGGACCATCCGAGGCAGTGTATGATGCACGAGACAGTGTACGATGCACAAGGCAGTGTACGAGCTACTAGGTAATTAACGATGTACGTAAGGTTTGCTGGAAGTTGGTTGGATAAGATCTAGAGTGAACTCAATGCACAGTAAGCCAAAAATTTGGTCTACTTACCAGTTTTCTACTTTATTTCATGAGTATGAAGTTCCAAAGGTGACAGATAACTTTTTGGGTGACTGTACCCTGGTGTCATGAATATGACAAGCTCCATAATTTCCTGTTAAAGCAAACACTCGACAAGCTCATACGAGTCCTTTCGAAAAAACAGTGTCAAGCACACTTGGCAAAACGACCGAGCTTAGGGCATTGTGGGTTGAATACCTAGTCGGATTCATTTTGGAAGAGGCTTAAAGTTCAAAGCACTTGTCACCGTAAAGGGAATCCAAGTCCAAGTTTAAAGCCAGAAGATTTGAGTTTTTAATTGTTCACTCTTGACGCAGTGTCGACTGTAAGTAAGCTAATAGCGTACCTACTTTTAAAGGTGAGTGGGGTTATTCTATTATTACAAAGTTAGAGAGTTTGTTGGCTATTTGAACCTTTCCGAGCATTAATTTGTTTTTCGTAGAAACATAACCTGAATTAATTTTGTTGGTGGATTATTCAGAAAGGGATTTATGACATTGATGAAACAGAGTTGATGAAATATTTTGTACATTCTCTGAACTTCAATGAAAGCGATAACTATAAACTATTATCGCTACATGAATGTAGTGGAATAAGCTTAATACTTAGGGTATGTACCTACGCCTAGAACGAGAGTGTTCATTCAACAGATTTGCGAAAGTTGAAGCCGCTTTTGGTTTTATGTGTGCGTGTCTACGAACCAATCAGAGACGTGAGCTTGCGAGCTTGACGTTGTGACAGATGCGCACAGGGACGGAACTTAGCCCGTGGGTAACCAAAACTGGCGTCACTTTCAAGCGCTGACTAGGTTTCTAATCGTTAAATACGCTGACTGTTAGAATGCATTTTGAAAACATTTATTATTATATTTTTTCTATTAGGACACGTTATGTCGTATAGTGGCAGGATGACATTCGCCATGAGATATGTCAGAGCTATCGAGGTATTCAGAAATAGCTAAACATGCACACTAACGCCTTCTAATAAGATTCGTGTTCAGATATTTATGTGCCTAGTATGTATACACTCTGATATATCCGATGGCTACAGTAGTAGGCAGGTATTCAGGCTGCATAGATTAGATTAGATTAATTTATTTCATAATATAAAATGACAAATAAATTATGCTAAGTCAATAATAGTCAGTGCTTATACGGACATTGTACAGCTAATTTAAGTCATATAAGCGCTGTATTTGCGCGTTTGCAGCCTGTATGCCACTCGGGACTGTATTAAGTATATACCGAAACTATATATTTTTTTAACTGTGTGTTACTGTATGTAGTTCTTCACAGGACTTATAAGTGTCTAGTTAGACAATACCTTATTACATTTAGTTGCTTTTCTCTTCGTTATCGAATCAGAAAGTGTTCACATAACATAATGAGAAATTATCGCAACTGAAACTTTGCGAATATGTGCCGACACATTTTTTCTAGCTACGAGAGGTTTTTCGCCTCGCATGTGACGTCACAGTTCATAATGAGACATGTGAATGGAAATAGGTCGCGCCGCGCATTGTGACGTGTACATACTTATGTGGTAGGTGGGTACTGTGGGTAGGTACCTACTCACTTACATAGCTGTGTGTTCATACTTATGTGGTAGGTAGGTACTCACTTATATAGCTGTAACTGCAGTCATCCCCATGTTGCTGAGACTCACCTGGAAACAAAACAAAAACGTTAAAATTATACTTTAATTGATCAATCATCACGCTTTTTAAGGTCGAGCATATAAAAATAATTAATAACCGGCCAAGTGCGAGTCCGACATAATTTATGTAAAACGACTAGATGGACGGATGACCTCGTGAGGTAGCGTGAAATCAATGGATGTGGTCTGCACCGGATCGCACTTTGTGGCGAGTCATGGAGGAGGCCTATGTTCAGCAGTGGACGTCTGTGTCTGATAGATAGATAGAAGTAAAATGAACTTGGATACTTCAAATCCAGTAAGAAAATTACAAAAACTAAACACGACATTAACTGGTGTCTGGTCCTTCGAACCAGATGGAACTAGACAATTACATAAACACACGTAAGCTGTCCATTCATGGCACCATCACGACTTAACCAAACAAGGAGCAACCCCAGTCCTCAAGAAAGTCGTGACATCACCACTATTATAACACCGCTTTAAATTTAGAATAAACCATTACATCCTTAAACATATGCGACAGTCCATTTCGCCGCGGCAAACTTGTTTGCCGCTGGTTGCCGCGCGTTACTCCTTATGGCTTTAAAAATACCGCCTAAATTCTTCTAAAAATATTTTGACGAACGTCAACCTTTACAATTTTCCTATTACTGTCTCACGAGCGCTCGTGAGAACACGTGTTACATTTGCTTAGAGAATAATGGACCGTTTTCCATACGGACACGAGCTATTATGCGTTGTGTCGGCGTGATAGATGTCAAAATTCCCGCGCAAACGTCTCGGAGTATCGCGCGCGATCGTCACGCAGTATTAGATTTGAATCTGGAACTCCCTAGTGCAGTAATGGCGTCTTCCTTGCTTCATTGTCTATGGTTTAAATTACAACGTTCGAGTGTAACCGAAGACGCTCTTGTCGATTGACAGTAGACTTCAAAATCGTGTAATCGGCGAGCATTTGCATTTTGTCTTAAGCTAAGCGATTATACTTTGTTTAATCGACCGTTTTTGTCTTCGTCTGCTTAGATAAAGCTTTAGTAAAACGAAAGAGAAATGTACAATTATTTTGCGTAATATCTGTGTTAATACAGGTAAACATTAATTATTCGCACCTCATAATTAATAACAAAGGCTCTAATTCATTAATCTACAAAACGGTAGTTATTCGCGTAAAAATTATAATGCACCATAGTACAATAAAAAGAAGGTCTGCAATATCTTAGACCTATTTACCGGTTATGAAGGTGATGTTAAATAAAAAACCTTACAATCTGCTTGATATTAACAATTAGAATCGCAAACATACGTTTGAAAGACAGTTGGAGGCAATATTTCTGAGATATACCTACCCGAGGTCTCTCTTATTAGGCGATATCTCAAAATACACTCGAATTAGCGCACTCCTTAAATAATAAACTCAAACTCGACACCGGCGGTGTCACACCGCAGTCTCCTGGGAAAATCACGCAAACTATAGTAGAATTTTTTTAAGCTGTCCGAATTCCACTTCTGAGATTATCTTGTAAACATGACCCCATATACCTAGACATTGTTTTACTTCTGAATAGAAGCTCACTTTGGGACAAATGTACGCAAGTAACAAAAAAACGCAAACAATATATCTACTTGTTTCTAAGTCACAAGGTTGAAATTGCAATATCCTAACTCATTGGAACAAAAGACTTCGACACTAAAGCCTTATGAGGTCTAAAATATCTGAGTTCCACCCCATGCTATTCCAATTTCAAACTTGTGACTTAGAAAAGATGATATTTTGTCAGTCTTTTTGTTACTTGCTTTTCTTGTTCTAGGGACATGTTTACAAGATGACATCTTGGCCATTTGAACGTCTTAAAAGATTCAACTGTACATTTATTGTAAAGTACACATGCGCGTAATTTTTTTATATTATATTTATAACTAAATTATGCTTCAGTTGTAGGTAGTAAATGGTGAAAAATAACGCGTTAAGAACCCTATAACGAATATAAAACACGTTAAAAAGGCCCAAAATGTCCGCGGCATCTCTCTTTACGCATAATGACGTAATGCTATACTTTATGAGTCGAGAGGAATTTAATTTTGCCCCTTACATTTTTGACCACCCCCTCTAGAGGGGTTGGGGGGACTGTGTGAACTCGTTGGTAAAGGTACCTTTTTTGTATTATGTCTTTTTTGTATTATGTTTTTTGTTTTATAACTTTTCACGTCTTGGCTTAATGTCAAGAGATTGATGAAGTAATCCTTTTTGGTGTATTTAATGCAATATTGCTGCGACAACGAATTCGATTGTCAAGATTAGAAGGTGAAAATTAAGTGTCTGTCGATTGAAAATAATTTTATTTATTTATAATGCCGATATAATTTTCTTGTAGCCCTCTAGATTCAGTCTAGAGGTGACTCACACCAGCTGAGCCAAGCGTATCCAGGCGTTATAATAATTTTGAAAGCTAGCGAATAAGGTTCTTAAAATTCAATTACTATGTGTAACAAGTGGAATATGTAAGTTCGTTCGCTGAAGGAGACATATTCTAACAGGCTAAATATTTGGTTAAATAATATACGTGTAGAAATATTGTATGAGCGGAGTAATTCGGTAAGTACATAAATTCAATTTATTTCTCGTACGTCGAAATATATTATTGTTCAATAATAATCGCCAATTAACTTTACAATATATACGCCTATATGAAGTCTGACATTCGGATTTATTAAATCGAAATCTCTGGTTTCATATATTATATGATATAATTGACAGAGGGAGAGAAGCGGCCCCATTTCATACTTACTAAATTCGAGGCATTTAATATTTTTTTTCTATGGAAATTGGCCTCAAATGTGTGTAGCCTCTTAAAATCCGCTCTCAACTACCAGGCGAGCAAAGACGTGAAGAGGTTAAAAAGATGAGCAAGGTGAACCGATGGGATGCGGATACGGGCGCATTGAGGCGAGTGGCTTTTGTCAATTATGTGGCCATGGTTCAAAAAGGACTACCAGTTTTACTAATGTGAAGAGACTTGGTACCTTTTTACTCTGGGCTGGTACAATCATGGGTGTGCGTACCCTTTGACGGTCTTTTAATTAAATCTTATACGCGGTGACGCCATTTTTGATATTGGATGATGTGGTGGTATTTGAAGTTTATATTTGTATCAAGAGCTATTTGGCTTAGATATTTTAAGATGATTGAAATACATAATACTTTTAGGAGACTAATGTAATGTAAAAATCCTTTTGCCAAACAAACTGCTTCTATTGCTGGCGCTACAGAACGTTAACATAGATGTCATGCCATTTAAACATCATAAAAATTAAATGAGGATAAGCAAAACAATGATGTATATATATCGACACTATATTTAATTATTTCAATTCAATCTTACTTCAATTTTCAATTCCCAAATCGGTAATCCATCCTACCGAGAAAATAAATAAACGAAAACACAGCTTTGAATTCGAATTTAGAATATCGGGACCGTTGACTATCTATTCGAAATGTGTCGATTTTAATTTGGATTCTGGCGAAATTGCCGAGGCGTCGAAAATGTTTGGAGTTCCAAAATTGAAATATTTACGGTTTCTTCGCAGAATGGGGGGATACTATTTTAACTCGATCGACGGTTATCATATGAATTATTATTGAAGACTATGCATAACAACAATAAATTGCTTTGTTTAAAGTTTAGGTACGATAATTCTCGTTCGTTTTGATTTCGATTTTATGTTACATTACAGACTCGCGGTGAGAGAAGCACTCTAATATTTCCAAGTTTCTTTGGCACGTTTGACAGGCCGGTTATCGTTATTCATTAAAAGACGCGGACAGTTCTCAGCCGATAGAAAACGGCAAATATCCGCCATATTCACAGGATTTAACTTACCTACGTAACATATTATCATCCGTTGGATTACAAATAGTTTGAAGCAGATTGCATACTTAAGCCATTAAAATACAATATTTATACTGTGACGGTGTAACTAAATCTGTGTCATAAATAAATACCAAAATGTAGACGTTATTTTAGATAAATCGCGATTTTAACAATCTGTTTACTATTGTAAACTAACTAGATAGACGAACATAAAAAGCTATTTATATTTGCTCGAATAGCAAACAAAAACCTGCCTAAAATTTACAAACTAAACTCCGAAATGTGTTTTTTGTAAAGCGAATTTAAAAACGTCAAAATAGGGTTTGTCTAACTTCATTTGGATGCAAATAAATTGAATTCTGCGAACAGAACTACTTTGAAAACTGTGACTGCTCTTTATTAGATTAAATTACATGCACTACCTATTTCTTTCCTATGTTTGTATTTTTTTGTTTCACTTCTATCATCCCATTAAAGGTGAATATGCATTAGGTAAACACGCTGCAAATATGTAAACCAGTCGAATGCCATCATTATTTCCGATTTGTAAACGGTCGTCACCATATTCCTAAACAGTCCATCTAACAGACAAACGACAGTTTCCTTCCTAGTGCAGTATTTGGAAACGGTTGTGACGTTGGAAAAGTTTCATTTCCATCGAGAAAGCCTGGTAGGTCCGGAAGCCGTCTGCGCCGAGTTTTCCTAATGACGCGGCTGTTTCCTGTCTGCCGCACGACGGTGGGGTCCCGGGTTCGAGCCCAGACAAACAGAACGGAAGTACCTATAGGTAAATCACTTGAAGGATCTTTAACTGTGGTGTTATAGGAATATACTTTTTAAAGTTGATTAGGGGGGTAGCGGGGAATCAGTGGATGCGGTCTGCTCGGGATCGCCCTTTGTGGCGAGTAATGGGGGAGGCCTATGTTCAGCAGTGGACGTCTGTGGCTGATAGATAGATAGATAGATGGTTAGCATCTTTCTGATCTATTTGTCTAAAACTATTGTTTCAAGATGAATTATTGGTATGATGTTATCACTGGGTACATGAATCTATACTACTACTACTACTATAGGCCCTTGCGTCTATTTCAGACGATTTATGGTGTAATGTTTGGGAGACACCTTTTCTGGTGGCTAACTAAACCTATACGCGATCGACACGTTTTACCGCAGGCCTGACAAGAGAAGTGTGCGACGGGTGGTACTGCGTCGCCTTGTCGACGTCTTTGTATCTTATCAGCGAGTGCCGCGAACCAGGTCTCATCACATAACTTGCGACCCTCCACAACGTGTTTGCGCCACTCCGACCGTTTCTCCGCAAGCTTTTCCCATTTTAGGTGGTCAATATGGAAGGCGGCCATGTCCCTCTTTGCGCAAAGAGGGACATGAATCTATATGTATGTAGTATATAATAATTATGTATTTGTGTAAGTTTAAGTATATGTATTATATTTTATTTAAATATGTTTTTTAGGGTTCCGTAACCAAAGGGTAAAAACGGGACCCTATTACTGAGACTTCGCTGTCCGTCCGTCCGTCCGTCTGTCACCAGGCTGTATCTCAAGAACGGTGATAGCTAGACAGTTGAAATTTTCACAGATGATGGTATTTCTATTGCCGCTATAACAACAAATACTAAAAATAAAATAAAATAAATATTTAAGGGGGGCTCCCATACAACAAACTTACAGATAATGGTACGTAACCCTTCGTGCGCGAGTCCCACTCGCACTTGGCCGGTAATTATTTTAAATTGTCTCCGAACGTTATACTCGTAGACCCTGCACCAACTCAATGTTTCTGTTGAGCCCTATGGTTGAGTGGTAGAGAATGCCTTGTGGCATTAAGTCCGCCATTTGTACTAGTTTGATCTGTGCAATAAAGTTTAAATAAATAAATAGTGGTTGTACTACATGGAGATATTCAACTGTATTAAAATTGTACCGAAGATTCAATAAAGTTTGCCAAATTCATATTTCTTCTGTCTTACAACTAACTATAGCAATATATCTGCATTTTGATTTATTTACGTTTACTGCTCATATTATAATAAGAATAAGTAAAAGAATTTGTATAGAATCTTTTTATCGATTCATATTTTTTATGTGGTAATACCACATTATTTATTAATAAGTATTAAGTAAAAGTGTTTTAAAATATTTTAGAATGTTTTATGATGTTCTTGGTTAGTTGGCATATTATGTTTACTTTAATATCTAGATATAGTTCTAAAAATTGCTATACTTTAGTTTAAATTGTTTACTAGTTGTTTTGCATGTTGTGTTTACCTATAAGTAATTGTGACACCCACATCCAAGAGTGTAATAGTGTGACTTACCATGTTTTGGTGTTAACAATTGTTGGTGAACCTTAATTCAATAAATAAATAAAAATAAACTACAAATAGGTAAATAACTTAAAAAAATATTATTTTTAAGTTTTTCTGTCGCTTCTTTTCTTTTCTAATACCTGACTTGTGGAGACGAAAGCAAATTGTATTACCAGCTGTGACATCGATACACCGACTGTCATCGAATTCCACAATCGCCTATACGTATGTTAAGTAAACAGTCAATAAAGTAAATAAAATCGGTTAAATAGAACATAGATAAATTACATCCGGCGTTATTGCGGTAATACTCACAAAAAACCCATCTTCGACACTACAGACCAATTTAGAACCACAATGAAACATCCCATACACAAACCGCCTTAACGTCTGTTCGATTCTTTCATACTTAAGTCGTTGTTCTTTTACCGCGGCATCGCAGTCCCAGTATTGAAAAGCGACGGATAATACGACTATGTGGGTTAGTTATGAGGTTTCTGTTTCTAGTTGCTTAATAGTACGGGTGATCAGTGGTTGCGGCAGTGCGGAACGGGCGCCGGTTCGATGCTCGGCGCAATGAACGGAAAATGTATGGTAATTGATAATGCTTTAATACAGTGTTTTTCAAACCTTTTGGTGTCACGGCCCAAAATGACCAATAAAATTCTTTCGCGACCCCCTAAAACCTAGTTTGTACGATTAAACTTGCAAATGTACATGCTTGAAAAAATCTGCATTCTTTGTAGTCACGAGACTTTCTCGATGCCGATCCTCGCGACCCCCCTGGATATATGCCGCGATCCCCCTGGGGGTCGCGACCCACAGTTTGAAAAACACTGCTTTAATAGCATTATCGCTTAAGAGACGCGGTTATGTTACTATTCTTCTTTTAAGTGCCTATTATCCTTATTCTCAATGGTTGAATTAAGACGGTCGATTATGTTTTTGTGACAACAACTGTAATCAGGATTTAGGGTTAACTAACAACTGCTCGTATAAATATCGCACATTGGCAAGCAGTTTCCATACAGTTCAATTTACTCGTAGTCTCTTGTCGTAGCTCCAAATAAGCGATAGACTTGAAACTCTAAAGCTAGATTTAACATAACTTTTATTCCAAGAATAACACTAACTCTCGGATCTTCTTCTTGATCGTTTCTTTCTTGGGGCTTCTCCTTCATTTCTTGGAGGCATTACTTTAACCTTTTCTTTTATTTGCTATCTCGCTTTTTCCTTCTATGATATTTTTGAAGAAACACTCATTTCTTAGCAGATGCACTATCATATTTCCTATTCTATTTTCTATTAGTGTTAGTAGTGTCCTTTTCTCTCCTCTCCTATTGAAGACCTCTTCATTAGACATTGTTTCCGTCCAGCTTATGCCTTCCATCCTCCTCCAGCACCACATCTCAAAACGCCTCAAATTTCGGAAAGTAACGCCAAACTAATATGGAGTTTTGACTGAGATAAACATTATTCTTAGAATAAGTTTGGTTAAGTAAATGCAGCCTAAATCAGAAATATACTTACACCAAAGTATAGGTAAGGTGCCTGAATAAGCTGGAGCGTCTGCTGAACAACTGTATCAGGTTTGTTTTTGGCCTTCGTAAGTACGACCACATTTCTGACTTTCGCCGACAATTAAACTGGCTTCCTGTACGTGAACGTAGGTCTCAAAGAATTATTTGCACTCTCTTTTCAATCTTATTCGATCCTACGACTCCAGATTATCTCAAATCTAAGTTTCAATTTGTGACTGCTCGCCCTGGTTGCACTCTCCGTACTTCTCGTAGACTTAAACTCGTTGTCCCTCTCCACCGCTCCGGTTTCATGTCCAATTCCTTCACGGTTCAGGCAATACGCCTCTGGAACGCTCTCCCACTCAACATTAGACAAGCTCAGAGCAAACTCTCCTTCAAGCGCATGTTGCGCAAGCATCTTCCGGACAATCTCTCTTCCTAACTTTCTTCGAAATATTTTACTTTGGGTACATAATATATGTATGTAAGTATATCATATAAAGTATTCGTGTACGTTTATGGCAATTATATATACATTCCTATATATATCTTATATTATTGATTTGTGTTTTAATTATTTTGTTTCTCTGTAACTCTGATCCTGCACCGACTACATATTTCTGTTTAACCCAGTGGTTGACTGGTAGAGAATGCCTAAAGGCATTAAGTCCGCCATTTGTATTTTTTTTTGTATTGTGCAATAAAGTTTAAATAAATAAATAAGGTGCCGCAACTTCGTAGGCGTAGAACTTTCTGCTTTACCTTAGTTGGGTAAAGTGTCCTATAACATAACAATCATTGGATGTCTCTGTACTAAAATAGCCATTTCAGTGTAATGAGAGGATAAAGAAAATTTTAAACCATAGATAAGATCAAAGCACAAAGAAAATTTGAAATACGTAAACTGGCAGAAGAGACCGGGACTCGAACCCAGCACCTCTGGTCCAGCGTGTTAAACTCACCACCACCCACACGCCAAATAACCGTTGAATTTTTCCTCATGCTTGTATGTCGCACGTTAGCAAACATTTTTTAAAGAAAATTTTACTAACAAAATGGCCCTGTATGGTTGGCGCCCATACAAAAGCTAAGGTTAAGATTTTTCCTAAAATAATAACCCCGTTCCTTAACAACGGATTTTCAATACAATTTTAGAATTTAATAATAGTACTTATTTTAGATGTAAAACAAGAAACGTTTAAAGTAAGCGAGTTTTTTTACTAATAAGATTATACCTAGTAAGCGTAAGCAAGTACACTTCACAAGGTTCTCTACTTAGGCTCAGGTTCAGAATAAGATTAGATTCTAAAACGTATTTCTAAATATCACCTACTTTAGTAAGAAATAAGCCCTTTGAAAGGCTTTTAGCTAGGCTAATAATCTTTAATACGTAAAAGAGCTCTTTAGTTTTAGATTAGGTAAGTAACATAGCTCTTTAGATTTAGACTAGTGACGTTTCTACAACTAATCCATCGCCCCAAGTTTGGAAGAGATCACTCTTTGGTGAAAAGACCGTTTGTTGTTTACCTCTCATTGTAGTTTCTTACATTGTATATTTCCTGGTTGTTTTCGTGCGGTGTGCAATAAAAAGTATTTTCTTGTTTAATATTGTAAAAGATGCCAAAGATTCGGCGCTTAAATCTGAGCTGTCTAAGAAAGGCATGAAAACCAATGACGAAATAAAATATTTTTTTTTTCTTAAGCGGATTGTCAATTTTATCAAAATAAATCATTCTTAATGAGTAACTTGTAATCATGGAATCTTCCCACACTTAGAAGTCCTAGTCTAGTCTCTCAAACACTCCTTCATACGCGTTTTAAAACCATATGATCCAAATCAGTAGTGTACACCGCTCACCAATCCGAATCCAACTCCAACGACTAAACATAGAACCCAATTTGCTTCGCAACGCACTTATAAACGCGTGCAAGCTACCGTCTGCAACTTTATCGACACACGACAGAAGTCTTCCTGCTTTGTGGTAAAGTCGAAACTTGTTGGCGCAGTCGGTTGGATCCGCAGCTGTTACGTACGGTTGCCTTGGCAAAAATAACGAACTGTAGTAATCATGGCCATGAATGCGCCCTATGGACTGCATTATGGGCTCTGAAGCATTTCAAAGGAGGTGCTGTGGCATTCAGAAAAGCCTAAGCGTGCTTTGATTATGATATACATAGGCCCTTTCATGAATGGGGGATATTGCCCAGTTAATTACAGACGAAACTGGAGGTTCCGCAGGCGGCGCCTTGGATTTAAATACTGCAGCAAGTTTGAGGATTACTTTATTTAAAACTTGCAAGTTTTGAAGCGCTTTGCTTATTTTAAGGTTGTCACATACGGGGGAAGTCTGCAAAGTGAATGTCGAAAGATTATGTTTTATTTAACAACGAGGATTTTAACTGTGTATAAATTCAGACATTTATTGCGTTACTATAAACATGCATTGATATGTACTGCCATGAACATGACATAAGACGTTAACTTATATGTTTTTGTCTTTTTGAATTTTCTTTTCCTGTTGTAACCATGTAAGATGTTAATATTTGCTTAGACAAATTGACTGAAAGTACACATTAGAAAACAAAGTATAGGTGCCAGTATAGAAATAACAAAACATACCCTCGGACTTTTATTGAACAGTACACATCTTTTAGTCAAGATGACTATGAATCTCTGTGTCTATTTATTAAGGTCGTTGTCTTCCGGCGGTCCATTTCAAAACCGTTGGGTCAGGATATTGGAATGGTCGTATAACGCATAAATCCACGATGCGCTTCGCATAGTCGGTAAAGCGGAGTTTAGGACCCTGTCGTAGTGAGATTTGTGGGATATCGGATAATTTGAATACAAAGAAAGCCGCTGAAAAACTTCTAATACCTGCTGGACGAAGGCCTTGGCTCCCCAGGATCTTCCGGTGATAATTACTAGATCACCGGTTCACTTTGTTATAGATCCCACGCTACGTCATCCATCGTAAGTGGTTGTCACTTAAGATTCTTTCCAACCCAACGGCCCTCGGGTCTATAAGTAAATACTTTTAAATTAAGTAAATACTTTTGGGTAGCAACGACCTTAAAAATAAAGACCTAATTTTTCTATTGAAATCGAAAAATATAAGCCACTTTATGATAATATTGAGATAATATTCCGTTTGCCTATTAGGTACGTTTAATTGTTTTGCTCCTTAATATTTTGTGATAACGTCACTAATTGATTTGACTAGTCTCACTGCAAAACGAATGTAATTGTTAATTGTGCGCCATATGGCCATATTCACATAAATGATTTTATAAATAAATAAATAAATAAATAAATAAATAAATAAATAAATAAATGGTTTCTGAATTAACATGTTTGTACATGTATATCCCAATTAAGTAGGTACCTCTAAATACATACAATCCTAAGTATATACTTGATAGGATACATAGAATACAATACGGCTCATGGGTTCGCAATGCTCATTGCACTCTGTGTGACGCGGCGTGACGTCACAAAGGCAAGGACACATTAATGAGCCTTCATGTCCGAACGGTCCTATGACGACACCGCACGCTTGCATGCGGCTATAGGAGCCATTTAGGTCTATATGGCACGAATTCGACATAAACCTCTATATTTACTATTATAAAATTCTAAAATTATCAGTGTTCTATGGAGAGAGGTGATTATTTAAAGGATAAAGTTTTAGGGTGCGTTTCGACTGAAGCGGAGGCGGTGCGGAATAGACCAGGCACCCAAGTTGAAATCTGTATGTCAGTTCCACTTCATTTTGATTGGTGATTGTGATTGGTCCGATTCAGATGGAGACGCATTTAACACTCTTAACAGCAAAATGCAGCATTAATACACGCGCGCGACTTCGGTAGTTGTAAAACATTTTTTTCCTTACTATGGTAACGAATAAAAATTCAATGCGACTGCGAATATAACATGAAGAATGAACGTAACAACTTGGCATCCAATTACTTGGCATATAAACGATAATAATAATATGCCCAGGGAATAGCTAACTTATTGAATTACCTGCCAAGTTATTATTTTCGTAGGTAAAGTTAGGTTCGACGTTTGATTTTTTTAGATGCCGGATTAAATACACGCCTTTCAGAATAAGAGGCTACTCGTATTTTTAACAGACTGTACCGCGCTGGCTACACAGCTTTGTATTTATTTTAGATTAGAACATTAAAATTTTAGTGACCATAAATAAACATGGCGTGTGCTGATAAAAGCCTCGACAAGCCAAACTTTATTACTATAATTTTTGAGCTTCGTTTAAGGCTAGCTTGACATAATGTTACTGCACATTTTATGTTTGAATTTTAACTCGATTAACCTTATTTAAATTAACTTCTGTTGTTAGTTACGTGAAAATGAAAAATTAATTAAAACTACGTGACCATAATGTGTTTATTTGCCCCATTCATGACTAAATTCTCATAAAAAAGGTGTTATTTGACCTGAGGCTCAATTTGATCGACATAAAATTCTCTAGAGTAGACCATTGTTCAGAACAAAGCCGAAAGAAACGCAACAGTAAGTAATTTCTCGTAAATCATACTTAAATTAAGTGACATTAATAGGTCGCTATGGAAGTTTGAATACGTATACAAACGTAAAGGTTAACTGGAAGAAATCCCTTACAGGGATAATTTCGCCTTTGTACATATCATTAGTTTAATGTCCTTATAATTATATTTTAATGTACAATAAAGAGTTTACATACATACATACATACATCACATCTCTGAAGTAGATAATTATATACTGCTAATATTTAGGGTAGACGAGAGAAAGTCAAATGCCTAGCAGATACCTATATGTAATACTTGGGATTAAGAAAATCCAGATTATAATAACGCCATGTGACGACCAAAACTCACTAAAATGTATGTCACTGATCTTCAAAATGTCGTATCTAGTTTGTAGATTGACATTGAGGTACGACGAAAAGGTATTAGTTACTTAGTGAATTTTAATTGACAACAGACGATTTTATCGTTAATACTGACTCAGAAACCACATCTTGACTATTTTGTAAGGCGACGCTTCATGCTATAACGTACAAATGACTTCTTTCGGATGTATTCAAATTCAAAACGCCGTAAGTGACGCGGATTTATCAGCACCATATAACCTTTTGATTGACTTTCTCCATGACTAAATCGTACTCGTATTAAAAAGGTAATAACTGACGCGGCTTATAAGGAACATCTGTCGTTTTAGTATTATATTCGCTGGATTCCCTAGTCTCCCCGATGGAGTGTTGGAAGTGTGAGGGGACGCCGGGGCCATTACATTATTTATCTATAAAACTTCGAAGATAGACAAGTTTCGGGTAAGGCCACGTCTCTAATGGGGCGGTTTATCGGGCTATTTCTTGATGCTCGAAATCATTAATACTTGACAGGTTAAGTCATTAATAGTACTTAAATTGTAATAAGCTGGACGTGGTTCAATTGAAACTTATTTAGTTAATTCATTATTTTATGATTAATTCGTAAAACCAAGGGGGTCAAAGTAAAAAACCACATTAAATTATTGAAAAAGTTGTTTGTGCCGAGTAGGATTAACTTCAAATACCTTAAAATAAGCAAGTTGATGTAGATAGTCATCACGTTATTTTAATAAATAAATTAAAACCTCACATAAATCGATATAGTACAACAGTAAGCTCTATTAGGCTTGTTTTATGGGCACTAGATGACGATACAATACCTAATTTTGCTTCCAAATTTTGCATTAACCGCTGCAATACCACTACTCCAACCACGTCGTCCAAAATGTAAGTACTTATATAGTTCTTCATTTATCGAGTTAAACTCATTTACATATTTAATTATAAACCTAAAGAAAAAAAAAATTATTATCTAGCTGAGGCTCCGGCCTTACCCTTTATCCGCTGTCAATTTGTAGGACACAGCCCTAGCCGGCGGGCTACACGTGCTACGACGCGCTACGCCGTAGGCGCCTACGGCGTAGCCTGTGATTATCCGTCTCAGTAATGACGCGTTTACACTTTCATACCGTATCGCTTACGAACGTATTGGAATGTGAACGGTGTTTTATAAGTCGGTTTTAGTTATTCTTACGTGTTGTTAAGAGGCCTTATACATTTTAAAATGTATTTTTGTCGTATTATGAATTTATGAAAAATATATTGATGATTTCAACCAACTTTTTACAGTGAATAATACTTTTCGCTAAGTTCTAGTTAGTAGCATAGCTATATCATGCTCTATACGAGTTCAAAACATGGCGGGCCGTTTCTGTCAAGCGTAAACTGCTTGATACAATAGATATGTCTCACGATAGTTTTAATAAGTCTAACTTTGAGATTATAATCATAAATATGAGAGGATCTCGTTAAAATACATTTCATCTTAATCTGCAACAAAATGTTTATTATGCTAATGCAAAAGACCAAATCCTGCTTCAAAATTTTTGCTTTTCATAGACATAAATCTATGTTAATGCAAATTTCGGAAGCAGCCTTTGTTCACGATGATGTATTCATAATTCATAACTCTTTGTTATACAAATACACGTATTACAACATAGAACACAGTAATATTATATATGAAAAGCAGTGCGGTGGTTATCGAGCGAAGCGAGGTGTTGTAAGCCTCTCCTGAGGCCGGCATTACGGATTATGTACTGGCTAGCGAGCATATCGCATTTATTACAACACTTGATATTAGTCTTCACTAATATCAAATACTAACATTATTATTGTGGTGATAACACACGGAAGAGCCTCAAGTGTGAGTTTTGACACAAAAAATCATCTCCATTGACGATTTTTTAACCTAGCTTATATTTTTTTTTTTGGAAAATATCCCAATTTATAATTTAAAAAACTATTTGAAAAGTTCCGCATTCTAAAAGAGCGTAAGGCGACAAGTAATTGGTCACAGCGCAGTTAATCATACGTCGGATTATTACTAAGCCGGATTTAGTATGAAAATTTTCCGCAAGTTGACGTAATTTGAGTGCTGATTCTTAGACGACGCTGCTTTCACCTTTTTTTTTAATATTTTCTAAACTAGTGCGTAGGTATATACATATAGAGATAATCAAATAAAAATAAAAGTTTAGAGAAATTAGTTTGAACAACACTATTTGGAAATTTTAAATGTTGACAAATTTGTTTCCTTTGTAACAATAAACAGTTTCGAGACTTAATTTGCGTTAATAGAAACATCAACTAGAGCTTCAGTGGCGAAACGTTCAAGGGTTGATATTTACTGATTTACTTATCTTTATTAGGGAAGTAAACATTTCTTTCTTTGAAGATTGTAATTTTGGGCGATTTTCATTTTACCCACAACCGATTTTAACTGTCGAAAAATAGAATGTTGAATTCCACGAGCTCGTAATATGTGCGAAGCATAACAATATATAAAAAAATATATTTAAGCAGATCGCTTCGAATTTTCAAGCATAAATTGACGTGAATTTAAAAAGTATTGAATATCGGACCTGCTTATATTTCATATTTGATGTGGAGCAATTAATGGAGGGTGAAATAAATATTCTTGTCACCTTGTGCGATAAATAATTGAACAACTCTAATGACATGAAGTGATCGGTCAAAAAATACGGACATTTTCACTTGAAACATCAAAAGTTATTTATTTTCAGAATAAAAAAACGGCGTAACTTTTATAAATAACTACGTGGCAAAACCAAGTGTTGAAAAACGTTTTATTGGTGTTTTCCCGAGATCCGTTTCCGGCGCGCAATATTTTCATAGCCGTGTTTGCTGCACAGCACAGCCATGTTTGTTTCCATCGAATCTAACGTTAAAGTCATTGCTGAAAAATGGCACTATTATTTTTTAACAAGTGGCCATCAACCTGCCCACTTGCCCAGCTAACTCAAATAGCAGGGTCAATCAACTGTTTTCTGATGCTCGTTGCCATGGTGTTGTCTCCTGGGTCACTCTTTAAAACTAAGACAGTGCGGTTATATCTATAAAAAAAAACATAAAATTTGCGTACCTTTAGTCACATATACTTAAAAAAATATTAGGTATTGTTTTTTTGTTTTTTTTTTCTTTGTTTCATTTTCATGACAAATTTTATTTATATAACAGTATGTTGCATAATTCAACATCAGTGCACACCTATTACAAAAAAAATGTGTGAAACCTACACAGTAATGCCATAATCAGAAGTTAGACTTTGATTTAATAGCCTGGCTGAAATGCCACAGGCAACGTCAAACTTATGCCCAAATAGGACTAGCAAAAACGGTTAACGATGGTCATCATAGCACACAGCTAAGTGGTCAATTAACCTTCTACAAAAGGTCTTAAGTTCCGTATGTTTTCTACTGTAATGTGACCTTTTGTAAGGATTGCTTTCAAGGGTTAGAAATATGGCCGGCAGTTGTGACAGTTTTTAGTCGCTTTAGGTTTTGGAGGTGAATTTGAATAATTTTGTTTCTCTTTTTGCAGGATAATTAGGCTTAGTTTCGTGTTTTCACGAGATTCTAATAAATTAAAATGTGTACGCTTTTGTTTCAATTCATAGAAATACCATATATGTATATTACGAAATAAGTATCAAACAATTCATATTAATTTTGAATTTCGCAACATAAAACATATCGAAATAGATTAAAAAGTAATATATACATTTTTTTTTATCAAATTTCGTCTACGACATATACTCGTCTATCACCTCCTTACCTGTATAAAACTCTAATTTTGCACTTCTAACCCTCGGGGCTTTGGGTTAAAGTCGTGTTTTCCTCCTGACGAACGTCTATAAGTGAACAACACAGATGCAGATACAGGAATCAAAGTGTACTTTTAAGTCGAGACAATGAACCGGACTCGACGCGTTATCAGGCGCTCCCAGCGGACGATTTAATTGGTTTGTAAATAACCGCCCTAACCCTTCCCTGCCCAGAGAATTATGACCTTAGGGCGGCCCCTGGACACAGTGATACTTGTTATCAGTACTTTGACTTGGGCAGGCTGACTCAGCACTTTATTCCAGGCGAAATATGTATGAGCTGCAGAATTGCATGGCCTATTTTATGAATGAATTCATTCATAAATGGGCCACGCATTTGTTCAGCCTCGGGCTCTAATATCTATATTCTATAGATTTAAAATATATTTTTTCTGTGAGATAAAATGTGACATCCAAATGTGATTAATGATTTAGAGTTACACAATGACACATTATCAGAACAAGGTTTTTATAAAATAATGTGCAAATATGATTAGCTAATACTTTTGAGATTTTGTTGTATACTTTTTTAATATCAGAAAATGGTGAAGTTGTTGACATTTTCTTTCCGTTTTTTTAAGAGTTATATAATCTTCTTTTTCTCTGTCGTTTCGCTTTTGGCAGAGCGGTCGTGGTCACGTTGAGGCGTCCACATCGGTGGTAGAGGCGGACACAGCTCTCCGCATGATCTCCCGCCATCTCTCCCTATTGGCAGACTGTCTGGCGCAGTCAGATACGCAGTTTCCTACTGCTGATTTTATTTGGTCAGTCCAACGCATAGGTGACCTGCCACGCGATCTGGTTCCATCCACTTTTCCCTGCACAACCAGCCGCTCTATAGAGTTGTTATCCCGCCTAGAGACATGGCCAAAGTACTGCAGTATGCGCAGTTATATAATAGTTGCTACTTAATAAGATCACTAGTGTGCAAGAAACGTGAAGAGAGAGATTTTTGACGGCACGGAGGTTTGAACCTGGGTTTATTTTTTATTTTGCGAAGTGTTAAGAAGACGACAATACCATAGCCTGATTTTTCAAGCTAAGCTAATGCTTTGTATACAGTAGATTAACTCGTGGTCAATGCTTGAGTTAATGTACTGTATACAATATTTACACCGTACACCGGATGTACTATACACCAGTATATTAAGGGAAAATCTTGAAAACAATACCCATTTTCTGGCCAACCTATTCCGAACACAATAAGAGGAAGTAATTAAAATTCTGTATTCACATATTGTTGGTCGAGGGCGTATTTGTGCGCAAAATTAAAGCCTACTAATATTTGCCGTATTTTTACGGGTATTGCGGGTTTAATATTAATAAAAGCGTAAAGCCGATGCGGTGAGGTGACGCTTCCGGGAATATTGCCGGGAAACATTGCCGGCGACGGTGTCGGCAATATTGCTCGAAGGGTCAGCTGACACTAATTGCATGCAGGTTTTACAATGATTTCGGAATGTTTTACTAAAATACTCGCTGCGCCTCTCGGTGTTAGTCGCTCTTCCACGGGAACACTACATTTTATCGGGATAAAAAGCCTGTGGGTATCCAGGGTGTCAACTACCTCTATACAATATTTTATTAAAATTGGCCCAGCCGTTTAAGGGGCTCCCTACAGAAATCAGCCAATTTGATGATTTTTACATCGTATCTAGTTTGTGGATTATAGAGTTATAATGTCCTATTTAATATATATTGTAGTATGGTCTATGCTTAACACTTTGTAGTGACCCGAATTTTGATTTAACGACTGTGTATTTTATAAAAAAATATTCGGTGAAGGACCAAAAATACACTAATCTCGTTTCTACTTTTATCCCCGGTGTATATGTAGAAAATATCTTACATTTTATTGTTCTAAACCATATTCCACAAAATTTGATGTGAAGCTTTTTCTATTTTTCTTAACACTTTTCGAGAAAAACGCAAAAAACCGTTTCCACAACTTTTTCCCCGAAAAAATCGTAAACTTTGACGGCCTGTATCTCAAAGTCAGTGACATGTGAAAGGTACTTGATACGGTATTTTGTTGTGGAAAAACTATGTTATTATGAGTAGCTATTTATAATATGGGAAAATCTATCGCAACAGATCGAAGGTCATTGAGAGCGGGGAGCCCCTTAACCGTGAAGAAGTAACAAACATACAAACATACTCACAAACTTTCGCCGTAACAATATAAGTGTGATTTATAAATCCTATAGGATTCGCAGGTTACGGAAAACATATCATTGATAATCATTGTGAACGTGGATGTTTATGCTATTTGATAAAAATAAAGAAATCTTAAGACTTACTTTTAAGGTATAATTATGTGAAAATAAATAAATTGTAGTTATATTAATTAGTAATTCTTTTAAAATGTAATTGTCTGCATTATGTTATTATTATTATATATCGACGTCACATGTACTAACACCTAATGTTAAGTTTACTAACAAATAATACGGATCTTTGTTATCTGGTGTAAATAAGTAAATATATGATTGCTATACAAATGCACCTGTGATTGTTGGGATAATAATTTCTGAACCATTTTCTGAAAGTGGTATTATTTTAAAATAAGTTCTACAGTCCGTAAGCTATCAGATTGCGATTCGGGTTTGGGTGAAATCTGAGAGGTTCTTATCTGGATCCCATAAGAGCGAGCGAAACAGGTATAAAATGCAACACGCACTTTGACAGCACACGCACTGAACACACAGTGAAAAAAAAAATTGCTCTACTAGTTTACCTACTTATTTATTTAAACTTTGTTGCACAAAACAAAAGTCAGTACAAATGGCGGACTTAATGCCAAATTGCATTCTCTACCAGTCAACAATAGGGCCAAACAGAAATACTAGAAGTTGGTGCAAATCAGAAATCAAATTGTACAGAGAACATTTTAGGGTTTTACCTACTTGAGAAATAGCCAAATCGTGCTCAGTAGTAACCAAAATTATGCTAATTTTACCTAACATATTTTGGTTACTATTAGCCCTCAGTTTGTCAGTCCTCCGATTTATGTAATTACCAGCTAACATTTGGGCTACTGTTTTTTTTCGGTGCAGAACGGCACATCACTGCTACTCGTAAATTCTCGAATGTATGGAAGTGGGATTAATATTAAAAAGGCCGTCGGTTTAAATATTGGCAGCACAATCTGTACAATGAAGTCCCTCGGGGCTTTGCTGTTCAGTAACGAAATCCCTTACCATGAGTTTATAGTGGCCGTTCTCGCTAGCGACAGCGTAAACGATTTGAATGGAGAATAACACAGCGCACCTGGCGGGTACTTTGTAGAACTACAATTCTCCATACAAATCGTTTAGGCAGTCGCTAGTGATAGTCACTGTACAATACAATACAATACATCATCCTCCTAGCCTTTGTCCCATTTTTTGAGAATGAATTCTCAATCGGGGTCGGCTACCTAAATCCCAAGATGTGGCGTAGGCACTAGTTTTACGAAAGCGACTGCCATCTGACCTTCCAACCCAGAGGGGAAACTAGGCCGTATTTGGGCTTAGGTGGTTTCCTCACGATGTTTTCCTTCACCGAAAAGCGAGTGGTAAATATCAAATGAAATTCCGTACATAAGTTCCGAAAAACTCATTGGTACGGACCGGGTTCGAACCCGCGACCTCCGGATTGAAAGTCGCATGCCCTAACCACTAGGCTACCACCGCTTCACAATACAATACAATACAATACAAGTACTCTTTATTGCACACCTCATAAAACATACAGGATAAATACAATGCAAGACATTACAACTAGAGGTAAACAACAGGCGGTATTTTCGCTAAAGAGCGATCTCTTCCAGACAACCTTTGGGTAGTGGATAACTTAAAAAAATATATTGGCCAAGTGCGAGTGGGACTCGCGCACGAATGGTTCCGTACCATTATCTGTAAGTTTGTTGTATGGGAGCCCCCTTAAATATTTATTTTATTTTAGTTTTAGTATTTGTTGTTATAGCGGCAATAGAAATACATCATCTGTGAAAATTTCAACTGTCTAGCTATCACCGTTCTTGAGATACAGCCTGGTGACAGACGGACGGACGGACGGACGGACATCGAATTCTCAGTAATAGGGTCCCGTTTTTACCCTTTGGGTACGAAACCCTAAAAAAAATATTTGATGATGATGACTGTAAACTCATGGTAACGGTGCAGAAGCTCGCCTACGAACACGCATGCGTTGATCGTTAACAATGTTTCGAATATTTTTAGAATCCTCATAATTTAATTAAACAATATTATGAAAACCATGAATTTAAACGACTTTTTAACGGTGAAATTGGCAAATGACTTATTGTCTCCGTACAAATATTGGTACTCATAAAATTATAATGACGTCACGATTAGGTGGCCATTTGTATGAGCGTATTTAGCGCTCCGTAGGAATGTTGAACTTGGACGGTCATTTCTGACTTTTAATTTTTTTTCGTAAAGCTTACTAGTATTATATATAATGTATGTACCTATGTAAAGGCGGAGAATGAAAAAGTTCGTTACTTTGCGACTTCATGCAAGGGCGTCAAATGATTCGTGCACCACAAACCACGGGATATGGTCATACTAGTGTACGAGGTGCAAACTTATCCGATATTTCCGTATACATGCGCAGTATATTCGGATATTTCATAATAAGTAACGTAACAAGATAAAAAGGCTAGATCTCCTTAGCCGTTAACAAATATGTCCTGGTCACCCCCCCTCCCCCCCGTAATCCCGTGACGGATGCCACTAACTGCCGAACATTTGTATTGCGGCACAGAGTAGAAAACAGCGGAAGCATTGGTTATGTTTTCTTGACTTATTAGAAGCCTAAATCATTACCACACTTGCGATTTGCGAGCGAATTTTGTATGAAGGCGAATTTTGTACGTGATCACGTAGCGAGTTTGCGGCGAGCTTATTATATAGAAAACTCGCTCGCAAATCTCAAATGTGCCCTTAAAACAGTTTTGTTTCACAGTCACGGTGTATTTGAATTTGATGTCCAAATGCATCACGCATCATATCATCATATTTATTTATTTAATCATATGGCAGGGTTATTCGTTGTTTACAGCTTGTACATTAAGTTTGACAAAATATATCATACCAGATTAAGACACTTACCAACTAAGTAAATTACCATTGTAATTAAATTTAATTACCATGTAAAGTAAATTAAAATTGATTATTGAAAAAAATATTTCATTACATAAATTACCTATCTTATTATATCAAAATACTGCGACATACTGGCATTCCAATAAGAAATACTATAACTACCACTGCGGAGCACACACTGGAAAATTAAATAGAAACTTAGCTGCAGAGCAGTGCGCCTTCTGTGCCAGAGTAATCTGTGCCACAGTTGCATCACTTCTATTTAGGGCCAGTTCCCTGATGGTCTTAGATTGCGTGTAGGTTAGTCAACCATTAGCCGCCGAGATTTGGAGCGGGGACCGACCGAAAGGACATTCTGCGTGTTTTACGATGACAGCTATGCTTTAAAATCGGTCAAGCACGAGGCACTATGGCCTGCACAAATTCATGGCCCATTTATGAATGAATTCATTCACCATGCAATTCTGCAGCTCATTGTACAGTCAGCAGCGATAAGTCTGTGACACAAAACATTAAAAAAATATGGCATCGTATGCATTTTCTTATTGGCTATTGTGTGATGATGTATTTGGCAGAACAATCAAGTGTATGTCAAAATTAAAAAGTATGAAGAGGTTTTGTCCCGGGAAGTTTGACATTGGTATATGTGATTTATTAAGAGAGCAAATAATAAAAAAAAACAAACTACTAGCAAACGGTTCGCGGTATAAACAGTGTTAAATACATGTGTTGACTGACTGACTTACTTAAATTGTAACTATGTTCCATCCATCCAACCGGATTCGCTTAATACTTGACTTACCTGAAAAAAGAAAGAAAAATATAATTAGAGTCTGCATAAATATTAAGTAAGCTAACATAAACGGGGCTATTATTATAAAATAACTAGTAATTAACGCCCAATATGAATCTCGACACATACATAATAGTATATCCCCTGCGTCTAAACTATTTAACTACGAGTATGAAATTATGGGAATTCTTAGATTAATGGCAAATGAATATGACTTGTAAAAGAATATGCCATATGAAATTCGGACTAATTACAGACAATCCATAAGACGACATACATGAATTTTGATATTTTAAACAAAATAAATATAGAGGTGCTCAAAATAACATGCTTAGCTACGTTCACTATATAAGAGACAATCACGCAGTAAATAACTGAAAAGTTGTTTAAAACGTGACTATCCCGTGGGAAACACATATTTCTAACATGCAATAATTTGTGCACATTACATTTAACTTTAAAAATGTCTACAGACACACCCCAATACTTTCGAGAAATTATATATGTCCAGAGAGCTCCTGACAACTTTCTTTATAGCCTCCGACCGATGCAATAAATATAAACGGAATTTTAGCGAACTCCTATCATATTGCATCGAGGTATATGAACTCCAACTCTATTAAAATGAAATTAGGTGCATTTTTCAATACAACAGTACGTTAAGATACGATATTAGTTCTTATAGAGAAGTTCCATAGACAATTGACGTATATTTCGTCGCCCCTTCAATGGCTTACATTTGATTAATGTTAGGGGCATCCCCTATTGTAATATGACCATCCAAAAAAAGCGTAAGAACATGGATCTTTAAGTCGCATACGACTTTTTTACATGCACTTTCGTTCCTTATTAAAGTGTGCATACTTGAAAACGATATTTTGAAACGATTAATCATTTCTTTCACGACGATTTTCGATCGAACGTATCTCGAAGATGTTATGTGTAAGTAATTTATTATTCTTGATGAGGTAGGGAGTTTCCATTTGAATGTAATGTTAAAAAAAATACATTAAAATATCCATCCATCCATCCTGCCACTCTTAAATATAAGGGCTACTGTTCTCATCAGTCACGTGGTTCATGTATCATTCTTAATACCACTTGTATGCAATGTCGAACACAAATTAACTCGAACGGCTCTGAAAATAGACCCCTTATAACCTCATCCACTTCTCACTCGACGAAACAAACGTTAAATTCACCCCGCTAAATAAAAGCAATACCTACCACACTAAATCACCGCGTTGTATAATGCGCGGCACGCGACATATATCGACCGACAAGACACCGAATAGCCCCGCTGACCGTGCCGGCCAATTTTACGGTCTACTGCCTACCGGCCGATTCAATTTCGGTGAAATTTTATTCGGCCGAAGTCGAGCGTGCGACTGAATTCTATCGACGAGCTCATATACGATTCCCTGACGATTTCAAGTGGGGTATGTCGTTTGGTGTTTTAGAAATTGTCGAATAATGTACAACGGACGGACACGGGATAGCCCGATGAATATGTAGTGATTTAGCGCACTTGTCTTAAGCATTTGCACAGTTTAGCACTTTGTCGCGTGTGACAAATGTATGGTGGGTTCATTAAACTACTGAGCTGGCTCGGAGTATTGCACATTCAAAGGCTGGCGAGATATGAGGCGTAAGGTTCTCGAACAGAACCCTGACGGAAGATTACGATGCAAGACTAAATTAATGATGAGCCGATGCAAAACCGGTTTTGGTACTTCTTCCTTAAGAAGAGCAGCAAGCCAAATGTTCTAAAATAGGCTAAAGGGCGGGAATCGGGCACCCCATGCTACTGCTGGACAACATGCATCAGAGACCTGGTGAGAATGGCGAAAGCGAGCATTTGCTGCGAAGGCCTTCGACCTATGCTCAATGGCTCACCAGTGGACAACTTAATCACAACATTTATTTTCAGACAACTTTAGCCGATAGGTATACGAGTACGAGTATATGTACCTTAAAACTAACATATGTATTAAATATTCAAAACATATGCAATTAGATTGACACGTTAGATGGGTGACGTGTGACGCATCTACTGGGTATCGAGTAAACGGCCGCGAAAACGACGAAACAACACCTCTTGGCCAGAATCCCTCCTGCATGAAGGTCGAAAGGTTGACAGTTGGCACCCTCATCACAAATGAAACAAAGTTCACATTATCCAAATTATTCTAATCGCGCTCTCGTAGCAAACAGGCTTACCAGATGCTGAAATTGTCTGATTGTCACTAGCTAGATTAAAAATTGACAGAAGTGCTGTTACGATGATTCATGGAGCTTCCTAAGGGTGTGTCTCCACGGAGCAAAGTTATATAAACACAAATAACTTTTGCATAACAAGGTATTGGAATATGAAAAAGATATGGTACATACGCGTTATTATTAGCTATATTTTGGTATAAGACTTGGACCCCAATACGCTGTTATGGTTAAGAAAAAAAATAAAAACTATTTTTTTAAATTGCTTTAAATCAAGTTGGGTGTACAGAGAAACTCGGCAGAATTGTGTATTGTATAAGGGTCTAAACTCTAAAATTTATAATTAAAACTCAATTTTTTTTATTGTAGTTTTATAACGAATTATTCGTGTTTTTAGGGTTCCGTACCTCAAAAGGAAAAAACGGAACCCTTATAGGATCACTTTGTTGTCCGTCTGTCCGTCCGTCCGTCCGTCTGTCAAGACCCTTTTTCTCAGGAACGCGTGGAGGTATGAAGCTGAAATTTATATCAATTACTCAGGTCTACTGTCCCTTGAAGCTGTGAAAAAATCAAACTTCTAAGCCAACGCAATCAAAAGATACAGCCGTTTATGCCGCAAATTTTCGACACTTGCAAGGGAATCAAAACCTACAGGGTGCTTCCCGTGAACTCAGAATCTTGAAATTTGGTACGAAGCAACGTCTTATAGCATAGATAAAGGAAAAATTACGAAAACCATAAATTTTTAGTTACATCACATTATATATATTTTTTTAATAATTTTAAACTTACTACCCATTTCCTCATAAACGCGTAGAGGTATTAAATTGAAATTCATACCAAATACTCAGGTCTATAATACCTTTAAGCTGTAACAAAATCAAACTTCTATGTCAACGCAATCAAAAGAAACAGCAATTTAAGCTGCATATTTTGAAACTCGCAAGTACTCGCAAGGGAATCAAAACCTAAAGGGTACTTCCAGTCGACCTAGAATCTTGAAATTTGGCATGAAGCAACGTTTTATAGCACACATAAAGGAAAAATTCCGAAAACCTTAAATTTTTAGTTACATTACAAAATATATATTTTTTAATAAATATAAACTTATTACTTTTTTCCTCATGAACGCGTAGAGCTATCAAGTTGAAATTCATATGAAATACTTAGATCTAATTGCCTTTAACCCGTGAAAAAAAAAATTATAAGAACTTTGTAAACCTTGCAGGTTTGTACGGAACCCTCGGTGCGCGAGTCCGACTCGCACTTGGCCGGTTTTTTTTTTTATTTTCCGGTATCGGAATTTCGCTAACTTTGAAAATTATTATTTCATAATCTATGTGCACTAGCGACGCGGGAGTTTCAGTCTAGTGTTTAAATCCGCATAATCTATCATAATGGGGAATAAAAATACCGGTTCACTTTTTGGGTTGTTTTAAAAGACTGTGAATCTGTGTCTGAGCTTCGCGTCACTTTTGTGATTGGTCGATTCCGCAGGTCTCCGCCGCTTCAGTGGAGACGCACCCTAATTGTTGTCGATATATCGGAATACGTACAAAAAGATCATTACAAAACATTAAATCGGCAACCCTAAGCCAGCAATGTGCTGCGGCTGCACTTCTTCCCCTCCCAGCCGAAATGCCTTGGAAAGCGGAATAGGGCTGTGTTATGTTAAATGTATTCAATCAGAGGGAGGAAGCAATTACGCATCTCAATGCAGGCGTTATTGAGACCGACGCGTGATTTATTATTCTTGGACTTCGTAAGACTTCATTTATCGATAATGATCGAACACAAAAGAATATAACAGGAAAAACTATAATGATCTGTATACCTATATTTTCTTTCTTTCTTAAGGTGGCCATCGCCACCACCACACCATAGACGGTAAAAATTACATCTAGCGGGAAAATAATATATCACAGGCCTGATATCTTTGATATTTATATCAGAACTGTGATGATGATACTTTTAGATTTTTACATGTATACATGTATTTTTGTTACATGTTCAAGTGCTCGAAGGTTATTTGTAAGATTTCTAATAGGATTTGTGCAACTTTGTAATATTTCTGTTATGTTTGTGTGATAAGCAAATCGAAACTGATAGCTGGAATTCGCTTCCTAGGACAAATTTATGAACGATGTCGCAAAGCTAGGGGAGGGTCAATCAGGTAGGATAAAGCAAATCTCGTTCATAGAATAAATAGACAAAATACGTGACCAAGAAAGGTTTTGGGAGAAGGGGACACAAAACACGATAGTCAACAAAGTCAGAATGTATGTATCATGAAAGATGACACACCAAAGCCGTGTTGTTCTTTTCAAGACCATTTATAGAGATTTTAGCACATCCACTCTAATATATTAAATTTAGGAAGAAAAATTTAATATTAGTTCCTTGCAAAATAAATTAGCTACAGATTTTACTTGAAATTACTAACAAATGTTAATTGTCAAGGTCGCCTAAGTTTAATCGTAGGTAATTAAAATCATACACAATTACAGCAGTTTCGTTTTAGGTTTTTTAGGCACATACAAGATGATTTACCGAGACCAATATCAACCATTACCGGGTATTTGTTGCCATGACAGTATTTCAAAATTACAAAAAGGCTGTGCAAAACGTATTTAATAGTAGTACAAGCCTCAGAAACCCGGTTTTTTTCTCCCGGTTCTTCGGTGCCAAAAGGTTTGGCATGACAAGAAACAAGCACACTTGAAATTAATTAAACAGAATATACGCTTTCACCAAACATGACGTATCCATCCGAACGTCTGATCACCTTTAAGATAAGAAAGATGCTTTCGATGTCAACATTATCTATTATCTGTTCCCCAGGTAAACGGCCCCAAAAAAAAATCCGACCCCGAAACTGTTCGGAACAAAAAGACGTATCTGCCCTTCGATTCCGATTTAGTTACGTCGTTTTGAATAAGCTCGGCTGTAATCCCATCCTTTTTTCACTTCCTGTATCTGTAATGCTCTTATAGGATGCAAAAAGCCGGGATTTATCTCAAATATTACGTGATCTGACAAAAGCCATCTCTGATCACATTAAAGTGGCAAAAAATGTATAATGGCAAAGTTTGTTTGGCAATGTGACAGTCGCTCGCGGTGGGTAAATAGAGGATTAAATGATGCTCTCAACTAATTTTCGGTTTTGAACTGTAAATTAAAACCTGACTGAAGGTTATAGTTTGGATGTTTAAGTATATAAATATTTGGAAAATGCTAAAGTTAGTTAAGCATGGTCTATGTTAGAAACATTAAAAGAATTTTCAAAAGAACTTTACTAAGTAAAAGTTATATTTATTACCTTCCAATAAAATTTGATCAACTTAAATAATTATCCGGATTTTCCATGGAAATTTGAAAAGCCAATTTTTGTTACTTAACGAAGTGCTTGATCATTTTTATCAATATGAAAAGTTAAAATAGCTTTCGTATTTCTCTTTTACATGTAAAAGTTAATAGCAGCCGTTGTGAAATATAAATACTAAGTAAATTGACATTAAAATCCGAGCTTAAAATTAAATTTAAAACCAAGCTTTGCCTCGAAAGTGATAGTGCAAGCGAGCTTTCAAGCTAAAATTACTGAACTTAACTTTTACCAGTAACCTAACTCAAAGCCAGCTGCCGTCTCACCTACTTTGCTGAAAGCTTGCTTCATTGCATTAAGCTTTATCGTAAAAGCTAATCAATTGATAAATATCGCGATAAGATGTGACAATTTGATAATAGAATTGGTACGTTAAGTAAATTAAACAATAGATGACTAGTCTGTAGGTATTATTATTAAGATATTTTATGAAAGCTATGAAAAATCGAGTTGGGCTCATTACGTCTTGATTTCATTTTTCCCTTTTACCAATACTCCTAGAACTCAAAATTACTTATTGTCAAAATACCTAAATTTCAGAATGCCTAACTTTTTTTTTCATTATACCATAAACCTAATATGACTGAATTTTAAAATGTCTAAGTCTCATAATAGACAAATATCACAACACCTTTATCGCAGAATACCGTATGTTCAAAACAACCAAGTGCCAGAATACCTAAATTTCAAATACCTTCGTGTAAAATTTGCTTTACTATCTTCTTTAGTACTGGCCACTTACGATGAAGTATCAATATTGAAATTATATCTAGGCGACAGATCTGCGCTCTGTAATAACACCGATCTACTAAGATAAACTACATCTATATGCCCACCAAATTTCGTCCAAATCCGTGCAGCCGTTTCCAAGAAGCAAAATATGACCATTTTCTATCTAAAAACGTACCTACCCCAACTTTTGTGTTATTGTTCGTGTGTATTTCGTACAAATCATACCTATGCTTCTAATGTATTTCATGTTATTGACTGTTCTCGGGTCGTGTACTTCGAATATTTGATTGTACAAATCAGACAGATAAAACTAAATAAAAGCTGCTAAAAAACAAAAGTTTTATAAGCGTATATAAAAGCTTTGTTCATAAAATTGAAAAAAAAAAATTTAGGCATTTTGAACCTATGACATTTTGCTATTCTGGAGTTTTCAATTTAAGTTATTTTGAAATTTCGTCGTATCTGTGATTCTGCATTTTGAGACTTAGGCATTTTGAACATAAGAAATTTGAGGTCGAAGTCATTGTGACATTTGTACATTTTAGGAATGAGACAGTTTGATTTTTAGGTATTATGAGTCCATGGTCATTTGAAATTCAGGGAGATTAGTGAATAAGGCATTATGAAAATTTGGTGGAATAGATAAGAAAATAAGGTCAACTAAATGATCTATTTTTCCTTATAATTTTGTTTTGGATCTAGGTCCGGATTGTGAGGACTTAAAAGCTAAATGACTATAAAATCAATTAGAGTTAAATGCCTTTAGATGATGAATATGATGACAGGTTAGCTTAGGTATTATTAACTCAAGCAATAGTTAACGACTTTCTATTTCAATACCTCTATAAACGGAACACAAACATTGGCGTCATGAAACGTTATGAATAGAAAAACAAATTCCATCATGAAAGCTATACATATTGATTAGAATCAATTTACCTATTTATGGGTTTACTGCAGAAAGGATTAGTACGGTACCTATTTGATAACAGTTCAAATCTGCTACTTTTTAAACGTCAAAAAAGATTAGTATGAGGTTTCTATGAAGGTACGAAGATAACTGACTCTTGAAGACACAGGTCCGAGCCTAGCTCAAGGTTCCGTGATTTATACTACCTATTGATTGTTGTTACATATTTTTAACCGACTATCTTATTTTATAATCGTAAATTAACGATCCCCCAAGGATAGATGAACCTATTCTAAGCAGAAACTGCGATGTAAAACCTAACGTTAAAAACAATCATCGACACATAACAACCAAAGTTATTCTCACCGTAACTGCTAACGAGATGGCAAGCTCTCAAATTATAGCAACTTCGCCTCCAATTTTCAGCATTTAGCCAACGATAACAATAACAAGAGGATGGTAAATAAACATCTAATAGCACAACGGAGGGGACGCCCCGCTAATTCTAACTAAAAGGGAAAAACTAAGTGGGGGGGGAAAGGGAAATAACAAATAGTTCCAAGGAAAGCCCAAATAGATAAAATCCGTGTACCCGGGTGAAATGAACTCGGAATCGCAAGATGTTTTATTTAAAGCTGCTCTCTGATAAATGAAGTCGGGGTCAGTGGGTAGGAAATTGATATTTCACTCTGTGCAAGTCGGATGCAGTGGGCTAAACGTTTTGTTTAAGAGCTCTTGTTTTAGCTGTTAAAAGGCTGGGATAAAGTGGCGCTTTATACGGTAAATATAGGTCACGATGTAACTACGAGTGTACAAGTTCGTTGAATTCATATGAGGGGAGTTTCGGGGTCCCCAGACTAAGCCAATTCGTTTGGGGCGCTGGAACTTTGTGATAAGAATCTTAGGTTTATCTTTATTGCTCTATTACTGAAAGCGTATGAAAACCAAGCCGGTTGGCTTGGGTTGAGAGTAGAAATAATATACTATTAGGTAGGTATACAATGTAGTCCAAAGTCTCGGTTAATCCGTCATGCTCGCTCTAGTCCCACGATTAAGCAGGATCGATAAACGCATTTTTCCCTACGTAAAAAAGGTAGTTACAATTGAAATCGTTTAAATTGATTCCTGTTTCACATCGTTTGGTCAGTTTGTAAACCTAAATCATGAGTAACCGCGACCCAAAAATCGACTATTGTCGACTTCATGAAGGGTGATTCTTGAAAGGGTCAATTTACAGCGTCCAGAAGGATAAAGTACCCGCACAATTGAAATAATTGACCATAGTATTTTTTATATATTACATTAGCACCTAATCTAACTGGAGCATGATATATTTTTTGTTTAAGTTGAGTATAATTAACTGTAAAAAAATATTAAACACATAAAACTTTATTCCCTTGGTGCGTCCATTCGCCATTTTTTTAACAAACTACCCCAAAAAGTAAATGTTGTGAATTGAAATCAAGTATAGAATTGAGTTAAATTATTAGAATATAAGTTATTTATTTAGAAGAAAAAATATGGTTGCTGTGTGTATCGTAATTTAAAAAAAAAAACTATGTTAAAGGTTTGTCCAGAGCTAAGCTATGATTCCCCTGGTGCCTCATTCAACACGGCGCACATCCCTACTTAAACGTCATCTGACCAGTTGCAATGGCCGGGCTTGGCAAACGTCAGTAACGCTTCCAGATATGCGGGGAATGGTCGCGACTAGTTGCTGGAATTCTTAGCTATGAAGGCTAATATATGATTCACTTGGCTTTGGTTCACTATGATTTTGATTCCCTTGATTTTTTATATAAAATTTTATATATGCAATAGGTACATAGTGTTAAGTAAAAAGAAAACTACATGAATGCCTGCATGTGTTGACTTAATAGTTGTTCTTATAATAATTTAAGTTTCGGCAAAATCGACAAAAAACATCCTTTTTTCTTATTCCTCTGGTTCTAATTTCGAACAAGGGAATCACAGTTTTCTTGTTTTTTCATGAAAAGAAAATAAATTTCCCTTTAATTCGCGCTGCAGATGACTGAATCATTGATTTAGAATTTTATTCCATTTAGGTACATGGTCTCTAATGATTTTGAGCTGAATTCAAGAGAAGATGCTTATGCCCAGCAATTTTTATACCTCGACGGTGGTTCGATTATTAAGAAAATTGCCAATTAATTCGAATAAAACACTGTGAATTTTTGTATCCCTACACTTTGTAAACTTTTTATTTATGTAAGAAAAACTGATCTGAATATTATTCCCCTGTACTTTTTTTTATGATTCCTTTGGCGTTTTTCTTATTCCCATGTCATCTTTTCTTATTCCCCAGGCGGCGAAAACATAAAGTGGTATATTTCTGTATCAAATTGACTAAAAGTGGTGCCTATTTGATAAATCTGCGTAAAATTAAATACAATTTCATATTTTCTAGCAAATAGGTAAAAAAATATAAAAATAAAAATCGCCAAGGGAATCACATGAAGAATTCGATTCTCAAGAATGACCCTGAACCATTCTGTAATCTTTTATGCTAGTGTATGAAGTTAAGTAAATTCAAGAGAGCGCATTGGCACTTATGTCTAAAAACTCTGACTACAAGAGGGTCCGCTTTTAATTTTGTACCACCAGAGTATCTTAAACAACAAAAACAGCAGAAAATAATTTCTCATCTCCATGATTTGTGGAATATCTCACTTATTTCTAGAGATTCGTCGACGTGACTGTTTTACCCAAATTAAAATGCATTTGCGGGGCTTCAAACAGATACCGGGGTGAATAGGACTGTGAACATAATGGATTTCAATCGGGGCTCGAGGAAAATTTCAAATATTTTAGGGTTCATTAAATTATGAGCACAATACTGAAGTAATATAATAAGAACATTTATCAAAGATAAGTTAGATACAAATTTATATTAATAGTTAGATACCTATTTAAAGGTACTGATTTACATATACCTGCCTACATAAATAATGTCTGGGACTAACATTCAATGTACGACATTTGTCGATTACGTCTGAGATTCCAAATATATATCTTACAAAAGTAAAGGAAAAGGTTACTTTAAGGACTGAGCCTAATATTGATTCTTAAATATTTGAATAGGAGGAAACATTAAAAATGTTCTAGTGAAATCAAGGGAATCTAAAATCGGGTAGTAGCTACTTAAAGGTATAAAGCAATGATTAATTTCACAAATAAACGATTAAATTCACCAATCAATTGAAAATAGAATAACAAAGTTTGTAAAGCTACTACCCGCAGTTTTTATTAATATAAAAAGCAGGTAAACTGTTTAAGGGCTAATCAACTTTTTTCTATTGCTCGTTGCCATAGTGATGTCCCCTCGGTCACTCTTGACAACTACGTTTTTATTAAAACCATTAATACTCATATCAAAGCGTAAAGAAAAATTGAAAAAGGAGCTACCTGGTGGAAGAGACCGGGTATCGAGCTAGGATGGGAGCTAGGGTGGCGAAGTGGTTAACGCGCTGGACCAGTAATCCAGAGGTACCGGGTTCGATTCGCGGTATCTTCGACCAGGTAGCTCATTTAAAAAAAATATTTAAGCTTTTGTCTTTGTATTAAAATGCCTAATGGTTTAAATAAAAATTGTCGTGTACACCCATTAAAAAAAATAGACATTTACATGTTTCATAAATTCATAACTATGTTTTTTTTTATCAATACCGTGGTTATATTTACCAAAGACTTTGTAGTTGCCCATTTTTATGTTTTTTCATTCACAAACGGACCGGCGTTAGCACCCGATGGTAGGTTGAAGCGACCCAAATTATAATTTTATGGAAATACACACGATAGGAGCGAGTTCCATTTCTTAGCGGTTCGCATTAGAAAAGATGATGACGGTAGGCTATCTCCTTTAATTTATACAAATCATCAACACATTTATAAGAACTAATCATTATTGTCCTGGGTCACGGGACAGAATAAAACAAGGAAAACTTGATCCACCCTTAAAATCATTCTGTATCTCGACTCCTAGTTCCTAAACTCGCTCAGTATATAAAAAGGATAGAAGTTAGAAGTGATAAATTGACTGAAACTTGGCACTTTCAGGGGTAACTGCGGATAATCTGAGACGCTGTAAAGTAGCGTTAGTAGGTCTAAGTTCGGTCTAGGCTGCGGGCTAGACTAATTTAGCTGTTACAAAGTTACATCAAGGACCTAGTTAACTTGGAGGGATTTTAAGTTAAAAACGAGCTTTAACTTATATATAAGCAGCATTATAACTATCAAGCTAGAACCGTGATTTTGTCGGAATTTGCCGGGTTATGAAGGCGTATCACTGACGAGAATTTGTTAGTGCGGTTGGAGTAGGCCTATGTTTAGCAGTGGACGCCTTTCAGCGTTTATTGTTCAAAAAAGAAACGAAATCAAACAAGACAATTCCAGCAAAGATAGTATATTGGTCAACGCCCGCAAATCGAATTTAGTAAATTTAAATATTAAGCAAGCAATGAACGAACAAATAAATGAACCTCTTGAGAATTCCTCTCAAACTCTTTTAGACTTTTAACGACTCCCATTCAACCTACCCAACTCTAATAAAAAGATTATGAAAAAGAATTAACAAAGTTCCGGACCGGGCACTTTGATTGTATGTAAAGCCCCACTTATTATTCTATAAATGGAGGATCCATTTGGGTCATATCGGTGGGGAAAAATGGAAGCTTACATAGTCTAAACAAACGCTATTTGAATATCGCGATTTCCGTATTTTGGGGTATTCCCAGGGTTTGATCCTGAGCGTGTAATCCATCCATCACGGATGTTTTCTCTAAGTGGGTAGGAAGACGCTGTGTTGTTCTTGAGAATCCTCGAGAACGTTCTCAGTTTCAAATCTTCTCACTTCGTACAAATCCAGAAACCTTATCTAGAATGGAACGTCAGTTGATAATGGTAAGAAAACAAAGAATGGTACCCGTTTCAGAGTGGGGCGCATCCAGAGGATTCCAGTGACTTTCATAAGGTTAACTATCCACCTCGTCGTGGGGCATGGTCTCCATTCAAAGACCCGTCAACCTACAGCGGAAGTCGGTTCTGCGAGTTGACAACGAATCGGTTGATTTGAGGATATCTATATACATCCAATCACATTGAATCGAAATATACTGAGCGAAAAGTTGAATAAATGGAACATAAATTTGAGGCGGCAACGATAAAATAACGACTCAAAATTCCGCGTGCTTCAATCGAATTAGAACTGCACTGGGGTTCGACTATTTTCACGATCATTTTATTGTGAGTAGTGAGAGCAGTTTATTTTTCGGCTACACACGCAACGCACGCTAACATCGTAAACATAGAAATTAATTTCCAATACTCGCTTTTCTCTCTCTTTCTCATAAAGGTTGAAATTTCACTAAGGAGGAGATCTGTAGATTCGTGGTCGTAATGTTGGTAGAATTGACGACTGCTGGACTATAGAGTAGAAGAGTATTTGAATGATGTCCACATGCTGGAAGACATAGCGTGCACAAACACGGACTGATGATCGGGCGTAAGTTGCGTCAGTCCACTTGACGAGTATTGTGATGTGATGGTGAGGACCCAATAAACGAATTGTGGGGGCCTATGGTCACCAGTTGACGTCTCTCTGGTCATGACGACGATTTGATCACTTTTCTTTGCATTAAAACTTGTTTGTGTACATTTAAGTTCAATATTCGAAAGACATACATAAATTAGTTAGAAGAAACAAAACTCTTTCGGAATTAAGGTCAAAGTACAGTTACATGAAACTGGATGCTTTTGCTTTATAATATTTAATACAAATACAAAGCGTGGCTTGTAGAATGTATACGTAAGTAAAGAAATCACGCCTAATTCGTCCCGTGCGACACGTACTCTCTACACTATTACATAAATATATTGATATGTGCAGAGTGAATGGCTGTATTACTGTAGCAGTAAGTAGTTTAGTTGTTTACTTGGCTCGCGTACCAATAACATAATCGTAAAGAACGCGGAGCGTTAGCGAGCGTATGCTTCGATGCTTCTTTAAGGCAGGCTGTACACGATTGTACCGTACTTATTTTATTTTAGTACCTGACTACGGCGACGCAAAAAGTAGGGTTATGGTTTTGATCCGTATGTATGTATGTTCATCTGTTCCCTCATAACTCTTAAATTACTTATCATAATTTGACAAAAGAAGTGCGTGTATCGTTGGAAACGTCTTGATCGTCCGCTGGTTATAGGTTATGTGATGTCACAATAAATTTAATATGGACCTGTAGAGGACATGAGGTAACTTATTCATCATATTCATCTATTCTTATATTATTATTTATCTTTTTTATTTATTTCTTTATCTATTTATTTATTTAAATAAGTTACGCAGAATTACAGTAATCAAACCAAGGTACTGTGAACTACAAAACAACATATACTCGTAGACGTAGGTATTTAAAATTAGTTCGATTAAGGCTACGTAACTGCGTGCCTCCGTTGCATCGCTTGATCTGACGTAGGATTCGGCGGTTTGTCCCGGAACCGCCGAAAAACGACACCCTTCGGCCAGTATGGAGAATAATAGAGCGCCTCTATTATTATTAGATAATAGTTCTTACGGTCGTACGTGTATATGCTACGAAAGCGTAGGTATCAGAAATTAATCCGAATGGCAGCAATGCTCGTAACACAATAACCGTTACGGTTGAAGGGTGTCGCACATATAAAACAAAAGAATAACGCGGGACAGCGGCGCACAAGTGGGTTAGAAGTTATTTTTACAACTCCTGCAATGCCGTAGAAAGTAATTTACGATCGAATGTGTGAAAAAGTCGTAACAAAAGTTTCAAATATCGAACGATAACGCTCATACGAACTAGACCGGCTTATGCTGAGACGGGGCGATAAAAAAAAATCGAAACCATTTCGTGAAAATGGTCGATTTAACTTTTTCAATTAAGCGTATGCGGGCCGCGGGTGTATTCTGACCCAGATTGGAAGACGCGCCGACGCGTTGCCGAAATGAAAACGTTCGCAACAGACGTCCCGTCGTATGTGAAAAAGTTGGCAAGTTTTATTAGCTGATACTGACATACCAGTTTCGCTACAAATAGCACCGAATGAGCTCGAATTGCGACAACAAAATGGTATCTATTCAAGTGTAGCGGCGGAAGTTCCTCATAGGCTATAAAAAAAGGGTAAAGCAAACGAATTTCCCGGCGTCCTTAGATCGAATTGTACCTTCTACCTTATAGGGTCATTGCGCTGGTTTGCGACCAGTTAACGGAGTTGCCAACTTCAGATGAGAAAAAAAAAATATTATCAACACACAGCATAGTATGCGTTAATGTAAACTAGTCCCAAATATAGTCTAGTTTGAATATGAAATCAAAAATATTATACTCCAATCCATAAATTATTATAAAATGCTGATAAAGTAATAATATAGCCAAAACGTCAGTTTGCGACCACTTTCATTAGTTTACGACCGCCAGTAAGCCAGTTTGCGACCAATATGTTAATATTTAAATTATGAAAATAAATCAAGTACAATTGATTTAAAAATATGTTTAATATTGCCTTTTAACAATGGAGTATAATCATATTTATTTCTTATTCGGTAAATAATAAAAAAACCGGCCAAGTGCGAGTGGGACTCCGTACCAATATCTGTAAGTTTGTTGTATGGGAGCCCCCCTTAAATGTTTATTTCATTTTATTTTTAGTATTTGTTGTTATAGCGGCAATAGAAATACATCATCTGTGAAAATTTCAATTGTCTAGCTATCACCGTTCTTGAGATATAGCCTGGTGAGGTGACAGACGGACGGACGGACGGACAGCGAAGTCTCAGTAATAGGGTCCCGTTTTTACCCTTTGGGTACGGAACCCTAAAAATAATCAACTTTGACAGTATTTTTCATCATCTGATGTAATACTGTTTTCTGATACAATCTGTAAGTCTCTCTTATTCCCTTGCCTCCCTTCCGAATGTCATTGACAGCTTTTTCAGGGTCTCTTCGGTGTACTGGACCCCTTCGGCCACCGACGAAACCATTCTACGTAACCAGTTACATGTGAAGGATTGTTTTTCTTGCTACGAAACTAGTTACGTACAAAGAGGTTTTTTTCTTCCTACGAAACTAGTTACGTACGACCGCTTACAAAACCAATGCTACGTAACCAGTTACGTGGGAAGAATTATTTTTCTTGCTACGAAACCAGTTTCTGACACATCTTTGCATTAGTGGGAAAGGGACAAAACATATTTTTGTATTTTGTTAACACAGGCATTGCTATTGGCTAGGGGTCTGAAAATAAGAGTGAGCGTTTTTTTTTCAAAAAAAGTGTACATGGCCATATTTGAATGTCCCACACGTTGAACATATATATTTTTTTCCACCTTACCTTTATATGAGTGCTATCGTTTGATTCTATAGATGTTAGGTATTCATGTTATATTTACAAAACTATTATTCCGGCGTTCATTCTGAAAGGGTGCAAAGAATGGTTAGCAGTGCCGCTTCTTTACGTTTTTAACTTGGCCCTGGATACTGGAGAGTACCCTAATGAATGGAAGATTACACGGGTGAGGCCGATTCCTAAATCTAGTTGTACGGGCAACGTTGAGGGTTATAGACCAATAGCTATTCTATCTTCGATAGCTAAGTTATTTGAGTCCATTATAAATACAATCGTAGCTCCACAATTGAAGCCGTTACTCTGTGATGCCCAGCATGGCTTTAGGTCTCGTCCTTCAGTAGAGACTAACCTTTTAACCCTGGTTGATACCATTTCGGATCATATGGATAATGGAATAAAGGTTGACGTGCTGTACTTTGACTTTAAGAAAGCGTTTGACCGCGTTGATAACGATGTTCTCTTAAACAAGTTGTGCGCTATTGGTCTCTCACCGAAACGGCTGAAATTCTTTGCTTGTTATCTTCGCGACAGGCAGCAGTACGTGCAGCACGGATGCTTTATTTCAGAGCCATATCATACTCGTTTTGGGGTCAGCCAGGGCCCGTTGCTTTTTGGAGTTATGGTCAATGATCTGGCTCTGGTTTCCAAGTGCGCCAGAAATTTACTGTATGCCGATGACCTGAAGCTCGTTTATGGTGTACAGGGTTTATCAGATTGTGAGTCCCTGCAAGATGATATTGATCGCGTATGCCAGTGGAGTATTGAAAATAGACTTCTCTTCAATGCTGAGAAATGTGCGGTTATAACATTCAGTAGCGCCCGTAATCCGTTACTTTACAATTATATCCTAATATCAGAGAAAATAACTCGGGTTGAGACTATTAGGGATTTAGGAGTTACTCTGGACTCTTCTCTTAACTTTCATGAGCACATGATCACCTTGGCTCTTAACTCTTATAGAAGGCTCGGGTTTGTTATTCGGAACTCTAGGGACTTCGATGATGCTGGGACCATAAAGCTCCTTTACACTGCTCTGGTTAGAAGCAAGCTCGAAGCGGCTAGCGTTATTTGGAACCACCATGAAGTAACTTGAAGTAGCTTTTGGAAAGAGTGCAAAAGGCGTTCCTTCGTTTTTTATATAAAAAGTTATATGGTTATTACCCATTCTTATATCCGACAAAGTTTTTGCTGGGTTTCTTGGGCTTCAACTCGTTGGAGGTAAGACGGAATTGCAGGCTGCTTACTGTAGCAAGTAGCATTGTACATACGTGGTAATACAGACTGCCCCGAATTAGTTGCTCAGTTGGTGCGCCTGTATGTTCCCACTCCAAGTAGAGTCCTTTTCCGACCCCGTTGTCGCCATCTATTAGCGGCGCCGTCCGCGCGAATTGCGTCCCATGGAAAATCTCCACTGGTTCGGGCCCTACACCTCTTAAACTCGCTCCTAGAATCAGCTCCACGCTTTGATATATTTGCAAGCAGAGGATAGATGTGTGCGATGAATGTTTGAGGTTTTGTGAGATGATGGATGTTCGAGCTTCTTCTGTGTAATTTACAATTGTCCTTTGTTCTTTTATGTAAACGTTATGTATTCTTAGTTTCACAGTGCCTTGGTTGTAACTGTTATGCTGTGAAATGTAATAAATAAATAAACTATATTATATTTATTACTAGATTTATTACAAAATAAGGATACGGAAAGTGCTAAAATGTGTTTGTCAACTCAGTCATATTCTGAGGCTTGCAGAAACTCGAAATAAATGTGTATGAATGTTGAACGTGGCTATACAGACAAAGTAACGAGTTTACATTTTAGTCGTGTGCTTTATTTATAAAAGAATACGGTCTATAATGCCAAAAAAATACTTTTTCCAATGTCAAAAGAAATCGACAGACCGGAACCTCCGGAGATAGTCACTAGCGATTCTAACAGACTTGTGCAATTGATATTCCCCTAAAAGCGTTAAGTTCTAAATTCTGGCAACATTAGTATGTTATAAGCATCGGCTGCTATTGCAAATATAGCGTCAATTCCAATAAAACGAAGTAGTGTTCAGTTCAGTTCTGTTTATTTATTCAGTCACAATGTACATTGTATGTGAATATGATATCAAACATAAAAATAATAATAATAAAGCCTAATATATAACTTAATACTAAAATACTGCACAATTGGTTTATACATAAATTAAAATAGTTAAATACATGTCAGTCTCAATTTAAATAATCATAATACTGTCGATACATGCATAATAAATATTCAATTAACTATTACAATCATTAATGAAGTCCAACACAGAATAATAACACTTTTCCAACAAAAGGTCTTTGAGTCTTGCATTGAAAATACGACTGTTAATTATTGTTTTTGGTTGTATTGGTAGTTTGTTGAAAAGCTGGATAGCCTGGTACCAAGTGGCGAAAGGTGCACGTTGTGTCAGTGGGCAAAAAATAGGGTTCCGGGATAGTCACAGTTTTTTTGGGAAAATAGATTATAATTAACTTTTTCAAACACAATTAGACATTTCACAAACTATCGTAGTATCCGGAAGTCAACAAAAAACACATAGATTGGTTCAGACAAAGTAGAATTCCTCACCTCCGATTAGTGACGTGATATACTACCGGAACGATTTTGTTACTAATTGGAGCCACAAAACTTAGGGATTCTAAAAAATATACATGGATGTTTGTTCGCATTTATCTCGCATTTGGCAGAACCGATTTGGATGCGGTTTTCAGGAGAGCATTTGTTTAGTTTTGGAAAAGGTTTTGGTAAACATCAATTGTACAATTTAATTCCCAAAGCAAAATAATAAATAAATTTTTTTAAAAAGAACCGCCTTTAATAATAGACATAGACTACTTTCATTTTGCTATTCTGTCGGGAACCACGATAAACGCAGCCAGTAGAAGCCTTTTGAGTATTCTTCTCAATATTCTTCTTTCTACGAAACCAGTTTCGTAGGAAGAAAAACACCTCTTTGTACGTAACTAGTTTCGTAGCAAGAAAAACAATCCTTCACACGTAACTGGTTACGTAGCATAGTTTCGTCGGCGGCCGAAGGGTACTGGACAGTCCGCTTCTTTTTCTTTGTTGCGTCCAATTTTTTGGGAGCGCCATCTAAAAAATTAGTTTAATTAATAATATATTTCTGTCTGCTATGACCCGGGATCAGATATAAAGACCGATATTTGCCTCGAGTTAGCAAAACCGTACTGTTAACTTACTCATATATAATAAATTTATATATAGTAGTGTATATAATATACTAATATATAGTATGAATTCTAATGGCATAAATATAACTTTTCAATACCCAGCCAAATTAAAATAATCACACGTGGTCGCCCTCAATAAGCCAATACTTATTTGATTTACGGCCGTCCTTTCCCTCATACTAAATTATGGTGGCCGCAAACCAATATTTTTATTCACACTGATTTGGTTTACGACCATCCTTTCCCTCATACTAAATAATGGTGGCCGCGAACTAACGTATTTATTTCAATTACGTCAGTTAACGACCACCTAGTTACTATCTAATATTTGTAGTCGATTTAAATAAAGTTCCTTCAAAGAAACTGGCGGCCGCAAACCAAAGAATCACTTCTTTACAGTTTTACAACACTACACCTTAAATTATAACAGTTTTGAATGAAGCATAAGGACCATACTAGGAGAAACAAAATATTGCTGTATACGTTGGATTGCGACCATATGGCCGCAATCCGAAGTTTTTGATAAATATGCATTCCGGTTGACGACCACTGGATTTTATGTTAAAATTCAGTACAAAAATAGCAAACATTAACTAAAAGATTAATAAAAGTTAACGATTGCAGTAATGAAACATGGAACTTATGTGTACAGCATGAAATAAGTTATAAAACTTACTGTCGAACGCCGCGCGCCGTGCTATTTTTTCTCTAACTCGCTGCAGGACCAAGCACCACTGCGTCATCACGCACACTGAACATTTTTTCTACAACGCTGGACTAAACCATTTATTTCAGACGGTATCAATTCTTATTTAGAAATCATTTAAAAACCAGTAAGTTTTTTTTTGTATTTGTGGCATCTATAGAAATGTTATTATCTTGATATAAAGAAATGAAGTCCGTCAAGTGGTCGCAAACCAAAGGTGGTCGCCAAACCGGCGCACCTACCCTACAACGTATTTGCATGGAAGGCTGGCAATCTTCTTATATTTGGGCTTATCAACGCTCGCCTTCGACATGACGTCCCGAATTGTGTTCGAAAGTCCCTTTATAGATAAGCGCGTAAGTCACCGAATTTTCTTTCAGAGTATAAATAATCCGTTCGAAATTACGTGAAAAACATTGCCATATTTTTTGTCAATGAACATTTTTCCTAAAATTAGTATTTTATGCGAGTGGGTAGTTTAATTTAATTTAAATGTGGGTAGTCATCCCAACCAGTGGAACCAAATCAAACCCGCACCGGTAACCTTGTCCTAATTAAACTTCCAATCAAGTCTTCCTACTAAAGTTGACACGCCAACTGACCGAGACTGCCCTGTGGACGCTCCAGCTCAAGTAAGCCCGAAGTTCGCCGAAGTCCGCCGAGAGGCGCCGAGGCGGGCCGAGGTTGCGCGATCAATACCCCACCCTGCCACCCGCGCCGCGTCAATTCCGGGGGCAAAAGTCACGCTTTCGGGATAGCCGTCGATTTTCAACGGTCAGGCCCCGATTGAGTACGTGTGCCGAAGATCGGGGTAACGAGTCGCGCGGCTAATGCGGAATTTTGAATTTCGAACGGGATGGTTACCGAATTCTAGATTCCGATGGTGATTTCGCGGAACTGGCCAGTTTGAAAATTTAAATTCAGAATTTGCGTTCTTTGCAGTTACACTGCAAAGATTTTTCTTGAATTTATCGAAGTTAATAACGGCCCGTTTCAAATAAAAATTAAATAGCGACACAAAAATAACGTTACATTTTCTCTCGATTCCACGACATTCGGTAAATAAAGTCTCTGAAATTATCCTCGTTCCGTAAACATAAATGTAATTTTATTGCCTCTTCTAAAACGCCATATTAAAAAGCTCGGCTCGATATGAAACTTAAATAAATATCGTGTTTGTTAGCAGTTCCGGGCTTTCCTCCCTGAACCATTTAGGTAATTGCTTGTCTTTGAAATCTTATTTATGTTTCTTAGAGATCTAAGTATCTCAGGCTATCAACGTTTCCTCGTGACCTCATAAAGTCTAACAAATATTTATATCATATGTTATATTTTCTTAGAACTTTCATCAAGTCAAAAGGCAATCTTTAATAGGAAAACTAAACTACTGGGCAATGCGGTTAAATCGTTTTATTCATTATATAAATATTGAATTACCGAAGTCTATCATTTTGATTGCTATTTCAGATAACAGGTTTGAAATGGCCATAATACTGTTATTTTAAAACAATATAATTATGTAATTGGGTATATGTAGTTTATGGTTTACCTACACTTACTTAACTAAAATAATTATATTGCACTTTTCAACAAGATACTTACTCGCATTAACTATTACTATGATAAAACGTGTTTTTAATAATTAATTTCGGACAACATAATCCATATTTTGTTAGTATTACAGACACTTATGTAAATAACTACACATACACATTTTGAAACTGTTTTTTTTTTATACAAAAAACAACTATAAAAGGCCAGAATAGTGGCGAATATATTTAAACTTAATTTACTTTTACCCAATAACTTTAATCAAAGGAGGGTTACGATTTTCGCGGCGTACTCTTGGCGTTAAAGCAATTTCGGTTTATTAGCAATTTGATAGTTAATTCTGGAAACCTTGAACCTGGATACGTGCGTAGAATTCTAATATAATCCGAGTTGTGCTTGTTACGGAGACATTAATAACCCAGACACAATTATATGACTAAATAATTTATAAATTTAAACTTAGCCATTAACATGATCTTGTCAAAAGATGATTTTTGAGACATGCTTTTATTGCCGATCGTACTCTCTTACACAAACTTTAATTCGGTATTTGGCTATAGTGAAAATAAACTGTTTCAGTGAAACCACTAAACATACATTCAAAAATACGCAGAACCAAATAAACTCCCAATACCTTTTGGACATTATACTATTTTTAATTTGTGCAAAAACTAAAAAGAAGACGTCATTTGACTACTGATTTTTATGACGTCACAAGCCAGTATCTTCATAGAAACTTATTCATACTGTCGTTTTTGACATTTCATAAAGAGTAGCTGATTTGAGTATTGCTCGTGAAGATCAATCAAATGACCCAAACACGGTAGAATTATCTTGTGCTGTTTAGGAGCTACGGCCTCCTGTCTCCATCGTCAGACCATGGTCTGCTTCAAGATACCAAATTATTATATTGTCATGTCAACATACATCATCATCATCATCATCTAATCCTAGCTGGTTTCGGCCACGGCGACTGGACATACTATATAGCTAGTCAGAGCGTCGTTCGTGTGCTCAGGTGCCTGACATAGCCAATTTTTGCTGCAAATGTACGGCCACAAATGCTGCAAGTCAGTACCCCTCCGACGAAATTATAATATATATACACACGCAAAGTTTAATCTCGATACGACAATTTAAAAGTCGGTTAAAATTTACTTCCAACATTTGATTACGTTGTTTGTTACTGTAACCAACTTAATTACAAGTGGACGTAATTAAAGCCTGTTAAAAAATAGAATATTAACAATTTACGGAACCTTAGGCTGACTTTGACGTTTCTGATGACTGAATGACATTAGTTTGAAGTATATAGGTATGACCACTATAATGATGCTTTCCAGCAGAAGGGTCAACTTTGTCGTTTACCAGGTTACAAACTGAATGGGAAGAAAATGTTTTGTGTCGGGCATTTTTGATTTTTGCGCTTGTCATTATAAAATTTGTATATAAGGCGCCAGTTTTGGCTAAAATTCCGCCGCAAACAGCCGCCTATTACATAAATTCTATAATAATTTGCGCAAAAAACGACGCTCCAATACAGAACATTTCCTTTCCATTCAGTTTTTTTTTTAATTTCGTAAAGATCGGTTAAGTTTTGGAGGACGAAACAGACGAGAACGAAACCTCGATTTGTATAAGCCGTTTACATTAAGTTTGGACCTCATTTGTATCCGACGCCATAGTTACCAGGTGCAAACTTAACGTACACTGATAGTATGGGAAAAGGAGGAGTGATATATCTTCTTAATGTCTGTATCTATTCCTATTTCCTACCTTTAAAAGGGTATGCGGACCCATAGACCACCCAAGTAGCACACATGCTGTATAAAAAAGCCAATATTGCCAAGAAGTTTGGCAATTCCTTCATCTGCCGAACTAATAAAATATGGAACTCCTCCCTTCCATGTGTTTCCTCCTTCCTATAACTTGGGACCCTTCAAACGAAGAATGAAGAAACATCTCTCGGGCCAGCATGGCAGTGTCAACTGACATGGCACTGTTGGTTTCTCGTCAGTTGCCATTGTGACTTGGGCTCCCCTTTTTTGCTTATCATCAGGCGAAGTGGAGCCACTATGTTGTGCCGTTATAAAAAATAAATAAATAAATAAGCGCCTGTACAGGCCTTGGACAGCTTAAATTAGAGTTTTAATGGCTGCATATACTTTCATATGTACAGCCGGTTAGCTACTTGGCCACACAAGTCTAGGGCGGTGAAACCCACGCTCGCGTTTAATCGCCCTCGTCCTGATTTACCGGAGACCCACCCACAGGACATTCGGACCTTTTACTTGTTATCCTATTAGACGCTTTATCAATTTCTCATCGTAAATATATTATATCACGGTGGTTGGTCTGTAGGATAATTTATTTTGGAGTTAGTTCTAATCGTAACACTACTTTTCTGTGTTTGAGATACTTTTCCGTAATTCTATTTTTGGTATAATTTTTCGGAAACAATTTTTTTTTTCGGTTTCCGCGATTGTCACATTGAATTAAAACGATTTAAACGGTACTACGTTATACGGATTATATCGCTTATATTAATTATTTGCGAGTCCCTGACCAAGTTACCATTGTCGAAGGTTGACTGCAGCTTGGTGGCAGCAAGATGGTTGTTGAGGTTGGTTGGTTGGTTGGTTTGGGAACTGTATAAACGGCACCCGTAAATTTATATTACGTCGGTTGTGGGCATTATTAAAAACAAATTTTATGTGTTGTTTGACGAGATATAACAACGTCTAATTTAGCAATATTTCAAACTCCGTCCGTTCGTCTGTCACCAGGCATTTATGAACCGTGACAACTAGACTGTTAAAATTTTTCTGTTTTTGCACCGCGTGATATGATAACAAAATAAAATTTCAAGTTCTCTATTACTATGGTTGTCTGAAAGAAATCGTTCCTTAGCGATAAAACCGCCAGTTGTTTACTTCGAATTGTATTTTTTTACGTTGTATTTCTCCTGTATGTTTTACGAGGTGTGAAATAAAGAGTTGCATAAGCGCTTATACAGTCCTTATAAAACTTAAATTAGCTGTTTTTATAGAATTATGATTGAGAAATTTTATGTGGAAATACCACATTTTTATTTTTATTAATATTGATACATAGGTAAATTACGAAAAAAAAATTAATGTGATCTACTACAATCTAAGCAGGACTCGAACCTACGACCTCTACGTTTCCGGCGTAATGTTTCTAATAGCTCAGTTGGGAGAGCAATGCGCCGGAAATGTCGAGGTCACAGGTTCGAGTCTTGCTTAGATTGTCACATTAAATGTTTCTTTAGTAATTTACCTTTGTGTCAATATTTATTTAAATTAGCTGTACAAGGGCTGTATAAGCGGCAAGTGCTACTTGGATTATATTAATATTCTAAGCTAATTATCGCTAATCCAGGCAATAATTAGGTAATTATCTACTCGGCTGGTCTATTGAGCCCTTTGGGCGCAGCGGCGCGGGAGATCGCGCGTCAATCACGCGGCCACGGTTCGTTTCCGATCGGCACAGTTGGTATCGAGGTTCGTTTTGATTAACCAGTATCAATTTATCTAACTAAACGTATCTTATTCATAATAATTATCTCTTTTACAAAATTATCTGTTGTACTCATTATGAACAGCATTCGTAAATTACGGGCAAAATAAATTGAAGTAAGGTTCTCGTATGTCATTTCAATCGGTTTGCTTGCATTTTACGAACCCTGCTTATAATATAACAAGGAAATGAAATTATTAATTGTATTCTGTAAGTTGTGTGTAGGCACTTTTTGCATATCGTCGGGGATAGTGCAATACCGCGTAAATAACAACGGAGAGCTGTCGATAAAGTTCTCATCCGAGTCCCAGTACCTACATCTGAGACCACGGCGTGTGCAACCCCGCCAAAACGTTAGATTATGAAGGTCATCCCCGTCATAATTATGTGTACAAACCGCGAGAGTATAAAGTGTCATATAGTTCTCATGTCACTAAAATAAGCATTTGTTTTAATATTCATTTTTATCTAGACTTGTTACTTTACGCGGTATTGCACTATCCCCGACGATATCCGAGTACCAGCATTTCACAAGAGAAGACGCTGTTCGGAAAGGATTTTCAGTTATAATGTTTACAGTAGTAAATAGTAACGTAAAAGCAGTTTTTTTTATCATGATAATATACAGTTACACTTCCCATAATTCCGAAAATGACAGTAAGTATTCTAATGCGAAATTACCGTTAATCAATTATTTGCAGCTGTGAGCCAGAACACCTACCATTTCACGCCGAAAACACTGGCAGGTTTTGCTCAAAAACCGTTCTAATTTTAAAAATCGAACTCCAGCTTCACACACTCTTTGTCGCTTTTCGAGCATTCGAATTTTAAATTAAATCCGATTACGCGGAGTCGAACTAGGCACGAAATATTTTCGCTTTCCCGTTATAAATTCTAGTTTCCGTGAAAAAGGGTATAAATCTTTCAGCGCACCTTCGCCGACAAAAAGGGAATATTCTCAGATTTATCGAGTTAATTCCTTTTTTGGGGCAAATCGTATTAGCGCGCGGCGTTGTCTGCCGGCAACATTTTGTTTGGGTCCTTTTGATTTCATTTATTCGATACCTTTGAAGGCTGTAAGCCAACTCTTGAGACATTGCTCAATTTACGTCTTCCTAAGTATAAAGTTCTTTCATTAAATAAGTACAGATTTTTTCTTACAGTCAATAGAATTGGCAGTACATTTAGTCTATGCACTATAAACAGAAAGTGAATTTTGGACCTACAATTCGGGACATTTGAATTATACTATACTATTAGTAAAGTACTTGATCATTATATGTTTTTAAATAAAAAGAAACTGTTTTTATTTTTTATTTTATAAATAAAGACACAAAATATAATAAAACGGTATTGATAAACGTAGTCTACATATAGTTTCGATATTAGATACCATAACAATGGCTAAAACTAGGGCATTCTCCGTTAAAATGACGCATAGCGTTTCAAAAACACTGTCATCAACGTTTCACTTAGCCGAGTGACTTATTATTTTTCAAGAATGAACGTTATTCCGGGTCCGTGCATTTGGGTCACGGCCGAATCGTTCCAAGGGAAAAATCATTCTGTACTTTCCAAACCTCGTATCTATTACAATACTTCCAAGTATCAACTTTATCTACACTGCGCAGAGTACTTTCTAAATGTAATATAAAAGTAAAGAGGAAGTCGCAAAAGTAACTGTTTAAAATACAACTGGGAGCGGAATTAAAAATAATGCTGGCACAACTAAAGTTTTTCCCGTTTTCACTGAAAACGGACGTCATTTGGAACGAAATGGTTTGAAATTCCAAATTTGAAAGATTTTTCGAGCTCAACGCTTCGCTGTTCGAATTTTAAAATCAAAACGCATTTTAAATAAAAGAGTGCATAAGTACTGAAGTTTTGGATGGTGATCTGGATTAATGCACAAAACAAAGTGATGTTTTGATGTTATACGAACGTATTTAAAATATAGGATCTTCCAGACCTATTAAGATGTTCTAAGATCTTAGATTTGTCACTTGCATTTGCCTAATGTATATTGTATAGGCCCTATACAATATTAATAATGTTTTGGTGGACTCCGGATCGCCTTTGAGAGGCACACAAATTTTGTCCTTACTTTATAGGTACATAACCTTATGCGTATTTAGTAATTTTACAAGCAGTTTTACTAACCAATGTGACATATCCAATTCTAATTAAAAACGTCTTTTTCACCGTCTTGGGTACAATATTATGCCTAGGCCTTAGATCTTGGGTAGGGTGTACAATCCCGGGAAATTTTAGTATAGCACCGGGACTTCCCGGTACCGCCTTACTAAAATTTCCCAGGACTATAAGCTAGATCTTGAGCCAGCACGTCAATCCAACTCTGAGCTAAGTCATTCATTTCCCTCAGGACGTCTCCGTGTCAGGGCATTTGAAATGCACACTCCCGTATTGCAACGTTTAGGTATAACTGGCATTGCCAATAACAATAAGGTGTGGTGTCTCTGTGACCGGTCGATTGACAGTCGGCAAGTACATAGGTTATTTGTTCTTAGAGTCAACGGGGGGAGAAGACTTTTTTTTCTTTTAATTAAGGAGCTTAGATCCTTATGACGAACATGTCAGCTCCAGCAGGCCTATAGGTTTTTTTTTTATTTAGAAGAAAAGGGATAAGTATTTAAGCTTTTGACCGCTCAGTTCGTCGACGGAAAACTGTCCTAGGCGCAAACTGACAGCAGTGGCATTGATTGTATAGCGGCAATTGAGGGTCTGCGACTCAGCTTTCCGTCAACGTGATTTGCTGTCTTTGGAGCTCAAAAGGTTAACCTCCATCTCACGTAAAACAAAGTGTCAGTGAAGTTTAAAATGAAGCTTATAATACCTAAAAGAAGATATGTCTTCAATTTCAAAGTTTACTTACAGTTTGTAATATGTTTACTTGATCCCAAAACGTCTGATTTTTATAATTTTTTATTCACTAGTCAAACTTTGTGCGTAAGAATCCGTTGCGATACATTTATAATCCAAAAATTTGCAAAAGTTCCGGAATGCCTAAAATATTGAACAATAAAGGATACATTTACAACATTGGCCTGAAATCTTGAGAAAGTTACCATCTTTACGCTGTAACGGTGAATATGTATTCATAGCAAAACGTTGTACGTTTCTTAGGAAGTTGTAAGCACATACGACGTTATGAAGTCAAGGCTGCGGATTGTGGAGTCACATAATATCCAGTTTACGGATTACGGGCCAGTTTAGCCTGTATTTAACTGTCCGCCGTCCTTTGTTCCAAATTGAATTTTAGCTCCAAATTCAAATTTCAACGGCAACTGACAATTTGTTTTTAATTAAAACGTCACGTTTAATGCCTCTATTATTAAACTAAAGCTCGCAGTATTGTTGTAAAAGAACAGATACTAAATAAAATACGCTATGTCTAGTATAATTGATTTTAGATTTTCGTTTAGTAATTATGAATAACTTCAACAGCGATTAAATATTATGGAAAGGTTAAAATCTGCCAAAAGTTTTTAAGGTATTTAATTAACTTTTAATAAGAAAAAATCAATTATGACTAACGAAGATTCGTTGATAAAAAGTATATAATTATTTACAATTTTTATGGTTGTACACAGAAAAACAAGGAACCGTTCATGCTTCACTGGGAATTACGATAGAATACCCTTCTACGAAAAAAATACCTGCTTACTGTTGAGTTTCTTTCGGCTTTTTTCTCAACAGTGGCCTCCTCTTGGGAAATGCCGGTAGAATCCCAATCTAAGTCAGATAAAGCAAAAGTGCCCCTGTGGCCTACTTAATGAATAAATTATTTCATTTCTTTTCATGGCATGAACTTACAACATTACATTGACAAAATGTTCAAAATTTTTCACAATATTATTAAATCCTTCCTTACCGTGGTATTTTTTTATCGTTTACTTAATCAATAGTAGAATATCAACTAAATTCCACCCGCTGTACGGATTCAAACCCCAAACTTATTAGCAGCGAAGCCAACCGTCCTATCGTGTTACAAACAACTAATTGAATAGTACAACTTTGTTTAATATCACTCTTAACGTTCGGCTTACGGACTTAGCCGGAATCTGCCGAACAGCAACGATCATAAGCCGGAGAGATGTTTTCATTTCTAGAACAAGCCTTTTTATTTAGTTTATTGGTTGACGCGGTTGGTGCAGTCTGTGCACTGCCTACTGAGCCGGCGGTCCTGGGTTCGAATCCGGGCCAGGGCAAATATTTGTGTGATGAATTCGAATATTTGTTCCTGGGTCGTGGATGTTATCTACATATGTATTTATATATTATGTGTATGGTCGTCTAGTACCCTTAGTAAAAGCTTTGCTTAGTTTGGGACTAGGTCGATTTGTGTAAGAATGTCCCTTAATATTTATTAAAAAATAACATACAAAATGTTGTCATCCCAATCTACACTTGTGAGACTACTAATGCAAGTACTGCATGCTGTATGGCATTATCTAACTGCCATTTCAAGCATTAAATCATTTAATTGAATTGCCTCGTAAAATGTTCCTAAAATTGCAACTGGAAAATGCTGCACATTGAAATCATAAATGAACCAAGCAAATCAATGAATAAGAAAGCGTTATGTAGGGTACGCTACTGGGTAGCAATGAAAAAGATTGAATAAGATCTAGAAGATAAAACTAAATGAAATAGGATTTTAAATAATATCATTTAGAGTTTAAAACCTGTGCACACTCGCTTTGCTAATCCATTTATTATTTTTGCATTTTGAATTTTAGAGCTTTGCAAATCCGTCAATAAGTGACTACGACTATTTTGTCAGTTCCTTCGTCCAATATTGTAATGGGGCCTAGTAATTGGCAAGAACGTGACTTATATCTCTATTCTATGTGATGATTGTATGTCAGTCACACAATTGTTTATCACATTTTGCCTTTGCCATACAAATTTCAAATTTGCATTCATTTACCATACTAATTGCATTTTCCTTTTTCCACTTCTTCTCTTCCTTTTTCCTATGGTCTTACCATGTTACTAAACAAATGAAACCATTTGCCCCCACACGAATAATTGAGACTACATTCTCTTAGTCACAAATACCCTGAAATAAACACTCAATTGCCATAACCCCGCTTATCCCGGATTATAGACGATCACGGAATTAACGGCAACTTAAAAATTGGTTGCGTAAAATCCGGTGCCGTAACGAAATTCCCGCGGCGCATGCATCGTAAATTTGCGCCGAACGGGGGTAAGTTGTGTACTTTAGTGCGGTAAGCTTGCTGCGAATGGCGCAGCCCATAGGAGCCAGCGGACTGTAATCATTATTTCATATTTATTGTAGCGTCATCAGACCCTTGTTCTACGAGCAATGGCCTGACCTACTGCCACTAAAGTCTGACAAGTCTCTGAGCTATGTCGTAAACCCAGGGTACCCTGCGGAATTCCACATTTGTAAAACTTCGAGTTCGCTGTGAGCCGTCAAAGCTACGTAGGAAAGCCCCCGCTAAAGTGGACTGACGGTCAGGATTGCGACAAGCTCAGAAGCTACCGTTTTATCAGCCGCATCGATGATAAGGGCCCCCAGGTCACAGGGGCCACAACGTGTCGTCGGGGCCTCCCGTATCGAGATGCAGAAAACAGGGCTCTTCTAGGGCTAGCTTCGCCACTGGAGAAGCCATTGGATGAGGAGTGTTAAGTAAAAAAAAATAGGTAAGTTTCGTAAAGCTACTCGTAGTACATTATCTCATAATCGCAGCGATTAACTAGTTAACACCAGGAAACATGTTAAAAATAAGAAATTCAACTGTTTAGTGCAGGTACAGTATTGGCAACTATACTTTGACTTATTTATTAGATCGAATATCAACTCACCCGTCTACTCTTGAGTAGTTTGCTTCGAGCACATAGCTCGCTTTACCACCGAACCCTGGGCCACACAAGTTCACTTGTGCCACCCGCTTATATACACAACGGCGGGTGTACCTGGTTAACTCCCTGTACCTACTCTGGACGATCCGATTGGGATTTTGATACCTAGTTTTTGTAACGTCTGTGTTGAGGTTTTGGAATACTTAGTTTAAATTGGGAAATTGAAGGCGGCTGGCAATACTGTATAGTAAGAACCTGACTACTCCGCAATCTTGTCATCAATAAAATATATTCATAGAACTACATGTATTTGGATTTACCTCCATTGCATTAGTGATGAAAATACTAGTGAAAACGTATATAAATAAATTCATCATGTTTGACCTGTTAGGATTTGTTGGTCCCATTAATAGTTGATTCATCATTCAAATACAATTGTCCTAATGCATTTACGTAAATCTTTCTAGTTGATTGAGTCTGGACTCTGCACCGCTAAATAAAAATACGATAATGATTTAAATACAGTAGTTTGAATTAATTGTGTAAATAATAGTAGATGTGACTAATGATCGTGAATTCATTTATTATTTAAGACTTTGTTACTCGTTGGTTGGTTGAGAAAAAAATACAATAAAAAGCAAAAGAGGGATTATAGATTTGTTTGCACTAGTGTACTTTGTGCCCCAAAACATACCCTTTCCAAGGACGCGAATTCGTGGGAAACACCTATATAAAACCACGTGTATCCTTTTGGATTCGTATTTATAGCCAAAGCTAGTATTTTTTCAAACAGATGTGATCGCACAAAACGCAAGAATAATTTACGAAAAAAACCGCTTGAAAGCGATTCTTCACGATTATGATCGCATATATTTTCTATTGAAGCTAGCACGTTTTATGGCCAAGAAAACATGTTAAAAGAGTTTTACGTTAAGTGACGTTATTTTTAGCGCTTCAGCAAAGTGAGTAGTGAGCACACAACTTAGCTCCTTGTAACTTTAGCTATGCACTTTGCGTGCGAGCGGCGGGTTTGGTACAATTTGCTTTACTAGTTTATTTAACTATATTTGGCTTAAATTGGGTAGTATTCCTGCCATATACTATTTTGAATACTAGTTTCTTGCTCCATCTAGCTCTTTACCGTTATGGGTTCCATACACTGTATTTGTTGGGAACCTTAGATTCTTTTAGAATAGAAGTGAAGTGTCACTATATTTTGGTGACATTTTCGCTACACAACTCAGTATTTATTTAAAGAAGGACCAACTACTTAAAAACACATTTGCGAATATGCGTGACGAGAAAATGCTCAAACTGTCAGTCACATCTCAAGTTATTTTAGTTTTTGTTCATTCAATTAAAACCTAAAAATTAAACGGCAGTGAATATATTATATTCCTATTACAACGACTGTGAGGGGTTCAGTTGCCACAATTGACGGTACGACAGCAACTCTCACCGTAATATTACAATATTAGGTTATTTGTAATTAAGGTAATACCACACGACGCCACACCATTCATTAAGAGAAAACGTTATATTGAATTTCCCCTAAATTTCTACCCGCTTAAACCTTAGAAATATTTCCACGGCTCGCATTTCGCTGTTTCAGAATACGATATTAGAATTTAATTAATGACGGTTTTACGGTGAGTATTTTAAAAATTACGCAATACACACAACAGTTTGCTTTATTCATTGTACTTTAATTAACTCTGGCACAAAAAGTTGAAAGGTTACTAATTGTCACATTATCGTAAAATACGTAGAAGGCTCTCCTTACAAGATATAATTATAGTATAAGTAAATTGTATACGTTACGATAGCACGAGTTAGTAGAAGTTTCTCTGAAAATATTAACCAATTAATTTATTAACGCAATTAATAATGTAGACAATGTGATAATCATAAGTTAAAACCTACTGACTGTTATATTTGTAAAATAAGTACCTATATTCTAATGTACCATCAAAATTGTTGACATGTAACTTGGTGTTACCAAGAAAGTATTTGTATTTTGTATTTGAATCCTCGCCAATCAAAAGTATTATTTTTTTATCAAATTGCTTGTTTCATTCTTTTTCTAATATTTGTGATTGTCAAATAAATGAGAAAATTACGGATCACAGAGTGTCGATTGATGCACTGTAATATCAAAGATCATTCGTCATCAAAGTTCAACGTACTTTTTTTATAGAAGGTAAGAGACAACCCCCAGTGCACAGATGATATAAAACGTAAATATCTAACATTTATATTCCAACAGTTCCGAAGCTATATTTTTTATCTGTGGTCATTATAAGGACATTACATTAAAGTAAAAGCCAAAAACCGTCCAAGTCGCAGGAACAAAAACGTTCTAAAAGTCTCCAGACGTCAAGAAAATCGGGTATCTAATACTTTTCTGAATGTTTTTTTTTTTTTTTTTTTTATAGTTTTAACAAGAATATCTTCGTCCAATTTGAGTCAACTTGTTCTATAAAAATGCCTTCCAATGTTTATAATTACCAAGGTTCGTAAAATACGAGCAAAATTCATTGAAGTGCTTTTTTTTAACGGCTCAACATAGTGGCTCCACTTCGCCTGATGGTAAGCAAAAAGGGGAGCCCAAGTTACAATGGAAACTGACAAGGAACCAACGGTGCCATGTCAGTTGACATTGCCATACTGGCCTGAGAGATGCTTCTTCACGCTTCGTTTGAGGGACCCTTCAATGGAATGTTATAAGGAGGAGGAAACACAAGAAGCAGATGAAGGAATTGCTAAACTTCTTGGTACGTGTGGGAATATTTTCCACGGTGAAGCGATGATATCGCAAACCGGCACGGCTAGGGTCGTCACGTACTTCATATGTAATTGCAATCGATTTACGATCCCTTATAATTACTATAGATACCTATCTTGTATCGAATGTTGTAAACCTGCTCAACAAATCAAATTCAAGCTCGTCACGGCAAACGCATTTATTCCCGACATGCGTACAAATCGATTCCGTCTAAGTACGACATCTAATTTCATCGTCGTTGGTTAAACACTTCATTATTAATTAGTTTATGCGTTATGTTATGAAATGCATGGTTTCGTAAGTGGTTGCGTCTTGCGTGCGACCGAATATGGGTGGCTGTTTTATGGGCGAATCGAATGGCGATCACTTGAGAATAAGAACGGTGCTGTCAAGTTTGAAGTGGCAGACATTTAATCTTAAAATCATAATTAATGCAGTGTGTTATTTTAGTGCACATACCAAGTACAAATAGTTATGAAGAAGTGCAGAACTACTCCGGGACAAGTACCAATTATATAACGTACAAACTGCACGATGCACTCCATGACGCAAGGGACAGATACAGGTGGCGGAAACTTATCAACGAAAAAATACTCTTGCATCCGGATAATCACGACCCTCAGTAATGAGGAACACGACGCGATGAGGAGGAACGTTAACCTACGTACCTTAGGAACAGAGATGAATGAAAATACCAAAAGCACATTGAAATCTACCCGATAAAACTAATTCATCCTGTCACATAGTTCAACGTGTATATTTGTCGCCTAGTCCCAATAATCGACAAGTTAGCTTAGCGACGCTGAAATGTTAAAGGATTGTCATTATTTAGACAGGCTTAGGCTAGGGGCGCATCTGCCGCGCCTCGTCAAGGGCGAGGATTATGGGATTCCGATCACCGCGTTTAAATTTGTGACAGCCCTACCTAATCGTGACGGGGTCGGCTTAATGAACCTAATAACCTAGTTGTGTTTCATGCGTAGTTCATAATGATTACGTTGATTAATCTTAACTAAATCGGTTGATTCGATGTGGTTACTGTTTGACTACGATTATCAGAATTAGAAACAGTTCAGGGGTTGAATCCCCATCAGAGCCAAACTTGAGTTCTAAATGTAATATAATTAATACTTTTGTACACTGTGTTCCTTGTAAAATGAACTGCACAATTGCATGGCCCGTTTCTGAATGAAATCATTCATAAATAAAATCATTCATGGCCATGAATTTGCAGCCCATACATAGTACACGAAATAAGTATAAACACTTATATTAATGGATGAAGCAATATAATTTTTAAGTAGTATTTTTAAGGTTCCGTACGCAAAGGGTAAAAACGGGACCTATTAGGTACTAAGAATCTACTGTCCATTCGTCTGTCTCAGATTCAGATTCTTTATTGGTAAAAATAAACAGTTTACAAGTCAATGTCAACAATAAGTAGGTACATATACATAAGTAGGATATGTTATATTATAATTTTATCTAAAGATTGTGTTACATTATAATATATTTAGGTATTTGATTGTTCAAACATTTTTGTTAATGTTTTGTTTGGGTTAGTGATGAGATGATATTTTGTGGAAGAATTCATCAGTGCTATAAAAAGCATTGTCTAATAAATATTTCCTCACTTTATTAAGGAAGATTGCATCACTCGGTGAATTTTTGAAGTCCGTTGGAAGGGCGTTATAAATTTGCATGCCTAACACGGCGACTGATTCGCGATACTTCGATGTGCGCGCGCGCGGCGCGAGCAGCAGGTGCCCGCGGCGCGCGTCGCGGCCGAGTTGCTGCGCGCGAGTCTTGTACGAGCTTACATTGAGTCTGACGCACTTGCAAGCCTCAAGGATGAAAATGCTATGTAACGTTAAAATTTTGTACTCCTTAAATAGTTCCTGAGCCGGGTAAGCAATAGGTTTTCTAGAGATAACACGGATGGCACGTTTCTGGATTTTAAAGATCTTATCACGGTCAGCCGCAGTGGCCCACAGATCTACACCGTATGTCAGAATAGAGTAAAAGTATCCATAGTACGCTTTTTTCATGTTCTCAATAGATAGACTGGGAGCTAATCTAGACAATGCATAGGATGCTGAGGACAGCTTATCGCAAGTGTCATCAATATGTTGTGACCATGTTAATCCTAGACTGGTAGAAAAATCCAAATATCGGCTTCCTTTACCGTTCTAACGGCATTTTGTGAGCCATTTTGGCAACATGACTTTTCCGATGTAAAAAAGCCTGCTGAATTCGATTTTGGATGTTGCCAAGCCGAATTTTGACCCCTCCCCCCATTTGCGTTGACTATGACTATGATGCATGTGTCGTCAGCGAACATTACGTACTCTGGGCCGACACAGGCCGCCGTGATGTCATTAACGAGCAAAAGAAATAGATAATTTCCCATCGTAGACCCCTGTCTGTCTATCACCAGGCTGTATTTCATGAACCGTGATAGTTACACAGTTCAAAATTTCATAGAGGATGTATTTCTGCTGCCGCTATAACAACAAATACTAAAAAAATAATAAAATAAGTACTTAAGTGGGGCCATACAACAAACGTGATCGGTTGCTTTAACTATGCATCTCATACATACCAGGGGCAAACTTAACTCGGCCAGATAAGGTGAGATAGTGTGTGTACGAAACCCTCGGTGCGCGAGTCAGACTCTCACTTGGCCGGCTTTTTATGTTTTAAATTACTTAATCACCTAAAATCGTACCCCATCGTTTTCGTATGAAATGGCGCGATCATACTATTTTGTGGAAATTGCTTTGTTATTCCACTGTGGCATAACAAAACAATATAATTAATGAAGTAGCTTGATATGGAAATACTACAAAGTAACACCTTAACAAATGAATTATCCAACACAAACTTAAATAATTTATGTTGAAAACATAATATAGGCCATTCATTGCCTTTATTCAGAAGCAAATTCGGCCAATTCAATAAAAGGAACGCGCACGCATCTCTAGGGAGGCAACTCGGCGCCTGGGAAATTCGCTTTTTACCGACTGTTGTGCCGATGAGTTTTGTACGTGAATGTATGCTGATTATATTCCCTTATGAGGTAGTTAGGTTGTTTTGATAAGAGCGGGTTTTGGTACTGTGGAATTGGGCCAAACGTAACAACAGCAACAGTATATATCATAAAGTTTCGGGTATTTAATTTCTGCATGAGAGGTTTATATTATAACAAAATAGCGCCCGCAACTTCTTCCGCGTATTTCTTTACCGTAGTTGGGTAAGGCAAAGCCAAAGCCATTTTGGCGTGATGAGAGGAGGATTAGAATGTTATCAACAGATGACGCTGTACTGTAGGCGCCATTAGGCGTGAAGATTTTCCCTGAATTAACGACTCCTGACCAGGGAAAAAAATATTTTCAATAACATTTTTGAATAATAATAGTCGCTATAATTACATTTTCATAGCAGTTCGACAATACAAATCTATACTTCGTTTTTGCCATTAGCTATATTGTCGGTTTTAATTTACGTTACAATATTACATAATAAACAGCCGCAAAATGCAAGAACACTGTCAATAAAACAAGGAGACTTTATTGTTTTTGTACACCACAGAAAAGAAATTATTCCACATCCTAACAGATCCTTCACTTAACTACCATCGCCATATTTGATTTCCTAATTCCAAATTCAAAACATACTTTTTCCCCACACACCTACTTCCAGCTTTCTTTTTACCCCATGATTTATCCCCTTAACGTTAATACGACCAATTTCCAAAGCCTTTAAGCATTGAACTGCGCCAGTGAAATAAATGACCTCCTCATTTCACCAGGATTGAACTGAATCCGACCTATTGTCGTTCTGACTTGATCAAGACTAATGACACGACCTTGTATGCTAAGTTACCTCAACACGTCACCGTGTAGTTTGGACTTTATTACCGTGCCGTAGAAACGTGTTTGCGACGGGGTCGGATGACAATATTCAATTTAGTATAGAATCACATTTCTCAGAGTCAATAAATGGGTTACTTTTTAAGGACGGAACTAATCGTGTTTTTAACGTGTAAGTAAGACTGTTAGATGTGAAAGGAAACCAATGTTTTTAACTGTATACAAGTAAACCATTGATACAAAATTCAAAGCTCAAAAGAAATATTTAAATGTGAACCTGATGGAATAGACCGGGAATCAAACTCGGTACCTCTGGATTACCGGTCCAGCGTGTTAACCTTTCCACCACCCTAACGCTCAGATAACCTTTCGAAATTTTCCTTTACTTTTTGTGTCGATTTTTGCTTTGTTTGTTTAAAAGGCTTTTAACATCTTAGTGAAATCCTTCACAGCTGTGAATAAAACAGCAAGTGAGAGAGGGTGCTGTTATTTATAAATTTATGAAACATGTAATTATTACAATAGTATTCTCGACATTTAACCATGCGACGACTCGGTTGAAACAGCGGTAGTGCAGCTTACTACTGAGCCGATTGCCCTGGGTTCGAATCCCGGCAAAGTCAAATATATAATATTTGTTCTTAATTAAGTATGTCTTTATCTATATAAGAACGCAATTCGTCTTTTAGTGCTCATAACACAAGCCTATGTATTAGAGCTAACTGTGAGACTAGATAGCTTTGTGCGAGGTTGTCCAATATTTATTGATCTAACCCGTTGCTGGACGTAGGTTTATTTGGTAGGTCAATTTGTCGCAGGCACAGAATAAAGTACTACAGAAGGTTCTCCCTTTTAATTAAAATAAATAATAAATACATATTAAGCGACAATCTTACATAAATCGACCTAGACCCAAACTAAGCAAAGCTTGTACTATGGGTACTAGACGACGATATACATAATATATAAATACATATATAGATAACATCCATGACCCAAGAACAAATATTTTGCACAAATATTTGCCCGGCCGGAATTCGAACCCGGGACCGCCGACTCAGTAGGCAGGTGTCTACAAACCGAGCCAAACGCGTCGTCAAAATTGTAATTGTTGATTGTAGCAAAAGTCGGCGGAAACTGTATTTCATTGGTTGTTTGCGTAAAATGCGATTATCATGTCTGGTCGCTTGACATCCTCGCGACACTGATCAAAAAGTAAATATAACAATGACATATTCCTAAAACACGCGACGGGATTTAAACACGTGTTAAGCGTAATTTAATTAATATATTTGCGAGGGATAACCGTAAGCTGACGGTAGGCACGCGATCTCTTCAAATGACGACCTGCGCATACACATTGCTGGGAACGACGACAAGCGTTGGGATGACGACTGATGATAAATTCTACAGCGTACTGTAGTTATACCTATGAATAACATTAGCTAAATATGTCATGAAACAAATAAAAAAAAAAGATTTTTTTTTTGTGACTTCAAAGGTATGCAAAAATATTTCTTATAAATGTTTTTACTTATCCAAAAGGTATTTTGAAATTATTTTCAGAATCCTCATAATTTAACAAAACAATGATTTTATGAAACATGTAATGTAATTTTTTTTTATGTCAGTACACATCACAAATAAATAATGCAAAGTTCGGCACATAAAGCGTAAGGAAAAATTGGAAAGGTTGTTTGGGCGGTAGGGTGGCGGAAAGGTTAACGCTGTGGACCGGCAATCCAGAGGTAACGGGTTCGATTCCCGGTCTCTTCCACCAGGTTACGCACTTAATTTTTTCTTTGAGCTTTGATTTTTGTATCAATGGTTTTATACAATAATTGTATGTAGGTATGACAACCATGAACTTATTGTCTGCATACATAATTATATTGCTACCCATAACATATAATGACGTCACGATTAGTATAGACAAATCCATACTAATATTATAAATGCGAAAGTGTGTCTGTCTGTCTGTTACCTCTTCACACTTAAGCCGCTGAATCGATTTTGATGAAATTTGGCATGGAGATAGCTTAAAATTCGAGGAAGGACATAGGATAGTTTTCATCCTGGAAATTATCCCTAAAAAGATTGAAAAGTGAGTGAATGAATCATGATGACATTGATGACCCTGTAGAAAGTGTAATTATCAGACCAAAAGCACAATGGCTCTTACATTTGCTTAGGCGCTTTTAATAATCCCTTTTATCCAGTTCCACGCGGACGTAGTCGCGGGCAAAAGCTAGTACTGTATATCCTTGACTGTGACCTAAGACAGCCGTGTGGGACACGCTTTAGTTAAATTTCTAAAGTGCAAGTGAGCTGATCTTCGCGACAGTGTGTCTCAGTTTAATTAAGCTCCTGTAATGAGCTGATGTCGCAAATATTCTCACAAATTATGTTTTGCTCCGATGGCTTACCCGGCTGTCTTTCTTAAGGTTGACGAACGTTGACGCACTGTGACGTGCGTAAGTACGATATTTAAAGCGCTAAGCCGTTTCTGACGTCTTGCTTTTCTAGTTTGGTTTGCTAATTGTGCTTTTTTAGGGTTCCGAACCTCAATCGGAAAAAACGGAACCCAGGATCACTTTGTTGTCCGTCCGTACGTCTGTCTGTCTGTCAAAACCCTTTATCTCGAGAACGCGTGGAGGTATCGAGCTAAAATTAACACCATATACTCAAGTCTACGGTCCCTGGAAGCTGTGAAAAAATTAAACGTCTACGTTAACGTGAAAAAAAGATATAGCCGTTTATGTCGCAAAAAACGTACATTTCGACACTCTCAAGGGAATCAAAATGGTAGGGTACCTACTAGTTTCCCGATGACCTAGAACTATGAAAGGCAAGTAATATCGTCACATACTATAAATACTTATAAAAATCTGAAAACTATACATTTGTAATAAAGTCATAAAAAATATAGTCCTTTTCAAACGTTACGTTTAGTTTGCACCATACATTGCGGCGCCATACATTTCAGCAAGCTTAACTCAACCAGGCCAATTAAGATGGGATAAGTGAAAGTTTGTACGGAACCCTCGGTGCGCGAGTCAGACTCGCACTTGGCCGGTTTTTATATAAGCTGGTAAAGATTTGTAACTGAGAGGCTGGCGTTTTGTAGTAACTACAATGTTCATTTTACATAAAAATTACATGTTATCGATACTACTCGATAAAATTGAAAACTTGTAACTCTGACACGGCCGGCAGATTTGTTCATCAAAACGCCAATTGAGTTTTTTTTCCAATTGCGCCCTATTTTGTGATACCGAAACAATTGACAATCAAATCGCGCGCCGAACCAAATCGCTTCGCACCGCCGAATCAGATTTCAGTTCGATTTAGGCTTTGAATGTGTATAAACAAGTTTGTTTTATTCGAAACTTGCCGATATTTTTTTAGTTGGTCGAAAAAGTTTACCGAATTAGTACCGTCGCGTCGATTGGATAACTGGCATCGGTTGATACGGCTGTTGTAAAATGTTCATAACCGTGCAAGTCCGTTTGGAAAAGATACGATTTTTTACGGAAACACCCGAGGGGGACACGTTTATCAAAACGCGTGACATATCGCCCACCCGCCCGTTCTCCGGACTGTCCGAATTTCCGGAAATTTTTAGTTGAAACAGTGGTAGATAACACCGGACAGTTGTCCGAATTAAAACCGCGCCCGGAGCGTCCTGGGAAAAATGCGGTATTACAGTAAATATCGCGGCAAACGCCCGGACAATTAGTGCCGTTTTTGCATTGGTATTACTCCCCTGTTGACCCAGTTAAAATATTGCTTTTATTCTACGTATATCATTCTGGATTTTTTGAGGCGTTTATACACAGTTTTGTCTGAATGTTTCAAAGAAGACTAATCATAATATCGTTTGTACTCATATTCATATGTTATATCTATGTTGGTTATTAATGAAAAAAAAGCAACTATGATTTTATTTTAATAAAACGAGATGTTCATGGTCTCGAAGGGAGTTCCCTCTGCAAGACAAAGAACGTAACATCAAGTTCGAAAGGTCGAGGTACCTAGCTAAATTGACGTTTTGAAAGTGATTATTCGCGCTTATAGTTTAAATCAATATTATTATGCAATAATTGAATAATAAAATATTTTACAATATTAATAATTCAATAATACTAAACAATAATTTAATCTTGCACATAATGCCTCTCTATCTAACAATATACGAAACTCGAAAAAGGAATGGAACCAACATGGTCATGGTCACAGTGTAGTTAGTAGTTTAGAATTTCATAAGGTACTCTTTATAACTGAGCTGTAATACCCTTAATGTCATACAAACAAAAAACAATTTACATATTACAGTAACAACTTATTGATAAAACGATTTAACTGTGTTTGTTGATCGTAAAGAAAAAACCTACGGAACTACGAAATAAAAATTGAAATAGATAAGGCCAACGTCCATTTTCACTAGAGAATTCACCGATGGAGAGTCCATTTGTTTCTCAGCTTCGTGGTTTTACCACTAATCTATACATAATGGCTATTTGTTAGAGAACAATTTGTTTACAAACGATTGGTCAGTCGACGTTTAATCTGGCTTAAGTATGTTTGACGTGGGCCAAGGAAAAAGCATACACTATGTTAAGAGATTATCTACTCATACATCAGACAATAGTGGACATACATAAAACATGAGACAATAGTGGACATACAAAAATGGAACTGTCAAATATATTATCCGCCGGGTCAAATATAATTGGACGCCACATTCTTATGGCTCCCCATATGTATATATTTATGTAACGAAAAACAAGTAAAAAAATAACAGAAATCAAAGCGATTTTGTCACACGATGAAGACATGGCACAGTAATATTATTAAAACTATCGTGAGACACCTTTAATACTTATAAAAACAGTTTAAACTCACGTAAAAATTTACAGAAATTGTCAGGAGTGGGCCTCGAGTGGGCATGGATAGCTGTCCCTGATGAAGAGCTCCATATGAGTTCGAAACATGTCGGGCCGTTCCTGACAAATTTTACGTAAGCGTAAACCGTTTCCCCAACGACGCCTTGCCATATCTCCAATATCTCTGAATGTATAACTGTATTATATCTATAAACGTAGCTATATTGAACATCGAATATACAATGTAAACATAAAAACTACTTAAAATTTAGAAGCCAAGCCTCACAATAAGATGTAAACTAGAAAAGGCATTACCCTCCTTTACTTCTGCATCCATCAATCCTGACGCATTCCAACCATAACACAGTTTCATCGCCTTGCATTGTAACTCGACTGAACCAACGTAACTTAACAGTCAAGTCAAGCAAAAACAACCCTTATCATATCCACAAAAGACCTCCGCCGATGACCAAGATAAATCGATATTCAGTAAACCTTTTACAATCCCCAATAATGAGTTAAAAACATCTGTTACTGTCGCCACATTTGGTTATCTTACCCGCTCTCAGACAACTATGGACTTTCAATTACATAACCCCACTTTTATGGCGAGATTACGTGAGTGAAGGAAAAGATTAAAAGGATTTACATTTTTAAATTAAAAGACTTTCATAAGTATGAGACATACGATAATTCTAGATGAAATAAAATCGGTACTTTACCGAAGATGGGACCTGACCTCTTTTGGGTTGAAGTGAGGCTATTGAAAAAATCGATCACCGGGCGATATCTCGGTGGTTTAGTGATAAGAGTGACTGACTATCGCAGGTCCCTTTGGAATAAAAATGTGCCTTTCAGGCTCGATTCGACTAAACTTACTCCGATGTAACGCTTACCTTCAGATAGTAATGTCAAAAACTATTAAGGTCTTTGATATTTATTAAAATACATAAACGGGTTTACTCACGTCGTAAGTAGAAGTCGAATATCGTTCGACAAGTCGACATGTTTCGAACCGGCACGCGATACATCATCACGTCTTTGATATTAGTATCCTAACTATATGACGCGTTATTATTTGAATAAAAAAGTCGTATTAGATTAAAATTAAATTAAAAACAGTCATATTAACTGATTTATAAAATACTAAAATGAGAGAGAGTTTCGAAATGTGATACAGGTAAATAAATGTGAGATTGAAATATCATGCCGTATGAAAGTCATTTAATTTTCTCTTTGCATAGGTACATACATAAAATTTCAAATTAATGTTCTTTGACGCAAATATTTCTGTTTTTTTTTAAATTACAAAATAATATGTAGTTTTTTGTTTGCAAAGGAATGCTTCTTTATTGACAGAGTAAAGTAAGTAACAATTTCATTGCATTTTTTTGAGACGCAAAATATGTCAATATATCCGTGATAAAAAGTAAAGATTTGCTTTACTTTATTGCAAACTTTGTATCCGTAAGTTGATATACCATCAAACTTAAACCAAAACTATGTTATATGATTCATGAATAAAACCTTGCGTATAGTCAATTAAAATCGTAGCGTTTACAGATCTATGATAAGATACTTTTTGTTTCATGTAACTTTAACTATCGTGTGAAACATAATTACAAGCACGTAACAGCTGTCAGGTTTGTTAAGCCATTAGTAATTTTTAACCGTTTTGTATCAATTTACTGTCGCTACAGATTGATTAAATGCCATGTCACTGTAGTCTGTGACAAAGCAAAAATGATTACAAGAACAAAGCTTTTAGATTATCGCGATGACATATTGTGATGTGTATCGTATTTTTCTAATAAAAATATAAGCTTACATTACCGTACACAGATGTGACATCTATTTGCTTTGATGCTTTCTATTATTTTAGTTGAATGAATTGAAATATATACTTTTATGGCCAGCAGGATAAAATATCGAAGTACGGATGCTATATTACTAACACCATTTTACTTTTGGCAACTAACTATAGTTGCATGATTGTAATATGTAAACCAAGCAGCACACAAATGCTGTATAAGATCTTTACAGCCTTACACAGCTAAAAAGTCGTATAAAGTCTGTATAAGCTCTTATGCAGCTTGTGTGCTACGTGGTAATGCCATCTTACAGTAAAACTAGTAATATAACATCTGTATTTTTCGATCTTATTATTCTACCCTGACTGACCTTCTTTTACGTATTTTGCGGCCTCATCACGCAATCATTCTTGGAACTTCCAGCCAAGACTTTAACGGCCTCGTTTACCACCCTTGTTACGTAATGTACTGTAATGTGACTGTTAAAGTCCTTGTTAAAGGATACTTTTTACCAGACTATTACGGAGCAAATGTTAGTACCATGTGTGACTTCTAAATATCACTATAATTGCATCATCGGAAAACACCTGTTTTACGTGTTTATCTTTTACCCCCGAGAATGTCCCAAATGTTCAAATTAAATTCCCCACAAACCTTATACCGCCACAGTCGGCAATTTTCAACCTTGCTTCTTTTACTATAAGCGTTTCAAAATGTCGCACAGTTACGATGATACTTATGCTGTTATTTCAAACGAATTTCAACCTTGGAACTTGCGATATACAGGGATGGCAAGTGAGTTAGCGAAGAGAGATGAAAGGTACAAGTTATACCATAATTAAGTTTCTATCCGGCGTGGTACCGGCAGTACACTTTGCGGAATTTCAGGGGCGGATATTATCAAATTCCAATCGCATGGTAATGACGTGATGTCAAATTTAAACGTTAGATAAACATGTAACCGATACTTAATCTTTATTTAACTGTCCTAGAAAATTATACTGATACTTTCTTCAGTTTTAAAGAAATGTAAAAAAAAAACAAACTGTCAAAACGTCACGAAATTAAGGAACTAGAATAGTTAATCGGTTTAATGATCAAATTATCTATTTAAAAAAGAATTGGTCATGATTATTTGGTTGTTGACCACTTGTTGACAGTACTTTAGTTTGGTTATTGGCTGTGCAAGCGCCAAGCATGTTTCAACTATATAGCTGTACGGTAAGCATCAAAAGTACTCGTAGTTGACAATTTTGCTATTTCCTAAAATAATCAGAAATTAACGAAAAATTAATTGAACAAAAAATAATAATAACAATTACATTTATAAAGATATTTGCATGAAACATGCTCGACAGATGAGATCATTTTGTCCGATACATTGTACAGATGAATAAGAAACAAAATCCGAAATTGAAAACTCGGCATCAAAATCACAATTTCTCAGTATTTGCTCCATTATCGCGTCCTGTTTACTCAGCACATAGCTACGTATGTCTCGAAAATAATCTCATTCGAGATTGCTTCCCTTAAACAGGGAGGAAAAAATAAGTTTACCCACACGGCATCATATTAAAGGCTAAACAGCTGCTATCCGGATAAGGTAAATATTGCCGTGCGCGTATTAACATAACGCCGCTTCTGTCGGCTGTCGCGCAAACAATCAGCTGTCTTCATTATTAGGATGATGTTAAAAAGTGGTATTAACGCTTTTAAACCACTTTTATAGATTTTTTAACATTGATTAAAACTATCACGATACCAGAGGCTGTTGTGAACGCAACGAAGCAAGGATAACAAATAATATGTATACAGTCTCGCCTTTATTAATGTATCAGAAAATATTTTTGAGAGGCTTGACTGTACTAGCATACACGTCAATCGCTGGTTAAGACCAATCAAACGCGCCCTAATTCTGTCTATTTCTGAGTTTCCAGAATTAACTTCTGGTTCCATCATCAAATGTCTTTTTATTCATCGATTGTCTATACTATTATAAAATTCTACAATTGTATTGAGTCAGTTTTCTATCTAAAAAGAATTAACAACATTTACATGTACGTGCGCGCTTTGCTAGCCGTATAGGGCCATCTGTTGCTGAAGATGGTAATTATTTGTTCGCTGATCACGTCACTGGACGACTGGACGGACGGATTTCTATCAATTTAGGTACAAGGATTGCTGGACATTCAAAGATATAGATAGGTAATACGCGGACTGTAAAATACTTTTACGCGGACGACGTTGCAGCAGATAATTTTCATTGATTTTACGCACTCGCACGAGGCATATCGTCTGGTGATGACCAAAACTAACTAAAATTTCTGTTTCCTTTTCAAAACCTCGTATCTAGTTTGTAGATTGACACTGAGATAAGAGCTTTATTTTAAGTAGTTATTTATTACTTAGCGAGTTTTGGTAGTCAACAGACGATATCGTTTTCTTAATTTTCATCACAAATATATATGCAATTTAAAGACGTTTAAAGCCGAAATTCACAACCGAACATTTGATCGACAAAATAAGCAGGCTTCTTAAAAAAGTGTTTCATTTCCACCCGCCTCGACGGCTGAGGAAATTGAAATCTCCGCCGCGACAGGTGATTGACGTCCACTCCGGCGCATGGCCGCTAATTTATTACCAACGTGTAGGCTTGACTGTCGATGTACCTCACTTTGCTCTATAAACATCTTACGGTACCTACCTACAATTAAGAATAAATAATAAGGGACAATCTTAGACAAATCGACCTAGTCCCAAATTAAGCAATACCTACTTATATTATGGGTACTATACGACGATATACATTATATATAAATACATAATATATAGATAACAACCATAACCCAGGAACAAATATTCGAGTTCATCACTCAAATATTAGTCCTTGCTGGGATTCGAACCCAGGACCGCCGGCTCAATAGGCAGCTGCACTACAGACTGCGCTTCCACGTCATCAACGAATATCACCAAAGTCTGATTTTACCCTATCATATGCTGCGTCGTATATCGTTGTCTATTCATATTCATATTAATATTCATTTATTCCCTATATCTAAGTTTTATAACCGGACATTTAACACAAGTTTATGAATTACAAGTAAAAGAATTTAAAAAATCTTAAAATAATCCCTCTCAAAACCCTGTGAAACTAAATCTTATTGAAACACAACCAGGTGTAACAAACACCCTCAGGATTGAACCTGTGCACCCTGTCCAAAAAGGTACTATTCTATAGAAAAAATCAGGTAGTTACGACGTTCTAAATAAGAAGGGTTCACCCCTAATCAAATCCCCCGTGAAAACTTAAGATGTATTTATGGGTGGCCACCGGCGATAAAGGGTGACACCCATCACTCCGCAATCTCCGCGTTGATCAATCACCATTTGGGAACCGATTTATTAAGTTTAAAGTGCGTAGATACGGTTGTAAAGGAATGGTACAGATTCTCATCTGTACTGATAATGTTACAGATATCTGTACCATTCATGTATTTTATATATATGTAGATATGGTAGTATTTAATAAGTATTATACATAAGTAACTGTGAAGAAATAACAAATAACTTTATGTTTTCATGTTCCACACCAACAAAATGTTACCTTAGATGGCTCTGCTGATATGTGAATGTATCAAAATGCTAATCCTATTGGTATCTTAATACCAACTTGACGAATGGACTATTAGATAATAAAAAGGAAATATAAACCTAATGTTTGTTATTAGTAAATATACCCAAAAATCATGAAGTACACATGAAAAGCCGAAAGGCATAGGTAAACTAGTTTCAAATAAATACGGCCAAAGAAATACTCGATATTTTTTTTTTATAATAGAAGACAAATAAAAAAACATTATATCAAAGGAAATGAAGACATAAATCAACATTCTATCAAGATAACTCCCAAGAGTCCTATATCAAAGCGCGGCAAGGGAACGCCGAGCTTCCGCTACCCGCCGATAGATGGCGCGCAGAGTCCCATCTCTTAACTAAACGTCGCTCGCGCACGCGTGCGTAACCAATGGCAGCCCATTCATTTCATATCACGTTCTCAATACTAAAATGGACTACGTCCGGAAATACATTCATTCGATTTTCAATCCTAATCAAATGACGTTACGGCGGAATATTTAGACGATGTTGTATACTGCGCGTTGTTATTTTTTTTTGTTCCCTCAGCCCAATTCCGTTTTTTATATCCGAGCATAATCGACAAAGGAGCCGTTTGGTTCCGAACTGAAGATGTTCCGTATAGAGAAAAAAAAAAAGTTTTACAGTTACACGATACTATTAAAGTTTTTGTATTGGAGAATAAAGACGTTGGTGCATTCGTAGATTGCGCGTGAAATTGGACAGGCGGCGCACATGTTTCTGATTCTCATGGCGTTAGCTAGTTTTTATGGTTTGGGCATTTGGTAAGGCTGTGTACAAAGGCATACTGGGGAAGGCAATCGAACTCTTCGGGAACTGAACAAATCATTGGTCATGACTTCAATAGGGCTTTTGGAGAGTATTTATACTATTCTACATCATCCTTATCGTCATATTTCTACAGTCTTAGTACGTCTTTTTGTATACGGGTCTTTTTTAACTACTTAATTGTATCTGAATTCAATGCGATTATACTTATCAATATATTTTTTTAAAGTAATCACACGAGTTTTAAGACTTTTAAATCTTGATTAAAAGTTAATCCAACTTAAAAGTCGACAGTATATTTGGACTTAATGTACTCCGTAAAATACCTTTCTCGCTTAAGCTCTCATCAATCAATACATTCTAAAAGCATAAGCCGTTCCGAATATGATAATAAGCCGCATAATCTATTCACCTCTCTATTGTTCTGGAAAATTGAAAAATAGTATCGTCCCACGCGGATATGTATTCATAGAATTTCGTAAAAATGTTTCCTTACACCCCTACTTGTCTAGTTACTACAGCTGTACCCTGAAATATTAATAAGTCCAAATGGTTTTACACCTGACAACTCCCAACGGACCAGTGTAAATTATTCCATTGTCCATTTCTTTAAACTGTCAATTTCCGAAATAACACGTACGAAGTGAAAAAGAATTGAGGATTCCCTAAACGCGACCCGCTTTTAAACGACCTATAATCGTTAGGGAAGAATGCAACTGTTTTAGAATTCGACGACGAATTCTTTGAGTCAACGAACTCTGAGGTGCCGGAACTCCTATTCTCATAATTTTAGATAATTCCTAATTATCTGAGTGATTGATGTGCTGTGAGGTTCGCTTGGTAATCCTACTCCCACTAGCTGCCAACCGATGTTACTACCCATATAATAACACGGCTCAAACTGCCTCATAATTACCAGTTATTAGCGCCACATACACTGCGTAATACTTAATTAGTCGTTCATTAAATTTACCGACAGAAGCTTTGGAATTGAATTATACAATCGGTTGACAACTGAAGACGATTTAAAACATGAAAGCCTTTAGTGAGCTAGACGATACACCCAATTATGTAGAATTTAATTAAACTTATCAATGCTTTCACGTAAATAGTTGGCACTTTGAATACCAATATTGAAAGACCGAACTATTTGAAAGCTGAAAATGAAAATGATGTACACGAAGCCCGGGATGACGTAACTAAAAACAAAATAAAAATTAAGATAGACGTCGGATCCTCAGCGTTTCACCGGCGAAATTGCAAAAGCTTGTTGGCAATGCCGCGGAATATATGGACATCAATCCGAAACACGGTGCTACGTAACTACACTAAAAGTGGCAGTTGGGAAAATTTATAACCAACAATACTCGCGTAAGGGAGTTTCGCAATAAAGTGTACAAAAAAGCCGTAAGCCAGACCTCGGGTCCTTTAAAACCAATTTGTCCCGAGTTTACGACCCCGGTTAACGCATCAAACAATGAGTGAAAGTATTGTGTTTTATGCTCTTTAAGTTTGATCGTTTACCTAACCATAACTCTTTTATTGGCCACCATAAAATTTGTATCCCATTTTAGAAAAACCCTCGACCGCATCGAATCCCTTAATTACAGGAGGTTCGGAAATAACGTAATATCAGGTTTAATGCACAATTATGATAGAAAGGAATACTTGGAGCATATGTTATAATGGCCGGGGCAATTAGGGTACTGTGTTTTTGTCCCTGGCGACATTGTGTTTCTGGGAAACTTTGTTTGTTCAAAACACGTGGGAGTTCCGTCGTGTTGTCTTTTCAGCGCCGTTTGGATGCATGTGTCGACCCCGGGTTAAATTAACCGGAAACTTAAGGGGAAATAGTTAAGATTCCGTGCAGGTCTGTTGCAGTCACTCAGAAAGTTAAGCATGCCACCCCTGTTTACGAAACGTTTAAAATAACCTGTCTCGAGGAATCGACCGGTACCGACGATGAAAAAACAAATGAAGTATTACTACGACGAGATGATTATTCAAATTTATGCTTAAGCGAGAGAAGGGTAACATTGAACCTTAGTTGCATTGTATCTCATCAGATACGACCACGACTTGACATAACAATACAAAACACGTTTGGGTTCCAGTGGCAAACAATATAATCGATATGGAATATCATTATGACACAATTCAATAACAAAGATCCGGTGATTCGGGATAAAATTCGAGGTTTGGTAAAAAAAAGGAGGCACGTATTGGATCGTAGAGATGTAAATTACGTAAAAACTGAATATAAACGCGTTTCGAGTATCTTTTGATAGTATAATGGGGGCGTGCGTGATCCGGACGGGGGCCGGCGGATCGCGCGGGTGGTCCGGCGGTCGCACTATTTAAATATTTCTTTTTATTATTTGCCAGCACTATTTGTTGATTAATGTTTGTTTAACACGAAGGTGTCGTACAACAAGGTGTGATTTGTTGGCCCTTTATAGGCTATCGATTTCAGTTTCATCGTTTTTCTACAAAAAAAATATCGAGCGGTGGTATTTTTAAAATTTATCGTGCAGGATCAATGTTTATCGATATTAATGGAGCCATTACAGTGCTCTTTGGTATGTTGTAGAGAAAAAAACTAGTATTTACATCTTTGACAATTCTTTGTAGATTGTTATGTACTCGTAGCGTGTAGGTATAAGCGTGTGATAAAGCATTATGAGGAAAAGACATAGGAAAAAAACGATTAGGTACTTCACAAATAACAGAAGTGTCCTTTGAACGGAATTCATCATTAGCTAATGTATTTACATTGAACATGCCTACGTCGTGTTTATCTCTTACAATTGTTCCATTCACTCCCTTTAAGTCTTAATTGAACAAATCATCGTCAATTTAACCGCGTGCGTTCAAGTTATCTCGAAATGAAATAAAGCTGTTTACGGTGCTCATTAGTGGTGCCTTATCTTCATTTTCAACGTTCCTGGGTGGTTTTACATGTTCATTCCAATAATTATGCGTATGTGACAATGATATTTAACATATCAATCCACGCCGATTGCCTTTAGAAACTAAAGATATTTTTAATGGCATTGGATTCAATCTGCAGAATTGTAACTTGGAACCGTAAATAGTTTTGATACATATCCGAACGATTCTGGGGCAACAGTCTAAAGCTACAAGGGGGTAGTTCAGGGGTTAAAAATCTGTGAGCTATCGATAGAACGCACTTTTATGAATTTTATAATAAGAAGACTGAAAATAACTCACTTCCAGATGAATTGATGCAAGCTCAAATTGAAGAACATTTAGTTGCACAAGTACAAAAATGTCACGGACTTCGAAAAGTCAATTTAGGAAGTCCACTCATAAATATGATTTTTTGCAGCATCAGAAACAATGCCCTAAGAAAAGGATTTTATAAATATAACACGATAATTTGTTAACGAAATGACAAATAACACAGAAAAGACTTCAAAAACACGCCTCTAATTGGAAGAAACCGAAGAGCTTCTAGTTAGCTACGGTGGAAGTGGAAGCGAAAGGAAGCACTTAATTGTCCTTTTTACGGGTGTTTCGTAACTTCATATTCTTATAATGAAACCAGTTGATATGGGGACAGTTTCAAAATAAATTAAATTAACACTTCTGACATTAACATCTATCCTTAAACATGCTTATTCAATTTATTTAAATGTAAAATCTAATTGGGTTTGCAAAATAAATAAAACTCCACAGGTTTGGGTAGTAAACTTACCTATTTATTTCTTTTTTATGAATTAATCGTGAACGGCATTGAAGTACCTAGTAAAACTCATTTTTGGAATTTACTCGCTGGCAAAGTGGGCAAACCCAAGGACTTGCATGCTATTAATAATAAAGTTATTGATTTGTCTATTCATTCAAATTGAACTTGTACAACTGAGTGATCGAACCTGAAACTTGTATTCAATTTTATCAAATCCATCTATTTTTTGTCCAGAGTTGAGGTAGCTACTTTGACTTTCATGAATGCATTACTGAATGTCTGAATTGAAGAATAAACAATTTGGAATTGGAATTTCAAAGTTAAATGGGATGTGCGACAGACGGCTATGAAACTTATGGCTGTGCAATGTATGATCGCTTATCTATTTACAATTCAATAAGTATCCAACATTATTTGAAGAGAAAAAAAAAATGTAGGAATATTAGTAGGTAAGTACCTAGGTACCTAATGAAAGTGTAGCGTGATCTGAGCATGTGGATTTTCTAAGATACTGTTTTTTCTCAAATTACTTTTTCCTACAAGGCCTACAAGCAAGAATCACTTCAAACTATGTTGTTATTTATGCAATAAAACTGAGGATAACACACAGCCAAAACTAATGTCCGAAAGCATGATTTTTTTGCATGACTTTCTTTACGAGACGAGATGACACTGGGATATCTTAAATAGGCACGGCCTATAATAAGGCTCCAGCAATTTTTAATGGAAATCCCAATACGAAACGCAGACTAAAAATGTCTGTAGCAAATCTTGCACTTTCATAGGCGGGTAGATTCTCGAAAACACCAAAATCTCCCAAGTCATCCCCAATCAAACCTGCCAAGTGTTGATGAGCAAGTGTGTGGAAGCACCCGTTTTCGTCAGTCGTTCCAATAAGACGTTGAAGGGAGCATTGTGTCGTGTCAGGTTCACTGACTCCGGTTATTGTGAGTCCGTCTTGACGGATTAAATTTCTTCGATCTGTATGATGGGTTGATTTGTGAGGTTGAGGTTTCTATTCGTTGCTTTTAAATGTACGTTCATTGAGAGCACTTCGGGCGTTTTGTTTGATTGGATTTCGTTTGTATTCTTATTCGATTCAGGTCTTTTTTCGTTTTTGTAAATGTTGTCACTATTTTCAGAAATATTGAATTCGTTGTTTTAATTTGTTTACTTTAATTATTTACTGAAACAATTACTCGTGTAACATTTTTTTGAGAAATGGTTATAATCCTATCATCTAAAGCAACATAGAAAAACGGTAGACTTCAATTTTAAACAGTGAGTACAACCGTAACAACTGTGCATTCTATTTAGTTCCATCTACGACCGCAAGACACTGCATTGTATTTTATTCCGTTTGTTTACTACAATAACTCACTCGAACGTAAACACAACCCGCAAGCGTTTCGGTTTCCGCATTAACCGTACTGCCGCAGAAATTCCATCAGCGCCGGCCGATAATCCCCGAAAAGACCAAATGCAAATGCACCCGCATAATTAACTCGCTATAGAAAATATTGACGCAACCACGGCCGCACGTGAAAAGCACCGCAGCGATTTACAATTTCCGCACCAAAATACAAACTTACGTTGATCGAAGAAACACCGATCCAGACCATTCATAACGCGGGGAACGGCCGCATAATGCACAACACTGTGGTTCACACACAATACGGCACACGAAACAAATCACAGTAACGTCCTCACTCGGTCACTGCACAACGTTAGGGCGGGTGCTGCTTGTACTGGCGTGGAGGGTTGAGGCGTGTTGCCGGTCCGGCGGTCGGCGCGCGACTGACTGCGCGCGGCGCCACGGGAGAGGGGGCGAGCGCGGGGGAGGGGGTGCGTGCGTTCGGAATCCACTTCCCACGTGCTCGCCACCCGTCCTCCTCTTACAGGACGGGTTAGCTTTTTAAAAGCATCGATATGAGTATCGTGCGCTCAACCTTGTTTATGCACCGCTAATAATAACATGCGAACTCAAAAGCGCATTTGTTTTGGTTTTTTTCGCTAAGTTGGGATGTTTGCTCGCGTTTCCGGTACGGTGCGCTGGACCATTTCCGGTCGGGAAGTTTTGGAACTCTTAGCTTCGACAATAAATCTAATAAATCGAGCTGAGAAGTTGGAGATGTTATTTTATCAAGTTACAAGTGCCTTACATGATATTTTCGCAACTTTTACAAGACATAACAGTAAATGACGTAAATGTCTATATTTATCATCAACTTAATCTAGTTTTGTCTTTTTTCCGAAAATACGCATTTATATATCAATAATACATATAATATATATACATAATATATGAATTTTCATTTAATCTTTGTTGCACTAATGAAAACCAAATCCTGCAAAAGGCGGACTTAATACCATTGGGCATTTTCTACCAGTCAACCATTGAATACATCACGCAAGGATTTTTTAAAGTGAACTTGTTGGGGGCTTGCTTGACCTTAACTTGAATCATGTACTCGATAGTTATGCAGATTGTAAGAAAATACACGTTGTGTAAATATACCAAAACTAGGGAAGTCTTGTTAAAAAAATACACTTACGATTCCTAGTTTTAAGAAATAATCCTAAAGAAAAGCAAGCCTCTATCTTAGAATAACATAGACATGTGGGATTCCGTTGGCCATAAGTCATATTTTTTTTCGTTAAACCCAAAATTATGTCAACTTTTATCCCTCATCATTAGTGTTTTGATATCTCTAATTCCAAAACGTATTACTTAAAATTCCTAGATAAAATAACAAAACGCTAATGCGTTCCCCGTACATCGACGGCGAGAAGCGGAAACGTAGTAAACGCCAAGGAAATACATTGGCGCTTACAGCATTTCTACTCCCGGCCGCAGATATATATTTAGGGTGGTCGTCCACCTTATCTGTTTGTCACTCATCGGCAGTTACTCTTACTCCTTTTACTTCTAAAGTTAGCAGTCCACTGACTCATGCCACCTCATGCGATGAAACGCGTTCATAATAAAAACCGGTCAAGTGCGAGTTGGACTCGCGCACCGAGGGTTCCGTAGAAACATTTTCCATCCTTAAGTGGTTAAGTTAAGTTTGCACCTGGTATGTAAAGCGCTCCATACAAATGAGGTGCAAAGTTAACGCAACCAATCCCTTTGTTGTATGGGAGCCCCCCTTTTAATATTTATTTTATTTTATTTTTAGTATTTGTTTTTATAGCGGCAGTAGAAATACATCATCAATTTCAACTGTCTAGCTATCACCGTTCTTGAGATACAGCCTGGTGACAGACGGACGGAAGGACGGACAGCGAAGTCTCAGTAATAGGGTCCCGTTTTTACCCTTTGGGTACGGAACCCTAAAAACCGGCCAAGTGCGTCTCGGACTCGCGCACGAAGAGTTCCATGCCATAAAATAATGTTTTTTTGATGCTATTTTACATAGAGAACTCCCATGAGTCTTAGACATATTAAAATATGCGAACCGATTCGAAGCATGTCGAACAATTTCCGACTCCTACGACGTGAGTAAACCGTTTCAACATCTAGATATTTTAAAACGTTACCACAGTTTATTTTTAAATAAACAAAAAAAAACATAAGTATTTACAATATACGAATGATAAGTGCTAAAAGAGTTGATAAATACATATTGATATTTTAATACGTTATTTTGTATAGAGATTGAATGGATCCCCTAGAAATGTTAACTTTTTTATGTTTATTAGGTACTTACTTGTTGTTAAAGTGCGTATAATGCAAATTATTGTAAGCTTTCAAGTCTCTGCCTGTTACGGTTCAAAAGATACAGTCTTGTGTCTGTAACAGACAAACAGTTCAGTCCAATTGGCACCCTTTGGAGTTTGGATGCGGAACCATAAAACAAATGATTGATGAATTCATATCGGACTAATTGCTTTTTAAAGTTTTTCTACGAAATGCGATGTTCATGGAAATGCGTGCTAGGCAAAAAAACGTTAGTTCGATAATTTTGTTTGATATTTGAAAATCTGTCATATTCGTCTGTTTGTATTTATTTCATACTAGCTGCACCGCGCGGTGTTACCCACTCATGGCGCGCGAACACTAAATTTATTTGGGACAAAAAATAGCCTATATTTTAATCCAGGGTGTCAGCTACACAACGCTATGCATAATTTATCAAAATTGGTCCAGTCCTTTGAGCGTGAGAAAGTAGCAAACATACACATATACACAGTCACAAACTTTCGCCTTTATAATATTAGTGATTAGGTATGACATGACGTTGAAAACGTTATTCCGGTACAACAGAGGCATGGATTCGGTTCCTACTTTGACACGGACTACACTTCAATAAATCGCGTTTAATATGTCTTTATAGCTATGGTACCTATCCCTATTTAACCTCTGAGATACAGGCAATAGCCTAGTCCAGGGGCCGCAATCTGCGACTACTAATTATGACACTTTTGTACAAACCCTGCATTCGTTAATGTACAATAAAGATTTTTATTATTATATTATTATTATCTTTTGGATTGGGAAGCGGTGGTAGCCTAGTGGTTAGGGCATGCGACTTTCAATACGGAGGTCGCGGGTTCGAACCCGGCCCGTACCAATGAGTTTTTCGGAACTTATATGTACTTACGGAATGTCATTTGATATTTACCACTCGCTTTTCGGTGAAGGAAAACATCGTGAGGAAACCGCCTAAGCCCAATAAGGCCTAGTTTCCCCTCTGGGTTGGAAGGTCAGATGGCAGTCGCTTGCGTAAAAACTAGTGCCTACGCCAAATCTTGGGATTTAGGTAGCCGACCCCGATTGAGAATTCATTCTCTACAAAAGGGACAAAGGCTAGGAGGATGATGATATTATTATTATCTTTGAAGAAGCAATATTCTATTGCAATAACGTTAACTTTAGCATACGGGTGATTAACTAAAGTCATGGAATTTTTTTTTTACCCGACAACGGAGAACGAAAATATATGCATCAGACTATTCGACTCTGATGATACAGTTATAACATAATCACATCAGAACTGTACCAAAAGTATATTTGAATAGACTTAACAAAGCGTGTCAAACAAAAACTATCTAATCTAATTTTAAAATATGGCTTCCATCAGGTTAATGATGATTTCGCCAATTTCAAGTTTCGTCTCGTTTCAAATTTCAAGTCTCGTAGAGCATGCCGTTGTTCGGTGAGGTTTTGCTTTTTGTAAAGTGATAGCGATTTACAAAAAACCACGCGGACTACCGGGCCTTGACCCAGGAAGGGCTATGAACGCTTCAAGTTGAATTCTTCATTAGCTATTCACTCATACGTTAGATCACTGCACAATACGCTATCAATACTACACATTGAACAACAAAAATGAATAAATAATGAACAACGCAACTTAAACGCATGCGGCCATCTTAAGTCACAAACCGGAAGCCCAAAAACTATTAATTAAGTTTCCAGTTTTTTTTTTTTTTTGGCAATTATAATTACAGAAGATAAAAACGGGCATCTCAGGCGGATACAAATTAAGGCCGCTCTTGGCTCTTGATTGCACAAAAAAAGCCTGTGAGTTATTACACATATATTCCACATTCAGACATGACAGTTTGTTAAAGATTAAGGTTATGCGTTTGAGGTTACCCTATTGCGGAGAATGCGTTGTCTCGCGGTGTTATGGTGTTAATAGCCGTTTTATCAGCCCCCGCGGCGATGCCACGTTTTTAAACCATTTTGACGTTTTTGCAAAACGCTTCTCACTTTTGTTTTTTGTGCGTTTTGAGTGACGGTAAAACGCGTTTGAATGCGAGTATATAGATAAATAAATACTTAAGAGGCCTTATTCCTTTTAAAATGCTGATTGTTTAGACATTTTTCTCTATGATCAAACATGTTTCTTAACATATTATTGATGTTACTACCTAGAACAGGGCTATTGTGATTTATTGGTATATATTTGAAACCTACAGTTTGAAATTTTCATTGATAATTTTTGATTCAATAACTACTCGAAATTGACAAAATTCACGCGGAAAATTAGTTTTTTTCAACTTATTTTCGACTGCACGCAATGAAAGCATGAAATAGCTATGTTACTACCTAGAACTCGGGGAAAAGTATTATTCACTTCAAAAATTTGGTTAAAATTATCAATATATTTGTCGTAATATGAAAAAAAAAAATTTTTAAAAGGAATAAGGCCTCTTAAATACATAAAACCTGTGTTCGTATTTATAATACAAATATTTGCCCTTGTGCCGGGATTCGAATTTGTTATTAAAGTAGATTTTTTTAAACAATTACAATTTTTTTTTTTTTTTCAATATGGTGGAGACGCAGGGGTTGAAAACGTAAATTAATATAAATTCCATTTCTCGTAAGATCTAAAATTTCGAGCTTTAAAATTTCGAGAAACTGAAACGACAAAAAAATGTAATATTGCTTAATAAACTTAATCGCAAAACATTCGAACATACGAACATCCCGACATACGTAAGAATTTTAAGCCAAGCTAAAATATACGCTTCGCTGGCTCGGCCAAATATGTTTTTCTTTATATTCCCGCATTCATTCATATTCACTCTCTCATATTTAGATCGACGTTGCTACAAAAATATTGACCTCATTAACTAATTATATTCTATTCATAAAGTGGCAACATTACCCAAAATGCACTCACACCCTTTATGCAATTTACATGTCGTTTTAATTTATTTAGACGCCGCCACCGCCGGCCTAACGACAAAAACAAACTTTCTTATAATTATGTTATTCGAAGACATTTATTTAAAGCGCTCCTGCCTGCACCACTACGCGCTGTTAGGATTCCGGCGTGTTCCACTTAACGCCGGGAAAATACTAGCAAAAACAAAAAAAAAACAGCCAAGTGACAAAAAACACTTATCCCATCCCATCCCATATTAACTGGCCGGGTTGAGTTAACTTTGCACCTGGTATGGCGCCGGATACAAATGAGGTGCAAAGTTAACGCAACCGATCACGTTTGTTGTAAGGGAGCCCCTTTAAAAAAAATATTGTGTTTTTTAGTATGTGTTGTTATAGCGGCAACAGAAATACATCATCTGTGAAAATTTCAACTTCACGGTTCATGAAACACAACCTGGTGACAGACGGACCGACAGACAGACGGACGGACAGCGGAGTCTTAGTAAAATGGTCCCGTTTTTTACTCTTTGGGTAGGGAACCCTAAAAAATGGGACGCGGATGCGAGTCCCTTTGCGACATTGACGTCATGTTTGACGCACTATAATCCCGGCAAGGGAAAATATTTCAGTACACAACTCTCTTGTTTTACTTTTGTCATCAAAATAAATAAAAAATAACTTGTTTAAAATTCTCACTCAAGAACTGTTTTTACGCACTTTGAGGTTTTATATTTTGTTTATTATAATAAACAAAATATAATGTTTATTATAATAAACAATAATATATTTATATGACAATTTTGAATAAATCTCGTACTAGCCTCAAATATGCCTCAAGCGCAAATACCTAGGTGTATACGCAAGCATCATTCAAAATATATACACTCAATTAATATACAAAATAAAGCCGCAAGCCCTTACCGCGGTCCAATTAGGAAGGCACCAAGAGGAGCGAGCCCGACGAGTGTAAAACACATTAGAGCGTCGAAATAATCTTATAAACAAACAGACGACACGTTCTCACGCGGGAAGACCCTATTTTTAATCGAATTACCCTTTCAACCACTCCATTATAACCCTTATGACTAAGCCTTAAGAATTAAGATGCGTTAGTATGTGAATTTGGCCTTTGAGGTTATTAATTTTTCAAGTTGAAAGTTTGTTGTCGATTCTGAGATGAATCTGCATAATGAGTGTTGTTCATGTTGTAGATTTGGCGGAATGCTGCTTAATAAAGAGGTTTCAGTACTTTTTACACTTAAAGGACAAAGGTTATTATGTTCATTTTGCGGAGGTGGATGTGTTAGGTGACAAGATGAGCACTTTCCTAAGACGGGTAATGCAGTTTCTTAACAATTGCACTATATAACATAAAATTACATTCGTTTAGTTTAGATTATTTTAATTGGACAAGCATGTTTAATGTTGTATCAGGTTTTTATTTGTATAACTTACGACGATTTCAGTTTTTATTTAATTTTAATGTTTGATTTGATTTTGACATGTATTGATTTTTTGTTTGTGTTCTGATAATTATTATTTTTAATTCTTATTATTTTTCTTATAATTATTATTTAAATCGTATTATTTTTGTTTTTGTTTCAGTACTTTTAGTGTTAAAAGTACTGAAACCTCTTTATTAAGCTCGTTGTGACTGTGGTATAATCGCTTAAGGCACAATGAGTATGTTATACTCCATTAAGGGACAATTTGACTATGGGGACTGGACGATAATATAAATGCACGTCAAGCATAACAGTGACACGCGAATCATTGTCGCTCGACAAAATACTATCTGTCACTCTCATTTCAATACCGTGTGAGCAAGACAGGTGACACTGTCACGGCAAGATATGCTAGCCCTGCTGTGATATATATAAGATGAATACAAAATAGTAAGTACAAACAAATACCTATTCGGGCGCATCACAAATATATAGCTCTTGCCGGGATTCGAACCCAGGATCGATAAATTCGTAAGCAGCTGCACTACCATTGAGCCATCCGCATCCTCATTATTGTGAAGAGACGAAAGTAAACAATCAATAAAACTACAATATGTATAACTAAACTATTTCATAGACACATATAAAAAGGTAAGATGGGGTCATCATCATCATCATCATCATCATCATCATCAGCTAAAAGACGTCCACTGTTGGACATAGGCCTCCCCCAGAGAACGCCACCATGACCGGTCTTGCGGCCGCATCCAGCGGACTCCAGCGAAGTAACGAAAATTAATGGAATAACAAGTAGATTAAATGCCTAACTTTGTATTTAGACGCAAATCATGGTAATCTATGTGAAAAAAGGACAAATTTAAAAACCCATAAATCAACCTCACTTCCTCGTTTAAAATATGAGTAAAAACTACCATTTTTTTTTCTATGCCTACTAAATATTCAATTTCATCACTTTACGAACAAACGATTTTTACCATACCATGAACATGGTGCTAAGTGTAGGCGACGTAACTTTTAACCTGTAACACGATGCACTTCGTCCAGACTGCCGTCGTAACTTGCTGGCGGGGGTGTACTTTACGCGGCTACTAAAACCGTACGGCCGCGTTTTACCCCACAATCCGAAATGCCCCATGATTCTTTGCCGCACTATTGCGCATAAGCTTTTTTGGTTCTGAGCGGCTGCGTCGATGGTTTATATCCACTGGATTTTAAGCTTTAGTACAAATTTAGGAGTTATAAAATATATCGATTGATTTTTATGAAACTTATGCTGTTTTCTGTGTGGGGTAAAACTCTCCCAAGCAAAAAGGAATCATTTACGTTGTAGAGCATATAAATTCATTTCATTGCACGTTAACGTGACGTTGCGACCACATTTAGGTTAAAAAACTTAAAAACTGTATTTTAAAACCTTATTTTTTATGATAATTGTTTAAGTGAGCGAAGCATCTTGCCAAAACTTCTGTCGTATATCCGGATCCGGATGTTCGGATTTCTGGCGGTTCTCACCTACAGGTCGCATTTCTCAACCAATTCTCATGAAATTTTGTGAGTAGGTTCGATGAGTGTATAGAATTTGTATGTCGAGTCAGCTATTCAAAATTTTCAAAAAGTGCGGAGATATGGAGGTTGAAAAGGAAAAAAAAAACAAATTATCTGCTATTTTAAAACAATCTTGTGAGATCTACAGCTCACAGAACCCCTAGTAATCACACTAATATTATAAATGTGTGTGTTTATGTGTATGTTTGTTACTTCTTCACGCTCAAACGGCTGCACCAATTTTAAAATTTGGTATGGTCGTAGCTGACTCCTTGGATTATCACATAGGCTACTTTTTATCCCTAAAACTTGTAGTGTTCCCGCCGGATGAGCGGGTAGCAACGTGCGGCGCAGCCAGTGATAGTAAAAAATACGTACGAGTAGTAAACCGATGCTGGAATCTGCAGTAAATAAATGCACATTCGATATCCATAACGAAATGCCCATTAAACTCTGCTCCGCTGATATTTAACCGCGTCAGAGTCCGCAGTCCCATCAGATCGATGGTCTAATCACATTAGAGCAGGATCTCCTGGGGGCGGAATTAAGTTATTGTCGAGTTTATTGCACTAATGTGTGGGGTTGTCATGCGCGCGTTTAGCATCGGTTAACGGACGATTGGGGTTGCTATAGTCCAGTATTACTACGATTTGGACTTGACTAAACTTCTTTTTATGAATCAAGCCGGTCTTGAAACGAATGGTGTAAAAAAAACGTAGTGTAGACTGGGGGTTACTTTAGAAAAAATTGGGGGTACTTTGATAGATTTCAAATGTTTATAAAATTTAAATATTCATAGCTCGATTTAGCAATAGTATTTTATGCAATCGTTGCACAATGGAGGTTCTTAAAGTCGAGTACCGCGTTTAGGTCACGAGGCTTGACGAGTGGCCTATGTAAGGTACGAGACTTTAAGACCTAATTGTGTAACTATTGCATACAATACTTTTTATACGAGCAAAGCTCAGAAAATCATTTTCTACTTTAATAGTCATTCTCCAATATGATTTTTTATTTTTGATGTAACCTTTTTCGTTCAACTAAAACTGACCTATAAAAAAAAGCATGATCGCGATGGCCATGGCGGGTGCCTCGTGATTGGTGATTTTTTTTGACAAGTAATTTTAACCAATCAGTGAGCATCAAATATGCTTATGTTCTCTTTTTGAAATTATTAGAGTTGTGTAGAGAGATGTCTTATGAATATTAAAGTTCTGTAGCGGGTACCATAGAGTATAGAATTCTGTTACAGGATTAAAAAGTGCGTTATTGTGATTTTGTCTGTGAAATTATAATTTACAGATTAAAGTCTGCGAGTATAAAAATGAAGTAAAAGGTTAAGTAATTTATGGAGGGTACTTCATTGCCACAGATATGGTAAAAAAAGGTCATGGCGTAAAAAAATCCAAAGTAGCACCTTCATTTTAGAGTCACATGTTATTTTGTTTAAAACATATATCCTAGTAATAAGGCAGTCTGGGAGTTTTCTTCCAGCAGTTCCTTCTCCTCAGCAACCCTAATAGTGAACCGCTGGTACATATTTTAAAATAAAGAAATTCTTTTGGCACAATGTGTAACCGTATTTCTGCATTAGGCCCATATAGCAAAGTATGTAAAATTGTTAGAGAGAGGCCGGGAATCGAACATGTTACCTCTGGATTACCGGTCCAGTGTGTTAAACTTTCCACCACCGCTTCCACCAGGTTACGCATTTAAATTTTTCTTTAAGCTTTGATCATTGTATTGGAAGAGATCGCTTTTTAGCGATAAGACCGCCTGTTGTTACCTACTGATTTGTTTTTTTGCAATTTATTTGTGTAATCTTTATTTATATTTAGTGGTGCACAATAAAGAGTATTATTATTATTGTATCAATGGTTTAATATAAAAAATTGGGCAAGTGAGAGTCCGACTCGCGGATGAAGGGTTCTGTACCATAATCTATAACAAGTTTGTTGTATGGGAGCCCCCCTTAAATAATTATTTTATTTTATTTTTAGTATTTCTTGTTATAGAGGCAATATAAATACATCATCTGTGAAAATTTCAACTGTCGGACGGACGGACGGACAGCTAAGTCTCAGTAATAGGGTCCCGTTTTTACCCTTTGGGATGAGACATTACATGTTTCATAAATTTATATTCTTGTACTTTAACCTAAAATACAAGTTTGTATTTACATACCTACCCACATAAAATTCAAAATACTTTAAATAGCCATTAATTACAAGCCTACGTAAATTCTTAACTATAATTATTATCATTGCAACTTCAGATGTCAAGAATCAATACCATTATTTACATTACTGCTAATTTTATTTCCAATGTCTGAATCGACCGCCAATCGCATTACACAGAGATGCATCGTCACAATTGCGACGTAATCTGCCGTGACGCAAGCGTCACAGCCCCGTGACGCCAATTACGTCACGAAGCGGTCAAAAATGCAATTAATTTTTGGAACGTTTGTGTTTTGATACGGCGTATGAATAATAAAAAAAACTGGCTATGTGGGAATCATGAAGAGTTCCAAATAAAGTGACTTATATACCTAATTATTTTTTATGTAATTTTCACTTAGGTACTTATTTACTTATATCCGTTTATTGTTAGTTTATAACCAACTTTTAAAAACGGAGCATGTCCTCAGGTTGTCGAGGATTTTTGTATTTTTTTCATCAACGGTTAAATACAATAAGTTATCATATCATCGGAAAAACATCCATTGTTGGACAAAAGTCACCCCCAAGGTTCTCCATATCGATCGCTCATGTGTTGTCATCCTGATCAGATCGTTGGTCCACATACTGACCTGGTTAGTTGGATTAATATACATATTTAATCAATATAATTTACGGAAACTTGCAAGCAGTCAGATTAGTCTAACGAATAAAAATGGGGCTTTATTTGCGCCAACAATTGCAGATTTTCCAGTATTCATAATGTAATCAATAAAATATGCATGGCAACCCCGAACAGTTACGTCACTCGCACTCAGAACCCCGCGCGGCGCGCACGTCACTCGCACCCGAAAATTTAAAATAAGAATGCAACAGATTTTATTTCGTCGCCACTTTTATTATGTGTACGGCGTGGCGGTGACGTCGCCTTGATTGTATTGCCGGTTGTAAAATTCAGATTGTGCTATCGTATTTTAGAAGACGTCAATGTTGTGACGGTGCAGTCACAGAAGTTTATTGGATTTCATTGATTTTGTCGGGGAAATGTTCTAGGCGGTGGGTCTTGGAAATGTAGACTGGAAGTTTAAGATTGATTAATTCAAGTTTTTACTCGGACGTTTCATAAAAAAAAGTACACACGAGTAATTAGTATGATTGATGTATGAACTATTCAATAAATACTCACTCTAAACGGCTTGATTTCTTAATTCATACCTGTAACAAGTAATACTTTATTAATATCATATATCACAATGCATACTTTAATATTATGTGGGAACTATTAAACCATTGGTACGAAGATGAAAGCTCAAAGAAGAAACGAAATGCGTTCCCTAGTGGAAGAGACTGGGAATCGAACCCGGTACCTCTGGATTACCGGTCCAACGTTAACCTCTCCGCCACCCTAACGCCAGATTACCTTTCGAAGTTTTCCTTCTGCTTGGTGCGTCGATCTTTGCATTGTTTATTTGAAAGGCTTTAGACCTTGTGCTTTGATCGTTTTATCATTAGTTCAATATGAAAAATGTGGTGAACTACCCATATTAAAAATAACGAGAAATTACGTTTCATAAATATACAACTTTTACACTTCGCACAAATAATCGTATTTAAATCACAACTAAATAACAGTTCCAGCACTCATAACACAAATCTCCCGGTATAACTCCGATGGCGAAATAACTAATTTTTCCTCCAATAACAAATCGAGTTAACTTCGATAAACCTCCATTTAACCAAGTGGGAACTAAAAGTCATTAAAATTATCGCCCAACTTGCTGGGGCCGAGTTGCCTCGCAGTTTGGCCCACTTCACAGTATCATTACTTCGAATCTTTGAAAGGGTTTTCTTTTGTCAGATCATAATGAATATAGTTATTTTGTAAGATCTGAAACTTGTAGTTTGTGGTATGGATACAAAGAGCGACAGCGCAGTGTTCGATTGGCCGCCGCCGCGACTGTTCGGCGCTCCTGGTGTACTAGTTATCAAGACCATCTGCTAAATAAATACATCCTGGGAACGAGCACCAACTTGTAATGTATGCTAAGCCCTAAACTAAAAGTACAGGTCCTTCGCCTCTTCACACTCGACTCCAAATTCCACTCCTACAACGAAGCTCTAAGAAAACCCTACAACAATTACCTAGCCTTCCAGGGACTACCACACAACCTTCCAGGGACTACATCTAAACAAACCTAAATATGAAAGGATCTTTATACAGTTGAGCTGAACATTTCTTAATACTAATGGCCAAAAAGTGATCGGTTTAACCGTTGTGAACGTCTAGATGACAGGAACCCACGTTGAAGTAGTAACTCAAGCTCTTTTAAGAGAAATCTAACCGTGATGTGTCGCCTAGCGCTTCCGTACCCATATACTGTGCTATGCTACCATGTATTACCAAATAAATGTGTATTCTCTTACTTATTTAATGCAAGCTTCTCCTATCCTACTGCTACCTTGATTCTTTGTACTAAATTAAATTTTTAACTTAACTTAATGCTATCTATCCTCAAAATATAAACTGTTACTTCCTATGTGGCTAGCCACCAAAAATATCCACAGTTCCTATAGCAAATTCAATATGGAATATTATAGATACTCTTATAAAAATTATTTAATTCTATATGAAATATCAAATTCATTCAGTCCACAGTCAGATATAGTTGAAATAGGTTTCATTAGGTAACAATAAAAATCAATATGTGAATCAACCCAAACATTATTAAGATTCCGAAATGAAGGGTAATTTAGTTTTTTAAAATTGCATGTTCTTACTCCAGAATGATTAGAAAACATATGTCTATGTACAATATGAAACTACACTTCATTACCAATCTATAAACAGGTGAAAGTTACAGGATCTATGAGATTTTATTATGAATTTAATTAATCTTAAGTTTTCATATTTGACAATATTGAATAATTTTTGTCATTACACCTTAATCTGAGAAGATGGTATACATCCCTTAAATAAACTATAGTAGAACCATCTGAAGTGGATTCTAGACCTAAGCAATAAATAGGAAGTCGTTATAGTCTTCACAATTAAGACCTAGTAAAACCTAGATTGTAGTAGGATGAAGAAGGTAACTTTAAGGTGTATAAAAAAATATATTTTTTTTTTTAGAAAATCGCCAACCCTTCTAAGTGTGTGAAGGAGTAATACTGTATGCCTTAGCTATCTATTCTATTTTGGCAAAGCTAATTAAGACATACAGCACAGGGATGGACGGACCTTCACGCCTGGCTAATAGCTGATTAAACCACTGTGGGATCTCATCACATCTATGCATGACGTCCTAGCCTTCGGCATAGTGTCAAGGATCCATCTTTTAGGGAAGCCTCTTGGCGCAAGCTTCTTAAGTTAACTACACAAGGCCTACGCTAGGTTAAGCTACCTGCCTAACCCTACAACTTGCTGAATATATGTAATGATTGTAAAACTGATAATTCAGAAAAAATGAAGTTATAATTGTATTTGTAAGAAGTCTAATACACTACTCTTCCCTAGTAGGTATGAACCCTTCTAATGAGTTCTAGAACTTGGTTTTCGTTTGACCATACTCATAAATGTAGCATACCCTTGAAATCATGAAGGCTATTGTGCCGATCGGAGTATCTTTCAACTCTCGAATGACTGATTTTGAAAAAGGAAATTACTCTCAACCCTTGTGATATAAATTACTTTAGTTCTGAGATCTGTGATGTAAATACGAGGACGAATAACTTTCATTATTGCTATCCATAAGTCCCCGGCTTTTCTTTTAGCAATTTACACTTCAGATACTCCACATCCAGTCTTAGGAATGCTTTGTAGTACTATACAACAATCCACAATTTCCTTATCAAATTATAACAAAGTTTAAACTATTTCTGTTCATTGAGAAAGCGAATATCTACAGCTAATTGGCTCAACTTTACTTCAGTGATTCCATTCTATCACTTAAGCTATATCAAGGTACATTGCTTCAACACATAATCGGTAAATTTTAATTAATTATTTCTATAATTAATGTTGGTAAGTTAAAGGTGTTAAATATCTGGATGACCTAAATACCAGATTCCCTATTCCCAATCTTTACAAACCGCTACAAGACTGCTTTTCCCCTACTAACTTCCCCGGGTCATAACCACTTAAGAAAATAATAGTTCAACCTCTTAACCACTATACCTAACAAGGTTAAAATAATTTGAATAGATGTTATGTTAGTTAATGATGAATGGCCGATTGCTCGGAAGATAAAGAACCCCGTATTAATATTTCTACTGGAGTGTACCTATCCCCATACCCCCGTTCCTTAGCTAATACAAAGAACACTAGAGACCTGGGTCTCACATTTATATTTAAACGTGTATGGGCCTAGCTAAACTGAACTGTAAGTTCGGGTGATTAGCCCGAAGAAGTGACTATCATCGGTGTATTTGAGCCCCCCCCACGCGGCTGATGAGACGCCGGAAGCATGGAGTAGCTCGCCCTAATATGCGTATATAAAGCAGACATATAAATATATTAGTATATGAGACCGAGCATGGAGGTCCATTTGGCTTCGGCAAGCGCGGAAAGGCCCGCATGTCCAACACGTGTGGTCCTTGCTTCCACCAAACAAAACTATCCACATTCGTAGGCTATTCACTGCACTTATATATGGCTAGTGCCCGAGCCGCCTAACTCGGGTAAAACTAGAAGAGTCTGAAAGATATTCGTTTAACAGCCGCAAGGTTAAATATCTTTCACCTGGCAACCATGTACCAAAACACTATTTCTGGCATGTGACTAGGCTTAATAGCCTTAAAGCAACAACCCCACTAATTTCAATAGGTAATTATAGTTCAAGAAACAAACAAAAACCCGACAGAAATTCCCCTTAGAATTAATTTTAATACCTTAACTGCCAGAAAGTAATGTTACTCCGACGGAGTTCCAAACAAAAAGAAATCCCCTTCTACTAAGCCCTTGCCTATTTATAACCAATAGCTCGAGACATTCGACAGCTTCGACAGCTTCGACAGCTTCAACAGCTTCGACAGCTTTGACAGCTTCAACAGCTTCGACAGCTTCGACAGCTTCGACAGCTTCGGGACACTCGGGACACTCCCGACACGTCACGTGACGTAGCCCCCGCCCTCTAAGCGTTGTATATGTGATTTTGATTTCTTATTTAGTCTAAATAAAGCTCAATTCTTCTGTTGGTAATTTTTGTGAATAGTAATTTGCTATTTTAAAAAGGTAGGCTGTTTAGTCATTGTAATGTCTTTCTTCCCGCTTCCGTAACCATTCATACTGCTACTCCTATTAAGCATTTGTATTGCATATACCTATCAAATGATAATTTTAGTATTAGCTTGATGACGTATGATGCTAATATGCCTGAAATTTGATGATGATAATGATGATGTGAGTATCACGATGATGATATATGATTATATGATGGCGGGCACATGACGAGATCATGCGAATCGCCACAATCGCCCCCCTGCGAAAGTTTGAAGTGGATTGACATCGTCAAATAACGTAGAACTTCGCATTCCCTTATTAAATTGTAAAACAATAAAAAAAAAATATATATATATATATATATATATATATATAAGACAAATTATTCTTAAAACAAATATTTTGTGATAATCTTGGATATTCTAAATCCGTCAGTATTCGTACCCTTGAGTGTGTGTGTATTTAAACCAATACTTGGAAAGTCACACGTGTATTAAATCAGAATTCAAACCATAGAATAATATCATTGAATCGTGAATATATTTCTCCAAATCTTGACCACATCGTAAGAAGTGTTTGGTTGTGAGTCAAACAAGCCCTATTAGCTCGGTTTTGCCTAAACACCTCAAACTTGACCTGCCCATTGCTCAGCCTCATTTGCGAATTCACATTGTACGAATTCTTCGATGAATCGACAAAAATCTCCTCAGACAACATAGCAAGATCTTTGGTATAGATACTGAATATTCATCCTTACTTCAATTCAATAACTGATTCCGATTTCAAATTCTTCTCCAAAATCACATGCTACTCTCCTTTCTCGGTGTGTGTATCACATCAAGAATAAACAAGCCAATTTCAGCTCTATAATCATACAAATGTGTTTTTTTTTTTTTTCGTTCTTGTAAGACTATAGACTTACTAGTCGAATTGTGAAAAAAAAATGTTTCATTTCAAAATTATGCTAAATAATACTATTATACCAGAGGTTCATACAAATATACCAATTTAGTTTTATCCTGCCTTTACGGACAAACCAGAACACAATTCTTCTTCTTTAAAATATACAGTTGGCCAATCTAATCGTTGACATGGGTGTGTGTGAAACCTGCACATTTCTGCTCGTGCTCGTAGAAGGTTAGCCCGCAGGCACTGTAGAGTATTGTTTCGCACAAACTACCGCACATCGGTCTTAAATCGAAACTTCGATTTACTAAGCCTAACTTCTAAGTATGTGCAAACCAATTGATGTCTTTAGAAAATACTCCCGTTCGTACCTCTAAAGATAGAAGACCCCCCCGTTTTCGGATTCGAATACTTTCGAACGTAGCTTGAATACATACAGACAACATCCAACTCAAAAAGTCCACTCATTCTCCCTCTCATACATCGCGCTACAGGCTCCTACATTCATGTTTCCGCATCGACTTAGTCAGAAGAACACCATCCATTTTGTATTCAAAATCCATACTACTTTACCTTCCTATAATATCCCAAGTTCCCCTTTACTTCTTTTATTAAAATCAAAATAAAGATTTTCTCTAATAAAATTAATAAAATTGTCCATCCACTTCACTCATTTCGTATTTTTGTTATACTCTAATAAAACTCGTAATTACTTTCCACACCTGGTTCAATTCACCTCTAACTACCCTTTTGAAAATTATCGAATTTCAATTTATAAAAAAAAAACCTCAAAATACGTATTAATGGAATCGAACCATTACGTAATCATCCATGTAACTTATCAAATGTATACTTATTAAAGAACCTTAAAATACGTATTAATGGAATCGAACCATTACGCAAATCATTCGATGAAATATACTACTAGCGACCTCTAGTGAAATTTGCGTACACACATTCGAACCTTAACTTACAATACTTATACTGCGGTACGACTTTATTTATACTATGACATCACTATTGCCTTTTAAAACAAATCGACTGTAATCGATACCTTAATCGATGTTATCTTAATATCCCTATTGAACATTAGATTTTGATTAATAAATTACTGAAATACTTGTACGTTGTTCTAATTAAATAATATATAAATATATATTCGACTATTCTATAAATGTTACGTTAATCTTACGAACTAGGTAAGTGAATCTATGCCTTAATAATAGTCTACTATTTATGTCATCTTATCTCTTTAACCTGGCAACACCGTCTTATGACATGTCAAATGTCATTTTTTTTCATAACCTATCTATTCTATGAAATGAAAATTAACTTACGAACAGATGAATAATGTAATAAACAACAAAACGAATTGTTATGAAGAAAACTGTGATAAAATGAGTCTATGATGATAAGGTAACTATTTTCTACGCTTGTTAGTATAATCTGACTAAAATATTGAGCAAAGAAAAATCGTGTTGTAGTTATGTTATATTCAATGTTTGTTTTTGTTACAGAATCAAAACAACTACGTTAACCTTCGCGCTATAGTTATATCTCAAAATGTATGCAAATATAATGAGACCCGGATAATTAGACAAGAAGCAATGTAGTCGAACTCCACGCCACCTGAAACATACTATCAAAACGTAAGTTAACAAAAGTTTTAACTGCGTTTGTTCATAAAGTAAATCTTGTTTCTTCTGTACGCCAATTTATGCTCTTTTCTTGATTCTAATATCTTCTGTTTTCTATTTCCAGACTCTGCTCGTAAATCTTGACAACTTCTTCAGTGCAAACTAATCTTGAATGAGGCAGAAATAATGGAGAATGACTTGAACTCCCTACTTCTACTGCTGTAGCTTATTGGAACTTCTTTACAAGGTAATATTGCTGTCTTATTCTTCATTATTGTTTCAATTCTGAAGAACATAGATGTTAAAATATCTTCATGCTAATGTTCATGGAAATGACTTCGATCAAAAATAGTAGGTACTTCTTCGGGGTCGAAATTTTATTAATTCCCTCCTATAATTACTGCTAATTCTTTTCTTGTCTTCGTCCTATCATTTTCTCAAATCTGTTTCCATCACCTGATTACAATTTCCATTCCTGTCGAAGTCGAGCAGTTTATTTATGAACTAATTTATTTCCCTCAAACAACTGCTATAAATGTTTATATCTCAAATTAAAGTATGTAGACGTACTATATAATAACTGTACCTTAGTTTAATAGCAAATAACATTTAATCTAACTTGTTTCAATAACTATTCATTTTACTTTCCAGATTTTTGGATTTCGACAACAAGCTCCGGACAAAATCTACTATAGACCTAAAATGTAACCTGAGTATCATGAACCAATATGAAATAAGAATCTGACTGAAGATATTTCTACTTATTTATAAGGATATTTGACAGAACTGAATACCGTAATAAAATCTGATGGCAACAATACCGACATACTTACTTCGCTTCAAAAATAAATTAAATATATGTCAATTGGTTTTCTTGTCTGGATCTCTGATCATACCCTTATACTACATGTGAACATATATAACCAAGCGATTCTAATAATGATCTATAAGTCACACATGTGCCTTAATTATTTTAATAAAATTTCTTTCACTTCATTTCATTATGTGTTAAAAAAAAAACCCCAAGGAGTCCGCCCCCCCACTTATGAAATCACTAACACTCCTACTTTCCTTCATAATTACTACATTTAATGTTTCTAACAAGTCTTATAATAAGTTAAAAGATGAATAACTTAATATTGCAGCTAGGAGCCTTATACAAAGGTTAACATTGTAGCTAGGTTTATCAGATCTCATTGTGAAACATTTCCTACACTGAACTAAAGCCTATAAATAAACCCGCGCCCCTCCCCAAATAATAATTCCTTAGTAACTTCACAACTTATCTTTAGTTCCTTAACTAATTTTCAACACAACTTGAACTAATAACTGATGTAAAAATAAATCTTCAAAACTCATATTTCCTGTAGTCAAGAACAATGACATCTCTATTCTACCTCACTTAACTAATTTCCTACAACATTCCGACTTTATACTATATTAAAATTAAATTTATTTAAATAATCATTCCATCTCGATATCATATTAATTACTGATAAGTGATAACAGATAACACCCTGCCACTTGTCAACTTGTCAAATCAATCCTGCTCGCAGGCGTTTTGTTCACTCAGCCTTGGTTATGTTTTTAATTTAAAAATGAATTACCTATTATTATTTTCCCCAATTATGTAAATAATGCGTAAATAATGTTAAATGTATCCCTAAATATCTCAATCTTATGTTATATTAATAATACGAACATATTGAGTAAAGTTGTCTACGTATCTGATTGAAACTAAAATAAGTAAATGATTACTTGATATTATTATTTTATGTAACGTAAATTATTATCTAAAGTTTAAATAATACACCTATTTCATTATTAATCAGTGTTAAAATTAACTTTTTGTAAAGCGTTAACACAAACGTAACGAATTTAATTTTATCTCAAATAGTCCACTATTGAACTATAGATAACACAATGAATGAACTGTCAAGTTGTCAAATGTCAATTACTGAGTAAAATATCTATCGAAAACAAAATCACGTTGTTCTAATATACTTCTTTTGTTTCAGGTACTATTACTATGTGAAATAAGAAAAATATCGTGTGTTATTTCAAGAAGCTACTCTATTCACTATAGTTTGTGTATAAATATGCAACAAAATGTGTTTCGAGGCGAAACGCACAACACCCATCACGGTTAAATTCTCCTTTCCACTCTCACGTCAGCAATTGTACCCTTGAGGGTCTCATAGTTCAAAGCTCAAATGTTTAAAGATCCCTTTAGTAAAACCGTCACTAACAATTCCGCTAAAATTCCATGGCGAAATGACACAACGAATAACAATTGTCGATCTACAAAACGCAAGAAGACGGCAAGACATGAAACCACACGACGAACAGCAATGCGACGAATATTCTGGTTACGCCAGCAATTAAACAATGATGATACGAGGCTACTACTAAATGAACAAATCCTGATCACGCGCGGCAATTGTAATAATTATCAAGACCATGGCAGCAAATGGAATAATCCCTGGTCAACGGCATCACCAATTGTAATGCTTACAAACTACCTACTAAATAAATACATCCTGGGAACGAGCACCAACTTGTAATGTATGCTAAGCCCTAAACTAAAAGTACAGGTCCTTCGCCTCTTCACACTCGACTCCAAATTCCACTCCTACAACGAAGCTCTAAGAAAACCCTACAACAATTACCTAGCCTTCCAGGGACTACCACACAACCTTCCAGGGACTACATCTAAACAAACCTAAATATGAAAGGATCTTTATACAGTTGAGCTGAACATTTCTTAATACTAATGGCCAAAAAGTGATCGGTTTAACCGTTGTGAACGTCTAGATGACAGGAACCCACGTTGAAGTAGTAACTCAAGCTCTTTTAAGAGAAATCTAACCGTGATGTGTCGCCTAGCGCTTCCGTACCCATATACTGTGCTATGCTACCATGTATTACCAAATAAATGTGTATTCTCTTACTTATTTAATGCAAGCTTCTCCTATCCTACTGCTACCTTGATTCTTTGTACTAAATTAAATTTTTAACTTAACTTAATGCTATCTATCCTCAAAATATAAACTGTTACTTCCTATGTGGCTAGCCACCAAAAATATCCACAGTTCCTATAGCAAATTCAATATGGAATATTATAGATACTCTTATAAAAATTATTTAATTCTATATGAAATATCAAATTCATTCAGTCCACAGTCAGATATAGTTGAAATAGGTTTCATTAGGTAACAATAAAAATCAATATGTGAATCAACCCAAACATTATTAAGATTCCGAAATGAAGGGTAATTTAGTTTTTTAAAATTGCATGTTCTTACTCCAGAATGATTAGAAAACATATGTCTATGTACAATATGAAACTACACTTCATTACCAATCTATAAACAGGTGAAAGTTACAGGATCTATGAGATTTTATTATGAATTTAATTAATCTTAAGTTTTCATATTTGACAATATTGAATAATTTTTGTCATTACACCTTAATCTGAGAAGATGGTATACATCCCTTAAATAAACTATAGTAGAACCATCTGAAGTGGATTCTAGACCTAAGCAATAAATAGGAAGTCGTTATAGTCTTCACAATTAAGACCTAGTAAAACCTAGATTGTAGTAGGATGAAGAAGGTAACTTTAAGGTGTATAAAAAAATATATTTTTTTTTTTAGAAAATCGCCAACCCTTCTAAGTGTGTGAAGGAGTAATACTGTATGCCTTAGCTATCTATTCTATTTTGGCAAAGCTAATTAAGACATACAGCACAGGGATGGACGGACCTTCACGCCTGGCTAATAGCTGATTAAACCACTGTGGGATCTCATCACATCTATGCATGACGTCCTAGCCTTCGGCATAGTGTCAAGGATCCATCTTTTAGGGAAGCCTCTTGGCGCAAGCTTCTTAAGTTAACTACACAAGGCCTACGCTAGGTTAAGCTACCTGCCTAACCCTACAACTTGCTGAATATATGTAATGATTGTAAAACTGATAATTCAGAAAAAATGAAGTTATAATTGTATTTGTAAGAAGTCTAATACACTACTCTTCCCTAGTAGGTATGAACCCTTCTAATGAGTTCTAGAACTTGGTTTTCGTTTGACCATACTCATAAATGTAGCATACCCTTGAAATCATGAAGGCTATTGTGCCGATCGGAGTATCTTTCAACTCTCGAATGACTGATTTTGAAAAAGGAAATTACTCTCAACCCTTGTGATATAAATTACTTTAGTTCTGAGATCTGTGATGTAAATACGAGGACGAATAACTTTCATTATTGCTATCCATAAGTCCCCGGCTTTTCTTTTAGCAATTTACACTTCAGATACTCCACATCCAGTCTTAGGAATGCTTTGTAGTACTATACAACAATCCACAATTTCCTTATCAAATTATAACAAAGTTTAAACTATTTCTGTTCATTGAGAAAGCGAATATCTACAGCTAATTGGCTCAACTTTACTTCAGTGATTCCATTCTATCACTTAAGCTATATCAAGGTACATTGCTTCAACACATAATCGGTAAATTTTAATTAATTATTTCTATAATTAATGTTGGTAAGTTAAAGGTGTTAAATATCTGGATGACCTAAATACCAGATTCCCTATTCCCAATCTTTACAAACCGCTACAAGACTGCTTTTCCCCTACTAACTTCCCCGGGTCATAACCACTTAAGAAAATAATAGTTCAACCTCTTAACCACTATACCTAACAAGGTTAAAATAATTTGAATAGATGTTATGTTAGTTAATGATGAATGGCCGATTGCTCGGAAGATAAAGAACCCCGTATTAATATTTCTACTGGAGTGTACCTATCCCCATACCCCCGTTCCTTAGCTAATACAAAGAACACTAGAGACCTGGGTCTCACATTTATATTTAAACGTGTATGGGCCTAGCTAAACTGAACTGTAAGTTCGGGTGATTAGCCCGAAGAAGTGACTATCATCGGTGTATTTGAGCCCCCCCCACGCGGCTGATGAGACGCCGGAAGCATGGAGTAGCTCGCCCTAATATGCGTATATAAAGCAGACATATAAATATATTAGTATATGAGACCGAGCATGGAGGTCCATTTGGCTTCGGCAAGCGCGGAAAGGCCCGCATGTCCAACACGTGTGGTCCTTGCTTCCACCAAACAAAACTATCCACATTCGTAGGCTATTCACTGCACTTATATATGGCTAGTGCCCGAGCCGCCTAACTCGGGTAAAACTAGAAGAGTCTGAAAGATATTCGTTTAACAGCCGCAAGGTTAAATATCTTTCACCTGGCAACCATGTACCAAAACACTATTTCTGGCATGTGACTAGGCTTAATAGCCTTAAAGCAACAACCCCACTAATTTCAATAGGTAATTATAGTTCAAGAAACAAACAAAAACCCGACAGAAATTCCCCTTAGAATTAATTTTAATACCTTAACTGCCAGAAAGTAATGTTACTCCGACGGAGTTCCAAACAAAAAGAAATCCCCTTCTACTAAGCCCTTGCCTATTTATAACCAATAGCTCGAGACATTCGACAGCTTCGACAGCTTCGACAGCTTCAACAGCTTCGACAGCTTTGACAGCTTCAACAGCTTCGACAGCTTCGACAGCTTCGACAGCTTCGGGACACTCGGGACACTCCCGACACGTCACGTGACGTAGCCCCCGCCCTCTAAGCGTTGTATATGTGATTTTGATTTCTTATTTAGTCTAAATAAAGCTCAATTCTTCTGTTGGTAATTTTTGTGAATAGTAATTTGCTATTTTAAAAAGGTAGGCTGTTTAGTCATTGTAATGTCTTTCTTCCCGCTTCCGTAACCATTCATACTGCTACTCCTATTAAGCATTTGTATTGCATATACCTATCAAATGATAATTTTAGTATTAGCTTGATGACGTATGATGCTAATATGCCTGAAATTTGATGATGATAATGATGATGTGAGTATCACGATGATGATATATGATTATATGATGGCGGGCACATGACGAGATCATGCGAATCGCCACACTGGGATGAATCGCTAACCGATTCGAAACCATGTCGAGCCATATTCGAAATATACGGAAGGAGTAAACCCGTTTCATATGTATGCATTTTATTATATCTGAGACTCATGGGAGTTTCTTATGTTGAAATATTAAACGACTACCTCATAGTTCAACACGCAGCAGCCCTTTGACCATTCGTGCAATAGATTCATGTACATTCAACCAATTTGATTCCTAGGCCATTTCGTACCTTGTCACAGTGAACGTCAATATTAAAGCCGCTTGAAATCTCATATTATTGTCATTGTGACAAGGTTCTATAGTGGCCTAGAAATCAAATTGGTTGACTGTAAGTACATCGACATATCACCTGATAGACGGTTACTTCTGGATAAAGGCCTCCCATAAGGTTCTCCACAACGACCTGTCATTTCCGCGTCTGCAGTGATCCTTGTAGTTATTTTTGAAAGATTTGTTTACCTTACCTCGTTTTAACTAAGATCGTTTAAGTATATTTCCTCTTGTCGGTGGAGCAACTTCCATGTTTCTCTATCTTGAGCTTTCTTCTTGATTACCTGATACGACACGCCGTTTACCTTCTTGACTTGGTCTATATGAGATCTCCTAGATCTTCCTCTCTTCCTCATTCCCTCAATCTTTCCTTTCATGATGATGATTGATGATCATAAATAATCGTCGTGTCATATCATATGTTCAACCATCTTTCCTCTTCAATTCTCAATGGTTTTGAACAACGTTCTCTTTTCCTTTACTCTCTCAAGCACTTCCTTATTCGATTTTTTTCCATCCAGCTTATTATCTCCATTACATTCATTCCATTTCCTCTTACGTAAATAAAATTTACTTATATAGATAAAATAAGTCGGTAAAAAAGGGCCATCTGTTTACCAAGTTACCCAAAGGTCTACTAAGCAGTATAAATATGTTAACAATACCAAGAGACCAATTCCACAATGCAAACAACATTGAAACGTAACGCACAGACCTGCCCCATTTATGTAGAAAAGTAAACAGAAATCAGCGTACAGCACAAACTTAAACTTATATTCGAAGCAGCAAAATGTATATTTCTTGTAAGGAAACAAGTTTGTCTAAGTTGCGAGTTGCAAAGAGCGAGCAGCGACGGGTGAGGATTAGGTAGGAGCGACAGCGGAAGCGGACAAATTAGGTATTTTCTTTCATATAAAATACATAGTTGAGCTTAGATTGGGATATTTAGATGGTCAACGTCATGATGGTTTCCTAAAATTTTATATTTAGGTGAAGCCTATGTTCAGCAGTAGACGTATTTTGATGGTGATGATGCTTTAAATTCAATGGCCTCCCTTGGAAGCTGCGAGTTAGCGTACATAAATATTTAGTCACCCGTATCTCTCGCACTGTTCAGAAAACAACAAGACATATTTTTTTACATTACAAGAAATCGTGTCGAGCTATCGCTGGATTGATGAAGTCTAGTAAGAGGAGTACCAGCATCAAGAGGCCGATTTTAATTGGCGGCAAGCAGCACACGACAGATTAGCATTAGATTAGCATGGCGTTTGAGGCCAAAATCATTCCGCTCACCGAGTCAGCGTAGGTAGTAAATAAAGAATATATATATATTCTCCAGCCCGTATTCAGTCATGGCTCGGTCGTGCCTTAGTTCAATTACTGTAATGCTGTGTAATGTAACTTGTAGTTTGATTTGAATAAATAAATAAATGGCGACATTGGCGACTGCTTCAACTCCGTTGCTGGCACTCGTGTGCTCTCATGTAGGTAGCTGACGTAACCTATCTTTACTATCACTACATAGTATAAAACAAAGTATGTCTGTCTGTCTGTCTGTCTGTCTGTCCCTATGTACGCTTAGCTCTTTAACTACGCAACGGATTTTGATGCGGTTTTTTTAATAGATAGAGTGATTCAAGAGGAAGGTTTACATGCATAATTTATCAGCATTACACCCGTGTGAAGCCGGGGCGGGTCGCTAGCATAAAATAAAGAGTAAATAAAGAGTCCCGTGGTGAAGCCCAATTGGGAAATTGTGATCTAAATCGCTCATCCCCCCAACATAGCTGCACCCCGCTACCGGCACCCTCTCTTTTCTTTACAAAACTAGAGCGGCGCAGCATCCTAACTGAAACCTTGCTTAGACTTGTTTTTGACAACACTGAAGTTACACTTTTTAAGCACATCCCGGCATATCCATTGTTTCCTCCAATGACGAAGCGGGAATTTGTTTTCAGTTCCGTTTGCGAGTTTAAAGAATTTCGTTCGGTGTTTTAAAGGCTGCGCGAAGTTTGTTATTGGATTGAGATGTGGATTCGTAGGTACTTACGAATTACGATTCTATTTATCGTTTAGTTATCCTATTATTATTATGCACCATCTACTAATGTCTGTAGTAGATGTAGTGTAAGTAGTTCCGGGGCAATCTGCCGAATCCTGCGCCAGATCAGACGACGCAACGGAGCCACGCTGTTACGTCGCCTAAATCCAACTAGATTTAAGTTTATTTTATGTATGATTTTGTAGTTCGCAGTTTAATTACTGTAATGCTGTGCAACTAATTTGAATAAATAAATAAATAAATAATAAATAAATAAATGTCAGACATAAATATTTCAAATACTCCGTTACCTAAAGGTTGTCTTGAAGAGATCGCTATTTAGCGATAAGACCGCCTGTTGTTTACCTTTGCCTGTTATTGTAATGTATCTCATTGTGTTGTAATATTCCTTGATGTTGGAGGTGTGCAATAAAGAGTATTTTCATTGTATTGTAGTTATACTATTCAATAATGCTTTTGCCTGCTACAATTATAAAAGACATGCAACTATGTAATGTACAATTAAAACTGAAAAGATAAAACTAAATAACTAAAATCTAAAATAAATTAAATTAAACTAAAATAAATCTACAAAACTGTGCCTATACTATGTAATACACTTCTTGGAAAGCAGACACTGCGCTTAGCTATGAAGACTTTAAAGCCAAAGGCTTCAGACTTGATTATGAAACTGGGTAAGGCCGCCAAAAAAGGAATATTTTGCCAGTATTAAAATGTGCTGTTAGTTTAAAAAAAATCTACTTCAAATTATTTATTTCCTATGTTTCTTTTGGGAAAAGCAACATCTGTTTTATTTGTTTCAATATAGAGGAATACGTTAAATCGCCTGTCAATATTTTTTTTGTATTTTAATAATGTGTGATCACAACGTCCCCAATACAAAAAAAAGTGTGCAAAATTATCTCCTGCCTATTTACAATGTTTTTTCTTGTGTTTTGTATTATTCATCGGGTATTTCAACAAGCTTTCCGTATGTTACTTAATCATGGAAGAGTTTGACTACCTTAGCAACGAAGTGGCAAGTTAAAATAATGCTTATTTCATTAAAATACATAATGTAATCGTATTGCACGCTATTATGTAACACTTTTTATGTAACCATAATTATAATTGAAACTTGGTAATTATATAGAAGAATCGCAATTTATTTAATTACAACAATATTTTTTAGTTAGTCTATGCACCGCCGCTATTTTGCCGCCCATATTAAGTCGTGTGCCGCCTATTCAAAGGGAACGGTCGTGTTTGCGGACTTTTCAAAAACACATTGTTTGGTGATTTTAAAGGTAACTGTGCATTATATTGTTCAAAGGTGAAATTACATAGTAATATTAATGTTAGATTAGTGCTAAGAGGCAGTGTGCGTGGTTTTTCCTTCGTTGCAGTGTCATGTAATTGGGATATTAATGTCGAAATAGAGCACTTTTATGTAACGTATGTATGTAACGATATGAATCGGTTTTCTATGTTACGTTACATAAAAGTGGTATAAAGGCCAGTGCACTATTGTATTATAAATTGACATTAAACAACAAGAGTTAAACTTAATAATATAAAAAATAAACAATTTCGAAATGAACAATTTCGTTTCATTGTAGATTTGCCTTTTCATAACTTTTCAGATACTTATATGTAACTCTGTTACATACACTTTTATGTTACTTATATGTGGCATAAGGCCAATTTTACGACCTTGCCCAACTACGTATCAGTCAGATGCGTTATACCTACATACATATATATCTTTATCAACCGAGCGAGCGAAGTCTCTCCGTTTCAGCTTGGCTAAAAAAAATGTTGTATGTCTGAATTCCGAATCTGTTACAGGTTGTAGTTTCGCATACAATTTTACGAATAGGTTCATTAAGTATATACGCTTTACTGTCGATTCTGTTCATCGTATTTTTTTATCAATGTCAGAGGTGGCAAACGTAAAAAAAAAAAACAGGAACAGAAACAAACTCGCGAAGTTTATTTTATTTTTTTTACAACTGGGCATAACTATCTTGACTTCTGACCAAGAATAATGAACATCTGTTTCACAAGATAAGATGACCAATTGCCTCATAATCAACAGTTACTCGTAACGGCACAAAATTAGGTGACTAGATAATTATATCAAGAATAGCTTTATTATGATAATTGAGTCATAATGGTCGGTAATACTGACTCATTATCATTACCCCGACTGTCAATAAGATTGATGAATTGACTCGAACAATCACAATAGAATTCTAATCAGACATCGACTAAACAATATGTATACGGTTTCTTAATCATAATACCTACTACGTAAATAACTCTTTGTGCATCTACATACGTAAGTATTCCTTTATTTAAAACTAGCTGTAAGTACCCCGCGTTTTATCAGATAAAAATTCAAATTCAAATCATGTATTGTCAAAAAGCAGTATATATGTTTGTGTTACTCAGGGCTAGGGTGTCAGCTACCTCCATACTGAATTTCAATATTGGACCAGCCGTTTGTGTGCGACGTCACTATGTCACACACAAACGGAGGCGAAAGTTTGTGAGTGTGTTTGTATGTTTGTAGTGACAAGTGACAGACTTTCGACTATTACCAGATCTCTTTATTTCAAGGCCGATATCTCTTACCAGATCCTTTTTTTAAGACAGAGAGATCACTTAGGTTACGCCAGAGGCGTTACTCTGAGTTCGGAATTCGAAGTTCGTATCGTGCCATCTCTGTATCTCTATCAAAATGTGTTTAATGGAGCGAGACAGCACGATACGTACGCCGAATTTCGGAGTAACCCTTCTGGTACAATCATGTCAGTGAAACGCGACTTGCTGTCTTGGTTTCTTGTAGTGTTGGTCCATGCTGAAAGGTAGGCACAGACCACAGTAATCTTAAGACGAAGGCAGTCAAAGCTAGTAAACGCAATGTCGTATCGGCGTTCCTTGATCTCTAGAGTTTCAAAAATAATCTTAAACTTTATCAGGGTCAATTTCCCAAGCAGTATTTTTTGATGGCAAGACTGAAAACGCAGGTGCAGAAAGGTTTAATAATAAAGTACCATTCCTTTTCGGAAACAGCCCGCCATTGTCTACCTCGGGCAACAGCTAAAATTAAAATATTAATATATATAATAATTTAAAAAAATATATTTAGGCCAAATTTCTCATCAAGGTGGGTTGTCCCCGAGCCGGTTTTGTTTGTAAAATGCCGAGTAAGTCAAATACTATGCATGACAAAGAAAATCTGTTACCTTTATTTTATTACCATTTAAATAGGTAACAGAAAAAGCACATTACCCGTTTTATATCTCCTTCGTATACCCTTGAATAAGTGCATATAAATTTGTCCCAAGAAAACTTCTCATTACCGCCGACAATGTTTGGACCCGATTTATTTCCCAAACTTGATCAATTGCGCCCTCCGCCTCCGCCTCCCGCGCACTTTAAAGAATTAGTCAAGCTGCGGCGCTCGACGAAGCCGGTTGTGTATAGTGGCAATGGCAATACGTTGGCTTGTATAAACGTGAATATATCATCGCGGTGGACCGGGGACAAAAAAAATGTCATTCCGGAGTTTGTTATAGCTTCTTTATTTTTTAACTGTGTGGTTTGAAATTAATATAGATCAGGTAAAGTATACTCGTGATTTCAAGAGTTGAATTAGTTTTAGAATATAGGGCTTACTCTTTTTTTAAGAAATAAAAATATGTCGTGTTTGTCATTCCACCATTCTCATTCCGGTGTTTCCGGTGTAGTAAAATGACTAAACCCCACCAAAATGAGGAAAACACCGGAATGACATCAAAAGTAGCTTCACTTCTCATAAATCTTGTTGAAATAATATTTTTTTATTATTTTGTTTTTAATACCAGACTAAAGTATATGTTTATATTATTATGTAATGCCAATATAATATATATTACGAATATAAAACGTAAAATTACTTTCATAATTTGCCACTTTTCTTTCATTCCGGTGTATGAAATCTCATTGCGGTGCACTTATTTTATCATCCTGGTGTACATTTATCATTCCGTTGTGTGTTTCATGTTCGATCTCAAATATCTCGAAAACTATTTCAGATTTCAGGGTCCCTTTTACATATGTTTAATAATATAGTCTATAGTATCTCTTCACATTTAAAAAACTCAAAAATAATCAAAAATAAATAATCACACCGAAATGATACAAAAAATGTGTCTTGTTGAAATTGACCCATCAAATCTATTTTGTTTCTCGGAAGTCAAACCTGACCGAACCCGTCACGTCAAAATGTAGCCGTAAAAACTGTGAAACGAGTGTTATCAGCGATTTAACGAGGCAAAACACTTTTAACCCAGAACCCAAAGTGGGTGCAAAAAATAGCTCCAACTTCGAACCCGGTCTTAATTAGAAGAGTGCTCGGAGTCGACCTTATGCACCTCGAGTCGAGGCCCATTCAGCCCGCCGGGTTAAAATAGACGTGGTCGACAGGGCCGCGCTCACGCCGAAGCGAACCAAGTGCATACTTTTTAAACATAATTTGCTATGACGGTACCTTTATAGCAAAATATGGTTATTTTATTTATTTAAACTTTATTGCACAAAAGAAAAGTCAGTACAAATGGCGATCTAATGCCTAATGGCATTCTCTACCAGTCAACCATAGGGCCAAACAGAGATGATTCAAGTGGGTGCAGAGGTTATTATACTCGCTACAATTTTTTGTGACTGGTAAAAATAATTTTGATAATCCCATTTACATTGAAGTGGATCGCATACAATCTATAAATTTACAAATTTCTCCTTCGTAATTGACCTTGTCCAGTATCAAATTTGTGCTATATTTTCCCACTGCCATATAGCTGCTATCAATTTTTTTTTTTTAATTTGACACGCTTCTTATAGCCGCCTTAGTGCTAGGAATATTATAAGGAATATTTGTGTGATGAGCTCGAATTGTTCTTGGTCATGGATGTTTTCTACTGGTTTGTATTCTGTAGTACTCATAGAACATTGTTTACTTCGTAGATCGATAAGTGATTGCCACCTAGTATTTATCGTATCATCATCAATTGGTGTTTCGGTGTAAGCTGCGGATCTCTGGAGTGCCTCTCTGACCGCTTAAGAAGCGCAAAGCGAGCCACGATCACGTCGTCGTTACGTGTGACTGATACAAGACCACCTTACGACTAATGCTAGTAATGCTGCATAACCGATCATATACAGTATCACGGATATTTCGTACGAAGATGTCGGTGTGAGAGAAGGACCTCTGAAGAGCCTCTCTGACCGCTGCAGACGCTCAAAGCGTGCCGCGATCACATCGCGCGTGTGACTGACTTGGTTAGCATTAAGTAAGATGGCTGTATCTTACAAATTAATCATAGTAATGCTGCATACTCGATCTTAACAGGCGTAACGGATATTTCAAGTCTTCTTTTGTCTTTCCTGTGGTCAAAATATTGCATGTGCAGCAAATGGAATGTATATTAAAATATTTTACCCAAGTTATGTTTGTATCAAATTATGATCCCTCTGTATTATTTATGAGGTGATAAGGAAACATGTAGCTCTTTTTGAATGAAAGCACTTATCTTTGATTATTTTAAAAACTCAATATTATCCCTGCCAATACGTAAGTTACAAAAGATTTTCATCGTTTTTAAAATTAGTTCCATTAAAGCAAATAGTTATTGCTTACAAACCGTCCTAAGTGTTATGAAATTTCCCATGTACTTCGGACCTTTTTATTTATAATCTAGTAATGGTTGTCTGTTCGTTGGATCCGCCCATCGGTTAAGAGCTTCGGTTATTTTTGTATTATAATTAATGCCCATAACAAGTGGAGAGAGCAATTAATTATAATAATCATAGCAGTTTTATCATACGAACACATCTTATTTTTAGACTCGCTATCTGTGTAAGAGAAATGAAGTTGTATGTATTTTCCGAACATTGAGGTTGCCTATAGGTAGGGCTGTCATCTCTAAAATCGCCGAGCCCGGAACAAAGATTTAAAAAACCCGGACATTTGGCGTAAATTGCATTTTATCCCCGGACGTGTCCGAAAATAATATTATTAAAAAACAATCACTTAATTTTTCATTGACTTTAAAAGTTTCCCCGGACGCTTTTTGAAATCCCCCGGAAGGCCCTCGGACGGCCTCCAGGACAGATCCGGGGAAACCGGACGGCCAAGCCCTATCTATAGGCAAGATAGGTTCAGTATGCGATCGTAGTCGGGTATAAAGTATCCTATAACCATAGTTGGATGTTCAGTGGGCTTATTATGGTTGCGTTTATCACGTGTGATAAATAAGTGACAAAGCATATGTCTCTCACACTTGTAATTTAACAGACTTCAAAAAAAGAGGTTATCAGGTTGACCTGTAGGTATGTATGCTATTTATTTAAACTTTATTGCACAAAATACAGAAAAAGTACATGACAACTTAATGCCAGGCTCTACCAGTCAACCACACAGAAATCATTAAAAGCCATGGCTAAAAACATATTTAAAACGAGACAAAAGTCAATAACTTAGATATAATTATGTATGTATGTTTGTCCGCGAGTGTCTCGCGTTAGTCTGAACCGATCTTGATGCGGCTTTCTGAAAAGCATTTGTTATGTCAAAACGTGACGGATGCTTTGTCACTTATTTCTCAACCATCATAGACCCGCAGCTATCCCTGTAAATTTGGTTATAAAATCCGTGCGGCATTATCAGCCTGATGTGCAGGAAAAGACATTTTTACCAATAGATGGCTTTATACGACTGGCACCATGTGCCCATACAAATCCTGTATCGCACTGTTAAGATTTTTCTTGAAATAATGATAAGAAAGCCTGCCGTAGAAAACTGATTATCATTACAAGTTTAGAATTTTATAATAAATATACTAGCTGCGTCGCGCGGTGTTACCCGCTCATCCCACGGGAACAATACATTTTTTCGGGCAAAAAAATAGACTCTGTGTTAATCCAGGGTGTCAGCTACCTTCATACCAAAATTTATCAAAATTGGTCGAGCCGTTGGAACGTGAAGAAGTAATAAACACACTCACAAATTTTAGCCTTCATAATATTAGTGTATTAAGATTTGTGCAAAAAGGGTTCTCATTAGGATTGAACATTCATGTGAGAATTTAATACAACACGAGTTTTAAAGAGTAATTACCCAGTACCAGTTTTAATATGCAAATGCCCCAAAGTATGAAAATAACTAAGAGTAGGTATAATCTTATTAAATTCGGGGTTAGCAACTTCAATGTGTTGAATTAATATAAAATTTAATGAAAATAAGCTGGGAACCTAAGTCTTTAATTAAGCCCCTTTATTTGCCTCATTAAATTAGTCTGCTCTGATCTTTTGTTTTTAATATAAACTTACAATGATTTACGAAGTTTGTTTTGAGAATAATTAATGTTTGCCAATTATTACTCGGTTAATTTTCACGAGAATATATAGGTCAAAATAATTGGGGCAGCAAAGTTCAAGTGGCGACCACGTGTAGGAAAGCACGGCGTGGGTCGGCCCCCGACTAGGTGGACAGAGTCGATGGATGCGGTCTGTATAGGATCGCACCTTGTAGCGAGTTAGGGGAGGCCTATGTCCAGCAGTGGACGTCTGTAGCAGCTTATATGTATATAGATTGAGTTCATCACATCTATTCGGGATGACTTGTCTTCAATAACGAGTGGAATACAGCCGATAGAGGGACTGCCGCACGTGAAGGAAGACCTTTACATTCTATAGACTAAAAAAACATCTACCAATGACAGGTTGAAAAGGAAGTAGGTTGGACACATTGGCCAAATGCCTTTGTTAAAGCTGGACCAAAATAGTTCCGAACTCACTCTCTCTCCCTCTCTCTCTCTTTATCTCTAGCAGTAAAACTAGTCCAAAAAGATGTGGGACTAAATGGGGTGGAGTAGGGCTAGTCACATCAGTTTAAATAGTAGCTTCTCTTGCAAAATAGCCAATGTTTTGAATGATGAATATTTAAATAAGCTCTTTGAAGTACCTATATGAATAGTTGCATGGGAGATGCGAACACAGCACGACAAAGAAAAAGAAAGGTCTTGCGGACAAACTTGGGGACTTTGCGGGCGAGGGTCGATTTCACGTTACGAATGAATATGACACTTTTTGGTGGATTTTTTTAAACTCCCTTTTTTTTACTTCCAACTGCTTTTACTGACTCAGTTTAAAATTCACAGCGTAAAAACATAGTGCTCGTCACGATATATTAGCAGAAACGAGTTAAAAGTGAGGCAAGAGAACCAAGGTTGACCGATCGTTGAGGAGAACTTTGGGGGAGGCCTTTGTCCACAGTGGACGTCCATCGGCTGATATGATGAAAGCGAGGCGAGTGAGCAACGATTTCATCGCGAGCGCGCAGTGAGTTCGCAGAGTGTACAATGTGAAGTCCATAGTATAAGAAAACAAGATATTATAATGATACTCCGGAATGTTCTGTCAATCCGTTTCTGTGTTCTAGTGATGTATCATAATAAGTACTCCCCGATTCCCTTGTTGCCTGTATGAATCTCAATAAAATCGTGATCGTGATCTCAGATACACTTCTACAGTAAGAAGAAGTGTTGCTAGCGCAAAAAATGTTACCCCGTTTATTAGATATCAGTAATTTTCGGAATTATCCGAGTACGCTTTACCGTAAACTTACTTTAGGAAAATTTGGGGCTACATTTTTTCTTTTTTAAAATGGTTATAAAAACGCAAATATTCATAGTGCGATTGAGCAAATTAAGTAAAAGGTTACGTCGTTGTTAAAGGTAGGTCTTTCATTGCCACAGATAGTTGAAAACAATAAGGCGTAAAAACACTTTTCCAAAGTAGCCCCTGCATTTTAAAGTAACCCCGTTTTACGGTACTGGCGGCAATTGTCACTTCTCCTTCTTCAATCGGTCCCTCATTACTGAGGATCGTGATCACAGGCTGGTTTTGCCTGAATGATCTGTCTCCATCGGTCCCGGTCCATCGTTGCCCCCACCGCCTGGTGGAAGTTGCTTGAGGAGGTTGCTTCTTTGACTTGGTCAGACCAGGTCACTATAACGCGGCAACTAATCAGTGAGGTAGAAAGTCTCACTAGCCGGAGTACCATACCTTGTTTTCTTAACATGGTGACGTCCAGGCCACAGTACATATATAATATACTGTGTCCAGGCGGTGAACTCGCTGCCACAGTATATATTATATAGGCTATATATGTACTGTGTCGCTGCGCAATCGCATCGCTTTCAACTCGTCCGCAAATCTAAAATGTATGGACGGAAAATCACCATACATTTCTTCATGTCTTTGTCATTACACACCTACCAAAGCACTTACAAGTAAAACACAAAACAACGCAACAACCTGCATTACCGTCAGATACAATACGGACAATTAATCACTATGAGGGATCGTACAGAAATAGGTGCATCCATTTATTCCATCGAGCGTGTGTGGTGTCTAAACAGGAGTAATGGTACCGAAGATTCCTTTCCTTTCATTATCATCGTCTTCTTTATTACTATTAAGTCCGGTAACTATCTTATCAGCTTTGGAAAAATCATCTTTACCACCTTGTGTTACAATATTAGTATTATTGTCTGTTGTTTCGCGGGCTGTATTGTCAAGTTTGTATATCGGGTTATTAATATTTCTATGTTGTGTGTTACCGTTATCCTTTGGAAGGGAATCTTTTGTTCCGATGATCAATTAGAAATTTAAAAATATTGTTACGTCTGTATTGGTTACGTTTGTAATTATTGTTTATGAATATTGTGAGTCTATTTTGACCTACATATTTTATTATGAACGTGTAAGATATGTATTTATTAAGTTTGATTGATTTCTAGGTTAAAATTAACTTACAACATAAAATTTCAAATAAATATAAATTGATATTGAATAAAAAAATACTGAAACTCTTTATTGCCCTAATGTTTATTAAACAAGATATTGTATACATAATTTTTTCTGCTTAGCTCAATGGTTGACTTGTTAATTACCTCGACGTTTCGTGAACCTGATGGAACGCTCATAGTTTCGAAGGGAATATGTGTGAAAATCGTGTAAGTTTAAATCAATATAAGGTCGAGAATGCTTTAGGGCATTAAGGCTTGAATTATATAAATACACACATTCAATGCCAAAAAAAAATATATAAGAAGACCAGCAACTTAATAATACTTTAGAGTTTTTACAAAATGTTAACTCGGTGAAAACCAATTTTAAGATTACCGCTACCATCATTAATATTTATTTATTATTTATTTATTTAAACTTTATTGCACAAAATACACAAGTAAAAGTACAAATGGGGGACCTAATGTAATTAATATCATACGTCGCATTAAAGTACCAACTAACATTGCAACCGCTAAGGAAAGGCATACATTCGCATTTCTAAAAGCACATTTTCCGAACTAAGCGCTAACTTTGAAAGTAACTGGGTCCCTTCCGAATAGTGGTGGGCATTCAACACTAGTTAGTAGGTAGCTAAATTGTTTCACGATCTTCAACGTTTTCTTGTAACATTGTCAACTAGTTTAATTTGAACCCAACAACAACAGGGAAATCAATCAAACAGAGCCTCGAGTGTCAGTTTCTAGCAATTTATATAAGAGTTTGAGGCTTTTTTGCGTTAAAATACCTGTCGCTCTTCATATACAGTTAATAAATAATGGGCGCTACATGAAATATTATTTATGTTATTTATATTGTTTTTTTTTTTGTTTATCTATAAATAAACTGTTTAACATTTATGGGTTAAAATGTTAATATTAACGATGAATATTAACAATCAACTTTTTAACAACAATCACGAAAAAACTATAAAAACCTAAATGGTTAACGAAGTTTGAAGAATGAAAATAAGTTCTGCTACTTAAATAAAACGAAATGTTTCTGTTGCAAGATTGCAGGTTATGTAATGAATATAGGTTGTAACAACTACTGTTTACTACTTTAAATTTCAACTAGTTAAGTTCCCTACGCATGCATTTTGTTCCTTTAATGTTAAAACCGCCCAGGGCTTGTGACCGTTATTCTGTATAGTATAAATATTAACGTGTTAAAACTTTTACCTAGTCACTCGTTATTAACGTCGATTTCTTTCTGCTTTATCACTTCTATTTCGTACAATATCTGTCGCCCACACTCATATTTTGTCAAAACGCGTGACGGATGCTTTGTTACTGATTTATCAAGTGATAAACGTAACCATCATAGACCACAAATTAGAAATTTTGTAAATTTAATTTAAAGTTATTTAAAAATAAAATTAACCGGTTACATAGCGGGTCCCACCTCTACTTCCGAAGCGGCCACTTAGTGCGGCCCAGTTCGGTAAACTAAATATTTTGAGTCATCCATTCACGACATGTTAACTGCAATTAGAGTTATTCCGAAGACAACTGTACTCCACGTATTGATACCAAAACGCGTTTCTCAAAAGAAAACATCACTAACTTACGCCCTTTGGGTTGTAGGACAACTCTGAACTTGTTTTGAACAATTACCAAAAAAGCAACCATTGACGTTCTTTGCTTGGAAATACAGTTCTACGCATGTGTGGTTGTGTGTAAGGAATAATTAGTACGAATGTTAATTCTGAGAAATGTTTTTCGCTAATTGAGAAAATTGGCTGGTCATGGGAATCGAATTACAAAACGATGTAGCCAAATTAGGTGGTTCACAATGTTATTTTTAGGGTTCCGTACCCAAGGGGTAAAAATGGGATCCTATTACTAAGCCTTCGTTGTCCGTCTGTCCGTCTGTCACCAGGCTGTATCTCATTAACCATGACAGCTAGACTGTTGAAATATTCACAGATAATGTATTTCTGTTGCCGCTATAACAACAAATACTAAAAAACAGAATACAATTAATATTTAAGGGGTCTCCCATACAACAAACGTGATCGGTTGCACCTCATTTGTATCCGGCCCGATACATACGGTGAAATGGGATAAGTACGGAACCCTCGGTGCGCGAGTCAGACTCGCACTGAGTTGGTTTTTTGAAGCTCTTTTGTAAATTGTCACAGAGTTCTTGTTCCTGCAAAAGTTTCTATAGAAACCATTATTTTCTATTTTACCTGCAGTTGATGAAGGTAATTTGAAAACTGTTACGGAAATCCCTAACCGTAATTACTACATATGGACAGAATACACATTTTATGGTTAAAGAACAGTAATAAAACAAACTAAATCACTATTTTACACTTCGTGACAAGTTGACAACATTATGTCAAACCAAAACATGCAATTTTCCATTTAAAAATTAAATATATTACTACCCACCTACGGACACCAATTACGGTTTAATTCCATAACAACATACCCTAGTCACTAAGGCGTATTTTTGTGAAAAACTTCCGGCCATAATATTATTTTGTGTATGCAGAGAAAATATAACGAGTGATAAAGAGTGTGATAAGTGATGACAGAGCAAGAGAGGCATTTTCAAAATGTGCATTAAACTACACCTAGTTTGTCCTTGCTATGATTAGACATGTAAAAGTACGTGTTGCAAATTACAAGACAAAATAGTATTATACTGCTTCGTAAATAATATTAACAGACTGGATTTAAGAAAATCAAGCCAATTATTTATATGCAGTTTGATAACTTTGGTTTTCTGAAGTCCATTCTGTCAATGTACTACAAGGCTTAGGTTATACTGATGCTGGTATAATAACGAGCCATACCTACACGAGCAAGCCAGCGCGGATATTGTATTTCCTTTCGGGAAAATTTAAGCGCACATAGTTCTCAAATGCAAACTAGATACTGACTGAAGATGAAGGCTACTGTGTAACATAACTGACATTAGATCGACAGCGAAAATGGTGTCCGTTCGCAGCATGAAGACAAGTCGTGAGGGGTGGCACGGCACTGTTTTATGGAACAATAACAGTATAAGACAACACCGAGAGTAGTCCTTTATTACAAAGTGTATTACTATACGTACCTATATACTCGTACGTAGCTAATCCCTATATAGACGCACAAAAATCTAATAAATAACCTTTTGTAGTGTTGTGTGTCCTATTATGTTTGCATATATGTATGTAAACACTTTATTGTACACAAAAACAAGAAATACATGTTAAAAAAATAAGCATGTGCAAAGACGAACTTATCTCTTTAAGGATCTCTGGAAGAGATCCCTTCCAGTCAACCTTTGAGTAAATGAGTGCTAAACACAAATGTAATGGTATATATATATTTTTTGCCTCCGTTGACTGGTCTAACACCAATGACAGGTAACATAATCACACTAAACGGAGTAGTTTAACCCGTCCGTGCCATTTATCTGGACAAGCCAAGGGTTATCGGCGCTATCTCACACAGCACAATGGGCGAGTTATGGGCGTTTTGTTATCTGCATTGTTTTATGGTAATTAGGCTGTGGCATTTGGAAAGTGGTTCAAGTACCCACATTAGGATCGAGACCAGCACTCACAGTTAGACAATGTGTATCCTGTGGGTGTTTCAAATGTGTTAAGTATGTTTTTTATATAAGGTAGGGTTAGGGAATGCAAACCGGTAATTTACCGGTAAGCTGGTCAATAAGTTAAGTTTGGGCTCGCTACGCGCCGTGAGCCACACTAATAGCCTACGCACTGAGCTTATACTGTCTGTCAGGCTCCGCCTTTCAATTCGTTCCTATAGTTCGTTCAGGTAAATTAGCTAATATATAAAATAAATATTAAGGGACAATCTTACACAAATTGAGGTCAATTTGGGTAAGAAATCGAGGTGATGAACTCGAATATATTTCCATAGTAAGCTTTGATTAGTTTGGGACTAGGTCGATTTGTGTAAGTTTGTTCCTCAAAAATATATTAATTTAGATCTTAACACATTTTTTTCCTCAATATTGGTTTATTTATTTAACATCGATATAATGTCCAATGCGTAGTAAAATATTCTGTTTTGAATGAAAAATAAACGTTGGTCCGAAACTGTTATTGAAAGGTGTTAATTAAATCTTTAATTATTGCACAAGCGGCCCAGAAGCGCTGTTTTACATTGAATGGGCATTTTGCGTCTTGTTAAAACAATGGCTCAACACACTAATCCATAGCTTCATTAAGTCATATAAGTGCCTATTAAGTAATGATTTTACGACTTTTTGGTTCCACAATAGCGTTTAGCACGCGAGTAAAGAATTATGGGTGACTCGCATGTTTAATCCAAAGTAAGACACATTAAGCCAAACGAAAAATCAATTTCATATTGATTCTTAACTCGACTCAATTGAGTTTAAAATTGTCAGAACTTGCGAAAAGAGTTCCTGCATTATTCTTTTATTATTATGCGGTTACGTAATATTGTATTGTTAAGACGCAGAAGAGAATGACGGGAGAGAAAGTTGATTTTAGTATCGATTTCGATATTAAATGAACTTAATGGAACGAAGTGATAACATCGTTTTTTCTTCTCAATGGGCAAGCTTTTTATGGTTGGTTAATCTGATAAAACATAAGGCTAGTAAAAATAACAAGATTGTTGACAATGTGATCAGCGTCAACTGGCATAATTTTCTAAATTGTGGATCTTTGCGGTTATTTGACAGCAACAGATTAACATGTTTCGAACACATATAGAGTTCATGCTCAGGGACAGCCATTCAAACATTATTATTTTAATGAAATATTGTAAATCAGAGGTTGTGCTCTTGACAGTAAGTACAAATGTTACAAACAGTGGTCCATATTAATAATAGTAATAACATTATTATTGTTTGGAGGACGAGAGAGGAGAGGCTTTCTAGTAACTACAGGATGTAGTAATAATAGTTTACATCGTATAAAATAAAAGTTCATTTTAGCATGTTTTCTCTATAAACTTCGGTGAAAAATAAATGCCTAAGATCTGTTTACGGGTTACGACCAACAGAAACGTGCAAGACAATTTTTATTGAACTGAAAATATTAACTACGCCTTGTTTATATATTTTTGAAATTGTAATGTATGTAAAGAACAATATTAATCAGTTTGCTGTATTTAAAAGTATCCGCCAGAGACATAGACTTAATACTATCCCATTGAAAACGGAATAATTAGCTAAAAGTGCATTCGGCATGGCACCGAAATTATATAATAAGTTACCTGTATTTATACGAGAATCCGACATGCCACAATTTAAAAGTTTATTATTTAATTTTTTAGCAGATAACGCATTTTATTCAATAAAGGAATACCTACTTAGATTATAATGATAAAAAATATTAGTTCTTATATTGTGTGCCTGCCATAAGTAATGCATGCATGCATGCATTACTTATGGCAGGCAGTATAGTAGATAGTGTGCCATAAGTAATGCATGCATGCTTACATAAATATTTGTATGCCACCAAATGGCTAAACATAGTGAGACTATTTGTACTTCTTTACCATGTATGTTACCTGTGTTATGTTACCTATGTTTTACAAATAAACAATTACTTACTTACTTACTTACTTAAAAGTTGAGATGGGAATATTATAGCTTACCCGACAACGATGGAAATCTGAGTCTATACTTTATAATTGGCGTCACTTATTGTTCTTTTTACATTTGGCTTGTTAAACAATATAATGCCTCAAAAATTGAACAGTTTCAGCAAAAACGTATCAACATTTAACTAGGTCGAATTTAATCTGTAATGATAATTTAATGCAAAACAATGTAAACGCAATCGTTAAGAACGTTATTTTTATCATTAACGAGAGGTTACTGACACCGCGTACGCATCTGATAATTCGTCGATTGCGTAAAATGACTCATACGCGGCCCGAATTCGATAAGACCTTGAGATATACCCAATTTAGCAATATATCAAAAAAATCTCAAAGTTACTGAAGGGCAATGGAGCGAGCTATGCTCGGTCGGAGTTTCCTTGCGGGAACGAATCCGAAATGATGAGATACGCAAGAGAACCAAGGTTGTAGATATAGCTCAGACAGTCGCCAAACTTAAGTGGAAGTGGGCGGGGCACATTGCTCGTAGAACCGAAATTGGGGCAGAAAGGTTCTTGAGGCGACCACGGACCGGAAGACGCAGCGTGGGTAGACCTCCGACGAGGTGGACCGATGGCCTGGTTGGGATCGCGGGCAGAAATTGGGTAAGGGCGGTGCAAGACTGATCGACGGGGGAGGCCTTTGCCAGTTGATGTACTCGAGTTGATGTATTCCATTGTTTACTCAATTGATATCTAAGTTATAATATTGTTTAGTGTTGTTACTCAATCGCATTGGAAAACTGTAGGTAGGTAATGATTCGTGAATCAATAAAGTAGCCACATACCTAGGCAAGTTCTCAGACATATGTTATTGAATACGCCGAATTCAGCCCCTGATTAACAACTGCCCATTTGGCCGAAGCACGGTAATAAAGGAGCCTTGTTTCGCGATTTGACAGTTTGCAAGCACTCTTCAGTATTGACAAATTAATTACGTGTTCAACATATCCATGCCAGAATAACGATCGCCGTGTAGGTCGTCGTAAAGGTTTCAGCATGAAATAATATTTCTTTTAAAATAAATAATTATCTAATGATTTTGACGACACGGCTGGTAAAGCAACTGCCTGCTGAGCTGGCGGTCCTGGGTTCGAATCCCGGTAAGGGCAAATATTTGTGTGATGAAATATATATTTGTCTTCTATGTATATATTTATGTATGTAAAGTATGTTTATCGTCGTCTAGTGTCCATAACACAAGCCTACTAGACTCGTAGTTCGTTATTTATTTATTTAGGTACCTACTATTAATGGTAAACGCAGCGTGACAAAGTTGTTGGATGAGGTTATTGCAGAATTGTTCAACGTGGAGATCCCTGGGAGAAGCCTTTGTCCAGCAGTGGACGCTATTGAGCTGAAATGATTAATAATTTTTTATCGATTGTGTTTTACTGTTGAAATACCACTTTATTTATATTTTTATAAATATTGACACAAAGGTAAATTATGAAAGAAAAATGGAATGTCATCCAGTGCCAGCAGGATACGAACCTGCGACCCAACGTGTCCAGCGTAGTGCTCTCCCAACTGAGCCTCACATCGTTAATCTCTCAAAATCTTTGATTCTATGAAATGATTGGTACCGAGGCACGGTAATAGTAAGAGTGGATATCACATTACATTTTTATTTCACAGTTTACCTTTGCGTCAAATGTGTTAATATTTAGAAGTATAACTGTTTTTAAAAGTTACCGATACATTAATAAATATATTTTGTATCATTGCTCCTTTACATTTATCGTCATTATAAAACCATGCCAGATTTCACTGCCGTATCTCAGGGGAAGACTATGGAATTCTAAAAACTATACTCGCCACGTTTTTATCACGTCAAGGCGGTGGCTGGATCATCTGTGGTTCTTTATGTTCTTAAAGTAAACAAAGATCCCACGTTTGTGGTACATGATCGTGACTAACTATGTCAGACGAAACCACATTATGACTGAGGATTTTTTATCGTCAAAATGACGTCAGTACACCGAATTCGTTATTTCTACACGAGTGTTGAACTGTTGATACTCTTTTAACATGAGTGCTGTGTGAATTTAGCCGTAAGAAAATTTAATTTTAATTATAAAATTTGTAGTATAGTATGTGTATTTTTTTATATATTTACGTACGCCATACACAACGGTGATTTTACAAAATTTAATTGTCTGTATTGTAAAATATTGGAAATGTGACTGAGCCACTTTTTTCGCTTAGCCCTTAATTTTTCTAATTTTGTTGTATTTGTTTACTAATTTATTTTACTTGTCGAAGTCATGTAACCTATGGGCTGACAATAATGGAGCCTTCCCGATCTCGTACCAAAAATGTGTTAATATTCTTAATTAACCAAAACCATTGGCCATAAATATTCGTAGTTGGTGAGAAAAGCGTTAATTAGACAATGTTCTGTGCGTAGGCGCAGGATCGGTATAGATGGAGATAAATTACACACACATGCACGATTCACGCAAACATACGCACAACGCCAACTGGGAGAGGGTTGGAGACAGAGATGAGAAGATTAACAAATTACAATAACAAATACTATTAAAAATAAACTAAAGACATAGCTCGAAGGATTCCATTGTTGAAGTGGCAATGGACGGGACTATATGAGTCCGGAGAACGGACGGACGGTCGCTAGGGCAGTAAAGTCCTGGAATAGCAACCAGAACCATGTATACGAAAGTGCAGCGTGGAATGGCTCCCTGACTCTTGGATGTATGACCTCGTATATATATATGGTCACGCGAGTTGATGGATGCCGTTTGCACAAAACTTGCACTTTGTGGCGAGTTATAGGGAATGCCAATGTTCTTTTTTTGTCACGCTCACTCACAACGTCGGGCTCTCATTAACACCTTGAAACTTAAAACGAAGTTGAAACAGTATTCATGAAATAATCTAAAACGCATAGAGAAACTATGTCCCACTCACAGAACAGCTGCATTTCTTACTACCTCTTGAAATTCAAAGTAATAAAGCTTTTTAGGGTTCTTCACCCAAAGGGTACAAGACGAGACGCTATTACTAAGACTCCGCTGTCCATCCGTCTGTCACCAGGCTGTATCTCATGAACCGTGATAGACAGTTGAAACTTTCACAGATGATGTATTTCTGTTGCCGCTATAACAACAAATTCTAAAAAACAGAATAAACTGAACATTTAAGGAGGCTCCCATACAACAAACGTGATCGGTTGCGTTAACTTTGCACCGCATTGGCATCCGGCGCCATACATACAGATAAGTACAGATAAGATGGGATTAGTGTTTGTACGGATACGGAACCCTCGGTACGCCAGTCCGACTCGCACTTGGCCTGTTTTTTATTCAAATATAACAGCAAAGCCGGCTTTCAACAGTTTTAATTGTTTAATTGGTTTCCTAGCTCCCTGTTGGATAGACAAAACAAATGGAGCGCGTTAAATTTTATCGACTTTTAGCCTCCCGTGTCCAAATGTATGGAGGTAATTAGAATATTTAATTGGAAGTTATTTATGATGAATATATTTTTATTGACTGACTGGCGATTGACCCCATATGAAATATCGAATATCGATATACCTATGTACCTATGCTAATTATTTCATTTGATACAATTATATCATTAGGCATAGTTTTAGTCGGATATATATAAAAATCTTTACTTGAAATTGTAAAACTTACAAAATATTTTCAAATTTTTAGGTTCTATGCAATTGGTTAGATATTTTTTGGTATTCTTTAACCATACGAAGTGTATGGTTTCATTAGAATAAGTCAAAGTCATAACGTATATTATTATAAATCATTTAACTAGGTACAGTCGAGTTCATTTACATTTACACACTTACGAGACCAAAAATATCTGAACACGATTTTATGCTCCTGACAATAGGGTCGTGTTCAGATATTTTTGTTCTCGCAAGTGTGTAGATGTAAATGAACTCGACTATACTACTTACTATATACTATAACGGAATCCATATCCTTATATTGTGGTAATGAAATGCCGTGACAATGTGCTAAGCTTTAATTCCAACACGCTTCGTTAGGGAATAATTGTTGATTCCCTGATTTAAATTGAGAGGTGTGTGAATAATAACGAATACACAGTATGAATTGGCTATAAACGACAAACGCGAATAGTCATTAAATTTATTCCCAGATATCCGGCAAGGAAATATATAAACTACACCATCAACTAAATACAACGAGCCCATCAATAACTCGTATACAAACTCCTCATCACAGCTCGGACTTTAAAAATCTGAAGCGGAATCTCCATTCCAAAGCCCAAGTTCACTGCACTAACCTTCCATCAAAAACGTCTTAAGCGTACTTGAAAATAAAATATACATAAGCTCTTTTAGAATAAGAAGATCGCAGTTATCTTTAAAACGCTCGATATCAAAAATGACGTTTACATGATAAAAAAGTATTACCTTAAGCCGTTTTAGAATAAGAAGATCGGACTTATCTTGAAAACGGTCGATAATTAAACTAATGGGCCAGTCGATAAAAAATCATTACGGTGCCTGTCCGAGTTATCGGCGCATCGGAGATCGATCGGCTAAACAATTAGACGGTATTAGAGAATCGGTACCGTTTCATTGGTGCGGGCTGGCTGTTACACCGTAATGGATTTGTACATGACGGGGTTTTAAAATCTTCAATTACAGCAGTAGTGTTGCTGCGATTGAAGGCACAGTCCTGGTGAATACGCGGTATGGAACAGACGTGGTGCTCACATATTACGAGTGTGCACTAAAAAATTACCCTCAAGGGCCCAGAAGAAAGAAATGAGAAGCTATTCTTTTAGTGGCCTTTTTATCTTCGCAAAAGTAGGTGTGAAGACTAGCTATATTTCATTTCTTAGTAGATTGTGTTAAATGCGACTGAGCTGGGGCGTAATGAAATGACACGACAGATCGATGTGTATATGTCGGCGGCCGATCGTAAAATCCGGCAGATCACGAAATTCCTAGGCATATCGTGAAACGCCGCCATTTCATGATTTGGGTAAATGACATCCGCCATATCGTTCAAAACATAACGTTTAACGATTTGCACAAGGACGATTAGGCAGATCATGAAATTCCTAGGCATATCATGAAGGCCGCCATTTTATGATCTGCCTAAGTAACACCCACCAGTGACGTTTAGGCAGATCGTGAAATTCCTACGCATACTCTGGGAATAGTTTCAGTACTCTGGAAGCAGTTTTGTTTTACGGGTCACGAAAAAAAAAATAACCCTAACCTAACCTATCTCTGGGAGCAGTTTAGTTTTTAGGCTCATAAAAAAAAACTATCTAAGTTAGGGTTATTCTTTTTATGACCCAAAAAACGAAGCTGCTCCCAGAAATAGGTAGGTTAGTGTTTTTTTTTTTTTTGCGCCAACTACATTTTAGGTACCCGGTGGCGGCGCACCGGCTCATATTGACTCGGCGGTGGCGTGAAAAAATCTGTATATCTTAGTGAATATAATTTTTGTTTTATTCTGTTCGATGTCCAGGGTTTCCAGTCTTGTGTCTTGCTTGATCTTTAATGAGGTGTACAACAGGATCCCAAGCTGGTGGTAATGACAAACCGTCTTCTCTATTGAAATTAGGATATTTTTAGCAAAATCATAAAATGGCGGCGTTTCACGATATGCCTAGGAATTTCGCGATCTGCCGGATTTTCACGATATGCCCGGTATAGAGCTAGGACTATCGACGAATGCGTTGCTCTATTCGATCTACCCAGGCATATCATGATATGCCTGGTCAACTTTTAGCCAAATCATGAAATGGCGGCGTTTCACGATACGCCCAGGAATTTCGTGATCTGGCGGATTTTACGATCGGCCGCCGACATATATACCACTATGACTAGCCACGAACGCGTACCTAATGGTTGAGCTCGAACAAAGGCAACGACGGAACCTTTTTATTACTAGTACCTACGTGGGCTACACGCTCGATTCGTGGCATGCCCGGTGAGCCAGTGCCAAGCGGGTGAAATCTACGAGTAGCTACTAAATACAAAATGTTCTCTTCTTGTCACAGTACGGTGTGACCGACAGCCTCGCCATTCAAGCGAGGTTAGATGGTTCAAGCGATGGTATCGGCACGGCACCGGACTCGTGCCTCGCAGCCCGCGAGCATACACTCGGCCCATGAAAATCTTGAATGATGAAGAACCTTGTCATTTTCAAATTGACTTTCTGGTTTTTTGTTAGAATTTTATTTTGATGAAGTGGTAATTATAAATTTATGAAATAAGTTTTTTTTATTTGAAAAAATCATATTTTTAATCTGTAAAGCTTTTCAAATAAACAATGCAAAGATCGACACTAAAAGTTAGGGAGGTGGAAAGGGTAACATGTGGACCGGTAATCCAGAGGTATGGGGTTCGATTCCCGGCTCTTCCGCCACCAGGTTACGCATTGCAGTTTTTCTGTGTGATTTGATCTTTGTATCTGAAGTAGTAATTTTTTCATCACTCTGAGCGACTAGCCATAATTATGTTTAATTGTGATTTTATATTTACATTATTTTAAATTATTCATACTAGTAATAAAGCAAACAAATAATAGTGTTACGTCCTACTACCAGTAAAAATCTGTCAGTAAAAAAAAAAAATTAAGTAAAAATTTCTTTATCTGTTCATCGCTCTGAAATGGTTAGACGAATTTAAACCAACTTTAGCACAGAAATAGCTGGATATTCAAGTACCAATGATATTAAGATATTTTTACCCGACTACGCTAAAGAAATAGTGTTCGTTGGACGAAGGCACCTTCTTCTCCGTGGCGCCACCTGTGGTCCCACCGGAGGCTGTGGTCCCACCGGAGGCTGTGGTCCCACCGGAAGATCAGCGCTGGCTCTCGAGCTAGCATCTTGCTGAGGTGGGACCTTTTCGTGGCACAGCCATAAAATTAGTTGCTTATTGTTTTATTTTGTTATTATTATAATTATTATTTTTTTATTTACTATTTTCTTATAATTTCTGTCACACCTTTTATGTAATTATGTTTTATGTCTCGTCACGAATAAATGTATATCTTTCTTTCTTTCTTTCTTCTAAATGTAAAATAACTGTTATATACATTAAACTATTGATACAAAGATCAAAGCTCTAAAAAAATTGAAATGTGTCATCTGGCGGAAGAATCGGGAATCGAACCCGGTACCTCAGTGAACTGGTCCAGCGCGCTAACCTTTCCGCCACCCTAACACCCAAGTAACCATTCGAATTTTTGCTCGTGTGTCGATCATTGCATTGATTATTTGAAAGGCTTTACACCTTAGCGACCTATCTTTCACCTTTGTATCAATAAATAATAAATTGAATATAAAAATTGTGATGGCGCCGCACCTCCACCAAGTATAACGGGGTTACAACTCCGTGGATGTGCAAAATTAAAAAATAAATTTTGGTATTATTTTATATTGGACTTCAGCTCAGATACAGGGTTTAAATGCGAATGCCCAGCTCCCTTGGTGTACAGAGACGGCCATAATTCGAATATTTAAATATTATTAACAACATTAAAAAAATGAAACATTACATTTTATGTTCTGTACAAAAAATTAGACATTACATGTTTCATTTTATGTTATGTACATATTATTTGAGTACAGTCAGCTAAATATAGCCCCGTTATGTGGTGTTCATCACGTCCGATCAGCCATGAAAATTACACGCCTCCGGAATTGATTCCCACCGATTGAATAATAAATTACACAAGAGCATGCAAATTTTCCCGCTTTTTTACCATTTTATTTATTATTCCGCGCTTGCCGTACATTTTTTAAACATATTTAATATGTGAGCTTCGATAGGAGAATTTTAAGGGGTTATTTAATGTTGGTACGTTGTCGCGTGTTGCCATTGCTGGTTGGTTAAAGGAATTAATTATATGGGTACGACAACTTAAAAAGGTTGTAGACGTAGATGCCGTTTACATTCCAAATAGGTATCGATTTGTATGAATCTGCCGAATCACGGACGTATATGACCATTATCGGCGATTATAATAATCGGTTATTGAAATGGCTAATATAATATATTGTCGATATCATATTAGTCAAATAAAAACCCTGGTTTTTAACCCCCAACAGAAAGTGGGGTGTTATAAGTTTAACTGACCATAGTTATGCAGAAAGCGACCAAAGATTTTTTTTCATAATGTAAAAAGCGACCAAACTCTTTCATTGACTTAAGTCACCTTGACAAAAAATCTACGCTGGTCGCTTTCTGCATAACTATGGTCAACTGGTGTATTTGTGTGTCTGTCTGTGGCATCATATCTCCCAAACAGATGTAACAATTAGAGTGCCAGTTTTTTTTCAATCGAAAGACTTGTCCGTTGAGGTGGTTCTTAGCTATGCTTGCCTATGAATTCTAAATTTAGTGGTTATACTTTTCTGTTTTATTAGCATTTTCAATATCACTCATTGAATGAGGGTCTCATGATGACCAGCTACTTGTGTTGGGGTGTTTCCAATTTTTAATAAAGCTTATTCTATAAACAAAAGTTTCAGAATTACAAATCATTGGCACTTATGAATCAGAATCCATTAGGAAGTCAGTATGCTACTCGTATGATTATCGATACAAAGGTAAATTCATTGATCTGATTTGAATTGCATTGATAATGACTTAAGTTCTGGCTGCCAAATACGATTACGTGTACCCTGTAAACAATACAATTACGAGTGAGCTATAAAAAACCCTTTGACCCTCGCTTCCAATCGGACATTTAAAATAATCATTAATGGGTGACAAACAAATCAAATTAGCCGTGGGACGTGTAAATTGTGTTGTAATTGCACCTATTACCGAACGCGGTGTCAGTCACGGGGCGAGACTAGTTCAGGATAGAGTGGACACTCCTCTGGCATACACAAGAACACGAGGCCTTTCGTGAGGCAAGTGTTGAAGATCAGCGTCGTACAATAACTTTATACGACAGAAATTATAATGTTAAGTTGGTTACAAGACCGAACAAAATTTTCTCACACAAGTTCTAAAGTTGCCTCCATCCAAAAATATGACAAGGTATGTAACTAAAGCACTGTTGGAGAATTTAAAAGGGAAATGTCGCCTTCCGTAGACGTGGTCGGTGAGCATAACCTGAAAAAAAACCTATCCTGGCTATTAACAACCATTGACCGAACGTCGTAGCGCAGTCAAATTGAGAGACCTGACCCCGGCCAGCGCGGGGACGAATGTTTTACTACGACTTTCTTTGTATAGATGGTCCACTCTGCAGATATTACTCTTTGAATATTGAAGAGCGGGTTGCCTGCCCGTCCAGCGCTGCCCTATAATTATCGCGTCAGTCCATCTGTTTAAAAAAGGAACGCTTCAAAATTGGAATTCGTTCTGAACTTTGACACTATTACGTTGGAATCACACGATTGAGTTACTTGTAATAGCCGTTCTGGATTTTTTGACTGACAACGTTGAATGGTTACGAAACGTATGGGTCGAGAAGGTAACTCGAAATCCGGTCTTGATTCAAGGGATCCGAGTTTGTAACGAAAATATGTACCTATATAATGTATTTTTTCTTAGCTTTGTTTAGTTCCAGGCTCGTATAGATATGGTAAAGTATCTATGATAAAGCATTATTTACTTTCACAATCTGTACAAGTCTGAGTCTGGCCTTAGTAATTTTAACACATGGCAATCTAGTATTAGCAATTATTTGTTGTTAAAAAAAATGTACGTCTCTATGACTTCTAAACTTTCCATAAAGTTCTTATTTCGGGAGATGTGGACAAAAATTTTCAATACCTGGAGTTGCACAATCGACGAGTCTATACCCTGGGTCTGCAACTCTTTGGGTTATAAAATATTGGTGCAAAAAGTGGTCCATGGGATCTTCAGAAAGCGTCTCCAGTAGAGATGTGTCGTTCTCGAGAATGTTTCTCAATTTGCATCGAGAAAGAACGTTCTGGAGAAAATAGAGCATACAAAATGAGGAAAGTTTACTGAATTTCCCGGAAACTGCAGCAGCAATTTCCACCATCACATCTCCATCGCGTCTATTTTTTCAATGTCCCCTATGATTTGTGACAACAGACATACGTAACTGAACTTAGCGTTTAATATTTTGTAGATATTCTAACGTTTAATATTTTGTAGTTGTTCACCCTTGAACAAATATTCAGGAAGCTGGCGCCCGAATGGGTGGGTAAGGGTATTGTTGTTGATGAGACGCGATTAACAAATCTGCGTTTTGCCGACGACATTGTCCTGTTCTCAACATCAGCTACGGAACTCGGTGTCATGCTACAAGACCTAAGCAGAGCAAGCCTTGAGGTTGGACTAATGATGAACATGTCAAAGACTAAACTCATGACCAACAGCTCCCAGAGAAGAGTAGAAGTGGATGGTGGAAGAATGGAATATGTTCATGAGTACATTTACCTGGGCCAAATAGTCTCCTTCCAGGCTCGACAAGATAAGGAGGTCGCAAGACGTACCGAGAATGCCTGGAGGAGCTATTGGTCTATGAAGGATCATATGAAGGGAAACCTCCCAATATCGTTAAAACGGAAACTCATGGACATGTGCATTCTTCCAATCCTGACCTACGGAGCACAGAGTTGGTCTTTGACAAAAGTTCAGAAGTCCACCCTCAAGGTTTGTCAAAGAGCCATGGAACGCAGTATTCTGGGCGTAAAACTAACTGACAGAATCAAGAACACAGTACTGCGTTCCATAACGCTGGTAGCTGATGTAGCCCAAACGGCCGCAAAGCTTAAATGGGACTGGGCCGGACACGTATCTCGCATGCCGGACAACCTGTGGGCTAAAGTTACCACCGAGTGGGTCCCACAAAACAGCATCCGGCGTCGTGGTAGACCTCGAAGGAGATGGCGAGACGAACTTGACGCCTTTCACCGAGACTGGTGGGAGATTGCTCGGGACAGGGACGCATGGAAGAATGAGAGGGAGGCCTTTGCCCAGCAGTGGGACAATATAGGCTCTTAATAATAATAATAATAAAATGGCGTAGGGATGTGACGACCCCATCGCCCGCTGGTTTTACCAGCGCAATCAGTCACGCAGGGCAGCTTATGGCGAGCTGTTGGGGGGTAGCGACCCCACGTACCTGAGCGCTCCTGGGGGATCCTGACGGGGGGTGATGGATCGGGGCCTCCGCCTCTGTCTTGCCTTAACCGGCCGGGCAGAGTGGAGTCGTGAGAGTTTCGGCTCGGGGGTGGATGTGGAAACGTAAGGGGTTAGTTGGCTTCGGTTTAAAGCCCAGTATTACACCTCTCCGCCCTTAGCCTTCCGCACCGGTGTTGCCCTTAGGCCACTTTATGTGTCGCTATTTTGTGGGGGCCCATCTAGCGGGAGGCGAGTCATCGTCTACCAGTCCCATTTTTGCTATGAGACACTTTTGCTGGTAGACGCCCGATAGTCTCAACCCATAGCCCAATTAGCCAGTCCTCCATTTCATCCCCATAGCCCAATTTGTATTTAGATTCCATGTCTCCATCAATAGTTCTTGCACCTAGCGGGCGCTGTCTCTGTGCGTCCCATGACACGGATAGGGACAGCATCCGCTCGATGTACACCTTGCATTTCATTAAATTGTCGAAAGGGCCTCTACGCGTTGGCTTCGACTCCGTGCACGCCTCCCAAAGGTCCGGGACACTATTGTCCCGTGAGCGGGTGCGACATACAGGAATAATAATAATAAAGATATTCTAAAGAATATTGACTAAGGTTATAAAAGCGGACATCTAAAGACATCCGAGGAATGTTGCAACAGACAACATTTAAGAACAGCGTAAAAAACGAGATGACCGCTCCATTACAGTCAATACAGAACGACAACAATTTCCAACAACGCATAATGACATCGCTTTAATCACCAATTACCGTCCCGTTATATCGACAGCGACAAACACCGACAAAAACTAATCGCCAAACATCAATTTGTCCGTCTGTATGTCAAATGCTTAAACGTCTCTTTACAAATCGGACCGCTGTTTTGAATCAGTACAAACAATTTCCAACTCAACTTAAACTGTTTCACTTAAAATACGAGCTTAATCCGATTGGGTAAGCTGTTTTTTGGAGTGTAGTGGACGCATTGTACAGTCAATAATGGAATTAAAGCACACTACGCTAATATTTACTGTGCAGTTGTTGATTATCACGTGAAGCTGCTGCGGCCGGTGTGCTGTGACATTTTTATTGTGACAACCGAATATGAAGTTGGAATTGCAGGTTGTATTAATTTATAGGTTTTGTAAAATATTGCAAAATTTTAGTTTTAACTTGCACGATAGACATACATCATAGAGGGGAAAAATTATTGGCAAAACTATAACAGTATAGTTGCTTGTTACTGTAAAATAATATATGTGAACTTTTACGAGGGTTACGAGCAATCATGTGACACTCATTATCACTCATGGGTAATATATGCTCCACTTTTGTGCTTAGCACTCGTATTATAATGTTGACTCCCTCTTTCATATAAACGTGGTATTTGGGCATAATATATATATCTCGTCCAACATACCTCAATGCCTAAAGACGAAAGTCTATAATCAATGTGTGTTACCAGTGATGACATACGGAACAGAAACGTGGCCTCTTACTGTGGGCCTTATAAGGAAGCTCAAAGTTGCACAGCGCGCTATGGAGAGGGATGCTCGGTGTTTCTTTGCGAGATCAAATCAGAAATGAGGAGATCCGTGAACGAACAAAAGTCGCTGATATAGCCCAACGGATTAGCAAGCTGAAGTGGCAGTGGGCGGGGCACATAGCACGTAGAACTGACGGCCGATGGGGCAGTAAGGTTCTCGAATGGAGGCCACGCACCGGCAAGCGCAGCGTAGGACGTCCACCCACAAGGTGGACAGACGATCTGGTAAAGGTTGCAGGAAGTCGCTGGATGCAGGTCGCTTCCAACCGGCCGATCTGGAAGTCACTGGGGGAGGCCTATGTTCAGCAGTGGACGTCCTGTGGCTTAAATGATGATGATGATGATATGAAAGAGAAAAAGTAATTTCAAGCTTTCCGACACCGTTACTGAAGTTTTTTTTTTTTTTTTATTCCTGTATGTCGCACCCGCTCACGGGACAATAGTGTCCCGGACCTTTGGGAGGCGTGCGCGGAGCCGAAGCCAACGTGTAGAGGCCCTTTCGACAATTTAATGAAATGTAATGTGTACATCGAGCGGATGCTGTCCCTATCCGTGTCATGGGACGCACACAGAGACAGCGCCCGCTTGGTGCAAGAACTATTTATGAATATATGGAATCTAAATACAAATCGGGCTATGGGGATGAAATGGAGGACTGGGTAATTGGGCTATTTGTTTGAGACAGCCGGACGTCTACCAAGAAAAGTGTCTCATAGCAAAAAAAAAAACTGGTAGACGATGACTCGCCTCCCGCTAGATGGGCCCCCATAAAAAGCGACACATAGAGTGGCCTAAGGGCAACACCAGTGCGGAAGGCTAAGGGCGGAGAGGTGTAATACTGGGCTTTAAACCGAAGCCAACGAACCCCTTACGTTTCCACATCCACCCCCGAGCCGCAACTCTCGCGACTCCACTCTGTCCGGCCGGTTAAGGCAAGACAGAGGCGGAGGCCCCGACCCATCACCCCCCGTCAGGATCCCCCAGGAGCACTCAGGTACGTGGGGTCGCTACCCCCCAACAGCTCGCCATAAGCTGCCCTGCGTGACTGATTGCGCTGGTCATACCAGCGGGCGATGGGGTCGTCACATCCCTACGCCTATTTATTTTTATTATTATTATTATTCCTGTATGTCGCACCCGCTCACGGGACAATAGTGTCCCGGACCTTTGGGAGGCGTGCACGGAGCCAAAGCCAACGCGTAGAGGCCCTTTAGACAATTTAATGAAATGCAAGGTGTACATCGAGCGGATGCTGTCCCTATCCGTGTCATGGGACGCACACAGAGACAGCGCCCGCTAGGTGCAAGAACTATTGATGGAGACATGGAATCTAAATACAAATTGGGCTATGGGGATGAAATGGAGGACTGGCTAATTGGGCTATGGGTGGAGACTATCGGGCGTCTACCAGCAAAAGTGTCTCATAGCAAAAATGGGACTGGTAGACGATGACTCGCCTCCCGCTAGATGGGCTCCCACAAAATAGCGACACATAAAGTGTCCTAAGGGCAACACCGGTGCGGAAGGCTAAGGGCGGAGAGGTGTAATACTGGGCTTTAAACCGAAGCCAACTAACCCCTTACGTTTCCACATCCACCCCCGAGCCGAAACTCTCACGACTCCACTCTGCCCGGCCGGTTAAGGCAAGACAGAGGCGGAGGCCCCGACCCATCACCCCCCGTCAGGATCCCCCAGGAGCGCTCAGGTACGTGGGGTCGCTACCCCCCAACAGCTCGCCATAGGCTGCCCTGCGTGACTGATTGCGCTGGTAAAACCAGCGGGCGATGGGGTCGTCACATCCCTACGCCATGTTATTATTATTATTATTTGTTTCTCATTTTTTGAGTCACGGGCTCATATGTCCCGGTCTTTTGGAAGGCTTGCGTGGGGATATGGATCCAACACGTAGAGGCCCCTTGGAGAAATTTGCTGTGGCTGTAGCCCTGCTGGAACCCGTTCCTGATCATATCAATAAGATGATACATCCATGAACAGGTCCCAGCAGGTGGTTGAACTATTGCATTGATATGAAAAAGAAACCGGGCTATTAAAATGGAGTTTGGGTGGACTATTTATTTGGGCTATTGCAGTAGAAAAACTTCACCCGCCGTAACCATCAATGCGACTGTTACCTCTGGCGGGTGGTGACTCGCCCCTCACTAGGTGGGCCCCGTAATGCCATCGTGCAGACGGCCGGAAGCAACACGAGCGTGAGGGCTCAGGGGTGTCGAGAGGTGTGCTGCGCTTTCTCCGAAGTTACTCGCGGCGTGATGCCCTTTAACACTTCCACCCCTGGAGCATATAGCTCTAACGCTCCTCTCTGGACGGCCAATGAAGGCAAGCCAGAGCTGAGAGTCCTACGGGTCCTCTTGGGTTTCCACTCCGGCCGATGAAGGCACACCGGAGACGAGGACCCTGACCGACTCTCTGGAGATCTCGGGTCCGTGGGGTCGTCACTCCCCAACAGCTCGCCACAAGCTGCCCTGCGGGCTTATTACTATTATTATTATTATTTTATTTTTATTAAGGCAACAAACAGTCACAAAACAAAACATATAACGGTTTGTTACGGTAACGGGTTGTTGTTTTCTTAGTAAATATCGCCCTTTTTTGTAGCCTAAGAGCTAGGCTCAGAATGTTCAATGTATAGATATTTGCTACGATGTAATAGTACTCGTAACACAATACAATTGACAACCAATTTTCTACATAAATTCAAAAAACGAAATTGGACCCAATACCGACAGATGTAAACCGAAACGGCGAACCATAGGCGATGACTCGTCACCACGCGTCCGATGACGATTTAGATACGGATCCGTTCCGTTCCATCCGGTTCTATTCGAATTTCCATTTAGATGGCAACCCTAAGTCGTTAACGTTCGGACAACGTGGGGCGAAGGGGTTAGAAGAATTCCAAATTTGAACAAAAGAAAGCCGTTCGATTTTCGAATTGTCGGAGCTATCGTTACAAATAACGACGGTAAATAAAGGTGGATTTCTTTTATGCCCCATTGTTTGGTATAAAATAACAAATTCAATAAATGTATTAAATGTCTTACTTAGTTTAAGATACTAAAACAAAACTAGTTTTGAAATTAAACCTACTAGAGTATTGATTCAATAAGACGTAGAAACTTCAGACTGATGAAGATATTTTTTTTTATATTAGAAATACATATCACTCGCTTTCGTATTTTACTAAATAAATACACAAAAATCACTTTTATTCTTTTAAATTCTGTCAAAAAGGATTCCAACCGCTCCTTTTGCAAGACATGATAAATGTATACCAGATCATATTTATGACCTGAATAAAACACAGGCTATTAAATAATTGAAATGGAACTCCACAACTCCCACACACCAAGCGCCAAACGTTTACATTGCATTCCAATTTAGCGAGAAAGCAGCAATCACTTCACATATGGGGGCTTTCAAAGGAGCCTAACACGGCCAGCGGCCATTTTGCAGGCCACATCATTTAATTTTGTCCTAATTACAGGGCGTCCCGTTTTACGCAATAATACATCGGACACCTGGAGCGGGTATTATTGGAGATGGCAATTGGCTGTTTCGGTTGTTTGGAATTTATTGGCTTCTGGCTTTGGAGGTGCTTAATGCATTCCAAATGAACGTCGATTTTAAAGGAAATGGGTCACATTTGGGTCATATTGTGCAACCGATTCTAAAGTGTATTCCACTTGTAAGTGTTACATTATGTTACGAGTTTTCTTTTTGGTAGTCATTACAAGCTACGTTAGGAGAAGAAGGAAGTAGAAGGCGCTTGAGGCAATGTAAACATGTCTAAACTTAACAATCTGAATTATTATCTCAGAAAGCAGAAACTAGTACCAAAATAGGTCTTAGGTTCAAATTATAGCCGAAAATGTGATGAACTATTTAATTTTGAATGGCGTATAAAACGCCATGACCCACAATATATGCAATGAAAAAGGTACAGTGTTTTCTAACAATGGGTTCATAATTTTATTAAAACTTTCGTGAGACATATTTAATTATTATGAAGGGCTCCATACGAGTTCGAAACATGTCGGGCCGTTCCTGACAATTTCACGTGAGTGTAAACCGCTTAATACAATAATGGGTTTATATGTATTTTTTACTGTAAAGAGTTCAAGAGGGTTATACTACTAACAGTACTAACGTGCTAAATTTACTAACGTGCCCGTAGTAAAGCCGAATGTCATTGTTGGAAATTCAAAAGAGCCAAAACAATGAAAGAAGTATATATATATATATATATATGCAATACTACCGCGTCCACAGCTCTTCGTCGATTTAGGTGCTTTGCTACATTATTGGTTGGTGCTACTATCGGCTTAACTGAGTTAATTACAGGACGGATTGAAACGTCCGCGGCTGTGGCCGTCATTGGTAGATTTAGAATATACTCAACAATAACAAAATTAAGCTCTTCACTGAACTGTTGAGTGCCGCTTTATTGATAGCAACTGTTAGTTCACAAGCAAGCATGATATGTCGCAAATAACTTACACAAATTGTCGGAATAGGTAGAATAGGTAGTTACGGCTTGCTGAGATATGATCATTTAGCTACCTGAACTATAATAAAGTCTAGACCATGAGTCAACAGTCCCTAAAATTAGTGTTACTTATCACGATGCTTCGGAGTTTTGAGAGCATGGTAGGACGTTAGAAAGCTATGGAGCCGACTTTAACATTAAAATGTAATTCCTTACACATACCCATTGCTTTACGTTAGTTACCGAGCTTTAGGGGCTTTAGTTAAAATATTAAATTAAATTATGTTTTAATATTTATTTCCCCAGAAACCAATTGACATGACATAAGAGATGAAATATATTTTTGTCTAGCTGTTGACAGTACACGGCGAGGTGCCAGTAGCTACAGAGCTATAAAAACTTCGAAGCCAGCTTATCATTTAATCATAGTATATCTCAAATTGACTTTTCAACTGTTTACATTAAACTGTTTTCAACTGTTTACATTAGTACTTGAGCCATTTATTAGAATCTACGTATAGGTACTGTAGTCTTCATATCATAAGACAAGAATATGCCAATGATTTATATTCAAAAGGTTCAAATAAATAAATCTAACTTTGAAGTCCTATTAAAGGATCAAATGTAAATTGTATCTCAGTAAAATTTCAATTTCTTTTCACTTACTATGCGGTCATAAAGTACATTTTAAATTTCGTTCTTAATATCACCAGTGTATCACCATCAATATTAATGAGGGTGTTTCAGCCAGGTTTCAGTGAAATGCAGCCGCAAGGTCTTTGATCTCGAACAAATTGCCGGACTGGACCTTTTCACCTTTCGGGGTAGTTTTCAAGGTCGTGCCTCACTAGGGTTATTTTACGCGTAAATTAAAGTTGAGCTTTTAAAAGTTGGCATTCTTGCTGCTTACGTGCAGGCGGTGTTAAGTGACGTCGACGAACTTTGGCGTTATCTTTAGATTTAAACCTTTTTCAGGGCAGTTTGATTTTATGCGATAGTTCAAATTAATTTTTAGATAACTTTCCAATTAAGTAGTTTTGTTAGATTTCATACAACACAGCGGCGTTGTGACGTCTTCACTTTCAAGACCAGGTCGAGCAAAATGCATGCAAAATCGTTCACCAGTCCATCATTCTTCTTAGTCCTTTTGACTAACGACACACAATTCATGGTGAATGCTGGCATGGAGTAGCAATATTTAACTATTATGTTGTTTAATAGAAAAATATTTACACGAAATAAGCCTTTCTTCCTTTCATAAATAAACGTTCCGATCAAGCGTCGCAAGAACCGTCTGGTAAGTATCACGCCTCCAACAATCACAGCGAGCAACCGCATTACACTTTTATAAAAATGACGCTATCAGCTCCCGTCCCGGCAAGGTGTTAGGGGTACAAATAATTTATTTCCCTCTGCCGACACAGACAACATAAGCCGCGAGAAAAATAAGCAAACTACCCACTTAAAAAGACGTAACAGTCTTGAAGAGGAATCTCAAAGAAAACCCAACCCTAACTTACGAAGTGCAGCGGCAAAGATCGAATGAATTGTCTTGTGATTAAGCCGTTGCTGCCCTGGGTTTCTACATAGTTCTCGGCAAGGGGTTTAAATTTCAAGCGCAAGTAAGGGTGTCGCGCCGACCTTATTTAATTTCATAATAAATTGCAATAATTGCATTAGTGCAGTGAGCGAGTAAATCAAGTTTTATCGGGACTTGTAAAAATGGCGGTCAGTGCTCTGCGGTGATAAGAGTTATGTAGTTTCAACATCTGGACTAAGTATAGTCCTTTATCGCATCCTGTATGTAATTATATACATTACGAGATATTATGTGTTGTGTGCCATTTCGGATATCACTCAGTTCCGTACAGAGGGGTTGTAATTTATTTACAAACTCTTTATGGTGCTGCTGATAAAGTATGTAGTTGTCTCCATCTAACTCTATCCATAGCCTCTTCCTTGATTTCCCTATGTATCTTTACCTTTATAATTATTTATTGACCGCCAATATTTCCAAAAATACCAAAAATAAACTTATTAAAACATTAATTTGGAGAATTGCTCTATAACTATGGATGTGAGGGAGGGTAGATATTGACGCAAAGAGACCGCAAGGCATTGGAGGCATTCGAAATGTGGTGCTAGCGAAGGATGCAGAAGACTAGTTTGACGGGAAAAAGTAACATAAAGAGTGGAAGAAAAAAGGAATTTGCCGATATGGGTCATTCAGAACTCTACAAATACAATGGCCATGACCACTCTGTAAAGAGTGTACTTACCGAAGATGATAATGATAATCAAAATAATATTATAAAGGCGAAAGTTTATGAGTGTGTTTATGTGTATGTTTGTTACTTCTTTACGCCCAAACGGCTAAACCGATTTTGATAAATTTTGGTATGAAGGTACCTGATACTCTGGAGTAACATATAAGCTACTTATCCCGAAAATGTAGTGTTCCCGTAGGATAAGCGGGTAAATCCGCGCGACGTAGTAATAAATATATCAATAAGCTCATGATTCTCAATCGCAATTTGGGTATTACTGGGATTCGAACCCTGAACCGCTTCAAACTCTTTTTAACCAAGTGTTCTGATAAGGCCGCGTCATCCCCGATACTCATGATAACGCGATTTCCCTATTCGACGATAATTAATCTGGATTTCGGCTTGAAACTAAACAGCAGCCATTACGTTCGCCGATATATCACCCGACCCCTAATCTTATGAAAATTCGATTATACAGATAAAGTCGTCGGACTACATGGAAAAACAATTAAGCACTAGTGGAACAATGACAGTGTAGAGTTGCCTTTTGTTCTCGCCTTGATGGCCTGCGGCGGGTTAAGGCAGGGTTTGTTTTGAGGGAGTTTGTTCTAACGTTTTACAAGTCGACAAGAGATTTCTGGAAGGGTGTCCGAAGGCGCAAAGCATAGCCAATTTGCTATATTTTATATCCGCAACTAACTTTTGTCTTTTGCAACTTCGGGAAAGTCAGTAGTGATTTATGTCTTGCTGGGTCAGTTGCTTAACTTATTGGATCAGGAAATACATATTATTATTCCCTCTTGTCATAAAATATTTAAATCTAGTGTCGATTTGCGTCTTGATTCGTCTCTACTTATTTTATTGACCTTGTGGAAAGAATCGCCTTAGGAACTAATTATCTTACCACTTTTATATTGCTTTATCGAAACATGAATTACAAAAGCACCTAACACCAACCTCTCAACTGCCTCTTAACACGGCTTACTATGCAACTTGAAACCAAAATGGCGAACAAGTATAAGAGCGAAGAACACCCATAAGACTTTCTAGTTCCATGCACTTTCAGCGTCACTCAACTTATAATAGTCGTAAGTGCTGTGGAAACCATGTGCAGTTAAGCTGTTTAAGTAAGGCAATGATGATAACTGTGCGCAACAATATAAGTTAATTTACAACACAGATAACGAGTGCATACTGCAGCTAAGTGTATTGTTTTTAAACGTATTGCCTGAATTAAGTGTTTAATTTAAAATAGGTGCCTTATCTGCCTTTAGCGGGGACATCTTGTGGTTTTCTGTTAAGTAGAGGGAAGGGGGCGTGTTCATTAGTGTGATAGAAGTTTTGTTGTTTATTGAGATACGTTATAAGCTTAAAATACAAAAATAATGAGAGCTAGTAATTGAAATCGATGTAGGCATGTAATTATGATGTTGTTATTTTAACTTTCAAGGGCACGAAAATGCTTATGAAATATATAAATACACATGCAGTTTTAGAACTTTAAGTAAAGTATTTTGTTTTCAAGAACAGGATAAATTACTTGATAAATTTTGGGTTCCCACTAGACGCGGCCTGTCCTGTGACGCCACAGAACTTCCAAAATGCAATAATGTGATACCTTGGACCTGGTTTAATCATAAAGCTGGGACCATGGGAACTTTACACAGTAAAGAGACGCTACCCCATAAATTCTGGGTTCGTCTGATTAATCTCAATTCGTGCAAAAAAAATCTTCAGAAGCCTATATAATTTTTTTAGGAGCGATGGATTTAAGCAAGCCTGTATCATTTTAGGCTCCATTGTCACTTTACATCAGATGAAGTCGAATTCAAATGCTTTTTGCATTATAAAAACTGTCCTGTCAAAAGCGCAGCAAAGTGGCAACCTTAATATCCATCCAATCAGATATATTGTGAGCCTATTTGATTAAAGCAATACCGGAATAAAATTGTTTAGATTACATTGGCTGTGGCATCGCAAACATTGGCTGGACATTGGATACTTGCAACAGTAAATGTTGTATAATGTTGGATCAAATATTCAAGTAAAGTATAGGTAAGTAAATGGGGTGATAAACTGCTAAGGTTATGTATACAAGTCACGAATGGTATACGCGTAAATTATTGTACACAATAGTGAAGTATATTTATAATAGTTCTCCTTGACGTGTCTGTCAATGGCGAACCTGACTCCATGACCTTCAAGAGCTGCGATCATGTGCCCAAATGTGGATTGCAAAACCACATTATTATTTGGTTTTAATAGTGAAGTGCATAGTATTTAAATTAGATACCTATTGTATTAAGCGGTTTGCACTCACGTGAAATTGACAGGAATGACCCGACAGGTTTTTTTTCGAATTCGTATGGAGCTTTCGTCTTTAACGCATAGCAAAGGAGTATTATTGTTTTTCTACTTATTTCAGATACATATAGATGGACATACAAAATCAGATTTTTTAACTGATATGTATTCACAAAATATCCCACACATTGTAGGCTTTATTGACTATTGCATTCGACAAAAGCAAAAGGAAAAACTTAAGGTACCTACCAAAGGCAAACTTAATGCCATGACGCATTCTCTACCAATCAACCTTAGGGTAAAATAGAAAAATTCTAAGCGGTACACATAATTAAAATACAATAAAAAGTGTATAACTACAACAAAGCCCACCATTTCGTGACTTTACAAATCATCACAACCACGTTTATATTATTATCAATCAGGTGACTGCGTTTAATTTCTGAAATTTAACATCTCCTTCATTAATGCCAGTCAATAACAAACCTTGCTACAATTGCGTGAGATTGAAATTCCAATTTTAAGTAACAACAGATAGGAAAAAGCTGAAGTTACGCTTCCAGTCGATATGGTTTCATTTAATAATTCAAAAATGGCTTCGGTTTACATTCGATTCAATTATTCACTTTTGTATATGCGTTAATTGCATTAATATGCGATTTAATTGTGTGCATTTTGAGGGTTTGATGTGAGTGCTTATTTAATCACAAATGTTTGGCTATCCGGTTTGCTGCGATAGAGGATTTGACTGTGTAATTAAATGATTAATTATTTTAAGCTACAATGTTAATCGAGTTAAAATGTTGCTATTTAGCAAATTAAGAAAGTGCATAATATTTAAATTATGCTATAGTTTTGATTGTTTACTTTTTGGATTACATTTTATTCTTAATGGGTAAGGCTGGATTCGAGTAAACTTACTCTCGAGTGAGCGTTATTCTTGGTTTAAAAGTTTGATACATATCTTGGATAATAATGTCATTATCCGCGGATAATTTATTATTCGAGATACCACATTCTGACTTTCATGTACTTAGAAAAGATCGCGTAGAACGAGAGTCTTCATACAACCAATTTGCGAAAGAAAAGGCCGCTTTTGGTTTTATGTGTGCGTGTCTACGAACCAATCATAGATACGTGTTGAACAAAACAATAATTGTATGACAACCGTGAACTCAAATGTACGTTTTCACGGTGAAAATAGCAAAATACTTATTAAATAAATAAATATAATAGGACAATCATACACAAATCGACCTAGTCCCAAACTAAGCAATACTATGGGTACTAGATGACGATATACATAATATATAAATACATTAATTTAGATAACATCCATGACCCGAGAACAAATATTCAAGTTCATCACACAAATATTTGCCCCGGCCGGGGTTCGAACCCGGGACCGCCGGCTCAGTAGGCAGGTGTCTGCAAACTGCGCCAACCGCGTCGTCATGTTGTCTCCATACAAATATTGGTACCCAACCCACAGATGACCTCATACGTAGGAGGTCATTTGTATGGAGCGTTTTTATTGCTTTGTAGGAATGTTGAACATGAAGGTAATTTCTGACTTTTAGAGCAGTCTACGTATAGGTACTTCCATATAGACATTTGATCCCAATTAAAATAAAATCGATTGAAATCACGCCTTGTACAGTCGCCATCAGATATATCGCAGCATATAAGGCGTTCATAAACATCTGAACACGACTCTTATTGACTGGGCGACAGAGTACATGTTCACATATTTATGAACGCCTTATAGGCTTCGATATATCTGATGGCAACATGTACATCTATACAATACATGTTCCGACCAACAGTTACAAAAATTCTCTTCCAGGCAAATAAGGCACGAATGCGGGCGGGCTGTCAGTGAAAACAAAGTGATTCGTATTAAAATATTGTCCGCATTAAGCGAATGTGTAAATAAGTAAGCCCAATACCGGCGGTGAGTGTCCGCATACTGATGCGACGACAGCGGATGAATTTTCACTGGATATGTCTTACTCAGAAAATATTTTTAAATAATAGTATTTAATGCAATCGTTGCACAATGAAGGGTTTTAAAGTCGAGTACCGCATTTATGCCACCAGCCTTGCCGAGTGGCCTTAGTGAGGAAAGAGATTTTAAAACCTAATTGTGTAACATTGCATACAATCCTTTTAATACGAGCAAAACGCAGAAAATCATTTTTTACTTTAATCGTTACTGTTTACTATGATTTTTTATTTTTCATGTAACCATTTTAGTTCAACTCAAACTGAGCTATTAAAAAAATCATGATCGCGGTGATTATGGCGGGTGCCTCGTGATTAGGTAATTTTTAGACAAGTAATTTCAACCAATCAGGGAACAGTACCGTGTTTTTTTTATTAAATATGCTGATGTTCTCTTATTGAAATTCATTGGAGAGAGTAGAGAGATGTCTTATGAACATTGAAGTTCAGTAGCGGACACCAAATAGAGTATAGAATTTTGGTACAGGTTTAAAAATTATGTTGTTGTGATTTTACATAAAAAAGCAGTGTTCGGTTGGCCGCCGCCGCGACTGTTTTTTTTTATGTCGCATTCAAATAATTATTACAAGTACGATAGATAAAAGTTTTTAATGACAATATTTCAACAACACATAAATATTAACTAGCCGCTCTGTCAGCAGTAGTCCTCGCGAGTTTGCTTCAAAATGATTGAAGTTTTTTGCGTTCTCTAATCCCCCAGGCATATCTCCGTCATCAAAAAAAAACGAAAAAATCTACATAATTATATATATATATCCTGACCGTTTTCGGCCACGGCGACTGCTTCAACTCCTCTGTTGGCGTTCGTGTGCTCTCATGTGGCTAACGTAGCCGATCTTGTTATTAAAGCCCCGTGAGCACAACGGGCACGAGAGAACACCATTATTATAATTATAGCTGATCACCGCTGGTGGTCGGGCTTTCAGCTCATCCCTCTTGTCGTCGAGTTCAGTACGTCGACGGGGGCGGTTAGCGGCCTGCATCTCCCACTGTAGTGGCTCAATATCGCAACTCTTCATGTGGCGCTTAAGCACATCTTTATACCTGAGAAGTTGCCCGCCTTGCTTTCGCTTGCCTTCCTCCAACTCAGAGTAAAAGATGTGTTTAGCCACCCGACCCTTCGCCATCCTCGAAACGTGACCGCTCCAGCGCAACTGTCGTCGCATGAGGTAGACTTCGATTCCACCCACGTTGGCTCTCCGCAAAACTTCGGTGTTTCGCACTCGGTCGGACCAGCTGATCTTTAAGATCTTACGGAGGCACTTAAGGTGGAATCGGTCTAGTGTGCGAATATGACGACGATATACGGTCCACGTTTCAGAAGAGTACAATATGTTAGGTAAAACCACCGCCATGTATATGGAGATCTTTGTAGCCAGCTTCAGGTCATGCGATCGGAAGACCTTGGCATCCAGCTTACCGAATGCTGCAGCAGCAGCACCGATCCTGCTGTTGATCTCCGCATCAAGGTCACACGAAGATGTTACCGTGCTACCCAGGTAACGAAACTTGTCGACTTGCCTCAACAAATCTTCGCCAAGCTTGATTGTCAGTGTTTGCCGACCGTGTGTGTCCAGAGACATGACTTCTGTCTTCTTCACACTGACCTTTAGGCCAAACTTGCAGCAAGACCTGTGGAAGTCGGTGACAAGCCGTTGAAGGTCACCTGGGGATTCCGAGAGAAAACATAGGTCGTCCGCATACATGATCTCGGAGACCACTGCGTACGACACTTTAGTGCGTGCCTTGAACCTAGCTAGGATTGAAGAGGTTACCGTCGGTGCGAAACCGGATGCGAATTCCTATCGGTGATTCCTGACTTTGCAGTACTTCACGGACAACTACTGCGAAGTATAGAGCGAAGAGTGTAGGTGCTATTACGCACCCTTGCTTTACCCCACAGGTGACGGGGAAAAAGCTCGACTCATCGACACCTACAGCGACGCAGCATTCCATGTCGTCATGCAAGAGTCTCACTAGACGAATGAATTTTTCTGTGCATCCTAACTTTGCTAGCACCATCCACAGGGCTTCACGGGGAACACTGTCAAATGCCTTCTCAAGGTCAATGAAGCAGAAGTACAAATTTTGACCTTGTTCTCTGCTTTTCTCTTGCAGTTGACGCAATGAAAAGATTGCCTCGCAGGTTCCCCGGTCTGGTCGGAAGCCGAACTGTGTTTCAGGCAAAATTACCTCGGAAAGTTTCATGAGGCGGTTTAGAAGCACCCTGGCAAAGACTTTTCCGGGGGCTGTTAAAAGCGAAATACCACGATAAGAATTGCAATCTGCACGGTCACCTTTGTTCTTGTAGAGGGCCCTAATGCGAGACATTTTAAAACTTTTCGGGACATGTTCCTCCTCCCACATATGAACAAATAGTGACCACACGGATGAGTGCAACTCGTCGCCACCGTATTTCAGCAGCTCACCTGGTATAAAGTCAATGCCGACCGCGCGCTTGTTCTGTTGTTGCTTGATGGCAAGCACGACCTCTTCGCGAGACAGGGGTTCGTCCAGCTCAGTCACTATTGGGAGTTGAGGCATTGAGTTAATATGTGGTAGGTCCGCTGTTCTGTCTACGTTGAGCAGAGAGTTAAAGTGCTCTGCCCATCTCTTGAGTACATCCTCTCTACTTTTTAGCAAGTACTCACCGCCGACTGACTTGAGTGGTACCTTTGCAAGATAACTACTACCGATCAGCTTTCTTACCTCCTTATAAAACTCCCCGGTCTGGTTCGTGTCCATACACTACATAATTAACGAACCTACTCAATATTTCACAAGAATCGGTTAAGAAATGCGAGGACAGAACAGCCGGAAACCTAAACATCCGGTAATCCAATTATCCGGACATACGAAAAAAATATTGGGCCAGCTGAAACAGAAACGCTTCGCCCGCTCGGTTACGAGTAAGACTGAATTCAACTTATGCCACGCCCACACTCACTAATTCACAAAATTAAAAAAAAAACTTTATGTCGTTTAAATAATAATAATAATAAATATCGGACAACCGCACACAAATCGATCTAGTCCCAAATTTAGCTCAAGAAGGCTTGTGTTACGGGTGTTCGTTTAAATACCGCTCTTCCAGTGTCTTAACTCCAAACTCACCGAAGGATATCAAAAGATCGTTCAACAATCGAAGCCCATTGTTCTTGCACACGATAATCGAATAATCGGTAAAAACTCGTATTCGATTCCCCGCTATCGTTTATCTTCGTATCGGTGAACGCTGACCGAATTGTTAATACGTTGTTTGAAGCTTTGCGGTTGTAATGTACATTGTAATGTGTTTAACTGTCACTACAAGGACTTATAATAATATTTACGTCATCCTAGGCCGTAAGTGACATTTTCTACCCGCTACTTGGGGAGGAAATCCCACTTCCTGGCCAAGACAAGACGTAAAACTTTAGACAAACTAGGGACGGCACCTCACCTTCGGTTGAGGCCACAAGCACCTGCGATCTGGGACATTCACGAATACACCGCCCTAGGTATGTAATGTACAATTTGATGGAGCTAAGTTGTGATGATTGTACGTTATATACAACTCACCCTTGTTGTTGTATGTATACGTAGAGGAAGGCTTTGGACGGGTGTTTATGTTAAGGCGTTTTGCGTCGAGGTCATGCAAGCGGCGCTCCCCAGAAACGGGTGAGTTGCATTGCGCGCCGTGCAACAGAACCTTTAAAACCAAATTTGGGATTGCAAGCCACGGTCGGGCACATGATCGGCGCTTGTGAAGGTCATGGAGCCAGGTTCGCCATTGACGGACAAGTCAAGGAGGACTATATATGTATGCTTTAGCCATGCGACTTCACATCTGTTATTTGTCTCCCTCTGTTTTGTTTGATTTGGCAACACACAGGATTAATTTCATCTTTATATTGGCTGAACATACTCAGGCCTCGTCAAAAGTCATTGCGCACGGTACTTTATTCCAGCTACCGTCAACGGCCCTGCGGATATCATCGCTCCACCTAGTCTGGTGATAGTCCACACCCTAGTAGCACGTACGTAATTGCTCCACACTACTCGCGAAGTTGAACGACGTTGGGCAAATATGATAGTGTGGAGAGACACTCCGTTGTGGAAACCCATCGGCCAACTTCGCTCAACTTTGCGACTAGTTTAGAGCTAGGGTATAGATATCTAGACACGCGGTAGCATTCACCGCAGGAACTGGCGAGCAGCAGCCGTGTGTTATGTTACGCGAACCTTTTGTAGCCACTTTTGACTCCCCAATAATTCCAAATATATTTAACATAAAAAAATGAAATTTTGTTTATTTATTAGGATCCTTTAGAACAACTAGCACCCCAAATTTCATAAATATAGGTAAAATAGTTATTGAGATATTAAAGTCGTTGCATGTTCTTGTATCAATTTTTTTTAAGAACTTGGGTTTTTTTCTAAGAACTTGGCACCCATATAGATCTCAATTCTTTTGTAGGCGAAGTTGACAACGTTGCACGCTATATTGAACTTGGCTCTCATTTAACATTTATGTTTTTGATGGGATCTTGTATTTATGGATGGTAAGGGTGCTCAAGAAGGGTACCGATGAGGTGGTCTGACTCGATGAAGAAGGCAGTTGATGGAATTCTGCACCACGCGGTCCATGCATTGATATCACACACCTAATAGAGGAAATGTATACTTAGCCATGTTATCCGTGGTCAGTAATGAGTGGATGAGAAGATATTTTTCAACAAGAAATGGATTCATGCTTAAACCTCACCTCACAGCTCACACTCACCAAAATATTCTCCGTAAGTCTAAGAAAATATGCCAACGGTAAGTTTGCCTTAAACCCTTTAAAAACTGAGACGAAAAAGCCCTGAAATTGCAAAATGCTATTATTATCTATGATCGCCGTTCACGCATGATTTAGCAACTTGATAACCGAATAGTTAACACTGCGGCAGCCACCTTAACGGGATTAACCCTTATTAAAACTTTAATGAAGCACTTTCTTACAAAGTTTAATATAAATCGACTCGGTCATCCGAGCGTTAAGATATTGGAGTGAGACATTTAGTGGATTCTACATGGCTATATGTAGATCTTTGGGATGAGGGAGGTTTAAAGCAAAGACTTAAGCGGGGCCACAGGTACCTGTGTACCAAAAAGCACTTGTTTTTAGCAACCAAAATCACACCAAGATCACAAATTATGCTCAGAAACAAATTTTCCTTCAAAATTTAACATTGATCGAGAGTTGAAATGGCCTCACTTTCGTAGCCCCGTTTACTGTCGAAGTGGCTGTGACATGATGCTACTGGCATCTATTTGATGGAGACCGTGGATCACCAAGAGATAGCTTAAAATCCTATTAAGATCTACAGACATTTTGCAATGCCATTTTTCCGAATGTGGTGCAGATATATGGCCTCTACCAGAGTGAAAAGTATTGTTATATCCGCTCGATGATTACCTAACAAATATCGAAACATTTACACCAAATTTTGCGCAATAAATTTTTGTATGATTTTTTGTTAAATGTGAGATTTATTTACAATATTCATAACTGATTTCTCGTAAATACCTATGACAGGAGTATTTACAGCAATTGTATTCGGTTTCAATCAAGACCGCCATACCCGCTGCCGCTTATACATTGCGATGTATATGGATGAACAGTTTCCCCTAACAATTTCCCTCTGAACCAATTAATATGGGTTCCAAGGGGTAGCTTAAGAAAGCACCCCGAGTCCAAGTTTCCATATACCTCGTTATACGGTGCCGATACACCCTCGCCTCAAATTGTTTTTGTTTTGTACGGTAATTAAATATTTAATAAAAACCCGGGTTCCGGGTCAGATAAGTAAGGTTACATGCTAAACTTTTGATATGAAATTTTACTCAAAAGGGCAAGAGATAATAAATTATAATATAATAATGAAATATGTCCTTGCACATAGTATAATCTTTCAGGTATGATGAAATCCCGATGGCATTTATGTACATATAATGATCTGCAGAATTGCATGGCCATGCATTTGTGCAGCCCATAGTAAACTGGACCAAGTCCTTCCAGAAGAACGAAGGCTCCTATCAACTTCCTATAATGCTTGCAATATCCTCGATCAACCTGACATGCGCGCCTGCCTTGCCTACGAGTCCTGCTGGCCAAGTGGCCACACATCCGTGGCTGATTAGTACTTGACCACAGAATCACGTGTAAGTGGCTACACTGGCTACGGGGTCAGAATCAGAATCAGAATCATTATTTATTTGATTTAGATGTAACTTGTTGGTTCAGTAACCTACCTATTTAGTAGTATCTCTTCCCTTGGGAAGAAATCGGGTTCTATTATCACTACGCCAATGTCGACAATAAAGATGTTTTCGACTGATTGGATCGTGGGATTAAATTATGCAATTCCTTTTTTTCATGTCATAGGGGCAAATGAGCAAACGGATCTGACGGCCTGATAGAAAGCGATTACCATCGCCCACAGACACCTGCAACACCAGAGGAGTCACAAGTGAGTTGTCGATCTTTCAGGTGGGAATACGCTCCTGCCAAACTCTCGAAAATGCTCAAAATAACAGAACATAAACGTGCAAAATCTAGATCGACAAGTATTTATATAACTCAGTGTTAATCAATCAATAGCAACACAATAGCAATTAAGCAGTCAATCTGCATCTAAAGTCAGAATCACACCGCGTCGCCTGACACCTGCCCTGCAGCCCGCAGCCTAATCCCGGCTTAGCCCTAGCCGCGCCGCCACAGTCTAGTAGTTGCAGTATGCCTGATTATATTACACTAAAATTAATTATAATTATTGACACAGAGGTAAATTATGAAAGAAAAATATCTAGGCACTACAATGTAAGCAGGGCTCGAACTTGCGACCCTACGTTTCCGGCGTAGTGCTCTCCCAACTGAGCTAAGCTATCACATCAAATCTTTTATAAAAAAGTGGTATTCCACATTAATAAATAGAAACGAACAAAAAATCTATATAAATATTTAAAATTAATTCACTAAAAATAGAAAACAATTTGAAAACTTGTGTAATTACCACGGTGTTTATTATCACTATACATAGTATAAAACAAAGTCGCCTACTGCTGTCTGTCTGTATGCTTAGATATTTAAAACTACGCAAAGAATTTTGATGCGGTTTTTTTTATAGGTAGAGTGATTCAAGAGGAAGGTTCATATGTATAATAAATGCATAATATAGTAGAGAAACACTTTTCATTTAGTATCAGCATTGAACCCGTGGAAGCCGGGGCGGGTCGCTAGTTTATGTTAAAATAGAAAAGTATTTGACCTTGATCCCATCTGGTACGAAGGAAACCATGGTGTGTGTTGTCTGTCTGTGTGTTTGTTAGTTCGTCTCGCTTTTGTATCTCTATACAATTTTTTATCCAAATCCGTCCACCCGTTTCAGTGTGAAGATCTAACAAACATACTATAGAGGTCGATTATACCCTATCTGTACACATAGGCTTCATTTTATAACAAGAAAAGTACGCTTTTCACCTCACTCGCTCGGAAAACCTCCGTTTATAGGGCGAAATCTGCGTGCAAAAGTCTATTTTATCCGCTAGCGTGCAAAAGTCATTTGAATTTCGAACACGACGATTTTGATTCTCTGTGGTGCATGTAACTTTTTTATATTTAAGACTCCTTCAACGCGTGGCTGATTTCATCAATCGATAAATCTTCGAATAACCAATCAACGCACGCTAATAAAGGGCGATCTGGTCAGGCCGGCTAAATTCATATATACTCCTTTAAAAAAAAAAACACCTACAATGTCACGTCCAGAAACCTGGTTTGTGGTTACAGATTTTTAAGTTTTTATTTTTTCTACACTTTATTTTATGTTGAATATGTTTATATATATTAAAAGTAAGTATTTCAGTTTCATTTACATATTTTGAGTAGTAAATATATTAAATACAACACAAATTTTAATATTTATTTGTTATAAAAGTTGGAACATAAGAGTGTAATTTCTGAACGCACCCGAGAAAAAAATAATAATTAAAAAGTTGGAAGTTTTCACAATTCACGTAAACAACTTAAATTTGTTCTGTGGAGAATACATACTGTTGTCTTACCTACTTTAGAGAAATATCAAAAAATAGTTATTTGTTATGCAAGGCTGCAAAGTTGTTATTTGGCGCGAGTGTTGAAATTGAAAGCTGAGCGAGCGAAGGAAACTAAGATTGAACCATGAGCGAAGCGAATGGTTCAAAGATAGATTCCTGAACGTAGCGAGGCTTTCAAGACACGAGAAGCTAAATAATTTTGCAGCCATGCGGAACTCACAACTTTTCACCTCACTACAGCGAGGAAAATGCAAGATTCAAGAAAAACAATTAAAACATAAAAATAATCATGTTTAATGCTAATTTCTATTTAACACATCAAATTTAAAACATAACACACTCAAATCCAAACCAAACAAATACGAGAGAAGCACACATATTAAAAATTAAAAGTAATATGGCCGTAATTTGTATTATCGTCGTGTATATTTTATCGTTGAGTTTTTCTTAAGCACTGATTAGATTAGATTAGATTAATTTATTTCATGTGAAAAAAACTGTATACATTTGCATTAAATATTCAAAAATATAAGTATTCACATCATGATCGTCAAAATAAAAATATAATAATAAAACTAACAATAACAATGTCAAGCACAAGAAATGATAACCATAATAATAATAAACAATAATATATAATCTCCCAATAAGGACCGTCATCACAACTTTAAGTCATTAAACTAAAACAAAGCAAACAATCTATATACACAGAAAATAATAATCAGATGACATCTAATAATACAAAAACAAAATCATTGTCGCAATACAAAATAAAATAAAATAGGTCCTAAATCAAATGTCAATAACAAATATACAAATAATAACTAGAAGTTTAGTTCCATGTACTCACTCACGGAGTACAGAGGGTTCTACAACAAAATGTCTCTCAGTCGAAGCCGAAATATTTCGTAAGATGGGTCATTTCGTAGGTTTTCAGGCAAATGCTCATAGTAAGTTGGGCCAATGACCCGTGGGTTTTTGCCTGAAAGCGCCATGCGACGAGGCACGGTTCTGAGTCGCCCGGTAGTGCGGAGATGTTTACCTGCAACATGGACGCGCGCGAACTGAGATATATTAGTTCTTACAAATAAAAGAAAGTCGAAAAGATATTGTGAGTAGTGCGTCATTATGCGTTCCGATATAAAAAGTTTTTTACAGGGGTGCCTAGGTGTAGCTCCGACAAGAGTGCGAATGGCTCGTTTTTGCATTATTAGAACCCTTTTTGCGTCAGTGGAGTTACCCTAAATAAGTGTTCCATATGACATGAGGGAGTGGAAATGAGCAAAGTATACTTGTTTTAACGCGTCTCCCGAGATTAGTGGTGCTAATTTTCGAAGCGCAAAGACAGCACTACTCAACCTACCACAAAGATTGTCGACATGGCACTTCCAGTTCAGGTTTGAGTCAAGCGTGAAACCAAGGAACCTACTCTCATCGCACAATGGCATTGGACAGGTGGCCATGCACGGAGGCATTTGAACCTTTCGACTAGAAAAGAGCATCGTATTTGATTTGCTAACATTAAGCAAAAGCCCATTTGCTGAGAACCAGATCTGCAACTACTCACAAGCCTCAGCAACTTTTACACTGAGCTGCTCGTATGTCTTTGCAGAAACGAACACGGTCGTGTCATCCGCAAATAATACCGACAAACCAGCAGTAATGCTTGATGGTAGGTCATTTATGAATAAAAGAAACAGAGTATTTCCCAATGCAGATCCGTGGGGAATACCGACACTGACAAATCCCGTATCAGACTGTATCATTTTGCCGTCTTCTGCCGGTACTTTCACGATTTGTTTGCGGACTGACAAAAACGAACTGAACAGTCGGTGGGCGTTAGTCTCCACCCCGTAAAATTTCAGCTTGTTCAGCAGCAGAGTATGGCTAATAACGTCAAATGCCTTTGACAAATCGCACAATATCCCGGCCATCTTATTCCTATCATCCAACCCAGTCAATATGCAATCAAATATCCTGTACGCCGCGGTAGTAGTTGACATATTCTGTCTATATGCGTATTGGTTATCTGTTAACAGGTTATTCAATTCCAGATGAGTCATTAAATGAGATGACAAGACAGATTCGACTAGTTTTGACATCGCGGGAACAATTGTTATCGGTCTATAATTATTAACGTCACACCTATCGCCCTTTCCCTTGAAAACAGGACACACCCTGGTACTTTTCAGTACATCCGGGTATGTACCACTCTCAAACGTCGGCAGTATGTCGGCAACAACTGGCCATAGACAAAGAACAACATTCATCGAAATTTCATAAGCATCGACTGTTCCGCGTTTCTTCAGCATTGGGCGCAAAACACTATCTAACAACCCACGAGTGACGACTGGCAGAGTGAAAGGGGGCACATCAGAAATGTCCAAATGCCTATGAAAGTATTCCGTTGACTTGGACATATCGCTTTGAATTGCGTATTTTGACGCCACTCCAAGAAAGTGGGAGTTAAAGGCGTTAGGGACTTTGCTAGGCTCAATTTTAGTGTCAGTTACATAATCGCGAAGGCTAATATTATTTGACGATTTTGTTTTCGTACCTACTTCCTCGTTAACTATACGCCACATTTCCTTAGGTTTGTTGCTACTGTCCGCAAGCCTATTTTGAATATGCGTTTTACGAGCTCGCATTGTTGTGGATTTAATGAGCTTAGAGTAGTGGTCTATACATTCCGTCAGTATGGGGTTGTTAGGATACTGACGCCTTATTTCATGGAGATCACTGTGCTTACGTATTAATTCCGCCAATTCATCACTCATCCATGGCGCATTATTATTTTTATTGCATTTAATCGTTTTCGTTGGAAAGTGAATGTCCATATAATAGGTTATAATATTAAATAATTTATTAAATTTATGGTTTATGTCAAATTGTTTACTATATATAAAACTAAAATCATAATTTGCAAAAACTGTTATATTATATATGTATTTGAAACTACTTGACACATTTGTTGTGAATGTGGGAGAATGGCATTCTGGGAAGGATTAGTTGGCCACTCGGAAGTATTTTCCATAACACTTGCTTTGGAAGTTATTGGACGATGGAGTTCTGTGGAGAATACATAGTGTTGTCTTACTTTATAGAAATATCGAAAACAAGAAAGTTAAACCCAATTTCGAGAATTTATTCAATGCTAAAAGCCTGCATTAAAACGAAAAAGGATTTGTTATAAATATTTGGAGACGATAAGTAATTTACCGAAACTATTGGCGTTTTTAAAGAAGATAAAGCCGAAATAATCTTGTTCGGATCCCATCGTTCAATAACTTCCAAAGCAAGTGTTATGGAAAATACTTCAGAATGCCATTCTCCCACATTCACAATGTGTCAAGTAGTTTCAAATTCAAATATAATATAACAGTGCTTAAGAAAAACTCAACGATAAAATATAGACGACGATAATACAAATTACGGCCATATTACTTTTAATTTTTTATATGTGTGCTTCTCTCGTATTTATTTGGTTTGGATTTGAGTGTCTTATGTTTTAAATTAGATGTGTTAAATAGAAAGCAAAACTTAATATGATTATTCTTATGTTTTAATTGTTTTTCTTGAACCTTGCATTTTCCTCGCTGTAGTGAGTAGAGGTGAAAAATTGTGTGTTCCGCATGGCTGCAAAATTATTTAGCTTCTCGTGTCTTGAAAGCCTCGCTACGCTCAGGAATCTATCTTTGGACCATTCGCTTTGCTCATGGTTCAATCTTACATTCCTTCGCTCGCCCAGCTTTCAATTTCAACACTCGCGCCAAATAACAACTTTGCAGCCTTGCATAACAAATAACTATTATCTAGGGTAGTGTGATTTAATGTGAACGAACACACCGGCAAAAGCTTTTAGAGCATAAACCAAGTTTAAAATCAAACAGCACTGTTTTTGTATTCACTGCGAGACTTAAGCAAGTAATGTTCATTATCATGCAAGATTTGCGATCATATTACACGACTGAAATAATATTAGTACACAATCCGTTTACATATGAATTATGTATATGTTTACGATTATTGATACAAACCATTTTAATTTATTAGTAAATTGTAATAGTCTAAATCAAATAAAGTGAAGTTGATTTAGCTGAGATGAAATAAACAAATAAATATCAGACAACCTCACTCACACATATTGACCTAACTAGTCCCAAATTAAGCTCAAGAAGGCTCGTTTTATGGGTACTAGACGAAGATAAACATACTTATATGTATAATATAGATACATATATAATTAAATACATTAAAATATACTGGCACAAGATATTCGAGTATTTTCCCTAGCCGGGATTCGAATCCAGCACGAGATCAGTAGGTAAGTGCACTACAAACCGCGTCAACCACGTCGTCGAGATTGCGTCATCGAGGTGAATTTGAAGTATGTCACATTAGTATGCAAATAAATATAATATTCATAAAAATGCAATAAAACTTTAAAGATAATAAAAGTTTAAATTAAAAATAACCTTTAAACAAAATTACATTGGAAAAGGCATGCACAAAATAAAACCTGTCAATTAATTCCCAACTTTAATACTCCCCTGGAAATATAGCCTTTTATTGTATTTCTCGTTTGTCAGCCTGTTTATTATGGCAGACGAGTGCGTTCTAAGAATAAACGCATCGCACGAAATTGGAATTATGTCCATTCAATGCAAATGCACTCCGTATGACACATGCTGATTGCTCCGATCATCGGCCACAGACAATAAATGTAAGTGCATTATGAAGATCATTTCCTGGTCGTAAAAGGGTCGTAAAAGGGTCGTAAAATACCACATGTTTATAAGGAAATTACGATGGCCCTACGGCTGTCTTGGCAACGATAAAAAATTTAACGCATCATAGCTTAAACCAGATGTTGTATTTATTTTATAGATTAAACTTAAAACAATATGGTGTTTTAAATTTGGCATGTATTTAGGCAACCAGGCATCTAAAAAAATAAAGGAAGTCTAACCTAACCTAACTTACAAAAATGATAACTTGGCATCTATTCCCGGGGTGACTAATGCCAAGTTATTATTTTAAATGCCAAGTTACTATTTCAGATGCTAAGTAAATAGAATTTATTATCTTTTAAGTTTCTGCTTTGACGCAAAATGGTAACTGGTAATGGTAATGGTAATGTCGACCATTGTTTAATTTAAGATTTCTCATGTGATATTTTTCTTGTTGGTGTGCAATAAAGTGTTGTTGTATTGTATTGTATTGTATTGTATTGTATTGTATTGTGTTGTGTTGTGTTGTGTTGTGTTGTGTTGTGTTGTGTTGTGTTGTGTTGTGTTGTGTTGTGTTGTGTTGTGTTGTGTTGTGTTGTGTTGTGTTGTGTTGTGTTGTGTTGTGTTGTGTTGTGTTGTGTTGTGTTGTGTTGTGTTGTGTTGTGTTGTGTTGTGTTGTGTTGTGTTGTGTTGTGTTGTGTTGTGTTGTGTTGTGTTGTGTTGTGTTGTGTTGTGTTGTGTTGTGTTGTGTTGTGTTGTGTTGTGTTGTGTTGTGTTGTGTTGTGTTGTGTTGTGTTGTGTTGTGTTGTGTTGTGTTGTGTTGTGTTGTGTTGTGTTGTGTTGTGTTGTGTTGTGTTGTGTTGTGTTGTGTTGTGTTGTGTTGTGTTGTGTTGTGTTGTGTTGTGTTGTGTTGTGTTGTGTTGTGTTGTGTTGTTGTGTTGTGTTGTGTTGTGTTGTGTTGTGTTGTGTTGTGTTGTGTTGTGTTGTGTTGTGTTGTGTTGTGTTGTGTTGTGTTGTGTTGTGTTGTGTTGTGTTGTGTTGTGTTGTGTTGTGTTGTGTTGTGTTGTGTTGTGTTGTGTTGTGTTGTGTTGTGTTGTGTTGTGTTGTGTTGTGTTGTGTTGTGTTGTGTTGTGTTGTGTTGTGTTGTGTTGTGTTGTGTTGTGTTGTGTTGTGTTGTGTTGTGTTGTGTTGTGTTGTGTTGTGTTGTGTTGTGTTGTGTTGTGTTGTGTTGTGTTGTGTTGTATTGTATTGTAACTGGTCAGACCATTAAAGTGACGATTATAACGCTTTATTATTCTCAAGTTTTTATCACTTTTACATTCCGCATAATGTACTTAGCCTTTCGGATAAAACAGTCTGATTTCGTAAATACCTACCTAGTTACTATTTCAGATGCCAAGTAATTAGAATTTGTCTCCGCTTTGATGCAAAATAGGCAGTGGTCACACCATCCATTAAAGTGACGATTTTAATGCTTTATTTTCATCACTTTTGCATTCCTCGTAAAGTAGCTTTTCGGATAAACAGTCTGATTTCATAATTATACCTACCACACTAGATAAAATGCAGAGACCGCTCTTTAACGCACAGATATGTGTTCCTCTTTTGTTATTTTAGTAAACCCTCTAAATCTTATACATATATTATCTTTGTGTCCATACGCTTTTGTTGTAACATTTAAATTATTCCCCTGGCCAGAACATCCTTGTACTGTTCTTGACAATAGATCTCGTCGAACAGGGCTGTTGGAAACCATGCAGCATTATCCATTAAAAGCTGTCATCTATGACTGATGACAATATTACCACAAACAATACCACTATCTTGTAAACCAACTAAACTTTGCATCTACATAAAGGATGAATCATTCTTCTTTCAACTTAAGTAAGGTTCAAAAATAAAATGACAAACTGAAGGACTTAATTTGTCCTTCGACAAAAACCAACATTCGTTTGCGTACGAAAGAGTGAATCTTCGTTTTTAATGACTACGCCATAGAGATTGTATTGATTTGTGACGGTGTAAATTAGTTTTTTTTTAATGGAAACGAATGAACTATGAAGTTGTATGTAGAATGGTACCGGAGAGATCCGTAACAAAATGTATTGAGATAGAGCACAACACGCATTTACGTGGGCCGTCGAACGATCGAATAATAGAAATGAATATTATGTTGCTGTTAATATTGAATCGATGTTACTAAGCCTTGGACTGTACGGGTATTGAAATATACTTTGTTATAGTTAATAAAAGCTTTAAAACGCAACATAAATAATTATCCATAATAATTATTATTATTCATAGTTAAAATCTACTTTTTCAAATTGCTTGCAATTATGACTGACTCATCAAGTGACAAGTATCTGACATATCTCAGTATTTACTGAATATATTTTCCTTATTAAAAACTGTCGCATGCAATCATCACTTGTCAACTGACAATCTTCTATTTCATCACTACATAGTATAAAACAATGTCGCTTCTGTCGGTCTGTCCCTGTGTATGCTTAGATCTTTAACGGATTTTGATGCGGTTTTCAAAATAGATAGATTCAAGAAGAAGGTTTATTATGTATAATCCATGCATAATTTTTTATCTATATGTATGTAGCTATAATAGTATGAGTATTTTAATTATGTGTAATTATGTTGTTTGATGCACCGCCTACAATTTCTCTGCTTTGCCCTAAGGTTGACTGGTAGAGAATGCCGCATGGCATTAAGTTCGCCTTTTGTACGTTAAGTTTTTCTTTTGTGCAATAAAGTTTAAATAAATAAATAATTTATCAGCATGGCACCCGTGCGAAGCCTGGGGGGGTCGCTAGTTATTTATATAAATAATGCCGTCCAGTAATAAGTCCACTATTTTGTACTATCGTGTATTAAGTTTAAATATAAAAATATAAATCAGACTTTATTATTAAAAGTATCTAACAGAACAAAGGCCCACAAAAACCAACCGATAAAATGTAACTGTCGCAGTACTTACTCAACATAAAAATTAATATTTCGGCGGCCTAAGTCATACAGTTATTGGAAGACATTAAGAGCAATCACCATTCAATTTGAGTGCGACGAAATAACGAAATGGCCACTGCACACTTTAAAAAAACAGGCACTAAAGAAAGCGATGACCTGAACCTGTCTTTAATTTTAGTCAGGTTTTACTGCCCATTTTGTGGACAACGATGGGGAATCATATATTTATTGTATACCGTCGTCTAGTACCCATAGTACCAGCATTTCTTACTTTGGGGTGCTTTGGGACTAGGTCGATTTAGTAGGTTGTCTCTTAATATTTATTTAGAGATGATATATTAAAAAATCTTGTTTTTTTTATAGGGACCAATAACCTCATTCCTACAAAAAGTTAGTTAGCTAGTTTAGCTAATAAAAATAAATGTGATGAAAATATTTTTTCCCGCCGCGTACAGGCATCGTACGGAAACCTGAGGTGATAATTTTTTCGACTTCTCAGGGGTGCTGCCGTGCTTCTTAGATGCCTACTTGTATCAAAAATTTCATCAATTCCCCGTTGCACAAGTACTTGATTGTTAGATAGTCGTGTGTTGATTTAAGACATTAGCATCATCGACGTCTCGACGACTTACGGCTATTACGATAGCCGTAAGGCGTCCAGTGCTAAACAGATGCCTCCCCACTACGATGCCTTCACAGCAACTGGCTGTGCATTGTCCTCATCCAAGGCTTCGCCCTGTTCCTGATCATTTCTGGTTTGACCACGCAAAGAAACTCGAAGCTTAGCAATTGCCCTCTGAAGATGCTTCAACCAAAGTTGATGACAACAAGCGTTGAAATGGAACAACCAGACTTACACCAAATTAAGCAGATTTGGGCTTCTTCTCTTCTACAGCTAATTTTCAACTTCTGAGTTAAAAAAAAACGAAAACAGTCCAACAAAAGCTCTAGAATGCTTGTGTTTTGGACACTAGACAACGATATACATACTTACATACATAGATAAATATATTTATTTATTAATTCAAATTAGTTACACAACATTACAGTAATTAAACCAAGGCACTGTGAACTACAACATTATACATTAACAAAAAAAAACTTAAATCTAGTTATATACTTTCGCTATTTAGCGATAAGACCGCCTGTTGTTTACCTCTGCCTGTTATTTGAATGTATCTCATGTTGTGTTGTATATTCCTTGATGTTGGAGGTGTGCGATAAAGAGTAGGTATTTGTATACTTAAATTCATAGAAAACATCCATAACCCAGAAGCTAAATATTCGAGATCATCACACAAATATTGCTGGGATTCGAACCCAGGACCGCAGGCCCAGTAGCTAGTTGCTTTACCACTGCGCCAACCGCGTCATCGAATTCCAAAGTAAGTAATGAAAGTTGTGCGTCCTGTAGCTTTGCTTAGTCAAATCATGAGTCACCGATAAAAGCTACGCACTTTGGTTAGTTAAGAAATAGTCTGATTACCGGCAGTGCACGCAACACGTACTATCAAACGCATCGCGTGGGGCATTAGAGAAGTGTCCAGTGTCGACGAACGTTTACATTCCTTTTGTTTGTCCGACTGTACGTGGGTATAGTTCGACGGCGCAACTGATAGAAGCCAGCGGTCTATGGGTTACTATCAAACTCTGGGGTATTAGATAAATTTCCAATGTCCATGATCTTTCCATTCCTTTTGACTATACGTGCATATAGGTCGGGCGGCGCAACCGTTAGGATTCTGCATTCATGGATATACTGATACGGATTTAGCTGAAGTTTTCTTAAAATGGGTTCAAATTAAATGCTCTGATAACCGGGTCGGGTATTACAACGTTATCATCATCATTCTCTTGCCATTTGGGATCGGCCTTCCTCCCAAATATTGGTCATCTCGTTACTTAATTCCTTTTTTAATCAATCCATTCATATATTTTCTACCTTCCACTTCAACGCTCATCTTTATTACCGTCATCAAAACCGACTCTCATTACTTCGCATGAAGCAAAATTATTTACGGAGTTATTATTTCCAATAAAAAAAATGTTAACCTACTTTAATTACGATTTAGCATAGCTGTAGCGAAAAAGAAATATTTTTCAATAATATAAACCGTAAAATCTTTTAATATTATACTTTATCAATAAAAACTGGATAAAAAATATTTACTTAAAGGGAAAAATTAAAAAAAGAAAAATGCTTCAGTATAATCATATTGGATTACGCTAGCAGACGTTACTAATTTAATATTTTTAATTTACAACCTAGACCATCCCTTCTAGCACAACTACGCTTCGCGACTCTTGTCGCGCTACGAAGCATCGCGCGTCACTTTCTCACAGTACAGCAAAGAGCGCGAGAAAAAGTCGCGTGTCACAGTTGTATGTCGCGTGTCACTAGAGCATAATAGTCTCCGCTCTAGCTTATGGTTTGCGCGTCAGAGATCGAATGTCGAACAAGAATTGATCGGAACATTAACTATTTTAATGGCAGTCGCGTTCAAACTTATGAGTCTCGTTAGGGAATTCTTTAGTTTCGGAGACGCGAGAACTTACCTAATAATCTCACAACGGTAGCAACTAGCGTGATCAACGAGATTATCTATTGTTGAGATGTCCAAGACACGTACCTGAAAAAAAAAAATTGTTAGCTTTGTGAGCTAAATCGGTCACAACACTAAACCCTTAGTACAGCATAACCTTGGCCATAGTAAAGCATTTAGGAGGACTATTTTACTGTATAAGTACATATTGTATGAGCATTTCTCAAAAAGTTTCTACACAATTAAGACAGAAAATTAAAGTCCAATATAATTTTCCTATTTTAAAATTACTAAAAATTTTAGTAATTTTATATCAATGGCTATGTTCGATAATTAAGGTTCTGTTATGCTTATACTTTTTTAATTATATATAATGTGATATCAATGTATTGGAAATCACAAAGAAAATTGGTAAAAAAATAGGAAAATTATATTGGACTTTAATTTTTTGTCTTAATTGTGTACAAACTTTTTGAGAAATGCTCGTATAAGTTTATTTTTATAATGTCCAATATTAATATTTTTATAATGTACCTACTATAGCAGACCCATAGACTAAACTATACATAATGAATACTCCAGAATAGTCGTAGGGTATTTAAGATGGTTATTATTATAACACTGCCGCAGCATCGGGCTGCGAAGTTTGAGCTGCGATTTTTAGGGTTCCGTACCTACCCAAAGGGTAAAAACGGGACCCTATTACTGAGACTTCACTGTCCGTCCGTCCGTCTGTCATCAGGCTTTATCTCAAGAACGGTTATAGCTAGACAGTTGAAATTTTCACAGATGATGTATTGCTATTGCCGCTATAACAACAAATACTAAAAATAAGTTAAAATAAATATTTAAGGTGGGCTCCCATACCTACAACAAACTTACAGATAATGGTACGGAACACTCGCACTTGGCCGGTAATTTTTCTATTTGTACTGTCGCAAATTTTGACTTGCATACAAAAACCTCATGGTTCAAGACACTGACTGCGCATTTCCGTGCAGTACAACACACCAAGTTGATGCGGCGCGAGTCAAGTATAACAAACGCCAAAGGGATGATTATTAAACAAAAAAAAACTTTGTGCAACCGGCGCAGTCTAACCAAGGAGGAATACTCATCATTTAAAATAAAGACTAGGGCGATTTCGAAGCAGCTAGTCCGATTAAAAAGTCACATTTCTGGTCATATCCAGATTCCGTTGTTTGTTTGGGCTAAAACTCAATAACTATTCGAATTCCGATATGTCGGAATTCTCATCTCCGTTCCGATTGACTGATACGGCACGTTTAACTGTTGATAGTCGAACAAAACTGTTTGATCGCGATAAACTTCTATGAAACGGAATTTAAATGACAGCACGATTTATTTGAATATAGGAAAAAATGGTTTTATTGGGACACCTAAAATACTTTCGGGTGATAAGGGCAAATGTTTGAATAAGTGGGAGTTGGACCTCGGAAACGTTTTTTGGAGATGTAATCTAAATAGCGATCTAAAACGGATGTCACATTTACACAACAAAAGTTATCAAGTAAGTAAAAAGTGTATCTACGATGATCGAATAGAATCTATACTTTGAGAAAAAACGATAGAAAAAGACGATTTATATTCTGATTTTAGATGGACGTATCTTATTACAATTACAAGTCAAATATGTACTTATAAATCTTATAATACATTCGTATAAAACCCGTGAAATGAGTTTAAAAAAAAACTAATCAGAAAACGAAACAGCTTTAGTTTATTTTTGGGTTTGTGTATTTGTCTTTGGCATGAAAGCAATAAGCAATGCGACGATCGTCTAGTTGACATTTCGATAAAGATATTTACAACAAAGAGTTCGCTTTTAGTTCATATTTTTGAATACATTCATTTTATACCTTTTCAATCAAATTTATATTGCCACTCGTACAATTTTGAAACACTGTGTACCAGTTATTATATTATGTATGTAGGTACTGTTAACCAAGAGTAAGTTAATAACACTATATTTCAGGTAGGTAATTGATTTGTTTTGTAATTACTTTGTTTGTCTGTAACCTTTGATCTTGCACCGACTACATAATATTTCTGTTTAACCCAGTGGTTGAACGGTAGAGAATGCCTAAACACAATAAGTCCACTATTTGTACTTTTTTGTATTATGCAATAAAGTTTAAATAAATAAATAAACAACCCCGATATTTTCTCAAGTTACCCCGTTCCATCTTACCTTGTTCCTCATAAAATATCGTCAACCCTATAATCAAACTCGCTAGTAAAACCCACACAAACCTCCATCTTCATCTGGTATCGGAGATCACGGCTATCATTAGGCGTACATATGTTTGAACGCGCTGGACCCATAGCATCTCGATTGGAGAACAATGGACTATTTCCTACACGCTCTCTATTGTCTACAAATGGTCATGTTTATGATAAAATAACAATACAAATAACAGTAAAAGTAACTGAATGTCTCCTTGTGAATAAAACGGATTGTTTGGTCTTTTCACAAGTGTTAGTATTTCATTGAGATAAATTGTAAGGGTTGGTTTGATATTTGATGTTACAAACGATGGTGTTGAATACAGCAATGCAATAAAATAGCGAAATCTATTAAATAACGCATACAACTATATAACACCATATCACAATAAAAATAGTCCTTAAAATAGACCTAGAAGTTTAGTAAGAATTAAATGCTAATTGTAATGTATGGAAATATGTGAAATTTATTCCTTGTTGGAAAGACTAGGAATCCACAAATACATGTATTTTATAATAATTTACGAGTAGAAGGAATGAAATTATCAAATGGCCAGTAATATATATATTTTTTTAATTTATTTTATGTAACACAATAGTACAATAAACTTTTTATAGCTCTGCTAAACTGCACAGCAGTTTGTTGGCAGAAAAACATAGTGCCCTCCACCATTTTACATATTACTATTGAGTAGTATCGCATTTTAACTTACAAACTACAAAAAGTACACTGTAAATAAACAACAAGAATATTTCAAACAGTGTTAAGTTTAACCTAATTTCATTACTTTATTTTCACCAACAACTAATATAATATCGATTCAGAATTTAATCTATACCTACAAAATAGCAGATACGTGGCGTACATCGCACCTGATTCCCACCTATTTGCCCACTTAGGACGGATGATGAATCGAAGTCTACCTCGGCATGCCCTGTGTTTTTGTTTGCCATTGCTGGATTTCAGACATTCTGATCGAATCTATCCGGGTACGTATTTGAATATCGAAAGCTAATATATCTAACGTTAAAAAGTCGACGGTCAAAATATCGAAAGTTAAAATATCGAACGATCTAAATATCTACTATCATTATATCGACGGTTGGAATACCTAAAAGTCAAATACCGAATTGCTAAAATATCCAAAGTTCAAAATATCTACAATCAAATTATCGATATATGTTAATATCGAAACCCAAAATATCAACCATCAAAAAGCCAACGTTTAAAATGTCGAAAATTGAAATAGCGAACGATCTTAATATCTACTGTCATAATATCGACGGCTGACATTCCGAAAGCCCAAATGCCGAACGGTAATTAAATTGCACGTGGACAAAATAGGAGGGTAGATGTGAAATAATAATGAGCTGTGTGTGAAAGTCCGAATCCAAGGCTCTCGCTGGGGTGCACCAAAGTTCACATAATTTTTCAACCCCGATTATTGGAACTCCGAAAATGTTACTCATATAATTTTTCATCATTATAGTCACTATTACTACCGATCATAACTCCGAACCATTTAAAATCATAATGTCAATTATCATAAATATCTCTAATACTACTTTTTATTTTTATATTCATCATAACTGTTTTTGATCCTATTTTTCACTGTCATACATTTTTGAAGCAGACTGGTTTGTACTCATAAACTCCACAATCCTATATTTTATAAGCAGATTGCTACAAAATGGAACTTGGCTTAAAAACCGAAAACTGTAGGTTAGGTTAGGTTTGTATTGTAACCACGTTTAGCGGAGCGAGCGAAGCGAGCGGAGCGTCAAAATGCTTGCATGCTTGCTTGCATGAACACTTGTAAAGCCTGACCAGAAATATATGAGGATGCGCCATATTGCGGAATTTCACTGGAACTAATTTCTTACTCTGGCAATGATTTTATGATGGCTTGTCAACAATGTCAATGTCATTCGTGGTTTCTTTAAAAGACAATTATTTAAAAATACCCAAAGAAAATGCCGAAACCCATTCACAGTCGTAAACGTGATATTATAAATAAAGTGTAGGTACACGTGATTACTACACGAAAAACAGTCAATCCTCATATATTTCTGGTCAGGCTTTAAATAATCTACTATTACATCAAATTTTTATAAGCAAATGCAACCTCGAGTATAAAATCGACCAAAACCGACTCTGCCTTAGCTCCGGCGCTGCGGGGAGAGCGGCCCTTCCGCCCTTGCGTGGCAAAGCGCGGTCGCCTGTACTCCACTCCGCGCCTCCGGCTTTACAAAAACACTCTAGGGTGCTCTGTGTCGGCACGCGTCCTAACCAGCGAGAGCCCTAGATTCGGATTTTCTCAGCCATTAGGCTGCCATAATATGTAAGGCGATAGCTCTACTATTTTTAGGAACAAATATTATTTAAAAGCATTCGAAATACTTTCGATATGTTAACATTCGACGTAATAATATTTCGATATTGCACATGTAGATATTCAGTTTTTCGACATTTCAGTGTTCGACTATTGAACCTTTCGGTAATATAGATATTCGATATTTAGGATTTCGACCTTAGAATCGTTCGAAGTCTTAATTTTCGATATTTTATATGTCGATATTCAGATTTTCGAAATTTAAGCATTCGATAATTGTACCATTCGATAATGTATACTTTCGATATTTTGAATTTCGACGTTATGATCCTTCGATATTCTAATTTTCGATATTTTAACCGTCGATATTTTGTATGTCGATATTTCAATTTTCGATATTCAAATACGTACCCATCTATCCAGCAATGCCTTCTTTAGCCTCTTCTTATAAACAATTTTTTACACATCGTGGCAAGATCTAATTATATCAAATAGATGTACAAATAAATATATGTTATACGTAAACGCAGTATTTTAGGAACTACATTACAAAATTCATGTTTTTACATACACTTAGGGCCGATTGTTCAATCACCAGATAGATTTATCTGCCAGTTAAAAGTATTGCTATCCTTTTCTCCCGTCATATAAAAGAAAAGTGACAGTCAACATTTACTCGTATCTGACAGATATGTTTTATCTGGTGATTGAACAATCGGCCCTTAGTGTAGCTATGATGTGGCGTCACGCCTACCTGCGCGACTTTTTCAACGAAGCGGTTTTTAACGTTCAGTCGCCGTCTTACTTTGACCAACATTTCTGAAATTCTTAGTGTCTCTCAATACCTACTAAGTATATGAATTTAGCTTTATATGAAACATTCAATTTAAATCAATGCGATGTGAAAGTAAAATTAAATAGTTGTCAATAACTCCAAATTAGATCTCACTATAAAAACATCAAATTGCCTATACTTTATGAGAATCACGATATCTAATAGCTAAGTTATCAAATTAACTTGTTTCACAAATGTGTAAACCATAACGCTTTGCTTTTAGTGAAATAAAGTTTACATTCCAAGTAAAAACAGCGGCTTCATACGAGCCTCACCAAGGTAGTATTTTAGCATGAATGATTTTGGAATATGAATCCGTAGTTCATTAACCCTGACAGTAACTATCGCTGTGATATGATTCAGGGGCATATTATCAACTCATTCTCCGTGACACACGGGTGGACCAGGCGACAAATAACATGGCGTCTACATATCTATTGGCCACAGGGTAATTTTCTGAAGTCAATTTCAATTATGGTTTATTTTTATTAAACTGACAGCGCCAATGACTTTCGTCACGTCTTATTGTTAATTAAAATACAGTTATATTGTAGTCTTGCTTAAAATACATTAAAAAAGTGCCTACATACAATACATACAATTATAATAAATGAAAGTGCACAAACACAAATCTAGTTTTAGTAGGTATTCCGAATTAAAATACTACCCCAATTGATTAAACAATTTCATTTAATAAAAAATAAAAAGTATCCATGATTTTTTTTAAAAACGGGTATATTCTTCGGTTTAAACATATCGTAATTGGTTCTTGGCCCAACATTTATATTATATTTATTAAGTTGAAGGAAGCAATATGCCCTGCGATCGTGTCACAAAGCAAAAGTTCATAGTTTGTCATATAATTATATATGGCAGGAAAGTTGCCTCTTATAAATAATATAACATTGTAAACTCTTTCAGTAAAAGAGACATTATGCCATGAACATATTATATTATCGTAACAGCGCAAAGTACAATGATTGATTGCGGTAAGTGTTAACCAAAAACAGACTCGTAATAAGAATATTTCAGACAAAAAAATAGGAAACGTAAAACATTTTTAGATCTAGACTGTAAATAAAGATTGGTAAGAATATCCGGTTTTCATTTCTGGCAGACGATAATGGTTTTATTTTAAGATATGAAGCAAGTTTTGTTTTGCCGCCCACTTGAAATAAATTCTCGTTTCGGTCAAATATTTGGGAGTGTTATAATAGGAACCCCGCAGTCAATTATTCTTAATTGGAATATTTATTTCCATACATATGAGTTACTTTCTAAACTAAAATCTCATATTGTAAGTTTTAAAAATACATTTCATCGTGCTTCTTATCTCGAAAACGAAACCAAATTCTGCGTGCTCTTTATAGAAAATGCATTCACACATATATATTTTACATAAAATAGTAATGTTTACTTTCTGCGTTTTATATGGATTGTAATAAACTCATATTTAATACTCATAATTATTTTAAGGGGTACACTACAAAAATCCGAAGGTTCATTTGTCCGAATGCATCACTGTTCCGTTTTATTAATTCCGAAAACTATGTACTGATGAACATATCTCTGTTTTTTTTGGATATCATATGATATTTAAAAAAAACTTGCTCCTTTGTGAGTTCAGGTTATGAACAGACAAAATTTTCTTTGGGTATAATATTATGTTATCAAAAGTCGTACCTCAGCATTAATACAAACTCGATACGAGGTTTTAAAGAGTAGTGACAGCGATTTTTTAGTGAGTTTTGGTTGTCACCAGGCGAATAATCGTTTGGCGTGACCACAGGGCGTGACAGTGCTTTCGGTATTATGAAAATTCGGAATGATGATGTTTTCGGATAAATGAAACTTCGAAATTTTTGAGTGTTCCTGTTTATTCTTTGCGGTCAGAAATAGATTTTCTTGTATAAGAATTTTAAATATATGTTGCCCGTTCGTAAAAGCGGTATCTCAATTGTGACTCAGCACATTATACCGTTGGGGTTGAGGGGGATGCAAAATTTTACATTCACATGCGTAGCGGGCTCGAACCAAATGCTAAGATGGTTCACTCCGACCCTCGCGTTTTCAATTCGAAGACTTTTGAGATCTGCTGAGAAGATTATCTACGAACTATAACTAGATTATTATCAGGGATCGTACAATGCGAGCATAATCGATTGAAATGACGTATGATAACCAGTGACATGTTTAGCACTTCAATGAACTTTGCTCGCATTTTACGAACCCTAATTGTTATAGATTTTATTTCAAAGCCATGTCAGACGTATTTATATTATAAATGTAGAGATCAGATCTGAATTCAACTGTTTCTCGTCTGATGCACAGTCAGTCAGTGCGTACCATAATTTTTAATACATTTTACTTTATTGCTCTAAGATTTTGTGTCATCAATTCTATTTCTCTCTTTTGATGGTCGTTGAATAGTTTTGATGTGAATTTATGAAAGATGTAATGTCTCATTTTTTTTAATATGGGCACATCACATTTTATTTATATTTTACTATTGATACAAACCAGGTTACGCATTTAAATTTTTCTTTGTGCTTTGATCTTTGTATCAATGGTATACTTTGAATATGATTGTCATTATTATGTGATCCATCTTTACACAAGTAATCTATACCATCATGGCTCCCAATTATTGATTATTCATTAAGTTTACTTAAGTTAGTTCTGTTGTTAGTTCTGCGATGTATTCATGTGTAATATGCCGTGTTTATATTTCAAGTTGGCAAGTGTAATTGCTTCTTAACTGGTCCTTTGTGTGTACATGTTCTTCACTACTTCGGTATAACTACTATAGTTGGGGACAAATGGAGTCCTCTTTAATGTCAGTTGTATACGATGACAGTTGAGCAGTGTCTTTTCAAAAGGGCTTGTTTTTGGATAAGTTTCTTAGAAAAATACGGCCTTTGGTAAAGATGCTCCTCAGTTGTACGTCAGGCTTTTCGTGTCTAAATTTTCTGCCTATAGTTTAATCTCATTTCAATGAAACAACCGAAGGAAAGCATGAATGAAAATCACATTACTATTTTAATTTATTGAACTTAAACTATATTTCCAAAACCAAATATAACGTATTCATCTTTCAAAAAATATCTTTAATTTACTTGCAGACATTTTCATTGTAATATTTTTCTTGTTGATAAAATAAATAACTGTTTGTATTGTATTGTATTGTACATATTCCTCTGTCTAGTATAGAAATAATCCTTTTGCTTGAGCGAATCCACTTAGCTTTGCACCCGATGAACAATAATCATTATCTGTATTGTTAGCTGTGGCCACAACTGCCACTTCAAAATGTAAGGCGTTATAAGTGAAAATTACTTTTACACTAAATTAGTCTTTAAGTCAAACTAAATAAGGTTTACTCTTAAACAAAGAGAACAGAGATGTTGGTCACTTCATTGTCATTATAAGCATCGATAGGAACTTCACTGCTCTTTCACTTACGAAGTGACCAACATCTGTGTTCTCTTTGTTTAAGAGTAAACCTTATTTTGTTTTATTTAAAGACTAATTTAGTGTAAAAGTAATTTGCACTTATAACGCCTTACATTTCGAAGTGGCAGCTGTGGCCACAGTTAACAATACAGATAATGAGTATTGTTCATCGGGTACAAAGCTAATGGGATTCGCTTAAGAAATGGGCTTCGAACTATACTAGTATAGAAGTAATTCCTTTGGCTGAGCGAATCCACTTAGCTTTGTACCCGATGAACAATACCCATTATATGTATTGTTAGCTGTGGCCACAACTGCCTCTCAAAATGTAAGGCGTTATAAGTGCAAATTACTTTTACACTAAATTAGTCTTTAAGTCAAACGAAATAAGGTTTACTCTTAAACAAAGAGAACAGAGATGTTGGTCACTTCATTGTCTTATAAGCATTGAAACGAGCTTCACTGCTCTTTCACTTACGAAGTGACCAACATCTGTGTTCTCTTTGTTTAAGAGTAAACCTTATTTCGTTTGACTTAGACTAATTTAGTGTAAAAGTAATTTGCACTTATAACGCCTTACATTTTGAAGTGGCAGTTGTGGCCGCAGCTAACAATACACATAATGGTATTGTTCATCGGGTACAAAGCTAATGGGATTCGCTTACCAAATGTGATTCGAACTATAGTACGGAGCATTTACTTTCTAATAATTATGTTCAAGTATAGTCACGATGTTTATTTATTTATTGTACTTCCTTGCGCTACCAGTCAACCATACGGCCAAACAGAGAATATAGGGTGCGTCTCATTTCATAGAAAAACAATTAACATATTTTCATATGACCGAACATACGTTTGGTAGAATTTTCAGATCGTATAACAACGTTTCATAGAATGTTCATTTCATATATCGTTATTTCGTAGAAGCACAATTGATAGAAAGTCATTTCTTGTAACAATCATTTGATAGAATGCACGTTTAATATAATGCACTTTTCTTATAACAATAATTTCATAGAATGTACGTTTAATAGGATGTACTTTTTATAGAATGTACGTTTAATTGAATGTACTTTTCATAGAATGTACGTTTAATAGAATGTATTTTTCGTATAATATACTTTCGAATTCATAAATTACAAAATTTGAACAAGCGAGCGAGCGAGCAAAACCTTTTAGAGCAGATCCGACGTGGCCGGGTTAGGTTAGAAGGTCAGGCGGGAGCGAAGCGTAGCGAGCTCCCGCCTGGCCTTCGAGGTTATTTTTTTTGTGTACCGAAGAAAGTTTTGCTTGTAATCATACTGTTTACATACAAGAACAAATCCACCCAACCACTTCCAGGAAAGTATTAAGTTCGGAGCTAAGGCGGAGTACTGGCCAAAAAAAAAACATACGAGCGAGCGAGCGAAGCGAGCGAGCAAAACCTTTCAGAGCAGATCCGACGTGGCCGGGTTAGGTTAGAAGGTCAGGCGGGAGCGAAGCGTAGCGAGCGAGCGCCAAAAAAAAACATACGAGCGAGCGAGCGAAGCGAGCGAGCAAAACCTTTCAGAGCAGATCTGACGTGGCCGGGTTAGGATAAAAGGTCAGGCGGGAGCGAAGCGTAGCGAGCTCCCGCCTGGCCTTCGAGGTAATTTTTTTTTTGCGTACCGAAGAAAGTTTTGCTTGTAATCATACTGTTTACATACAAGAACAAATCCACCCAACCACTTCTAGGAAAGTATTAAGTTTGGAGCTAAGGTGAAGTACTGGCAAAAAAAAACAAGTAATTGAATTTTATACATTTTAATTCATAAGCGCGTAAATGATACAAAATAGTATGTATGTATGTATGTAAACGCTTTATTGTACACAACAACTGGGTATAAATACATTGATAACAAATGAAATATGTACAAAGGCGAACTTATCCCTATTAGGGATCTCTTCCAGTTAACCTTAATAGTCACTCTCTCTTGACAAAAAATCTATGAAGTGTGTATAATGCTATTTGTTTATTCTATTAAATGTTTATTGTATGAAATGTTCATTATATTATGTATATATTATGTTATTTGTTTATTCTATTAAATGTTTATTATATTAAATGTTCATTATATTAAGTGTCCATTATTTTTAGTGTTTATATACGAAACAAAAAATATATCAAGTGTTGTTATAAGAAATGAAAATATATGAACTGATTTGCTACGAAATAATAATTCTATTAATTGATCGATTCTATGTGTTGAAATTATATTATATGTTATTCGACGTGATGAACGTTATACCGTTTGTTGTTCTAAGTTTGTTGTTTAAACATAAACTTACGCATTTGCGATATTAGTGGGATAAGTAACAAGCGATTCTGTTTAAGGTATAGTGAGGTTTTAACTAGAGTGGTGGAGTACGTCCAGTCAGAAGATGTCTGACACCACTAGTGAAAAGTTTAAATACCTCTATAATGGTGGCTATTAACTGCATAATTGCATTTCTCGTCTTCTTAAAAAAACCGTACCTCTGAGTATTAACACACTAACAATAAGTACTGTTTGCTTTACTAGCATTAGTCACGGATGGACGATTTTTATGCTCTTATACCCCACTAGCTTATTTGTCTCAATCAAAACAACTCGACGTACCCTTCAAAAACAAATGCACTTGAAAAATTAATTACGTCAAGGCAAACGTATCGATCTTTGTCCCTAGCATTGTTTGTCTTTTTAAAACTAGCCCTTATTAAATTTGAGAGCTACAGCCCTCGAGATTAGAGGGAGAGGTTTAGGGGCGACTAACGAGTGCCGATAAAGAGGCATAATGCCCCTCGACAGTGGGTTTGGTGCCGGAGTCGAGAAAAGGCGATTTGTGATTGCATTCAGAATCGAAGAGGGACGCCTATTCCGTTTAGTTGCGGATTGGGGAGGACTTGAGGAATTTGATAGTATAACTTTAAATTTTTGGGTGAAGATTCGGAAGAAAAAGTAGAAAGACTTTAATGATATAATTCAGAGAACATTAGCCGGTAGCTTCACTATTAATGTCAAGCACGAAGCAAGGGGCAGACGAATTTGAATTATGCCACAGCATAATCAGCGGGACATAAGCAACAGACATGATAAGTTGCACTGGGCCAGCTACTGGTATACTTACATAAAATTATACTCCCAGTCTCTCGATAAGTTTTGGTACTTGGACCATCCTCGCAAGGGGGGCCAAACCATCCACTGTTTAATCTGCAGTTCAATCTTGATTTAAATGAACACCTAGACGGTATATCGATTGATAGACAGTGTTAAGCTACTGTTTCGCTAATGAATTGATTTGGTGACTGCTTTGCGGGACCAGATAAGGTGCTTTCAGGGGTAAATGGAATTACGATGTGAGGAATTTTTAGGTTAATAAATTGGTTGCGGTAGTGTCATGCGTTTGTTTGATACTAACACGTCTGTGTTAAGCACGTATCATTACCATAATTAAAATTAAATAATAAAAGAAAGATCTTCTGTCGGCACAGTCGGATAGGATATTATAATCTTCCACACAATTTTAATTGATTTCATCCTTTATATTTTACCTTACCTCTTTCCTTTACTGTAATTTAAATATGAGAGCGAATAAGAAAATCGGAAGTAACGTTGAACAAGTCCTTCGCTTGGTCCGCAAAACAAAAACAGAACATTTTACGCAAGGCCAACACAAACTACGGCCCTAACCAAATAGCTACTGGAGGTTTTACTGCGAAGGCTGCAGCCCATCAATCCGGACGGGGTCTGCAGATTAATTGGAATGCTAAATTGACAGGAGTCTTTACATTGTATACCGGAAGCAAAGTATCAATTTATGTCGCAGCTTAAACTTACCTTAAAGGTAGACCCCTAAATACGGGGACGCCTTTGCGATATTTAGCAATAATTCGGCTTTATCGACACCAGCAATACGGAAATATGGTATTTGAGCTACCTTAAGTGACGATAAAATGTTGATTTCAAAAGAGATATGGCTCTGAATTATATCAAGATTGAAATACATATATCAATATAACGAAATATTGGTTGCACCCGCCGTAAGTATGTAGTGGCACAAATACTACCTATACTTGCACCATTTTAAGGCATAATTTGCATATACCAACAGCTACACCAAATTAATGAACGCTGTGTTGAAACTTTCAGACTTCTAATTTTAAAATACTTTACTAAAATAAAATACGTTGCTAAAAGCCACCTTTTTTGTTTCATCCGATAACTTGGAAGTAGCTTGAAGGCGGTGCGACGTTATTTGCGTTTTTTGCAAACTAACGACGACATTCCGAGCCCCTAAACTATAACGTGAGATGTCCATCTACACAACACGGAGGGCAGGTTGACATTATGATAAATCTCGTCTTATCGCTAGGTGAAAGGGCCTGGACGATTTATTTTTTAGCGAAGGGATGCGTTTGTCGTGTCGCCCAGGACTTTCAGAAATAAAAAGATGATAAGCCTCCATTAGAGATAGGGAAGGGGGTAAGTTTTAGTACCTAGGATAAAAAATGGTTTCTTAACATGCGATGGCTGCAATTCCGATTCAATAAGTGATTGTTTTTTTGCTATTAATTATTTTTACGAGTTGGAGGAGTCCCATAAGTGGGGGTTGATGTAGGTTAACGTCCCCGGTTCGAGTCAGCATGCAACTTATTTAATAACGCGGCACTTGGTGTGTTGGGTTTGGATTCGTTGGAAAAAGTTTTCGTGAGCTCTTCTGATTTTTCGACTGGTGCTTGAATAGGATGAGTTTTTTCGCTATCAATACCCGATTTTGAATTCGTGCATTGCAATATTCATAATTTTAGCTCCGTACCAGTGGTACGGTACCACTGAAGAAAGATATCACCTACAATGCATTTTTCTACATCAGGGAGCGTATCTAACTTTTTCTGTGGCTTTAATTATCTTCTGGTGCTTTCATTCTCACCTCCATTGAGTTGAATTATTGATCAAGTTAATTACTTATAGGTATATAAAAGTATCTGCTGCATGTAGTCGTACATAATAATGTAGTCTTGGTAGCACATGACACGATATGATCGTTTTAATAAAGAAAACGAGTTAAGGGTTGTATTAAAAGAACACCTAGAAGAAAGAAATTGATATGTAGTAAGAATGATTTTTCCATGACTTTACACAAATAAATAAGTAAAGAGAAAAAAACTGGTAGAGAATGCCTCATGGCATTAAGTCCGCCTTTTGTACGATAAGTTTTCTTTTGTGCAATAAAGATTAAATAAAATAAATAAAATAAATAAATACCGAGCACCTCCCACTAAACAAAATATTGAAACCAAAAATATTCAAAGCCATACTGACCCTACCAAAAATGTGTGTCTGCGTCTTCAAAGCACGAAACTCATCCATATGGTTGCTGTCATTTTTTGTGTCTTAAACCACCTGCAACTTTACTGCCCTACAAATGCGTTAAGTATCATAACAATAGTCATTGTCAAAATGACAACGAATGTCCCTTGTCCCGCCATAAGCGCAGTCCAACGCTACCGTAAAAACTATTACAACAATAGCCCTTTCATCTTCTACAGTTTTTTTACTTGTTTGGTTGCCTCTGATGTGTATTTCAATGTTTGTTTAATTTGTATTTCTTGAAATTTTACAATCATTTAAAAGCATTGGAATGACTGACTTGGTACTTTTTCATCTCAGAAGTTTACTAATTTGCCCATTTTAGGCCATTATATGCGGCGTGTTTTTTGTGTCCCTACTGTCTAGTACAACAGCTGTGACTTTAGAACTTTGGAAGTTTTAAAAAATAACTCAAATGTCACTATTTATTTCCTCGCCAAAAGCAAAGAATATCTATAAAATGTTATTCCCGTTTGCTTGCCTATTATTTAAGTACCTACCCTTTATGAAATACTAAACTTATTCTGACTTTTTGCAACGCTGTACCACTAATAAACATTACATTATTTACAAAAACACGTTTAAAATAAAGTGGTAAGTACAATTTATTCGACGTCTAATTTGTGTTATTTTAATATTCTTTACAAAGTCAGCTGTTTTATGTTTATATTTTTGACGAATTGCATCCCGCGTCGGGCGTTGCAGTGCTCAGTTTACGGCCTGAAGTCTGACGCTGCAACCATCAGTTATATAATTATGCAGTAATTTCTCATACTTCCAGAGATAAAAGTTAATTCCAACAATTCCACTTACAGTACTCCTGCTATAGTTATCTGGAGTTGCCGGCCGTAAAACTGCGGGTGGCCATAAAATAAAAAGTGTTTACTTGGCCCTAAGATAACGGGGAACAAAGTTCGTTGATAAGTTTTTATTTCCTTGGGGAGACCGGGACCAGGTAAAAGGAGCCGCCTCCACCGTATTAATCCATATTAGCTTAGTAATGGTACTTCAAGAGAATCTCTCTGGTAAGTACTCTAATTTAGAATGCTTGTCGAAGTTAATAAACTTGTTTCAATAATCGATACCTAATGCATTTTTCTGTCGTAGGAATATACTGAAAGGGAAAATAGTCCATTATTCTCTCTCATTAAGCGGAAAGGACGTAGAGAATGTCAGATAAGTCGTACCTGGGAAGATGAATCATTTTTAGTGTCGGGCACGACGCGCCGGCGCCGCCCGCGAGCCCACAATGGCCAATAAACACCCCGTAAATATGAAGGACCGCACTAAAAATGCCGTTGTTATTTGCTAAATGTCCACCTTTTGTCGAATCCGCCGTCTTAATGAAGCTGTCAAATATCTCCGAAGGGTTAACTCTCGTTGTAGCCGTAATTCTTTTACGATGCCATTAAAATCGGAGTTGAGATTCGCGGAGCGAAAATTTATACGGTCCGACGTTTTATAAATGCAAGACATGGTAATTACGCCCGTTTGTTGACTTACGACTTTTTTATATCCCTGGCCGTGGCTAAATAAGATTCATGAATCGGTGGGTTTTGAATAGGTTCCCCCGCTGTAAGGGAATCGGTCTCTCGAATAAATCGCAATATCGGGCTTGGCCGACCGTTATTAGTACCTTCTATAGTTGCCAAGGTGTTCCACCCCTCAATAAATCTTGTCTAATTTGTATGTAATTACAGGGACTGTGCAGTTCTCGCAGTAACAAGGAGTGCGTAGCGGGGGGTCGGCACGTGCTTACGCGTGCTTCTCATAACTCAGCTCGATAAAGGTCTTAACGCATGGCTCCTTACCGCGACAACGTCAACCTTACCGGTAACGTACTAAGCGCAGAATCTAATGACAATTACTTCTGACGAAAATTTGAAGACGTACCTCAACAAGAATTAACTAATATCAATGTTACGGCGAAGGTAAAAGGTGGGTATTTCCATAACAAACTTCTACTTCTAACGACTTTCGTCTAAGTTTTGATCACTATAAAGTAAGTAAGCTTTTAGAGTAACGTGCCGAAAGACCGATGATAAAATACAGTAATGTGTTCTTTGACCCCTCGATGAGATGATAATTTTCATTGAAAGTAAAGGGGGGCTTTTTTGAAGTCTAATTAAAGTTGCGTTATTATTTCTATCCCTTATGTTCGCAGCGGGACAACATGAGAAGTTACTTTTTTAATAACTTAAAAAAGGGGTGCATGTGCATATTAAAATTTGAGTACACTTCGTCGCGTCTTATAACTCTAAGTAAATTAAAAAAAAAAACTTGTAACATAACTTGTTGGAAATTCGTCGAAAAGGGAAAGTTTTCTGGAATAGTTTTATTACAATACCTGCAAGTAATTCAAGCAGACGCCTGAGATCACTCCAACTTGCAACAAACACGAAACCGTTTCGCAAAGTGAATCCACTCATAAAACTTGTAAACTTAACCAGAATTCGGAATATTTCGCATCAAACGAACTTTCCATAGAGAGCTGTAAATTCCAGAGCAGATGGCCGCGTCTTTTTGCTCTAATCCCTTTCATCCCCACATAATTAGTACCGTCGACTCCGTAGTAGTAAATAAATCCATGCGAGCTTGAATTGCCATTTGAATCGTACAAATAAATCTGTGTCATTCGGCCTACATCTCTCGCCGTTACTGTATGCAACTGCAATTCCCTGTCCTCGATCAATTATATCCTTTACCGGCCCACTAAATAGCGTTCCGATTGCAGTGGGATTTAAACCTCCACTGGCGCTGCAACCCCAAAAAAGTCATTTGGAGTGTCGATGCGAACGTACACCATTTACGAGGTTGATTGAAATTTCGCAATCAACAGGGGGAGTATGATGAAATTATTCCTGTACATTTTTACTCGGATATATTATAATGGTTGGGATAGAAAATTTACGGGGGTTTAGAGATAGCAATCGCAGGCACTCGGCTTTTCAAAGTGATCGCTGGATAGATAGGGCCCGGAGCTGCCCACGCGATACGGTTATATGTTGGCTTGTATTATGCCACTTGCATGTATCGGGGACGGCTTTGTGCGGCTAAGTGATAATGGCTGGAAAACAATTTAAACATAATTCAGTTTGCGCCGAGACAGCGCTTTGGGTAAAACGTGTTAGCGTTAGTTCGGATATTGTCCGAAGGTTGGTAAATCAATAGTGACGTCTCATCGATTCTTGGTTCGTGTATTTGCAAGACCTTACACTGCTCGAGCACAAAATAGCCTTTCACAGTAGTGTCTCAGTGAGTTGCTCTCTCTTTTGTTTCCAGATCACAAGATAGGAAAGTACAAATAAATTTCACTAGCCTATATTTTTGTCTTATATTTCCTCGAATATTGTTAATGTTTTGTAACAATTTTATGGATGGATATCGTTCCGTCTTTGTATGAAAATATCATATGCTAACGGTTATGTTGCTTTACCACGCGTGCAACCAAAAGGGTTATAACTTTGTTATTGTACAGTCAATCCACGAATTCATACTACTCTAAAAAATTGCGAGAAAAAAGTATCTGGATTTGATTGTCCGGTTGAGCGTTTCTGACGAGGCAGCAGCCATCTGATAGACTTTGATAGACAATCACAAGTAACACAGATTGCTGTATAACTATTCTCTTGGTGCTATTAGACTCTAACAAGCCGCATTTTTTGACCAACTCTTAATCCGATTTAAAAACACTGTGATAAAAGTTACAGAAAAACGACTACAAAATAACTGAAAATGACACAGACATTTATGGGCAAATCTTTATTTTGCTGTCGACTTTTTTTTTTTTTCTCAGATTTTAATAAAATTTGGTAAGTTGGTCAAGTTGCTTATTCTGAACAAGTTAAGCCCAATTTCACGATATATCCTACAAAATTTTCCATTGAGTTACAAAAAGTGTATGGAATTTTTTACCTAAATTTCGAATTTTGTACTACTTTAGTACAAAATGAGGAGCTCGAAATGAAAAATACATAGTACGACATCAAAATTAAAATTGGCCCATGGGCCAATTTCTGTAGTACATTTTGTGTAATTCAATGGAGAAAAAATTGTAGGACATATCGTGAAATTGGGCTTACCATGGTCAGAAGAAACAACTTTACAAACTCACCAAATTTTATTGAAATCTGAGAAAAAAAAGAAATCGACAACAAAATAAAAATTTACCCTTATACAGAGTTCAGTAATTGTGACTAGGGTAATTAAAACAAAAAAAAACAGTCCATTGCAATGATCATAGACGTTGCATATACAATTTTTTTTTTGTTATACAATAGCTATTTTTATAAACTAAATGTTTAGCAGGCTGTTACTATCGGATACTGGCGCTAATGAATCCCCTTAAAGTTAATACATATTATGAACCAGCGATGTTTTAGGTTTCAAACGTCACCACTGACTGTACCTCTGACTTGCATGACGATGGATCGTTGTTCGAAAGCGCTGGCATGTTCGCTGCGCCGGTAATCCTTACATCAGAACTTGTTGCATGGAACGAAATGGCATTTAAGTTAGTGTTTATTTTATTATTTATTCGTATTTGATAAGCTTTGTTTACAGCTATGCTCACTAACGTTGTCCTGAGGGCTCCTTATCTCACAGACGTAGGCCTAGAGGGAACATTTTCATGGGAAAATGAATAATGAACCCAAGAAGAATTGTTAAAAGATGTTAAAAGCATATATATTTATTCATATATTTAAAGTTTATTGCAGAGTACAAACAATACGTACAAAGTGCGGACTAAAGGCATTCTCTACCAGTCAACCACTGGGTTAAACAGAAATATGAAATATATATAAAAATAGATACAAACACAACTCATTACTGAGGTTCTACTGTCATGTTCACAGTAGAACTCGCATTGGGTGAATTTTTATAGAAAGTTAAGGCCATTACATACGTTTAATTATCACGTGGTATATATTTTTAAGAATGATTAAGTAAAAATTCATCGTTTACCTTATGATTTAAAAACGAAATATAAAATTGAATAGTTTCGAACTCAAAGAAGCTAAAGATTCAAAACTTTTGATAAGTGAACTCTTACACAACGAACGTACTACAGAACGGTGTGATTAGCAAACTACAAAGCGAGAACGAGGTTAGTACGAGCTCGGACATGACAGAATGACCGGAATACGACAAAACAACGAGTAAGCTAGTTCATTTGAATTTTTCCAACGCTCATCATAGTTTGAAGGTCGAACAATCCAACACAATCGGTAATCCATGCGTGCCGGAATCCATCATCCGTGTCACCGCACATTGTCATCGCAGAACGCAATTGGGAATGACAGATATTTGTAATTTGTTTGTTCACTGCAGGATTCCTTTCATTATGCGTCCGTGCTCCATAAAATATGCATTCAAAATGAGAAAAATGTGTCGCAGCGTCGCGACAACCAAATGCCGTACGCAAAAGTCGTAATGCCCGAAAGAGGAACAAGCCAAAATCTACTGTAAATGTTAAAAGTAAACGTTGCTTTTGGATTTGTGTTAGGATTTTCTAGGTCAGTTTTAAAGTTAATAAGAACCATCATAATCTCGGCTTCGCCGTGAGTTATACATACATCTCCTTTCACATTAGTTTTCGTAATAAACAGTCGACGCCTATTCTTATACAGGATGTTGTGGAATACCGTATCATTGGTGACATATTTAGGAAAACAAAACAAGTGACGACCCGATTTGTCATTCTATCTTCGTCGTCGATGGTGACTTTTGTAATCCATATCAATGGAACATTTGGGAGGAAGAGTTTAAAGAAATGTTAGCTGTCATGTGAAGGGATGTTGCTATTTACTGAAAGAAAACGTTTAAAATTATTATTTGTTATGGGCAGGTGGACAAAATATGTGATTTTCTTATATGTACTTTCAATCTACATACAGTACTATACCTAATTTCACGAGTTTGACACCGCTCTTTTAACGTGAGATTAGTTATATTTTGGCTCTGTTGTAACAATAACTCAGCAGCCAAAAAAAACTGTTTGTTCTTATTTATTTTTTGATAAGCTGAAATCAAAATTTTCTGAAAATAAAACCGGAGATCTTTTTTTAACCACCCATAGAATGAAGGATGCCTTTTTTCATTTTTTTTTTCATAAGTTTTGCAGGTTATTTTTGATAAAGATACTTTTTACTGACTCTTTCAAAAAACATGCGGCATTTTTGTTTTCAGCCTCATTTATCACCTTCGCGATTCGCCTAAACTAAAACTCGAAGATAGTCTTTAAAATACTAAAAAGAGTAAGTACATCAGGCAAATCCATGTTAACCATCTTAGATTTTGTTAAAGTACAGTAATAATAAAGTTTGTCGAACTAGTTAAGTCACTAACCAAAAACTACTAGATCAAGTTAACGTCCACCGAGTTCTTAAACCAAATCCCTGCTCAGCGACGGACTGGGGCAATAAATTGGGATAATACCTACTTATTGAGCGAGTGACGCAACTCCAGTACGACGCAAATCATGAATGATTCCGTGTAATCCCCGGCGTTTTGATGCGGTGCCTAATCCACGTAATATAGAGTCGTAAGCCGTGATTATTTTAATGCAAATGTTACTTTATTAATGTCTGGTTCATAAGGTATATAAGCGTGATATTGCTGCAAAGACGTCCTTAAGGCGACGCAGTACCAGAGATGGGCAAAAGTTAATCGATTAACGATTAAGATTAACTTTTTAAATCTCGATTAAAATTAAAATATTAATTTAATCTCGATTAAGTTAATCGTCGATTAATTTTTAGCGATTAAATTTTTAATCGATTAATTAATTAGATTAACTTTTTCTCGATTAATATTAGTATGACTTTTTGTAAGTCTAAGTCCCTGCCTAGAGAACATCTTAGTAGGTACTGCACTATAAGAAACATCTTGTATTACTGTAACACGAGGGAAGAGGGAATAGCGGAGAGGGAAGAGCGGAGAGCAGAGAGGCGTGCGGAAAGCGGAGAGTGGCGTGTGGAGAGCGGAGAACGGCGTGCGGAAGCGGAGAGTGGCGTGCGGAGAGCGGAGAGCGAGGTGCGGAAAGCGGAGAGCGGCGTGGGGAGAGCGGAGCGGCGTGTGGATAGCGGAGAGGCTTGCGGAAAGCGGAGAGTGGCGTGCGGAGTGCGGAGAGCGGCGTGCGGAGAGCGAGGTGCGGAAAGCGGAGAGCAGCGTGTGGAGAGGGAGAGCGGCGTGCGGAGAGTGGAGAGCGGCGTGCGGAAAGCGGAGAGCGGCGTGCGGAGAGTGGAGAGCGGCGTGCGGAAAGCGGCGTACGAAGAGTGGCATGCGGAGAGCGGAGAGCGGCGTGCGGAGAGCGGAAAGCGGAGAGCGGAGAGCGGAAAGCGGAGAGCGAAGAGGGCAGAGGGAACTCCCGGAGATCTTTTTAAAGAAAAAGACCCTGTTCAAACCGTTTCTAAAGGTACCTTTTCAGTCCCTGGACAAGACATATTGTATGTATTTTCGTAAAAAGCACAAAATGAGCGTGTTCCAACTTTTAATCGAGAATTTAATCGTGAAATTTAATCGATTAATGTGACGATTAGTTAATCGTTAATCGATCGAAGACTCTGTCGATTAATTTAATCTAGATTAAATTAATCGCGATTAATTTTGACGATTAACTTTTTTAATCGATTAATGCCCATCTCTGCGCAGTACCACCTGTCGCAAACTTCTCTTGTCAGCACCTTTAGCACAATTGTGACATGCGACTCTTTCGGCGCGAGTTATTTTACTTATCTTTTTCTTCGCTGTACTATCAGAGAGTGACGGGCAATGTTGGAACAGGCTTACGGTAGAACATTTCGATCTCGTATCAGTTTAATTAGCTACCAAAAACGGTGTCTCTCGAACATTACACCATGAATCGTCTGCAATAGACTTAAGGGCTTACTTATATACATATGTACTGCTACTCATATTAACTGTTTTGGAAGCAAAATGTTTAAGTCCTAGTTATAAAATGAAAAGAAAGTAAACTGTAACATAATATTTGCTCTCATGTGGACGCTACATAACTCGCAAACAATATAGTGAACAAGTCAAAGTAACTAATTAAATGAAGTGAAGAGAAATATCAACATGATTTATTTTAGAAACTTTAACATGAAATCTGCCTTTAAATGATAAACATCTACCTTAAATCATTTTAGTTAATATGGCGTTTGAATCAATACAAATAAATAACAAAGTGATTCAAGTACTCTATAAACTAACTCTCGCTATTGATTTACATGTAAACACCATTGTATTCATACGACAATCGCCATAACATCAAGTTGTATCGAGTAATTGTGTAGTGCTAAAGTCATTTCTGAAACGACTTAACTATGGTATCGTCCATTCAATGGAATAGGTGTCGATTTAAAGCCTCAAAAATGAAGCAATAACCTATAATTTCAAAATGTCCATTACCTCGTTAAGTTTTTTTATTAAAATAATCATATTCCCAACAATTTTAATGCGTTGTTATAACAATTTTTATCGTATCGTAAAATAAAATCGATGCTAGTATCGATAAATAATGCGATTATCCTTAGAAAGTGTCCGTAATGAGATGCGCAGGCCGGTGCTATAATAGTTGTGTTGATTTGTAAGTTCGAGTTAAACTTGGTTTTAAGCCCAGAAGCGGTCAGGTATGGTTGGATACACACTGCCGTTAACGATAACATTTTTTTTATTCACAAACTAACTGGCGATTAATTTCAGCATTTATCACCTGGTAAGTGACTATGGGGTCGAAGATGGAGAGGGTTTGTATAACTTGTGAAAGTGCCCTTTTGTGGCTTACTTGCAGAATAAAAGTTGTAACACTTTAGACATGGTGATAGCTGTAGAAAGGAGATAATTTTGTCATGTTTAGAAGTTGGTGTTTGTTTCATCAAAATCAACTAAAAACTTAAGGCTATGTTGTGCTGTTGTGGAAAATAGTGGTGGACGTTAGACTTTATCTATAAAATGACTTCTTAATCCTTCAATAGGAAGTAATATGTTAAAATACATGCCCCTTTAACTAACATAGTTTCTGTGTTTACAATACACTTGTTTTCTCTCACAAACACGTTCTTACCCATTGTAGGTAAATGTATACTAAGCGTATACGGAGCATAACGTTTTGGCAACAATATAGTTGATTTTCTTTCATTAATTTACATTCAAAAACATAAATAAACTGCATCGAGTTGAGGTTATGTTTAGCTCGCATTTGACATTTCAACTGACTGACGTCTGTGGTCTTTGTGACGTTTCAGACAGTAACAAAATATCGGAGCGTTATCGATTTATTGATTCACGATCTGGTCGGAGAATTGTAGTCGTATTTTATTTTCTTTTATATTCTGTTCTAATAGATATTCATTTCAAAGGTTAAAAAGTATGAATTTAAAATAATAAGAGATGAGTGGTCGTGTCGGTTTTTGTCGGTGGAATTCATACCGTCGTCGTCTGTCGACGCCTTTATGGCTAATGACTTGAGATATTTTCTATTTGACGTTTCTGATTGCATTCTTGATTCGAGTCGCAAGCAGTTGAAGTATTTTATATGAAATAGTGCAATAATCCTTGCTGGGCTTGGCCCAAAATTTTAATATGTAATTCGACTTCATTCACCGAGGATCGGTGTGACGAATCGTCAATATCTATTTGCAACAATCTCTAAACCTATGTTACTTCGGACGGACGCCACATGGGCGTTACGTAATCCGACCTCTTGTTGAAACCCAGTTCTGTCTGGGTTTCTGGGAACGGCCTATTTCGTACGGCGTTCCATAGCACGGCGCTTCCGTAGTACGGAACCTGCCTCCAGCATGGGTATGACTTTCTAATTGTATCGATGGACATCTCCTTACCTGCAGGGCGCATGTAAGGCGACGAGCCTCCGAGTTTCATAGCCTTCAAACTTTCTATTTCAATCTTAATGATTAAGGAATATCAGTGTAATGGACATTATTTACATGATATATAATTGTGGACTGTATTCTTGAAAACCACCCCGTTAGTTTTGCTTATTTATCACTACCGTCAGGACGGAGACCCCGGAGTGAATTGAATAGTTAGCCTAGTATCATTTTTATCGATCGTCTTCATTGATTGTTCAAATCCACTACCCTAAACGGATATATATTTAAGGTGCTTAATTTAAGGCGAATGCTATTGTAACATTCTACCATTATATTTTTTTGGTAGATTCTACCGCTTTATATTTTTAGTGTGAAAATATATGTATATTAAGTAAGGTTAATTAGTTGTTTCATTTTGAATTGTCAAACGTTTGACGAGTGAGGTTTCGGGGGCGTCCTTCATTTTTAAATACCCGATTCCCCGCTTGCTCCAAGTACGGCCAGATCCCACAACCTGATTGAGTCTACTTTAGCCGAGAGCATTTAAATTTGTTTTATTTGACCTAACTCACTTAAATTTAGTATAGCCCTTTTCTCTTACACTACGGGCTGATATTAAAAGTGGCGTTGCCCAACGTATGGCCTTGGAGTTTGACACATTCAAATGAAACTTATAAAGGTAATGTGTTAGTGATAAGTTCTTTATTATTGTTGTGTGCGAATAGATATTTGAAGGTTTTTTCTTTTAAACTTTATGAAATTATAACATATGGTTAAACTTATAAATTTAACCTAAAATAATTGAAACTTAACTAAACCTGATTCTGAAAGTAACCTTTTTGGTGAATTTTAATTTCTTACACGGTATTTAAACTTAAAGTAAACAATATTATAAAACTAAACTTAAACAAAACTTTAACTAAAAGTAAACTATACTTAAACTAAACATGAACTTAACTTGAAATTAAACTTTTACTTACATACAATTAATTAATTTGAAAACTGCATATTTGCAATTTAGTGGATTGGAAGCTACCGACTACTTTTAAATTGATACTCTTGTTCTAAATAAACATTCTTTACGTTGTACATTTGTTTTCAAATAAACATTTTTATTTTATAACTGAAATAAAATAAACTTTTAAAGATGGATTTTATAAATGCGGGTTGTAAAATCACACACTTACATAAGGACGAAATTACACACGAGTTAGCTATCCGGAAATTACCTGTCAATCCGATTTCACGTCGGTCTAGTCTATATCAAGCTTTGAAACAAACTGACACACTTGCGAGGAAGGGTAGTCTGAAGTTTGCGGATATCGTAGTGAGCAACGTTGCGTCTGAATTAGAAATTTGTCAGCGGAAAGCAGAAGAGATTGAGCAAGAAGTTAAGGAGGAGCTGTCTGCATCTGCCATTGATAGATTAACGTCTCGTTGTAAATATCTGTTGTGTCGACTCTCTCGCTTAGAACAGGAAACTGAAGAGGTTCAGCTTTTGAAGGCGATGATTAATACCATCATGGAACGCGTGTGTGATAATGGTTCTTCGGCATCTTCTGGGTCTGATGAGGATGACCGCTCCACTAAGGAAACTCGAGTAGTTAGGGAGATAGTATATAAGCCGGATAAATCTTTCAATATTAACTCTTTAAACTTAAAATTCAAAGGGGACTCTTGTGTCCGATCTTTTCTTTCACGTCTGGAAGAGTTGCGTATAGCACGGAGGATTTCAGAGGACGCGATTTATAGGGGTTTTCCTGAGATTCTCGAAGGTCCAGCGTTATCTTGGTTCCGATCTCAACGGAACGTACTTTTGACATATAAACAAGTTACCTCTGCGCTAAAGGAGGAATTTGATATTCCTGATCTTGATCATCAGCTATTGCAAGAGATACGCGCTCGTACTCAAGCAAAATCTGAAACTATTGTGTACTTTGTCTCGACAGTACTAGGGTTGTACGAACGTCTTAAAAGAGATGTTCCTGAAGAAGAGAAGTTGGACATTATGATGAGGAACATTCGTCCTGAATATTCTAGGGATTTAGCTTTACAGGACGTACACTCTATCCAACAACTTAAGACTCTATGTAAACGTATTGAGTTGGCTCAAGTAAGAGCAAACCAATTTCATGAACCTGACTTGAAAAATAAACCTGCTGTTTCCAATAATGATTCGAGAAGGAAGAGCGAGGCTCGTAATCGGTATTATCCTTCTCATCAACCTAATAATTCTAAAACATTTGTTGCTGCTTTGACATCTAACACCTCTGACATGAAATGCTTCAGGTGTGGTAAAACTAACCATACTACTCGATTATGTAGAAATTCTCGGGATATTGTTTGTTTTAAATGTGGAGAAAAAGGAGTTAGGACTCCTGATTGCACAAAATGTAACTCTCAGCCAAAAAACTGAATAGGCCTGTCTTTTCTGATAAACCTTCATCTTTACCTTCTGCTCCCTTGCACGCAGAAAAGACAATTTTCTTTAATCTTCCAAAGGGAGATGACCGAGTTTATGCTCAACTAAATATACTTAACTTAAACTTTAACGCCTTGCTGGACTCTGGTGCAAGCGTTAGCTTTTTAGGTAATGATAGTCATTTAGTATTTGCTACAGGGGGTATACCCGTTCAAAAGCACGATAAACCACTAATGATTAAAGTTGCCGATGACCATCGCATTGTATGCACTGAATATATGGTTTTACCAGTTAATTATAATAACAACGTTAAACTAATACACTTTAATATTCAACCTGAGATTGCTACTCCCATGGTTCTTGGTTTAAATTTCTGGAGAGCATATGGTTTAGCTCCAGGACTTATTACTGATAAATGTATGTCTGATATATCGACTTTAAATATAAATAGTATTGATCTTGTACCCTCTGAAACGGGGTTAACTACTTATGATTCTTTAACTAATGATCAGAAGACTCAATTGGAACAGGCGAAATCTCTTTTTGATCAAATCGATACGGATAAAGTTGGGTTAGGGAAAACTCATTTAATTGAACACGTTATTGACACTGGAGATGCTCTGCCTATAAAACAAAAATATTATCGTCTTAGTCCTTTTAAACAAGCCGCGTTAGAAAAAGAGGTGGACCGCATGCTTGAAGCGGGTATAGTAGAACCATCTCACTCGCCTTGGAACTCTCCTGTCGTAATGGTAGAAAAGCCGAATGGTGATATGAGATTATGCTTAGATAGTAGAAAAGTAAACTCTGTCTCTAAATCTGATGCTTATCCTGTACCTTACGTTCATTACATTTTAGATAATTTACGTGATGCCAAATACCTAACTTCGTTAGATCTTAGTGCGGCATATCACCAAATTCCACTTAGTGAAGATTCTAAAGAGAAGACTAGTTTTACAGTCCCAGGGAAGGGTCTCTTTCACTACCGTCGCATGAGTTTTGGTTTGGTTGGTGCGTCAGCCACTATGCAACGTTTAATGGACAGTATTTTTTCTGCTGAGTTTGATCACAAGGTTTTCTGTTATATAGACGATATAATTATTTGTACTTCGGATTTTGACGAACATATTCGCTTGCTTAAAGCAGTCTTAGAAAAACTTAAAGCGGCTAACTTAACTATAAATATGAAAAAATCTTCGTTCTGTAGAAGTGAACTTAAATATCTTGGATATCTTGTTGATAGATACGGTCTGCGAACCGATCCATGTAAAATAGATGTAATTTTAAACTTTCCAGTTCCTACTGATGCTAAAGGGATAAAACGTTTTCTTGGTATGTGCGGTTGGTACCGACGTTTCATTGATAACTTTGCTAAAATATCTCGTCCGCTATCTCGCCTAACGAGTAAAAAAGTAAAATTTATTTGGTCGGACGAAGTTAACGATTCTTTTAATTTACTTAAATCTGCTTTGGTATCTGCACCTATTTTAAAGTGCCCTAACTTCAATGAAGATTTCTTTATACATACAGACGCTTCTTCGTACGCAATTGGTGCTGTGTTGACGCAAAAATATGACGGTGTTGACCATCCCATCGCGTATTCTAGTCGTACCCTTAGTCAGCCTGAAACTCATTATTCGGCGACAGAACGGGAACTTTTGGCGGTAATTTACGGTTTAGAGCGTATGTAGAGGGTAAGAAATGCTTTATAGTGACTGATCACGCTTCTTTAAAATGGTTTACAAACATTAAAAATCCTACAGGACGTTTAAACCGATGGGCATGTAGACTAAGTCAATTTAATTTTGGAATTATCCATCGGAAGGGTAAAGAACATGTCATTCCCGACTGTCTTTCCCGTATTCAAATTAGTGCAATAGATATTCTTGATATTCAAGATCCTTGGTATTTAGACTTGTATAATAAAGTTTCTGAAAAACCGTCTTTATTTCCAAACTTTAAAATTGAAAATAACAAACTCTACCGTTATTCTAAGAATAAGTATCGACTAACAGATCAGTTTGACTGGAAGCTGGTATTGCCTTATGAACAACGGAAAGAGATCTTAAATAAATATCATGATGATCCTACTGCTGGACATTTTGGGGTTGCTAAAACTCATGCTAAAATTGCTGATTTATACTATTGGCCTACACTTTTTCAAGACGTGAAGGAATACGTCGATCTTTGTGAGATATGTAGAACTTACAAACCGGTCAATCTAGCTCGTCCCGGTTTAATGGGTAATCCCCGACGTATATCGTCACCAGGCGAAGCAATTTCTTGTGATATTCTTGGTCCATTTCCTCCCTCTTATTTGAGAAATCAGTACCTCTTCGTATGTACTGATTATTTTAGTAAATATGTTACTTTATTTCCTTTACGCACGATAACTGCGAAAGCTATAGTTAAGTGCATGGAGAAAGGAATCTTTCTGATACACGGGGTACCGAAATATATTTTTTGTGATAATGGTGTTCAATTTACTTCTAGAGACTTTAGAGACTTGATGGTGAAATATAGTGTTCCCCATATATTCTATAACCCTAGATATCATCCTCAGACTAACCAGACGGAGCGTGTGAACCGCGAACTGGTGAGAACGATAGCTTCTTACGTACGCTCTGACCATCGTAATTGGGACAAGAACGTAGCAGAAATTCAATGCGCTTTAAATACTGCCAGACACGAGGTCACCAAAAATTCACCGTACTTTTTAACACATGGTCGTCTAATGATTCTAGATGGTTCTCTTTATAATAACGATGGTCCTGTTGATCCTAGCACTCTCGAAGTAGATATCTGTAGTACTTTTTCAGATAAACTGAATGAGCTTAAAACTATATTCCTAAAGGTGCGAAACTCACTAGTAGCCTCCCACGAACGTAATGCTCGGTATTACAATCTGAGGAAGCGACATGTGGATTTGTCAGAAGGCCAAATCGTTTACAAAAGGACTTTTCCATTGTCCAATGCAGCAAAAAGTTTTTCCGCAAAGCTAGCGCCCCGTTATGAAAAATGTATCATATTTAAAAAACTAGGACCTCTTGTTTATACTCTTAAATCCTTACAAGGGAAACTTCTAGGAAACTTCCACATAAAAGCATAGTTCGCCCTGGTGAAGTCGAACCGTCTCCTTAACGGAATTCGTCTTTTCGCCCCTGAACTGTCTATTCTTTTCCTTTGTAACTAGAATTTACAATAATGCTTGTACTGAGTGAAGCCTAATGTTAAATAAGTTTTCCTCAGAAAATCTTAATGTTAATTGTTGGTTCAAGTAGCTCTCTACTTGTAAAAGAATTTACAACCACTTATCATCTTTAGATAATCCGGAGGCCTACGGTATATCTAACTTTTATCTGACTTATCTTTGACTATATTTTACTGTCCTAATAAAGACGTAAATAACTTAATTCTTAACTTATGCTTGTGAAAAGAAATAGATTTTTTCTTTCTCAATTTTTGATCTACTTCCTACTGGATTATATACTTCTTCTTCAGGGAGAGGGAGATAGTAAACTCCGCATGTAGTGACACCGTGGAAAGAAGCAAATTTCCAAGAGCTGTTTTTCCGTAAAATCTTGTCTTTGACAAGTCATTGATTCGAGACCTAGTAGTGGTGAACTTGCTGCTATAGTTAGGAGTTTCCCGTACTACCTCGGTTGTAAATAGTTGGCACTCTTTAATAAAGTAAAAGATTGTTTTTGCCATTTAGATATAATTGTACATTTTATTAGTTAGTAATTAGGATTTAGCTGGTCGTAGCTGCAGACGTGTAGACTCGCCGAAACAAGTTAGTAATATAGTTTAGTATTAAAATTCGTTAGGGTATGGTTGTGGCCATATATTTGGTTCGGTAGTATTCTGCTTGATTTCTTCGTTTTGCGGAGTTCGTATTCTAAAAAAAAAAAATTAATTAAAAATTTTCAATTTTTAATAATTTTTTTTTACCCAACTAAAGATGAACTGTAACACTTTAGACATGGTGATAGCTGTAGAAAGGAGATAATTTTGTCATGTTTAGAAGTTGGTGTTTGTTTCATCAAAATCAACTAAAAACTTAAGGCTATGTTGTGCTGTTGTGGAAAATAGTGGTGGACGTTAGACTTTATCTATAAAATGACTTCTTAATTCTTCAATAGGAAGTAATATGTTAAAATACATGCCCCTTTAACTAACATAGTTTCTGTGTTTACAATACACTTGTTTTCTCTCACAAACACGTTCTTACCCATTGTAGGTAAATGTATACTAAGCGTATACGGAGCATAACGTTTTGGCAACAATATAGTTGATTTTCTTTCATTAATTTACATTCAAAAACATAAATAAACTGCATCGAGTTGAGGTTATGTTTAGCTCGCATTTGACATTTCAACTGACTGACGTCTGTGGTCTTTGTGACGTTTCAGACAGTAACAAAATATCGGAGCGTTATCGATTTATTGATTCACGATCTGGTCGGAGAATTGTAGTCGTATTTTATTTTCTTTTATATTCTGTTCTAATAGATATTCATTTCAAAGGTTAAAAAGTATGAATTTAAAATAATAAGAGATGAGTGGTCGTGTCGGTTTTTGTCGGTGGAATTCATACCGTCGTCGTCTGTCGACGCCTTTATGGCTAATGACTTGAGATATTTTCTATTTGACGTTTCTGATTGCATTCTTGATTCGAGTCGCAAGCAGTTGAAGTATTTTATATGAAATAGTGCAATCATCCCTGCTGGGCTTGGCCCAAAATTTTAATATGTAATTCGACTTCATTCACCGAGGATCGGTGTGACGAATCGTCAATATCTATTTGCAACAATCTCTAAACCTATGTTACTTCGGACGGACGCCACATGGGCGTTACGTAATCCGACCTCTTGTTGAAACCCAGTTCTGTCTGGGTTTCTGGGAACGGCCTATTTCGTACGGCGTTCCATAGCACGGCGCTTCCGTAGTACGGAACCTGCCTCCAGCATGGGTATGACTTTCTAATTGTATCGATGGACATCTCCTTACCTGCAGGGCGCATGTAAGGCGACGAGCCTCCGAGTTTCATAGCCTTCAAACTTTCTATTTCAATCTTAATGATTAAGGAATATCAGTGTAATGGACATTATTTACATGATATATAATTGTGGACTGTATTCTTGAAAACCACCCCGTTAGTTTTGCTTATTTATCACTACCGTCAGGACGGAGACCCCGGAGTGAATTGAATAGTTAGCCTAGTATCATTTTTATCGATCGTCTTCATTGATTGTTCAAATCCACTACCCTAAACGGATATATATTTAAGGTGCTTAATTTAAGGCGAATGCTATTGTAACATTCTACCATTATATTTTTTTGGTAGATTCTACCGCTTTATATTTTTAGTGTGAAAATATATGTATATTAAGTAAGGTTAATTAGTTGTTTCATTTTGAATTGTCAAACGTTTGACGAGTGAGGTTTCGGGGGCGTCCTTCATTTTTAAATACCCGATTCCCCGCTTGCTCCAAGTACGGCCAGATCCCACAACCTGATTGAGTCTACTTTAGCCGAGAGCATTTAAATTTGTTTTATTTGACCTAACTCACTTAAATTTAGTATAGCCTTACACTACGGGCTGATATTACAAAGTTTTGATTTGAAGATGTAGCTTGCTGGTTTAGTAATAGCCTATTCACTCTTACCTTGAAGAGACTTATATTATAATTTCTGGAAATACCTACACACGATGGGAGCGAGTTCCATTCCTTAGTTCGCATTAGAAATGATAAAGCAAATCGCCTCGATTAATAAATTAATTTATTTCTATTTCACCATAGCGTCTCTGGGTCTACGCATAGGCTACATGAGAACTTTATTTTATTAGTTGTTTGTGTAAAATGCGATGTTATAGCTAGGGTGTGCCAACACTAGTGGTTACGAACGCGCATCGAACGTCGTGCGGAATCGACCAATCAAAAATGTGAAGCAGAGCTGAGATACAGATTTCAACTCAGATGATTGGTCTCCCAAGCAGCACATTAGTGAATTTTGCAGCTTATATTATAGCTTTAAGTTCTAAATGAGTGGTTTAACAGTGTTTGATGCAACTTATAGCTTTAAACACAACTCAAAACTGTATATGAGTTCATCCTATCACTTGTAGTTGCATAGGAGCGTTTTTTGTTTCTACTTTATTACTTATGGTGGGATAAAGTCGATTTTGCTACTTAAAGTTGCATGAAGGTTCAAATTGTCACTCAATAAGAAGCAATAGTGCTATATAAGGCCTTAAAATCACTTATAAGCTACTTTTACATATAAGTGGGAACATACCCTTATTTGGAACTAAAAGTTCCAAATGACTAGTACAATAGCGAATTATATCACCAATAGTGGCTAAAGGGATAATGTTACGGCTCTTTTGGAACCAAAAATATTGCAACTTTAAGGCCTAAGAAGTACCTTATTGCCACTCCAACGCATAAATAGGTCTCAGTAGGAGGTTCTTGGAACCAAAAGCAGTTATTTTCACTTATTTCAAACCACTAACGAACTAAAAGTTCTATAACAGTTCCTATTTGCGCCTTGTCAAAATATATTTAATAGTCTTGCTTGTTTAATAGTCTACAAAAGAGCAAATAATTACTATTGGTAATATCATTCACTGCTTTGCCACTCGCAAGATACAAATAAGTGATTATTAGACTTGATAGTTCCAAATAAGGAACAAATAAGTGAAAATAAACACTGTAGGATCTTTTTTGTTTCGCCATGTTTACAAATTGGAAGCCTATGAAAATTGATTATTTTAACCAGAATTTTATCACACTCACGCATAATCATAGACTTTTGATAGTTGTGACGATGTTACTTTAACATTGTACGTAACCTACAATCATTAGGTCAGGTTTTTAACAGTTTTATTTATTATCAGTATCTATTCCTTATTTAATTTAGCACTCTCTTTTTTAATATTCCTGATCAAATGAAGGGCGCGTCGAAATTTACAAAGAAAACATACTATAGTTTCACAGTAAAAAACAATTCGCAAGAATTTCGTGCTTATTTCAATGCTTGTATAACGTAAAGTTTTAATCACAATCAAACAGACATATAAATCCAAAATGAATATGGCGGATCACGTATTACTTTTAATAAAACACAATTTGACAGTTGCCTCGCCACTCAAAGATAATTTTGGCGACTCATTTATCACTCATTGACCGAACTGAAATGTTTTCATTCGTTCACTGCGCATAACTTTCACCCATAGTTCTAATTACCACTTAAGGTAATTGTGAGATCTCTTATGGATTCTATTTAGCACCAAAAATAGGCTGCAATTTTTCTCCTTTTGGTTCTATACTGGTGGCATAAGGGTTCTTGCCACCTATATAGCACTTAGTCATGGTGGTAAATTTCACTTAAGCATCTAATTAGATATGATATACGAGCTATTTAGACCCAGTTGTGCTACTTGGGCTATTCCTTACAACTTCGCTCCGCCTCGCTTCAATAAAGAGGCATCCTTAGTATAGTGTCGTGAGTTCGTCGTGGCTCTGTCACCTTAGCATGAGTGACAGTATTCACTAGCGACACCGTAAAGGATTTGTATGGAGCATTGTAGTTGTGCAAAGTAACCGCTACGGGCGCTGTCCTATTCTCCATACAAATCATTTACGCTGTCGCTAGCGAGTACGGTCACGTTAACTTAAGGTAAGGGTACGTGACTCTTTATTTGTTCAGACGCGGTTCACGATTCTTCAAAACAGTGTGTCCGTGCACCAAGACGTATACTTACCGCGCCATTGAAGGGCTTTCCGATTATGGCCTCTATAATTGCGCCTCGAATGGTAATGTTAATTCAGTAGCCGCATAATGCGACGGTCGCAACTTGCGGGCCGCGACGGGAATTCGAGCCTGGATTCCACAGTTTCCTTGTTTTTTGTAGCTCGAAATAAACGGTTTTCTGCGCGTGTTCGTAATGATAACTCGTTGCGCCACTTATCTCCAATGTCCTAATTTGATTTATGATTTAATCATCATCATTATCGTTAGCCAAAAGACGTCCACTGCATAGGTCTTCCTCAAGAACGCCACCTTTTCCATTCTTACGCCAACTTTTTCCATATTGCAGATTCTGGCGACTGTCATCAGGTCATCAGTCTATCTTACTGGAGGCCTACCCTCGCTGCGTTTTTTGGTGTGCTCCTGGTTTGGAAAAAATCCTGGTAAGAGTGTATTCTTTTTTTAAATCGAATACACTAGTCTAAATTTAATTCTCGGCTTTCCTAGGCTAATAAACATACCTGTCTGTTGTTTCATTGCACTGTGAAATAAGAATTTATAGATCAGGACGGAAAAAAATCGACCATAAAAGTCCACTCAATATTTTAACCGGCTCCACTTTTTAATGAACACGCACTAATCCCGCCATTGCGAACATCTGTCCCGAATTATGCACGACGCGGGTACACCCGGTAATTGAAAATAAACAGCGGACGCACTGATTTATTGATAGCGAGCGTTGTCACCCTGGCCGACGAATTTACGGGCCATTCGCAAATATTCTCAACTGTCAAAATTCAACAACCAATAGCCAACCGTGATTGTCACGCGTAGAGCTAAGTTTGGAATGATTTCGGTTTTTTGATAGGAGCTCGGGAAAATAAGTTCGGATGTGTATACGGTATTGTATGGGAGAATGTGTGATTTTGCATTGCGCCGAATAGTAGAAACATGAGGGCTTAGGTAAATTCGCCAAACGATGATACACATTAACAAGCTGGTCTAGCATAAGCATAACTGTCACGCGATATATCATTATCTGTCTCTCTCACACTATCGTGGAGAGAATTATATCACTACATAGTATAAAACAGTCACTTCTGTCTGTCTGTCTCTATGCGGTTTTTTTAATAGATAGAGTGATTCAAGAGGAAGGTATCATGCATAATTTATCAGCATTGCACACGTGCGAAGGCGGGGCGGGTCGCTAGTAAGTAATATTTCTCGCGCAAAAATGAGTCCCGATGTGACAAAATAATGACAAACGGACTTACATGTGTGATTTTTTTTTTGTTTACCCTTTATTATTCCTTCGCATTTTAATTATATTTGTTGTTTAATATTTAACTAACGATTCCTGTATGGGATAAGCTTTATCCATATCGTTACACTTTCTACGGTCTTACTGATTTAGTTTCACCCTGTATGTTTCTGTTTCTGCTGCAACTTATTTATTTATATTGTACAACTTGTACATAAACTGATATAGTGTTGGAATTATATGTTACAAGTTATTGTAATTAATTTTATTGAAATTTGATTCGTTTTCTAATTGTTTATAATAGTTCAGTTTTAGACTGACTGATGACTAGAATTTGAAACTTGAATTTAAATGAAGATGTTGCAATGTAACGACATTTCGTTCCTTACGGTCATAAATAATAATTAATAATAAAAATAATGTATAATGGTATACCTAACTATGCTACTTTTAGCAAGAACATAATTTCAGGCCCTAACCTTTTAACGTGATCCGGTCACGCTTATGCATTTTATTATAACTAATAACGCCTCAAGGTCAATCCGAGGCTTGCATGCCTCCGCGACCTTCCACCCTTTCGGTGAGTACTTAACAATCACTTAGCTATTCTTAGACTTACTTAAATTGTGGAATTTCACATGCAATGCAAGTTGATTTGGTTTTTAATTCCTGTGCATGACTGGTTTATAGGCCAAAGCGCTTTAGTGAAACATGTCGGTGGATTCTGTTTATTTATATTAAAGGATTTGTTATGTTACACGAAACACCAGGTACAGGCAGGGTCCTCTTTCCATTGAGCACTCTTCTGCCTTAAGGGGTCCCCTAATAATTATGTTAGGACCCGTATCACCGGCATGCTTTAAAGACGACCCACGCCACGGCTCATCATATCAGCCGATAGACATCCACTGCTGGAGAAAGACCTACTCCAAAATTCTCTACAACGATCAGTTGCGCGCCGCCAAATTCTGTCCGCGATACTAATCAGATCGTCAGTCCACTTTGTCGTCACTCAAGAACCTTTCTGCTCCAACGGCCATGGGCTCCGCTTACTGCCTGAGCTATATCTACAACCTTGGTTCTCTTACGTATCTCATCATTTCGGATTCGACCACGCGAGGAAACTTCATTGGCCTTTGAGTAACTTTAAGCTTTCTTCTGAGGCCCATTGTGAGCGACCACGTTTCAGTGCCGTATATGTCATCACAGGTAACAACATACATTGGTTAAAAACCTTCGTCATAAGACACTGCGGTATTAGGATTCGACGAGTGCCCATTTTGTCAAAATCTGTCCTAGAGAGTAACTGATGGGTGCTTTGTCATTTACCTAGCATCGAAACCTACTGTTTCACAAGAAAAAAGAGACAAAAGTAATTCTGCTGCAGAAATCTACCAATCATGTCCAATCTGTAATACACAAATAGACACAGTTCAAAAAGCAGTAAAAGACAGTAAAATTGGAACGATGCAATTGAATACTAAACAAATCGCTGGCAAAGTATGCTAAGTACACGGCATCGTACAGTGCCCGATGGCCAGGGGGAGTTCAGAAATTGCCATTAATGAGTCGAATCAGCACAATTATGGCAATTAGTGGCGAGGTTGCCAGGGCCCAGTAACAATGCCTGTAATGTGTTTATGCATATGCATAACGCGGCATATGCTCGAGTTGCTTCTAGAACGTGGTGGCCAGGGGCGATGGACAGAAAAAGAATTTGCTTAAAAGTGCAAGTGTTGCACGATACCTTAGGAATGTGGTTCAATTTTAATACGTCAATTTTCTCAGTGAAGGTACTCGATACTCAATGGCTTAAAATTTTTAAGTGATTGTTCGATATCGGTGTCTGATTCTATTGATTTTGAAGAATTACATTTTGTATCGAATGGACTTTATAACATAAGATGGTATATATTTTATTTAAATAAAACCACTGTGATTGCTTCTTAAAAGTTTAAACAAATTATGTCTTAATGACACTCAGAACTATACATATGCGACTCAAAATCGTAATTTATCGTCGAAATTTAAGTATACAGCTAAATTAAAAACAAAATTATATTTACTGGCATTTGTCTTACATACTTAGAGCATAAACCTGTATTTTAAATAATTTTCGTAATTATGTATGTTTATTTCAATGCATACACTTGCATTGTTTCCCATAATGACTGTGTCGCTGATTCGTAAAATGACCTAAGCAACATGTTTGGCCCATTAACGTGTATCCTTACATGCTTTGTCCATTGTAGCCGCACAGCATGTAAATTCTAGAACAGTAAAACACCAGTCTCTAAAAGGTAGAAAAACAAATTAAATAGCTATTCCAATTGTCAGTAAATTCACTTTAACTGTGTGAAGTTTACGCATTGCATTTTTATTCAAGGATGCAACGAAAGCTATTGCTTGCTTTTTTCAGTGCACAGTCTAGTAAAGGGAAAAAAATAATAAATATATTTGAATTCAGACAATAGCGAGTGACTTTAAAAATTCCAAGAAATTCTTTTATAAGAAGCGCCTTCCTCCTAACAATATAATTAGGTACTTACTTAAAGACGAGAGTGAATAGATTCCGTGCTCCATCATTGGTACCACAAAACGCGACTTACGGTGCGTTTCGGCTGACGCAGATCTAGGCGAAACAAAAAGTTTTGTCATTTAATTAAAGTGGAAAATCCAGCACTGTGATGATGATCAGTTAAACACAGCCTACTTTGACTAGAATCATGCTAGTGAAACCGCACTTTAACGTCACGTCTCGATTTGAGCTTATGCGTTAAATAGAACATTGAAAAACTACCTCGACTTTGAACTTAATAATCATATAAATGTATTTAAACTTTATTGCACAAAACAAACGTCAGTACAAATGGCGAACTTAATGCCTAATGGCATTCTCTACCAGTCAACCATAGGGCCGAACAGAGATGATTCAGGTGGGTGCAGAGTAGAAAAATAATCTTATTAAAACTTTCGTGAGACATATTTAATTACTGTATTAAGCGGTTTACACTCACGTGACATTGTCAGGAGCGGCCCGACATGTTTCGAACTCGTATGGAGCTCTTCATCAGGGACTGCTGCCCGTACAGCGGCACGGTAACTTTGTCACGGAGTGTCGGGCTGTTCCTGATAATTTCATGTGAGTGTTAACCGCTTAATACAATAACTAATTACTACGAACTTTTTCTTTAAGTTTTTTTTTCGGTTGGTATAATTACTGTTTTAACAATTATTTACTGTGTCGTCGGTGTGTTCCTAGAATGCACCGCTATTGTTACTCGCCTTGATCTTAATTGTAATTGGAGCTAAACTAATAATACTACGCTACCGGCTAACTGTACATAGTGTACATATATCTAGTGGTATATAGCTTCCGGTTAAGGCTTCTAGATAACGTAATGGTTATGTAATATTGATGGCTGTAACATTTCAGGGTGATTTAAATGATAATATCAGTAATAAGCTACCATTATCATTGAAAACCGTTACAAAAATCGCTGTGTGCTGTTGGACCAAGAACTTTTTGAGCTATTCTATTTTTGGTTGTCTCCAAATTAGATCGAAAAAGCTCGTAATTCTGAGTAGAAAATAGCTAAAATATCCAAAATCAAAAAAGAAGTCACCCATTTCTTACTCAGAATTACGAGCTTTTTCGATCTAATTTGGAGAAAAAAAAAGTGTCTCAATATTTTTTCGTTCCATTCCGTTACCATCTATATATTATTGTAATCTACTATCGCTATAGTATGGCTCGCGCACCGAGGATTCCGTACAAATACTCATCCCATCTTAACTGACTGGGTTAAGTTTGCATTGCACCTCGTATGTATGGCGCCGGATACAAATGAGGTGCATAATTGAATGCAACCGTCCAAATATAAATAGATTTTTAAAAAGGACTATACTTTACTTTATTATTTATTTTATTCCGTTTTTTTGTATGTTGTTATATCTGCATAGGCTACAGAAATATATCATCTGTAAATGTCATCTGTCACGGTTCTTGAGATACAGCCTGGGTGTCAGACGGACAGACATACGGACGGACAGCGGAGTTTTAGTTATAGGGTCTCGTTTTTTACCCTTGGGTACGGAACCCTAATACATCGACCTTTAGCTACACATTAAGTACAACAAGGTCCGTGGTGCAAATCGCCGGATCACGACGCTCCCGAGGGCCGAACTGTGCTTTTTCTGCCCGAGGCGGATATTTATGGTGACTTGCATGTGAGAATAAACTGCACTTAATCTATTTTTAACCGACTTTCAAAAAAGGAGGAGGTTTTATGTTTCAATGTATGTTTTTTTTTATGTATTAAGCCTTCAAAAGGTGATTCAATTGTAATCTGTACATGAACGGGTTATTTTTGACTTTTCAGTTTATTTTCGTTTATTTGTGGATAAATTACGATATAAGAAAACATTCGATAATTCGAGAACTGAGGCTCTGAACAATTACATTTGGAGACATAATACCAGTAAAAAGTTATTCGTACTTTAATTTTGTGGCCCTAGTGAGAAGGGGTATAAAACATAGTTATGAGTCCCATTTAACCTTGAAATTATACAATACCTACCAATACTTTTATTGGACACCAATAAAAGTTTTCACAAAGGAAACAAAACAAATACAATTTATGAATAACAATAGACAACAGGCGGCCTTATCGCTAAAAAGCGATCTCTTCCAGACAGTCTGTGGGTAATGAAATTGATGATATACCATTGTAAGTTAATCTAGCTATATTTTATATAAAAAATGGGCATTCCAATCAATTTAACTCCGAACGCCAAAGTAAGGCAGCTGAATGGAGCAACGATCTTTAGTTAAATATAAAACATACTAATATTATGTTTGTAAATTTAATGCAATTTTGTCGTTGATATGAAGAACATTGCACCCAGGAATTGTCTCCAACTATACCTTCATTATATATATTTTGCCAATGTTTGAGTAACATTTTAACACACAAACGTCCCTACATTATTTACAAGAAATACCACATCCAGTCCTGTTTGGTAATCTCGGCAGCGACCAGACAGTTCCCCCGTGAGAAATGCGGCGAATAATGGCTGCCGCGTAATGGACTTCGGATAATTGCGAATTTAGCCTTCATAAGTGGACAAGGACGTATACTGCTCCCCATTATTTGAACTAAAATAGCTTGGGAATGTAGTACATAAATAAACAACTACTTAACACTAATCGATCTAGCTCCTCACCCAAGTAGCACGCAAGCGCTGATACCGCCTTTATTCAGCTTAAATTGGCGATATTGTAAGGGCTTTAAGCAATTTCGACAATTGTTAAAATAATAGCCGAAGACAGCCCGTTGTTAGCTCCAAAGCGAAAACTTGCAAAGGTTTAAAGGTCACTTGGAGTTACCGGACCTAAAATCTACAATAAGGTACAGTCAACCAATTTGATTTTTAGGCCACTATAGACCCTTGTCACAATGAAAATGATATGAGACCTCAAGCGGCTTTCATATTGGCGTTCACTGTGACAAGGTACGAAATGGCCTAGAAATCTAATTGGCTGTACCAAGCCATAATATAAAACTTTTTGCAGGTGTCAATTTCTTTATAACCAAGCACAAAATCATGGCTTGTTGATCTAGCTTGTTACATTGTGGACGAGTTTAGTCAAGGAGATTAATTGAATTTTGCTATATTATTATAATTACTTGGCAATGATAATGTAATTATGAAATGGGTCATTGTCAGATTTAGATGCGCGTCTTTCCGGTGGACATGCCGGTAGACTCCGACATGTAAAAGTGCCCTTGTGGCCTACTTGCAGAATTAAGTTCATTGTTTCATTATTATTTCATTTGCGAAATTAAGGATTCCCAGGGCCTAATTTTCTGCTTAAATTCCTGTGAGAATAAAGAACGTTCCCTCTTCTATAATCCGATGTAATAGCAACATAACCTGACTAGATTCATACAAAGCTCTTAACTTTTGACCACCGAAGGGACAACTTTTGTTTTTTGAACTGAAAATGACCCAATATGACATTAAATTAAAGTAAAGGTAAACTTAAGGCTAACCTGTCTATTTTTTTTTCTTCAGTGTATATTAAGTATTTATAATAGACGTTTGTGATATGCGAAAAGCAGTTTTATATACCTAACACTAATTTATTTTGAATATTTGCCTATGTGACGTGACACACATAGTAGAGCTCAGTTGAAAAATGACTAACAAATAGCAACGTTTTCCTGGAATTGTATCGATTCACGTTATGACCGTTATGTGCGATATTAGTATTTATGTAGATCCCCGGCTACGTAATTAAGTTATTAATAACGTTTAGCTAACACCAGCATGTTATCATCCTTCTAGGAACATATAATCGATATCGTTAGCTCGTTCATTGCGTAATATTGAAGAACATGTAAAGTAATTATGAAACTTTTGCTGTCTTCTAACTCCAACAAAATCTAAATGTATTATTAGAGTGAAAACTGAAGAAGATTATGATCGGAATTCAAACTCATGTCTTCAACGGTTCAACACCCGCTATCAAGCAATCAAGTTTTTCAACCATATATTACCTATAGTTTCAACCAGTATTATAATTGTAATTTCTTGCGTTGTATTTCTCATGTATGTTTTATGAGGTGTGCAATAAAGAGTAGGTACTTGTATTGTATTTTATTGGAATAAAATAAGGAATGGGTTTACTCACGTGGTAGAAGTCGAATAGTGTCCGATTGGTCGCCGCGACTCAGCTCTCTTGATGATGAATCGCAAATCGATTCGAAACATGTCGAGCGACTTCTACGACGTGCGTAAACCATACCGTAGTCATATTATATTTTAGTATTTTATTCTATGGTTTCGTCTACCTCAACTGAGGATGGTATTTTCAAAAGGACTTATTTCTCTATGGAAGCCATACAAGACTAAGCCATTTCGTATGTATTTTTACAATGCATGTGCTCGAAAAGAGCGTATTCTAGGCATTCAAACTGGGCGGAAATTACTACTTTTCCGCACTAGTGCTTTTTACTTTTCAATTTTTTTTAATTTCTAGCCGTATCTGACAGCCTGACGCACAGAGGTTTTATTATTTACAAAAAGTTTGATAAATAAGTCAAATGCCGATTATTATCACGTATAAAAGTACAATAAAACCAATATTTCATTAATTAATTCATTTAACACGTCATAAATTACATTAGATGTAAAATTTGATTAGTAAACGAACTTTAAATTGTTATGCATTAAATAAATTTGGCTGAATGTACACGCGCTTGTGTAATTTTGACATAAGACGAATATTAAAAATATACTTTTGCACATGCGCAGTAGTAGATATGTCGAGCGCGGTTTACAAATAACTCCGCCATTTTTTATTGATGTCTAGTTTATTTTGAAGTTGTTTTGTGCAAATCTGCTGAAATAATGGCGAGATAAAGGGACGAACGGAACGAAGTGATCCGTCAGAGAACCAAAGTTACCGACATAGCTCACCGTATTAGCAATTTGAAGTGGCAGTGGGCTGGCCATATTAGCCGAAGAACCGATAACCGGTGGGGTAAACGTGTTCTTGAGTGGAGACCGCGGATCGGCAAGCGTAGTGTGGGACGCCCTCAGACTAGGTGGAGCGATGATCTGTGCAGGGTGGCTGGCAAAAGCTGGATGAGAGTAGCCGAGGATCGCGTACAATGGCGTGCAGTTGGAGAGGCCTATGTCCAGCAGTGGACAAGAATAGGCTGATGATGATGAAAGGGACGAATCATGAGTTTAAACCCGTAAAATGTTATTGAAGAAGTAAAAAATGTGAACGACGGCTTCTTGTTGGATAAATCAAATCAAAACACTTTTTTCCAATGTAAACAGTCTTTCTGAGTATTAAAGTATTTTCTATTTTCTCGTACATGCATAGTAAAGTTTTGTACGGAATTCGTGTGTAAGATGATTTCCGACTCGTGTTTGTTTAATCACTCGCTCGTACCTCGCCCGTGACTAAAAATCACATTCTTCTGAAATCACCTACCTTCCACACTTCATCATCATCATCATCATCTCAGCCACAGGACGTCCACTGCTGAACATAGGCCTCTCCTTTGGACTTCATATATACCGGTTGGAAGCGACCTGCATCCAGCGCCTTCACGCCAGTCCACACTTGTATCGTAAATAACTAAATATAATATGTCTGAGACTCGTGGAAGTTTTCTATACATAACTAAGCCCTTTTGAAAAAACACCTCGACTACGAATGTCGTCCTAAATCGTCCTTCTCTGAAATGAGATGCATCTGGCGCGTGTGACTACAGCGTGTAGTTGTAATGTTTAGTTGTCCGTTGTAATTGAATCGCAGGACGACGTGTCTCTGGAGGCGGCGCGGATTAATGCCATTTCCTAATGAATCTAGACTTAATATTGTTATTGTATGTAGTAGATTTACTCGTATCATTTTGTTAGCTATAATTTTTGATAGCCATAATATCGTCACCGGTATCGGTATGACTAGTTCTGAAACAGGTATTTGTCAAATTAAGTAACTCCTAATAGGTTTTATCTACAAAACCTATTAGGAGTTACTTTCGTTTTATTTTCGCGTTTCGCGCTTTATTATTATTTATTTATTTATTTATTTATTTTACAACAAAGATTACGTATAATCTAAAGCCCTGTGAAACTGTTATAAAAGTTTGTCTACAGGAAGACTTTCAATATCTAACTAAAAGTATAATTTATAAAAATCTGTATCAATTTTTAAAATTTTTAAAGACTACTGCAGTGTATTTATTATTGCAGTGTATTATTTTAAATATCCGTTTATTTTGTTCGAGACGGATGTCCTCGGATAAGCTGTTAGAAATATATGGCAGGCGTTTTTTTAGGGTCCTGTCTCCGTCGTAGGTAATAGTTTTTATAGACGGCGGCGAGGAGAGCGAGAACCAGTGCAGTGAGCGATGAGCCACGTAGCAACTCCGATAGCTGTCCCTAATGAAGAGCTCCATATGAGTTCGGGCCGTTCCTCAAAATGTTTACGTGTTAATAATGTTAGTCATTAAATTGTTTGGCTGGAATTAAACAGTACCAAATAGCTTTGCAGCATTTTTAATCCAATCATACCCAGTAGAACTCATTAGATTAGATTAGGTTTACTTTAACAACAATACTCTTTGATAGATCAATGTTTGACAGGCAGAGTGACTCACTTTACAATAGTAGTCGTATAGTACCTGAAATAAAAGAAAAACAAATATTAAAAATCGTTGGAGCTTTAACTTTTTAAACTCGAGAATCAGACCAATGCACACCCAAGCTGCACACAAGCTGCGTAAGCGCCTATACAGTCGATATACAACTAATTTACGCTGAATAAAGGCTATATAAGCCTACTTGGGCATACAGTTACAAAAAAAACTTTATTTAAACTGTACCGATTGATAATTACAAGAAAGTACGTATAAGTATAAGCTGCGGTCTATTTTTAGAAAATCCCACCCTGTAAAAAGTTTTCCATTTTAAAGTCAAATACGAAACTTGCCACAAGGGTCAACATTTGCCCACTTAAACCCACTCTAAAACAGCTAACATACTAATTCTGACCTTTACTAAAATAACGGCGTTTAAGTTAATTTTGCCCGTGTTTTAGTGGGTGTAATTACTTAATACAAAAATTTGTGGAAGCAAACACCCGCTGCGCGAAATTTTCTATAATCGGCCTTAGGCTGGCCCGTGCGGTACAGTCACCTACAATTATAGGGGTACTGTGGGGTTGGAGTTTCATGGAAACACGACTTGTAAATATTAAATAAGACCGAAATACAATAAATATGGATGTTTGTTCGGCCTACATCCTTACAGTGTTCACTTTTTATTGAAAACTTTTTAGTTAACGCAGATCATATTAAAGGGAAAAAATCTGTTAGAAATTGTTTAATTACTTTTTTGGGATTTCAAAGAGGTATATTATCGACCTTTTTTTTACCGTTGTTCTTAAATTTAAATTCACAGTCACATTATAAATATGCATGTCGCCTAGATGCTACGTATAATATTACCTATAAATAAATCTAAACCTAAATATGTATCTCCCAAGTCATTTTCAATATATTCATGCCTGCATCGGGATGCTTCAGTCTTATTTTAATTAGAATCTGACGCAGCATGGGAAGGCGCCTACAAGATGGACCGTCAACCTAGTTAGGATCGCGAACAGAAATTGGATGAGGGCGGCGCAAGACGATCGTTGTGGAGAACTTTGGGGAGGCCTTTGTCTAACATTGAACGTCTATCGGCTGACATGATGATGAATTTAAAACGAAACCGCGGTTTTGCCTCTAAAAAAACATATTTCTTTAGTGTTTTAAAAATAGAACTAGCCACATATTCAGTCGCCAACCGTACCCAACCACCTAACGGACCGAAATCAAATATGAACATTCACACGGAAAGGGAAGACAAACAAACCGCCATTTTATTACTAATACAAAAGAACATAAGTCCATTTAATGTTACCGTCGCTTACGACGTTTCGAGCATCGAATGTGCTTTCACAAAACAACATAAGTGCATCCGATGTACCGGTCGCTTACGACGTTTTGTGCATCGAATGGAGAGCATTCTGTAGCGCAATAAAGGATCTTGACCCTTTCACTGGGGAACCCTAATGGAACGTTTCAGGTTTTTGGGGTTTTATACGAAAAATTAATTGTATAAAGGTGACAATGCTATGATTGTATTAATATATGTGCTTGTGGACCAAATAAAGTATTTTAAAGTAAATTAGTTTTTTTTAGGGTTCCGTACCCAAAGGGTAAAAACGGGACCCTATTACTGAGACTTCACTGTCCGTCCGTCTGTCACCAGGCTGTATCTCAAGAACGGTGATAGCTAGACAGTTGAAATTTTCACAGATGATGTATTTCTATCGCCGCTATAACAACAAATACTAAAAATAAAATAAAATAAATATTTAAGGGGGGCTCCCATACAACAAACTTGATTTATCGTACGGAACCCTTCATGCGCGAGTCGGACTCACACTTGCCCAACTTTTAATTATTTATTTTTAACTATTTGATTATTACTGAGGACGTTAACATTTAGTCCACCCGACCGGGCGAGCTATAATTTTAATTTTTTGGGGTGACTAGCCCATCGACCGACATCGACCGACAGGTCATCCGTCTGCCTTGTGGGAGGCCTATCAACTCTACGTTTTCTGGTGCGCGGTCATCAAACAATGTACCCTGCTCAGCGCTTCTGTTGTAATTCTTAGAGCTATGGTGGTTACTCTGATCCTCTAATAGATAGATACTCTTTATTGAGCACCTCAACACGAAATAAATACAAACACAGAAAAAAACTTAAAATTACAATAGAGGTAGACAACCGGCGCTCTTATCGCTAAAGAGCGATCTCTTCCAGACAACCTTCGGATCTCTTTATTTATTCGATCTCTCAGAGACACATTGCCTTCCTTTAAGACCTATCACGAGCGAACACGTTTCAGTACCATGAATACATAACACAGCAAATTCCAAAAAGTTTTTGTCAAAAATTTAATTTTTGAAGCTAAATTTTATAGCCGACAGTTCTTTTTTTTTGAACATCCATCAATTGCTCACTGACACGATTCTAAAGACCCCAAACTCGGCAGGATTGCTTTACCTATTACAGTTTCTAGGGCCACCTTCCGGCTCCATCATCAGACCAGCTCCATGGTACCATATTATTGTATTATCAACAAAGTTATGTAGGTATGCAAAATTTCAGCTCAATCGTTTTAAGATATCTGCTTCAAACATTTATAAAAATAATTCAAGCAATTTAAGCTAAGACAATGTAATTTTAATCTAAAGAGACCTTAATGTCTTTAATAGTGTAAACAATGTGACAAACAACCCTCCAGCCCTAAATTAAGCGCGCGTACGCTCAGAAAACGTGAAATATTTAATCAAGTTAACCCTTAACTTAGTCATAAAGACCTTTATTCTAACCGAGGAATCGTAAAAACTAAGCGGCACATAGACGCTGAAATCTGAATTTCTAATAACATCGCTCGAGCAAAATGAACATGCGAATATAACGTACGCATTAATTTTTAAGGAGCTAAGTACCTAGAAGTGACGTCGTCACCTCTGTAGTCTATTAAATTGACGGAACGAACAAAGTGTCCCCGTTTCAGTTTGGTTCAAAGGGTAATTTGAGCTATTTAATTACCATCTCCGACATATTGACCAATTCGTAAAAGCGATTGATCTAACTTTTTAAGAATAAATTTATCAAACATGTACCTAATGTCTCGTTTTTTTTTATGTGGTGGTGTGTACCCCACAATGTTTATATTAAGCCATTGATATAAGGATCAAAGCTCAAAGAAAAATTTAAATGCGTAACCTGGTGGGTGAGACCGGTATTCGGACCCGGTACCTCTGGATTGCCGATTTGAACGAGCTGGACCGGCAATCCAGAGGTACCGGGTTCGATACCCGTGCTCTTCTACCAGGTTACGAATTTACGAGGTTTGATCTTTGTATCAATGTTTTTTAAGAATCTTAAAAATCCGCAACCACTACTAGAGGTAACTGAAAATGGCGGCTCAGATTTTTCGGCAGACAATTTTTTTGCGGAGATGGTAATGAGACGGCTAAAACGTCCCAAAAATAGGTTGAAAATTCGCCCGTATAAAATTCATTTAGTTAATTCTTTCTCTATGTCCAATTTACTCAAAATCTACAATAATTAAATGTTCAATCATTGTTGTTATATGTTCTAACAACTGTTTTATTATAAGAATCAAATTGTAAGATTTTTTTGTTGAAATTACATTTTTCAGGCCAAAATCTCTCAGTGCGACTCAACGCACTATATAGGCTAGACCTAAATACTACGCACGCAGGTAAATAGCACGAAGGAGCATGCACGGTGCAGTATTTCGATAGATGACGTTTGTAATCAATATCCCATACGAATAGAAAAAACCTACATCGAGATATAAAGATTTTTCTGCGATTTTTTTGCAACAGAAAATTGAAATCCGCTTTCACAGTTTTTAATTGTCCTTCAGATATTTGTTAGCGATCTACAACTTTGACGAAGCCTGTTGCGGATGTCACGTTATTGGTGTGTTGTTTGACGAAGATTGTTGTCTGATTAGATTTTGTATTCTCTCTGACGATGCCTGCGTTGCGGATTTGACTTTTACACTTTGTCTTATGTATTAAATATTTACTGTTCAATAAATTATTGATAGAAATTGTAAAGACATAACTCAGCAAAGACACCACGTCTCATCCAGTCTCCCTACATCCCGGGGGCGTTAAGGACGTCGCACACGTAACCCGTTTGAGCCCGAAATGTTTAATTTCGCCCCCTCCCCTAACTACCTCCCCCACTTGCCGTGTAATGTATGGCGTAGTGCTCCTTAATCACTTATTTAATTGTTACATTTATTTTGTTGATTAAAACGCGAGTTTGGTGGGTTATATCGGCTCTTTATCGACTTGCTCAGTTCAGAAGCTTTTTAAACGTGGGATGTGAAACATGAACGTGAGCGAGGTTTCAAAAAAATGTTCCCGTAGAAACGGGCTACAGTATGCGGTTCTTCAAGAGGGGAGTAAGTAGGTTCTTAAAGGGTCGGCAGCGCGCGTGTGATGCTCCTGGCGTTGCAAGCGTTCATAGGCGGCGGTAACTGCTTAACATCAAGCGGGCCGCATGCTTGTTTTCCACCGTCGTAGTATAAAAAAAAACGTATTTTCATAGTTCGTTTAGAAATTGTTAAATCAAAGCGATACATTTTAGCCAAAATCATTCACTTCTCAAAATCCAAATTTGAATCTTTGAAGTGTCGCTGTGGTCATGCAGCTGCTTACTGAGCCCGCGGTCTTGGGTTCGATACCGGTAAGGGCAAATAGTTGTGTGATGAACTTAAATAGTACCTAGTTCATGATTAGTTGACGACGCGGTTGGCTCAGTTTGTAAGCACTTGCCTACTGAGCCGGCGGTCCCGGGTTCGAATCCTGGCCAGGGCAAATATTTGTGTGATGAACTCGAATATTGAGCTTGGGTCATGGCTGTTCTATGTATTTATCTTTATAAGTATGTATATTGTCGTCTAGTATCCATAACACAAGCCTTCTTGAGCTTAATTTGGGACTAGATCAATTTGTGCGAGGTAGTCTGTTATTTATATTTGTATTTATTTATTTATGATCATGGGTATTCCTATTTATATTTAAGTATGTACATCGTTGTCTAGTACTCGTAACACAAGCATATTAGAGTTTAATTTGGGAGTAGGTTGATTTGTGTGAGGTTGCCTAGTATATTTCTTTTATTAAAACTTTCGTGTGACATATTTAACTACTCCGTCACGAATTCAGTGACGAAGTTACCGCACCACTGGTAGCAGCCCCTGATGAAGAGCTCCATACGAGTTTGAAACATGTCGGGCCGTTTATGACAATTTCACGTCAGTAAAAATAGCTTAATACAATAATTATTTATTTAAATCTGACCGTCTGGTACCTCAACTGTATAATCCTACGTGTTATCCGTATTCTGTATACCTTTTTTTTATCGAGAACGCAATCAAGAGCACTTTAAGGTTTTATTTCCCTGTCACATCTTTATTGTTTTGCTGAATAAACATATTTCCATCAAGAGTGTATATATTCTATTCTATGTTATTCTAAGACTCGCGTCAAAACAAGAAACTAAGCAAACCCTAAACAGTCCATTCCATACCAAGCACTTCAACCTTATCTTATTTGCTTCCACTACTAACTACCGAACAATGTACGCGACGTTTTAAATGCTCTTCTTCGCGAAACTCCCACTTTATCGCTCGTAACTGCTCGTGCTTACCTTCCAAATAACCCAGACCTCCCTCCTCCCTCTAAACTCTAGCTTAGTAAGGACTTTCGGGGAGTTTGCAAGGAATGCGAGGGCCAGGAGGATTTGGACGTGAAGAGAGGAATTCGAGATATTAAGCAGTGGCTCTCTTGTTAGTACAAATGAGTGGACGGACGGGAGAAATTTCGTTGTGCCGCTTTATTTTGAGTTGGTACAATGTTGCGTTATTTGTTATTAAGTTTTTACTGTGTGTGAAAGGCAAACGTTTCAGTTTGAGAAGGTTGTGTCGTATAAATAAGTATCTAGTTCCTATGCAGTTCGTGTTAATGTAATGTATTCTTTATTACTCCAGTTTCATAATTTCATAGTTGACCGCGCTAGCGAAGCGTTTCTTATTCAACTTGGATCCCGAATGTCTGGATATTTCATAACTTGACCACAGATCTACTGAATTAGTTCAGTTCTACCAGAGTAGAATAAATTCTGGGTTCATCATACACACGCCTTGTAGCAGTCAATCAGCTTGAACTTTCTGATCGGCAATAGGGGAGAGTAACCTATATTGAACCGGCGCTTAAATTGGACCACTTCGTATTTCTACCAAATAACACAATTTATTTATTACACCAAATTGGTATACTGATTATGGCGCTGTCGTCGATTCATTTTTTGTTACCAGTGTAAATAAATTGTGTTATTTGGTAGAAATACAGAAGTGGTCCAATTTAAGCGTCGGTTCAATATAGGTTACTCTCCCCTACTAGCCAGTTCTTGCTGACTGGGTGTCCGTTTCAACACGGATCGGCTGGTATGCGACGAGTGATTATTTTCTGTTATATTCCAAATAGCAAAACATAATAAGTAGGTATGTAGCCAGCCTAATTATATTTAATCAGATTTATTTGTTCCTTTTCTCCTGTCTACCTTCTTAATACACTCCTTTCCACGGATCCTGGTTTAAACGTGTTCCATCGGCAAGCCGGGTTAATGCCGGCCCGGCTCCCGTGTCACCGGCACACAGGCAATGGTCCCTGCGAAATGAGACTGGCCAAATTCGCCCTAGTCAGTCGCCCGGACAAAAGCAGTGTTAGCCTTTACATTACACAGATTCGATCGGTAGGATCGGTAGGACCTAAACCATTGATACAAAGATGAAAGCTCAAAGAAAAATTGAAATGCGTGGAGCCTGGTGGAAAAGACCGGGAATCGAAACCGGTACCTCTGGATTACCGGTCCAGCGTGCTAACTTTTCCACCACTCTAACGCCCAGATAACCTTTCGAATTTGACCTTATGCTTTGTGTATCGGTCTTTGCATTGTTTATTTGAAAGGCTTTACGCCTTAGCGACCTCTATGTGAATACGTTAATATTCACATCTTACCGTACTACTTTACAACTATGAACGAGCAAGCGAGAGAGGGCGCTGTTATTTCTAAATGTATAAAACACGTAATGTCTAATTTTTTTTATATGTGTACCGGGTTCGATTTCCGGTCTCTTGGTTGGTTCTCCGGCTGGATTTTAACAAGACAACTAAGTATTAGGAGATTTAATGTCAGTTTTCAAAAGTTAATGTTCATCATCATCATTGTATTTCGGCCACATCGGCTGAACGCTGGCTACTGAGAGCGTCGCTCATGAGCTCTCAGGTGGCTGGCGTAGCCAATTTTCGCAACAAATGTGCACTCACATTCGCTCCAAGTCAGCATCCTACCGACAAAATTGTACTGAATGACCGCTGGTGGTCGGGCCGCTCCTCGCGCTTAGCGTCGAGCTCACTCCTTTTTTTTTCAAAGGCTTGCATCCGGACACACCAACCCGTCGTACTGCAATACTCTGTGCACTGCGGCCTAACTACACGCACACACCCGATTGTCCCGACCTCGATACAATTTTCCGGGTGGATGCATTTTGAATTTATAACTAGCAAATTGGTTGTTCTAATTTATACGTTGAATATCTTTGAATTAATTGGTCGGCGCAATATCGGGTCGCCTTAAATAGTTCATGATCTGAGTGTGCCGAGTTTTGTTTGCTGTTTAGGTGAATGAACTTGAGGGTAGGTATAGGTACTCGTATGTTTGGTAAGTGTGGGTAGAAACGACTGATAGTTATACCTACGAAATTCGTATGTACTCGTAAGTATGGTTACTATGTAAGATAATCTTTAACTAATGTCTCTGTGAGCTGTAGACGTTAGTAAATGTCCACGTTTTCAACCTCCATATCTCAGCCATTTTGAAAAAAAAAAACAATGAAATATAACTACACATCGAACCTACTCATATAATTTCATGAGAATCTGTTGAGAAGTATATGACAGGATAGAACAGCTAAAAAACTGCACAACTGGACATCCAGACATTTTGGAAGTCTCCATCGAGCGTGGCGGAGCAAAGACGTGCAGAAAATCCCGCTCACCCGAGATGAAATCTGCATAGGTAATAGGCTAGTTGACTCATGTCAAATTGTAATAAACTAATGTTTATTCCGTATAGTATTTAGCAAAGGAAACCTAAATATATATTTTTCAATTCATAAAATTGAAAGATGGCTGTAAAAATTTTGAAAATATGGTTTTTAATCTGTATTTTGAAATGCTTAAAACGCTGTCGGCCATTTTTGCTTATGATAGTGACGTCATCGGTCATGTAAACAAAACTGAAAGTCAACTTTGACGACTTCGAATAGTGCCGTCCCTCTCGATCTCCTGTCAAAGTATATCGGAGTGAGCGGAATGGCACTATACGACGTTCGAATTTCGAATATTTACAGGTAATTCTACGTCACGCCACAGATTAGCAAAAGGTAAAAATGGCGGACGGCGTTTTTGACTGTTCATGAAATTTCTAAGTTTCAATTGATAAAATGTAGCTTTCTAGCTTTCACAAAAATACAAGACATTTTTTTAGAGCTAGTAAGATCATTATTAACCATTTGAAATATATTTCAAAACTGGGTCTACTAGCCTATTGGTCGATTCCGCAAGTCTCCGCTCCACTCCGCTTCAGTGGCACTGCAAGTGTCGAAGCCGGCGAGAGCTGGCGATTTTTCGAGCGTTCCAACCGCGCGGTTCTAGCGCCATTCTTTTTTAGGGTTCCGTACCCAAAGGGTAAAAACGGGACCCTATTACTGAGACTTCGCTGTCCGTCCGTCCGTCCGTCCGTCTGTCACTAGGCTGTATCTCAAGAACGGTGATAGCTAGACAGTTGAAATTTTCACAGATGATGTATTTCTATTGCCGCTATAACAAATAATACTAAAAATAAAATAAAATAAATATTTAAGGGGGGCTCCCATACAACAAACGGGATTGGTTGCGTTAACTTTGCACCTCATTTGTATGGAGCGCTATACATACCAGGTGCAAACTTAACTTAACCACTTAAGGATGGAAGGTGTTTGTACGGAACCCTCGGTGCGCGAGTCCGACTAGCACTTGACCGGTTTTATTACAATTATTAATGCAACAGAAGAGACAGTCGTAATTATGATTTAACTAGGATCACACTCGGGAGTGGCTTCGGGATACATAAATATCGACTTCCAACAATCACCCATTTTAACAATATTTGCGGAAATGAGAATGACGAATACGCCTTACAAACGCTAAATATTACCCGGCAATTATGTGTGTGGAAGAGCTCGAAAGGGATGAGTGTATTAAAGTTTTTTATAATCTATTCCAGTACTCAGTCAAGATTTTTCTATTCATTTCCATTAATTAACTATAAAGTCCTCTCTTTTACTACAAGAAACAGCTCTGTAAACAAAACACTTAGACTAATTGAAGTAACTTACACGTTTGTCAAATGTCAAGAACAAAAAACTAGACCAGCTTATTAAAACATCGCTCTCATTTTACGTGAAACTCCTTTTAAATGGCCGTCTCAGTTTACACAAAAACTAATCCAAGCATTACAACGGAAAGTGGCAAAAAGTCGCCCTCAGCGGAGATAGGGGAAAACTGTCTGGTACTACAAAAATCATGTCCTTTGGTAATGGTTCCGTGGTTTATGGGGATAGGAATAAAATCCGATACGAAAAGATAAAAATGTATGAACTGCATTGCGCAAAAAAAATTAATTCAGGATATAATACAACTAAATACATTCGACCGTTCAACTAGGGAATACACACACATTTTCTATGGAAATTAATGTTCCCTGATTGGTTGAAATTACTTGTCAAAACAAATTAACAATCACAATGCACCCGCCGTGACCATCCCGATAATGTTTTTTTTTAATCAGTTTGAATTGAACGAAAAAGGTAACATCAAAAATAAATATTCATAGTGGGAATGACGATTAAAGTAAAAAATGTTTTTCTGCGTTTTGTTTGAATAAAAAGTAAGACAATATGTCGTAAGATCTCGTACCTTACTGAGGCCAAAACGCGGTACCTTCATTGTGCAACGATTGCATAAAATACTATTAATTTGTTGAAAATAATATAATAAATATCTTACAAACTCACACAAATCGATCTAGTCCCAAATTAAGCTTAAGAAGGCTTGTGTTATGGGTACTAGACGACCATATACATACTTACACAGATAAATATGCCTATACTTAAATACATAGAACAACCATGACCCAAGCACAAATATTCGAGTTTATCACACAAATATTTGCCCCGGCCGGGATTCGAACCCGGGACCGCTGGCTCAGTAGGCAGGTGTCTACAAACTGCGCCAAACGCGTCGTCAAAGAACGATAATGAACTTTTAAGTAGTTGAAACAAATGCTATTCACTTTGAAGAAAAAAGTCTTTATTTTATTACAGGCCTGAAATATGTTCCCAAAATACGCCCTTGCTGGTGTTGTCAGTTATGATGAAATAATATAAAATACCTGATCATATTTGTACATAGTTATTTAATTAAGGGCTTCGACTATTCGATACGGTACTTAAAACTTCTAAATAACGTTCTTTGCCAAGATTTTGCAAAGCCTAAGGGCCTCTAAAATATCTCGCGAAGTTGCAAAGAAAAAAGTTCCGTTACTTGTAACGCTATCTGCTTCCGTTTCCGCGTTGTGTTTCAGTTCTCTCGGATACTTTGAGCTAGTTCAGAAATTACGACCGTTCAGAAATATGGAGTCCAGCCCTTAATCCGAGAAAGTTGCGGGCACTTAGACATAGAGAAGACCTACTTCTCTAACACAACTGTGACAAGCGCCTCTTTCTCGCGCGAGAAATATTAACTGTCTCTTTCGTCACTGTACTGTGAGAGAGTGACGGGCGATGTTATGTCGTTCGACAAGAGTAGTGAAACCAAGCTGTGCTAGACGGACTGGTCTTAAACTCAGTGGAATATGTACCTTAGTACGCCTTCAAGAAGTTCAAAAACTAATTTCGTCTATTCAAAATCACTCTATATTTCAAAGTATAGTAACATTTATAACTATAGTAAGCATTTTCGTTTTAATTGAGAATTTGAGACTATAAATACTATTTTGATCGGCGTTAAATGTTATTTCTTATCGAAAGACAACCTGGTAGTTCCACCTTGTTACAGGGCGTCCTAACACTACGAGCTACGTTTACCGATTCGTGGCCTCCACTCCGGAACTCGTTTCCCCAGTGGTCTACGACAGATATAACTAAAACCATCTGTAACAAGGTGGAGCGACGACAATCGTAGGACAGCGGGTGGTAACTGGAGGAGGAGAGATGAAAATCGAGCTCAGTGGCGTGCCATGGGAGAAGCCTATGTCCAGCAGTGGACTGATACAGGCTGATGATGATGATAGTGATGATAAATCCGGTAGCTTCTATAATAAAGTTGTAATAGGGTAAGCCCTAGTACCTAAGCAGCTGGTAAAACTTCATGGGATATAACCTTCTCGCTGATCAGATCAAAAATATCGGGACGGGAAAACCTGAAAGACACAAAAAGATAGCACGAAGCAGAAGAAGAAAATTAAGGACGTCATAATGGGAGACCGCCACGGTATTAAAATAGAGGTGAGTTGAAAACTTCAGCTTCTGGGAATCTATATCCATTGAAGCAAGCCGAGCAAGCGTAATCCGGTAGCAAAAATATTTTCATTACGTCCTCTAATTCAAATACAAGTGGTAATAACATCAGATTGCCAATCAAAGATGATTAAGAGATAACGACAAATTAACCTTTTTGACCCAATTAATTGTATCGCCTACTTGAATAGCGAATTCAGTGGAGTAAAAATGCTGCACAGCATTGCTAATCGTTTACTGATAATAATTAATAGAAATACACTTATACCGGGTGTTTCCTGTAATAGGAGCGATAAATTAAAACATAGATTCTTCGCTTGAAATTGGACAACATTTGTTAAGCAACTTCCGAAAATAACGTGTATTAAATGATATTTTGTAGAATAATGTTTAGACAAAGAAGCAATGTATTGCGAAATGTCCGATATTAGTAGAGTGACAGCTATGTCAATGCTCAGGGAATGTCAATGTTGGACGACGTACATTGAAAATACAATTTAATTTTTTTGAATTAATAAAATTCTGACAACGGTCTTTTTTTTAAAGTTACTGAACAAAATGTTGTTCAATTTGAAGAGTAGAATCTATATTTAAATTTATTGCTCCTATTACAGGAAACACCTGGTATTTGTAATAGAACAAGAGAAAAAATGTAGATATACCAGACTGACTATGAAATAATAAAATGACGCTTCTGTATCTTAATTTACTATCTGACTTAGATAATACCTTTTCAGTTTTTTTTTTTCCAACGTGTGACATAACTGGGTTAACTCAGAAGACTTCCGTGGTTTTATTAACCCCACCAATTTCTAAGTTATAAAAGAATTAATATCTAGATACTAACTTTAAAAAATTTGGAGGCTGAGTCTATATTAATTCCTTAAATTATTTTTCGTGGAATGTTTCATTTCGCCGAAAAATCATTTCGTAGAAAGATGTTTTTTGCAACCGTAACCTATTTCAGATTCTTATAAAACAAACCAAACCTAACTTAATCAATAAGATGATATTTGCACGAATTATGACAAATGTACACTACACTACAGAGGAATTAAAAATTCTGCTAAACGATTTTTCGGCGAAATGATACATTCAACGAAAAAAAAAAATAGGAAACAAAGGGATCCCTAAGTTATTAAAATGCGATTAAATATGTAAATCATAAACCAGCAAAGTTATGGTTCTAAAATTGCAAACAACGCCAAATATCTTTACATTTTAACTCCTATTGACCTAACGGCTTTAGCCGCGCTCCCTCAGCCTTTTTAGCAACAAGCCTACACAATTATAATAATAAACAAAAGGAGCCCGAAACCGGCTTTTGGTCACATTTCCCTCACAAAATCACTTAGTAAAACCCGTGCTGTCACTGCCCAGACACCATTCGGACAATGAAAATAATTCGACAACAGCCCCAATCGAGAAACAACCTTTCACACTTTAAAATAGAGTACGGAACAACCGAGTCTTTGACGAATCCAACGTCATCGAGAAGACGAAAGGATTTATAGCGCTATAGCTTTTGTTTTAAGGTTGAAAAATGAGTGCATTCGTCTTGTTTCGTTGAAATTTGTTGGTACAATTAAGAAGTGGAAAGTGACCGTCGCTAATTTGAAAGGGTTGCAACGCAATAAAGTGTCGAGCCAGGGGTTCGGCGGCGTTACATTTTTACTGCCAAAGTTTAGTTAGAATTAACATATCTTGTTATTGCTATTTTAGATTGCAGATATCGTGAAATTTTATAGCTTTAGGGCGAATACGGTGTGCAGTTGGATTTGTTGGGGAATTGGTCGATAGGGAAGCATACCGTTGAAGTTGTGGGCGATTGTAACTAAGTATCAACAAAAGGGAATACTCTATTATAATTTTCTAAGCTTGTACTTTGAATTTATTACAATTTCGTTAATGGGAGGCTTGAGTATGGTATTGAGTATGTACAGACAAATCGTTCTAATCCCGAAGTAAGCTGTTCGCTTATATTACGGGTACTTGACGACGATAATCATACCTAAAGATAAATATGTATATACTTAGATATAAAGAAAACATCCATGACTCAGGAACAGAGTTCATTCCACAAATATTTGGTTTGACAGAATTCGGATCCAGGAAAGTGAGATCAGTAGGCATCAGTACTACCATTACACCAACCGCGTTGTCGACGTAATAAATCAAAAAATTGCATTAATAACGTGCAAAAAGACTAGCCTAGAACTGTCAGTGTCAGTTACCAATCACCGGGGCCGTACATCGTAGACGTTGGATCCGCAACACATGGCCCAGACCACCCCGGTGCAAGACACTTGTTTTTCTGTTTTTTTACAAATTTCTCTAGACATGTGTTTTGTGGGTAACGTTTACAAGCCGCGAGGCGATTGCGAGACGATTTGTAGGAAAGTTTTTGTTGGCCCGTTTAGCATTAACATCTCATCGTTCTGGTTTGAGGTTCTCATCTGTGCATAACACACTTTGATTTCCATTACCATATCGATAGTAGACTTTTATCAACTGTTATGATGATTATGATCATGAATAGTTTGGGTAAAATGTCGCTATTTTCGATTAACTGCTTAACTATATTCATGGACGACAACAATAGCTAACACATCAAGCATCCGCCAGCTCTTTTGCTTCCTATCGCATTAACAAATAAGTCAGCAAGTATGTATCTCCCGAGAGTTCAGTTTTTAGGATACCAATTTTTTTTTTCATGGACACATATTATCGTATATTGTAAATTGAAGTATTTTGAAGGAATCGAGTTTTAAGTAGCCATGATTTATGATTGCAAGTTGTAGTGTCGTGGGACAAGTGGTTTTACTCAGAAAAGACGTGACTTCTTTTCAGAGTGGAGTTTTTACGAATTGCTAAGAAATCTTTTAAAATTTATTAGTCTTCGCAAAAAGTTTGGCACTTGGGTCAATACTTGATTTGGGTTATGGCACGACTGCAACGTTTGTAACTAAAAGCGGCTGTCAAATAATGAAATAACACGAGTTTATACAATGATATCTTCATCACAATACAATAAAAACAAAAATAAAAATCTTCACATCTTTTAAGTTATATTTGTACCATCATCGTTATATATTTAAGAGCTAGACTATTGTCAATGTAGTAATTTCCAGTTCATCCTACACTCCGCTTTTTCTTTTAATTCTTTATATAATGATGCAGCATTTATATTTTCTTTTATTTGCTCCATATTATGTCCGTCTTGGTCTTCCTCTTTTCCATTTCCCTTCTACTCGTGACATATGACATGACCTAACATCTTCCCTTTCCTATTTTCAATCATGTTCAACAACGCTCTTACGACGTAATATTTTTACCACGGTGTTATAAACAAATAACACTAAATAATGGTACAATCTTAACCAAATCGACCTTACCTAAAGCTGGTACTCCAAAAATGCAATAAAACCGTTTCTCACAAGAGAACAAAGAATGCCACACAGATAACGCAGCCATTTGCCTATCGTAATTAAGTCCTTTCCGTATTACTAGCATCCACCATTCGTATGCCATAAAGGAATATAAAGGCCTCGTCCAATGACCATCGCTCACTGGGAATGCTGGTGACGTAATGCCACAGAATGTTTCAACATACAGAAGCCTGACTGGACAGACTGGGAGCTAATTCCACGAATCAACTTAATAATAATTATTATTATTTATTTATTTACACCAGATAACAAAGATCCATATTATTTGTTAGTAAACTTAACATTAGGTGTTAGTACATGTGACGTCGATATACAATAATAATAACATAATGCAGACAATTAAATTTTAAAATAATTACTAATTAATAAATGCTTAATACTAAGTTGTCAAACAAACACGAATAACAACAATAAAAAATCAATTTCATATTAAAAGTTATAACACATTAAAGATTATAAATTATCACAGTGTCACATGCTTAGAATTTAACTGTAATAATACGAGCAATTTTGTCGTTTTCTCCTTCTTCAGAAGTTAAGGACTTCTAATGATTCTAGTAGCTTTTCTGTCAATTAAGTTATCTTAACTACCAACTATCTTACTAACTTGTAAAATGTTGACATTTTATCAATAAATGAGTATGAGTATGAGTATCACTGCACTATCGAAAAATAAATATCTTTGATGTTCAAATAAAAAAAAAATACATTGACAAGTTCTGCGTGTACAAAACGCATCAGAAAAGATACGCATTAAGGTCACTGCGTTTACGGTGCGTTAAAGTATTATAAAGAGCAGTGCGGTCACTTTCTTCATGCTTTTTGACAGGCTTTAATTAAAGGTTCAGTCCGCTTGGAACTGAACTGTACTTAATAAATAAGATTGGTATAGCTGATATCAAAAGTAACCATTAAAGTTTCTAAAATTTTTTACTTTAAATATTTACATAAGTACAAACTGTGGCATTTAGTATTTTACTGTGACAACGTACTTGACCTTGTACCTTCTTATAACGTCAAATATACCTAGTTAGTATTCTGTATCATTATGTCTTCTATATTCATTGTGGTTGCGACCTTCGTAAATTCTTGGGTAATCGGAACATTTTCTTCGAAATTAGTGACCCAATTAACAATAACAATAAACAACATGACGGTTATCCTAGTAAAGGATTTGCCGATACGTATTGCGGTGACATAAAGATTAAATTTTTTTCCACAAAGTAAACCCATTATTTCGAGGATTGAAATTATTATAGCCTGTCCGATCTCTAAGGATAAATTAAGTCACTTTGGCACAAGGTACAAACAACCGTATACTTGTAAATTTAAGGTCGTTTTTTGTCCAAGTTTGACAGAATTTGATCTTAAAATTCCGGATAGACTATACCATCAACCATAAATTAGTATGACTGTGTGTTCGCGAGTTAACAGTCTTTATAAATAAGCTACAAGAAGCTATTGTGTCAATTTTCGCAAACTGAGGAACGTTACATGCAGAAAGTAGTTAATATCGTTTGTTGAGAAACACTTAGTACCGAATAGCTACTGACTTTAAATAAAGCTCGTATCTCATTTTAGATTCGGTGCCGAGATACGAGGGTTTGAAGATTAGCAACCGCAAGTTTTGCTTCTCATCAAACCCACCAGCACAGCATATCTGTGAGACACGACTCTTTGTCGGTCGACATAAACCTGTCACTTTCCTTTCAATACCGTGCGAGCATGAAAGGTGATGTTGAGACGCGCGGTAAGCAAAGTCACGGCAATATACAGTCTGATCAAAAAGAGTAGAAATTAAAAAGTGGCAATACTACTGTAGTGTCGTCCCCGTTTTCTTAGATTGATTAGAAAGGAACGACACTACAGTATTTCCGCTTTTTAATTTCTACACATTTTTGGTCAGACTGTATGTTAGCCCTGCAGATATATGATGGCTCGGTTACACTTTTGTTCCCACCACAATTAGTCACGACCCTCTTAAGGAAACTAAATCTAACCAAGGTTTTTTGATTCAAAACGGAATAATTTCCAACCAATTCCCAAGACCCGAAGAAAACCGAATGTCGTACTCCATTTGGTCTGATTAGCCGCAATTTCGTAGTTATCTCCTCAACGACCAAGAGCACAATACGTCTTATTATTGCATCACTTCATACATAGCCTCATACACGGGTGATAAATCTTCCGGTGCCATCCAATTGTGCGAGCGGGTCACCCGATTGTCCTCCATCTATTTACTGCCTTGCTATGTTCAGTTTTTCCTCCTTCAATTCTCTTGTGTCCCTTTTCTATTTAGTTTTGTATTGTGTGTATTCAGTGTAAGATATAGAAAGTTTTTACGTTATTTACGAGGAAACTGCTGATATTGTTAACAAAAAAAAAACGCTAGCCATGTTAGGAGATAGAATAGAATTTGAAAATAGAAACTGAGTGGTTTGATAATAGTTGCGTGTCTATTTAAAAAGGCTTTCGGAGTTAAATAATATTTACATGTTAAAACACGTTTGAATTTCAGTTGTAAGATTAAAATCCGAATTATTTTCAACTAAACTCGAAGAAATTAGCTTGTAAAGACTCGTTAAACAGCTCGGTAAAGTGAATCAGAGCTTTTGTTAACTCCAGTATTGGAGCTCATTAAAAGTTTACTTCGATAAAGGGAATCTTAACAATGGTTGTAGTTCAGCGTATTTTTATAAATATGCAAAATCGAATGCAAGGACTAAAACAGTGTTATTGGAAGAGAATAATCTTTTGTCTATCATATTATTCCGAGTAACCTTTTGAATCCGAGACCTACTTTTTTGGGCCAAATATATAAGGAACGAGAAAAGGTAATAGAATTTGTATTTTATGGTGCTATTTATTTATTTATTAGTTGACACACCAACATTGTAAATAGAAGGCTTTATTTACACTAAGAACTAGGTCCTCTTCTAGCCCACACCTCAATAGTATACGTATACATAATGTATACGTTTATACAGTATATGGTCTTTGTTACTTTTTATGTAATGATACCTCAAAACTAATATTAAATGCGAAAACTGTTTTATAGCAAGTATAACAATCTCATTTATAAAATTGGCAACGGGATACTAAACATTTGGAAGTTCATTTAAATGTCAATAGCAGTTTTCGGCATAATAATGACTAGTCCAGTAAGAAGGAATAGACTATGTACTTATTTGTGTTTGCAGGCTTGGGTGATAAAACGTAATTGTTTTCTTCGTGAATCCTGTTGCTGACTTTACTTACTCAAACGGTGCAGATGAAATAAATCACCTAATTAACAAAACTGAAAACGTGTCCAAACTGTCTACTTTCACATGTGAACGTGTCCATAAACCCACCCTCAATATATACATCACTTGCAACTGAGATGTTTACGCGACCAGTAATTGCCTACACCCGAATGCCAAGCTTCATTAACTAAGCAGACAAGCGGAATCCAATTAGAAATATTTAGAAACTTGGCTGTCAGGCCAGGTCCTGCGCGTTCCGCAGATTTTACGCCCAAAACTATAATCCTCGCGACGCCGGCGGGCAGGCTAAATAAGGTGAGCGGAGTGTTTGGGACAGACGGACAGCGGAATTGTTTTTTATGTGTTTATTTATTTATTTTATTTATTTAAACTTTATTGCACAAAACAAAAAGTGTACAAATGGCGGACTTAATGCCATAAGGCATTATCTACCAGTCAACCATTGGGCTAAACAGAAACATTTTATGGTGCAGGGCCTGTCAACTATCAACATTATACCAAAAGAGAAACTTATTATACAGTATGTAACAGAAAGAAAAGCAAAGCTGATACCTGGTTGATGGTTAAGTGGAGTATATTGTAATAGCATACTCATAGTATTAAATTTCACTGCTGTAAAAAGATGAAATAATAAAAAAAAATGCTAATTTTCCATAAGCCAGGCACCATAGTCCTAGTATGGTGTAAACATTAATGGGTCTCTTTCTTTGCCTTTCGTTCTGTTACAGACTGTATATCAGTAACTAGCTGTGCCCCGCGGTGTTACCCGCTCATCCCACGGGAACACTACATTTATTCGGCATGAAAAGTATCCTATGTCCTTCCCCGGGACTGAAACTATCTATATTCCAAATTTCATCTAAATCGGTTCAGCGGTTTAAGCGTGAAGAGGTAACAGACAGACAGACAGACAGACAGACAGACACACTTTCGCATTTATAATATTAGTATGGATATGGATATAATGAACACAATAAATAAACATACACAAATATGCAATACAATATACTTACATAAACATTAGTTCTTGTACCCAGTGCAAAATATCATAACCGGCAATCAGTCTAGGAGCTTGCTGGTGAGATGCTTGCGCAACATGTGCTTGAAGGTTTGCTTTTTTGTGCTTGCCTGATGAAAAATGGAAGATCGTTCCAAAGCCGTATTGCCTGAACAGTGAAAGAATTCGACATAAAACCGGAGCGATGAGGAGGGACAATGAGCATGAGTTTACGAGAAGTGCGAAGGACGCAACCGGGTCGAGCAGATACAAATTGAAATTTAGATCTAAGATACTCGGGCGCAGCTGGATCAAATAAAATGGAATAAAGAGTGGATAAGACTCGTAATGACCTACGTTCACGAATGAGAAGCCAATTAAGTTGACGGCGAAAATCAGATATGTGGTCATATTTACGAAGTCCAAAAATGAATCTAATGCAACATTAAGAACACGATCCAAACGATTCAATGAAGCCTGAGTGATATTTGAATAACACATATCAGCATAATCAAATACGGGTAGAACAAGAGCTTGAATAAGGAGAGTTTTGGTGCTGACAGGAAGAAAGTGTGTTAGTAGTTATGTGTTATTAAATTTTACGACGGCATTTAGGTCCTAAGAGCAGAACCGATGATCGTTAAAGCAAAATGAGTTCGTACCGAAAGACGCCACCGCTTGAAGGGCCCCTAACGAGATGAACTGCTGATATGGCCAGGATCGTGGAAAACCATTGGATAAGGGCGGCTTCTTCCAGCAGTAGACGTCTTCCGGATGATATATGTGGGAGATGAAGAAATAGGCCTGTGTTGAATAGTGGGACAATATTACCATGAAGTGAGATCGGGTATGGGTAACAATATACCATATTTTATTACAGTTAGGTTGCGTTCACAAAATAACTGATATTTGAGTCAAATAGAAACTTTGAATGCAGTCTTGTACTACTTAAACATAACAAAACTGCATTTAAAGCTACAGGAAAAAAGTGGATGTTGGTGACTTTGCTGCTACATATTATGACTAATTTTATATTAAGTACCTACATAAGAAGTCACTGGCTGAATGATAACGACCCCTTAGTCATGGCAACTAAAAACGCTAACATCTTCTATCTTAAACTCCCTCACCGACTAGTCATTGAAGGGTCCAGCGCGTGGACCCATTTCATTCGGCATTACCCGTGATGGCTAGGATTTCTTGCCTTGAAATTTTCTCGTCAAACATAATTAATAGGGTGGGGACACTCATTAGTATGCCCCATTGAGCTGACCCGTGGTCTGACATCTGTCCAAGGGAAATTACCGGCTCCGCTGACATGTTATACGAAGTTAGACATCTAAAGGGTTAGGTTTCAACTTCAATCGCTTCGGGGTTAGTGCAATTTACTAGTTTATGTGTGTCCTTAACGAGGTCTTAGTGTGTATACGTAGCTTTAGTAGTACTCAGTCTGTTTAGTCTGTAATGATTCACATTTGCAGCTGGGGAGTGGATAGCAAACTACATACATCTCTCATACTCAGTATGAGTATGAGTACTGCTTTGCTGACTTTTATTAATAAAATGTAAAAAATTTACAAGTCAATACATTATAAAAACATCTTTTCTATTACTATTACATTTTAAAATACAAATTATAATAAAAATATTAATTATTAAATACAAATTGGAAGAGGTAATATGCTATTATATTTAAACTAACAGCATTTAAACTAACACGATATTTCCACACTATTTTAAAATGGTACTTAAGCGCGTTCTAAAAAGTGTTTATTAAATTACCTTGACGTTTTGAATGTGATGTTACCATCATTGTCTCGAAGGGAAGAGAATGTCCTTCAAATGTCAATACTTCAATTGAAATCCCAATAAGGCCCCGTAAAGCATCGTAATTCATTCAAATTTCAAATTCAAATATTTTATTTCAGATAAAATCCATAACAATGTTAGTACCAAATAAAAATATAAATCTTAAACGTAATGTTAGTAAAAAATTAAAAGTAACACTAAGACTAAAAGCGGCGTTGTGCGGCTACGACTGGCGCGTGCAGCCGCACCCAGCGCGCGAGCAGCGGCGACTCCCAGCGCTGCGACAACACGCTCACATTGCTGTTGGAGCTGCGGCGACAGCGGTCTAGTAAGGAGGCGCACCGCTTTCTTACTACATCTAGCGTCAAAGCTATCTACGTGCGCCTCGGTAATAAAAACAATTCATGTAGTGAATTTATTTTGTCCCAACCAACGGTACCAACTTTTCTAAAATTCAAATAAAATATTCCTGCCATTCCAATAAATTGTAATTACTATCGTTTTTGTTTAGCAGAGAAAATGGATTTTCTCACATTTATATTATTGGAAAACTAAGCATTGTAAATTCCGTCTAGCTTTAGCGAACTGAGCAGAATTTTGAACTGTGTAATATCGCAAAGTTTCAAACCTAGAAACTGGAACCCAGAAATTTAATATTACACGTAAATAGTCAACGGTTACGATTTTAATAAATTCCGCAATCCAAATCCTTGAAACTAGAAGTATCAATTTACAATTCGGGTTCATATTTGCATATCGCATCATTATATTAGATAATAAAACCTGTTTCATTATAGACCCTTTTTTTATGCGCCTGCAAAAATTCTACCTATCCATTTTGGGGCAGCAAAACCGCAATACAGATGGTACGTGAGATGCTTAAGGTCTGATATCTAAGTTATGGTGGAATTTTAAAGCCCTATTGACCGCGATTAAGGTTCCCCCTCGTAAAAATTGTTTTTAACTAAAGCCCGTGAAAGCACGTGCCGGGTTGGGCTCTGCAAAATTGAACAAATGAAATAGTACTTACTTTAGTTGCGTGTACCTGCTATCCCGTCGTTCGCGAATTTTTGTTCGTTCCAATACTTTCTTTGCAACAGAAAATTACAATTTCTTAAATAAGTTCTCGTATTTGTGCAAAATATCACAAAGGTCGGTAATAGACAAAATATGAAAACTCCCTTTCGTATTTGCAAATTGGTACTCGTATGTTTTCTTTACGATACGGTTTTATTATTTTCTTTTATTCTAGCCTGGATTAAAAATGCCATTGGATTTTCTCTATCAATGGATTTTTATACGTTTTCTAATTTACATTTACTTACATTGCAGAGTGCTGCTTTATCATATGAGCTTCATACGTATATGTTTAACAGATAGTGTTTCCTGTTTTAGTTCAATGTTGGAAATTAATTTCTAATCTACAAGCATTATTAATAATTGGTCAATTAGACTTAAGCCTTGTCAAATAGACAGAAAGTCAATTATATATGTATTGATGTTCATGTATGTGAAGGACATTGACATCAGGAGGTTAAAGGAAAAGTAAACATGTAAATAAATGACTCAAATGGTAGGTATATCACATTATAGCCCCCGGAATATTTCGCGACACGGGTCCTTAATCAAACTTTACACACATTCGGAGATTCAATTAGGAACTGATATTGATATTAGGCTTAGCGGGACCTACCGCTGTAACCGAAGGATCAACACCTAACATTAGCATAGTTGATTAAAAGGCCCCCACCCTGTTAACTCGTAAACGTCAGACGTATAACATATCATAAATCATCTTAAGATTACGGTTCAGTTACTATGTTTAAACTCCATCGGGCCTAGTATACGTCCTTGCGGTACTCCAACGAGAATCGACTTTAAAGCGATTGAGGAAGTTCTAGCTTTGAGTAATGTAGGGGAGTATTTAGTGTGTTATGTTACTGAGAAGGAATATGCAAGCGTAGTGGAAAGCCAGCAAGTACTGATTCAGCAGCTAGGTGCTCCTCATATACCGAAGTTGCACAAAGTGCCAGTGATGATTTATAGTTCAATTAAGGAAGGCTCATCGACGAAGGTTAATTAATAGATGATTACGGTCATTTTTGGTTTCGGTGGTTATTCGGAAGGGTAATAAATAAACAATGAGTGATTGGCAGTAATGCGGATTAACCGACCGTTGTTCCGCGATAGGGGATTGGCTGTTTGTTCTCTTTTGCGTTGGCTTTTAATATTGGGAGCGTTTACGATATGTATTGTTTTCACAGTTTTGGAATTTCCGTATACAACAGTAATGGTGTTATTATTCAGTATTTAATTATGCAAAATTTATAGCACACTTAGAGGCGTAACTATGGTGAACTTAAAAAGCAAAAAAAAACAGAATAATATGGTGCAACGTTCAAGATTCCATTTCTTCAAATAATCGTGTCGAGACTGGCTATCTACAAACGGTAACCTATCTGAAACACAAATTTTTGTTTCCCATCTGTAATTTTTCGCCAAATTTTCATTTGCCCGAAAGCCATTTTTTTATAAACTGTTAATTTTTCAGAATAATTATAAAACAAACCTAACCTAAGCTAATGGGTTCTTTAAAAATATGTATATAAAATCCTGAAAATATTACGGGTTCAAGGAATAAATCACTTTCGAACAAATGAATATTTGGTGGAACGTTACAGATGGCAAACAAAAATTTGTGTTTCAGATAGGTTACCGTTTTTCTTGTAATAAAGCACTGGAATTCAATAGTAACGGAGTATATTTTTTACCAGAGGTAATCGTCAAATTAGGCAACAGAACAAACTACACGAACAATCACCTTCCGCATAGTCTAACTTTCGTTCTGTTTCTCTTTTTGTGTGAATCAGCCGCTCGTTCAAAGTTGTAAACTGAAAAAGGTTTATCCAGAGTAAGGCACCAGAGGTTCCCACTGGCGGATTGTTATCAACTTCTGACACAGTGACTGGTGGACTAGCATAGTTTGGACAAGGACATTTAGAAGCTACGACTGAACTGTATTCAACGGTAATAATGAGTTCTAGAACAATCGATAGGCATTAGCGAACTATCGAAATAAGTGACAAAGTAATGATGATACAATAAATACATACAAAGTATCAGTGTAAAATAGTAAACTGAAGAACAACTTGAAGGATATTAATAAGAGTTACTTGAAAATAAAATCTGTTGTTGTTTTAATTCCAGATAACCCAGTACATCCTTTCTTCTCTATATTGACTATGACTAGGCGAGCAAAGCGTCTCCGTTTCAGTTTGACCGGTTTTCCGGCTGTTTTCAACTATAGTTTGCACTTCTCAACCGATTCTCAAATAATTTTGGAAGCAGGTTCGATAATTATTTCTTTTCATCGTTTTTTTTTAATGTTTCAAAAGGATGGGGGATTTAGAAACGTAAAAAATATTATAATTTCAGACATTTTTAAACATACTCCTGAGGTCTACAGCTCACAGAGCGACTAGTTTATCATCTCTGTCTCAAGCGAATATATTAATATCTATATTGAACCCGTCCGTATTATATAAAAGGCTTCCAGTGAAACAGGTCACAGTACAAAGGCTGTAGTTTGCTCGCGATGCATCATGCATTAGTACAGTACATCTGGCTCGGTCGGCGGAACAATCTGGTTGCTGAAATTTTAATCTACAATTTTGTGGTTGGGGGATGATTAATTGTACTATTGTTTGGCTGAATATTTTCGTTTATTAATCATTATATTCCTATTGTAAATTTATTTTGTATGTAAAAATATATACGTTTTGCTTACAATTAGTTAAAATTGCCACCTTATTTGAAAAAGGCTTCAACATATTATTATCTACGTCTTCACCAGTTGCTCATTTATTTGTGACACTTGTTTCCCAAAATAATCACAGTTTCACTCAGAGCTATTATCTACTGTTCAACACAAGTCTTTGCCAAAATCTTCCTCGATGGTTGTAGGGACCATAACAGTGGGTGCGTCTCATTTCATAGAAAAACAATTAACATATTTTCATATGACCGAACATACGTTTGGTAGAATTTTCAGATTGTATAACAACGTTTCATAGAATGTTCATTTCATATATCGTTATTTCGTAGAAGCACAATTGATAGAAAGTCATTTCTTATAACAATCATTTGACAGAATGCACGTTTAATATAATGCACTTTTCTTATAACAATAATTTCATAAAATGTACGTTTAATAGAATGTACTTTTCATAGAATGTACGTTTAATAGAATGTACTTTTCATAGAATGTACGTTTAATAGAATGTATTTTTCGTACAATATATACTTTCGAATTCATAAATTACAAAATTTGAACAAGCGAGCGAGCAAAACCTTTCAGAGCAGATCCGCCGTTGCCGGGTAAGGTTAGAAGGTCAGGCGGGAGCGAAGCGTAGCGAGCTCCCGCCTGGCCCTCGAGGTAATTTTTTTTTTGCGTACCGAAGAAAGTTTTGCTTGTAATCATACTGTTTACATACAAGAACAAATCCACCCAACCACTTCCAGGAAAGTATTATGTTCGGAGCTAAGGCGGAGTACTGGCCAAAAAAAAACATACGAGCGAGCGAGCGAAGCGAGCGAGCAAAACCTTTCAGAGCAGATCCGACGTGGCCGGGTTAGGTTAGAAGGTCGCTACGCTTCGCTCCCGCCTGGCCTTCGAGGTTTTTTTTTTTTTTGCTTACCGAAGAAAGTTTTGCTTGTAATCATACTGTTTACATACATGACCCGGGTATGTCCTAAAACTACGCCCAAGACCACCGTAGGATGGGCAGCAGCATCCTGGTTTTCGTACGGTGGACATTACTGCGATCGCCAACCCGCATGCCAAGCGTGGCGATTATGGCAAAACCCCCCAATATGAAAAAACAAAATAGAGCCACGGCCCCGAGTTCCGGCGACCCCCGGTGCCCCGGCGATGGTAGCAGTCAGGGTACTGGCGGGGTCAGGGGTGCGAAGAATCACCGGCAAAGATCTGGCTACCACCACCGACGACCTCTGGCCCTGGCAACATACAATACGCGCACACTGCGTACTGACGAGAAGATCACTGCACTCGAGGAAGAATTAAGTAGGTTGCGGTGGCATATCGTCGGATTATCCGAAGTCCGAAGAGAGGGAGAGGACTCAATAATCTTGAAATCCGGCAACCTGCTTTATTTCCGGGAGGGCGACCAGCAGTCCCAAGGTGGTGTCGGGTTTATCGTCCACAGGTCCCTCGTGAACAACGTTGTCAAGATCGAGAGTGTGTCTACAAGGGTAGCGTACCTGATACTCAGAATCACCAAACGGTATTCGCTGAAGGTCATACAGGTATACGCACCAACATCGACACACCCTGATGATGAGGTGGAGGTTATGTATGAGGATATCTCTAAAGCCATACATACCTCCAAAACTCACTACACCGTTGTCATGGGGGACTTCAACGCAAAACTGGGCAGACGAAGCGATGGTGAGTTGAAAGTGGGACCTTTTGGATTTGGGAATCGGAACGCACGGGGTCAAACACTTGCGGACTTTATGGAGAAGGAGGGACTGTATATGATGAACTCCTTCTTCAAGAAGCGCCTTCACCGCAAATGGACCTGGATTAGTCCCGATGGTGTCACAAAGAACGAGATAGACTTCATAATGTCGACTAGGAGAGAAGTGTTTAATGATGTCTCTGTGATCAATGCCGTTAAAACCGGGAGCGACCACCGGATGGTAAGAGGCACATTAAACATTAAAGTCAAAGTCAAAGTCAAGCCCCGATCCCTTTCAACTGGAATTGCAGAATCGCTTCGAATGCCTGGGTGATTGCGAAGACGTGGACGAATTTAACGACAGGGTTGTGGAAACTGTCCTAACGGTGGGATCTAAGTTCTTTAAGACCCACCGTTCAAAAAGAACCAAAAAGATCTCTGATCACACTCTCGAGCTCATGAAGGAGAGGCGCCGTATGATTCTGCATTCCCCTGATGACGCTTCTCAGTACCGAAGGCTCAACAAACAAATCTCAAAGTCTCTGACTCGCGACCTGCGCCAATTCAATACAAATTGTATTGAAGAGGCTATTGAGCGGAACAAAGGCTCCAAAGTGTTCGCACGAGATTTGTCTATTGGACAGAGCCAGCTGACAAAGCTGAAGACAGGGGATGGTAGAATCGTGTCGTCTAGGCCTGAGCTCCTGGGGGAGGTCGAGGCGTTCTACGGACAGTTATACACGACAACGCGGACACCTGTCATGAACCTAGCTAAAGATCCAAGAGCTAGGTTGACCCGACACTACACAGAAGAAATCCCGGACGTCAGCCTGTACGAGATTAGTATGGCTCTCAAACAGCTTAAAAATAATAAGGCGGCGGGTGATGACGGAGTTACCTCAGAGCTTCTAAAAGCAGGTGGAAAACCGGTCTTAAAAGCCTTGCAAAAGTTATTTAACTCCGTTATACTCGAGGGGAGAACGCCACAGGCATGGCACAGAAGCGTAGTGGTACTGTTCTTTAAGAAAGGCGATAAGACCCTTTTAAAGAACTACAGGCCCATCTCGCTTCTGAGTCATGTTTATAAGCTGTTTTCGAGAGTCATCACGAACCGTCTCGCACGCAGGTTTGACGACTTCCAGCCTCCCGAACAAGCCGGCTTCCGTAAAGCTTTTAGTACCATAGACCACATCCATACGCTGCGGCAGGTTATACAGAAGACCGAAGAGTATAACCAGCTATTATGCTTAGCGTTTGTGGACTATGAGAAGGCTTTCGATTCAGTCGAGACCTGGACAGTGCTGCAGTCTCTCCAGCGGTGCCAAATTGACTACTGGTATATTGAGGTACTAAGGTGTTTGTATGAGAATGCCACTATGTCAGTCCGCGTCCAAAACCAAGACTCGAAACCTATCCAATTGCAGCGTGGTGTGAGGCAAGGAGATGTTATATCTCCTAAATTGTTCACAGCTGTATTGGACGACGCTTTCAAGCTTCTGGATTGGGACGGACTTGGCATCAACATAAACGGCGAATACATCACCAACCTCCGCTTTGCTGATGATATCGTGGTCATGGCTGAGACCCTGGAAGACCTCGGCAAAATGCTCAACGACCTCAGTAGGGTCTCTCAACAAGTGGGTCTTAAAATGAACATGGAGAAAACGAAAATTATGTTTAACTCCCATGTGGCACCCACTCCACTTAAAGTTGGAGACTCTGCGCTCGAAACTGTAGACGACTATATCTACCTTGGACAAACGATCCAGTTGGGTAGGTCGAATTTCGAAAAAGAGGTCACTCGTCGAATCCAACTCGGATGGGCAGCGTTCGGGAAGCTGCGGAATGTCTTCTCTTCCCAAATACCGCAGTGTCTTAAGACGAAGGTTTTTAACCAATGTGTGTTGCCAGTGATGACATACGGCACTGAAACGTGGTCGCTTACAATGGGCCTCATAAGAAGGCTCACAGTTACTCAAAGGGCAATGGAGCGAGCTATGCTCGGAATTTCCTTGCGGGATCGAATTCGAAATGATGAGATACGCAAGAGAACCAAGGTTGTAGATATAGCTCAGACAGTCGCCAAACTTAAGTGGCAGTGGGTGACATTGCTCGTAGAATCGATGGCCGTTGGGGCAGAAAGGTTCTTGAGTGGCGACCGCGGACCGGAAGACGCAGCGTTGGAAGGCCTCCAACAAGGTGGACCGACGACCTGGTTAAGATCGCGGGTAGAAATTGGATGAGGGCGGCGCAAGATCGATCGTTGTGGAGAACTTTGGGGGAGGCCTTTGTCCAGCTGTGGACGTCTATAGGCTGATATGATGATGATGATGACATACATGAACAAATCCACCCAACCACTTCCAGGACAGTATTAAGTTTGGAGCTAAGGTGGAGTACTGGCAAAAAAAAACAAGTAATTGAATTTTATACATTTTAATTCATAAGCGCGTAAATGATACAAAATAGTCACTCTCTCTTGACAAAAAATCTATGTGTTATGTACGGTAGATTGATAAGTATGTGGGTAGTTTAACATTATTAAATAAACCAGTCTGCTTGGGATCTCTGTCTTTCATTGACACAACATTGGCGCAGTCTGTAGGAACCGGGTAGGGTCGGTAGAACCCGCAGTGGCGCTACTAGGGCGGCGACTGCGTGGGCGACTCGACCTTCTGCGGCCCGATGTGGATGAGATCGTGCGCGAGCGCCAGGTCGCGAGCGAGCAGCGCCAAAGCGGACATCCGCGTCAGGCGGAGCCGGGGGACGCCGTTCTTATCAGGGACTACTCTAAGCGGAATCGGAAATGGACGGAAGGGGTGGTTGTAGATCGCCAAAGCCCCGTCTCGTACGAGGTTAAAACTGGCGATGGCCAAGTACACAAGCGGCACATTAACCAAATATTAAAAGACAAGCGTCAATCGCGATATTCTCTAACTAAAGTTGTAGGCAACGAGTCTTTAGTACCAGAGGAACAACCCGTTGTGGCCAATAATCAGGTAGATGAATGGCAGCTAGCGGAAGAAGAACCTGAGCCGCAATCATCTCCTTTAAGCAGTCCGAATGTCAGGAATGAGCATGAATGTCATGAACCCGCACCCGCCCCGCTGCAGGCGGCCGAGGATCGCACCCGGCGACAGGCTGCCTTGCGCTGTTTACAAAAGATACAGAATAATAAATGAACGTGACAACGTCGTATCGTATGTACCAACCTATACCTAACACGCATATAGTTATGAAATAGCCGATAATAGATTTGTAAGATATGTCTAGCAACTATTTGTATATAAGTAGGTAGGTACCTTGGTACTACTTTTGTGAGACGATGTCACTTCAGAAAATATATTTACGAACACTCCGCAAATAACTTCTTATATTATTAAATTAGGTATATAGGTTTCATCTATGTTTCGAATGGTCATCTTGCTCGTAATCTGGGCGTGTATTAAAAGACGCTAACATAAATAGATACCAATATCTTTGTACTGTTGCACAATAAATATTGTTGCAATATTTTCATAGTAAATACTTACTTACCTAAAGATATGTATGTAATTAATTAATATTACCTACTTCGTAAATACGAGGGAAGTGTTATGTACGGTAGATTGATAAGTATGTGGGTAGTTTAACATTATTAAATAAACCAGTCTGCTTGGGATCTCTGTCTTTCATTGACACAACACTATGAAGTGTGTATTATGCTATTTGTTTATTCTATTAAATGTTTATTGTATGAAATGTTTATTGTATGAAATGTTCATTATATTAAGTATGTATTATGTTATTTGTTTATTTTATTAAATGTTTATTATATTAAATGTTCATTATATTAAGTGTTCATTATTTTTAGTGTTTATATACGAAACAAAAAATATATGAAGTGTTGTTATAAGAAATGAAAATATATGAACTGATTTTCTACGAAATGATAATTCTATCAATTGATCGATTCTATGTGTTGAAATTATATTATATATGTTATTCGATGTGATGAACGTTATACCATTTGTTGTTCTATGAATTATTACACACCCCATAACAGTATCCAATTTTTTTTCTTTGTACCTGTCTTCTGCAGAATCATGTCTTTCATTACATTGATTATCATCTCTTTTAAATTGAATCCTTCTATTTCACAAAAGAATAACCATGAATGAAGCTGGTTACTATTGGTTGGCTGCTATTTTCATAACGCCGTATTTTTTAGTTGTTTTTTTGAAAATGTCGTGTTTACGATACTAAATTGGGTTGGATTTGTTTGAAGAAGTCTCAAATTCTTTTATAACAATACTTCTAGGCAACAATTATAATATTTAACTTTAAAACAGGGTAAACTGTTTTAGAATATTTGTTCTCCATAAGAACAGTATCTAGGTCACCAAACTATCGGACATTTAAACTTTAGCAATTGAGTCATGCGCTATTTCCATATCATTAACCGATAACTGGTCATATAACGCGATGGCTCCGGGCTTAATGACACCACCTGACAACGCGGACCAAAGTGCTGGCTCAAAATATCAACTCAGCAGACTCATTTCCCTGTTAAATATTTTCTGGGTCAGATAGACTTAGGGGTTATGGTGTTTTTTTTGTACTTTAGGCAAAGTGCAAATTTTATCTTATGGATGCTTTGGGCAGATAATACGCTCTGACTCAAAAGAAACGTTACACTGAGCCATGCCGAAAGTAAATTTGCCATAAAATGAGTCCTTACACGATTGTCAACACCATAAGCATTTGTGGTTCCAGAGGACAATCCAAAATATTTTTGTGATAAGTTCGCGGTTCTAGAGTTTAGGATATTTCCATCATATTTAAGTGTGTATCTTTGTTTGGCCCAATGTTTGACTTGTAGAAAATGCCATTTGGAATTAAGTTCGCCATTTGTACTGACTTTTGTTTTGTGCAATAAAGTATTAACAATATCGTCGTTTACGACCAACTGTTGGTATTCCCAGTTTTCTCATCGATGTTATTTTACTATTATGTAGGTATTATATAAAATTAAGCAACCCCGAAAACGATTGCTTTGGTTATTACCGTTGTTTTAAATGTACCAATACACTTCTGTCATTAATAGTTGATGCGAACAACATTCTGGATATAACCAGATATAAGTTTGTTTATCTATCCAAATATCATAAACCCTCCATGATGCGTTCAAGAACCGCACATTATGACTACCATAAAAATAGATTGTTTTATTAGAACAAATTTCTTTACTGTGAAAATATTATTATTGCTAAATAATAACATCGATTTCGATAATATTATTTATTCAAATTTCGAACATCTTTGAAAAACAAAGAAATTTGATTTGACCTTTATTCTAATATCAGTCGAGATGACGTTTAGTTCGAAATGAATTGTCAATTTGCATCAAATTTAACAAATGTCGCACGTAAGTAAGATATCGTCTTGACGACGCGTTTGGCTCGGTTGGCAGACACCTGCCTACTGAGTCGGCGGTCCCGGGTTCGAATCCCGGCCGGGGCAAATATTTGTGCAAAATATTTGTTCTTGGGTCATGGATGTTATCTATATATGTATTTATATATTATGTATATCGTCGTCTAGTACCCATAGTACAAGCTTTGCTTAGTTTGGGACTAGGTCGATTTGTGTATGATTGTCCCTTAATATTTTTTTTTTTTTATCGAACAATATGATAGTTGGGGCCAAATCTAGTTTGTCTCTGAAATAAAAAAAAACTATGACAGCTGTCAGGAAACTTTATTACCGCCATTACCGGGTAATATTTGTCGTAATGTGCGACTCCTGAATGCATCATGGAGGCCTATGATATGTGGCTAGATAAAGTAGTGTATGTAACTGTACATAATTAGGTATTAAAACACTCGTGTGATGTTATTATGAAACTTGCCTTCGGCGCGTTTCATAAACCCACACTCGTGTTTAATACCCTTCATTATGTACAGTCACATAAACTACTATTACACTACGAGTAATCTGGTTTTTGATAAATTAAAATTCACGTAATGCTATTATTACGTAATATTTGACAGTTTTGTTTGTTGTGTTGAATATTATCGCTTTTTTTTAGGATGGCACTGGAACTAAGAGATCCTTGATATCCGAAATATAAAGCTTTAATCCAGACGGTTACCTTGAATATAAAACCGATGAAGTTAACAGCGCTTCACAGAAAGAAAGAGAAAGAAGATACATTTTCTCTTCAGCTTCTTACGTGACTACATTCTTACTTACAATGAAACAATCTGGGGTCGAAGCATAAGAAACCGTACCAAAAATGTATGTTTAATAAAATCCGGTGACGTCTAAGAATGTCCCTGTAAACCTAAAACTATCAGTTTCTATTCACTAGATCCCTGAGTCACTCTTAATCCGATACGAGCTTACATTTCTCAGCACGGCATCGTTAAGAAAAAAAAAACGCTAGACGATATTGCCGCTGTTAAGGCTAACTGTCCAATAAACTTAATATTTTTATGCCACGGGCCGCTGTAAAAAGGTTTATTTTGACATTTGCGGCTCCTTCCAGTGAATCCGCCATGATTGTTACGGTTCGGGGAACTTTTATGTGGCGATGCTTCGCGAAATTGACTCCAGATTGGGAATGGCAGGAGATAATCGTATGTTAAGTATTTTATTGACTAGTCGGATAACTAAATGGTTATTAGTTTGTATGAGTTAAAAATTACCTGAGTTTTTGGTCGGTGACTCATCAATATGCTAACTATAGTTTAGAGACCTATATTTATTAGATTGCTTGGCTATTAAATGAATACGCCTCTTCACTTTAAGCCAAAAGTAAAAATGGCTGTCACTAAACCTGCTAAACAGCCAGTTCCCTAGCATTCCAGGTTCAAAAGACATTACATTACCATCAGGGTTTACTGAGGACATCCTTGAATTATGCTTAAAGCTGTGTTTTTTAAAACGCAATACCCATCAAAGACGTAAAACGTTAAAAGTTACACCAATGACAGCTATAAAACAATTCAAGCCATTCATAACTACAAAAACACTATTAAACTTCCAACTAAGAGCTCTGGGAAACCCTAAGGGTTCCGTATTCGCAATTTAAAATACGGTATATCCCGTTAAAGTGAGCAACCAATAACGATGGGGTAGCCTTTGTTTCAACCCCATCTTCACCCCTCCTTGCCTCGATAGCTCTCTAGTGTTATAAGTTAATCGGCTAAGGTTTTTATAGGCTGGGAAACATATGCGGGAGGTTCATAGGTTGTAAAGTTGGTGATAATTGTGAAATGACTATCGTCGCTCGTACTGGGGGCTGGCAGTTTTAACTATTTGAAAGGATGAAGTGGCTAAGAAAGATTACACTCTATTTTAAACCTTTTTAACCGACTTTAGAAAAGTATTTTTATTTATGTTTGCCGATTACTCAAATTTACTATATTTGGAAGAATATGATTAGTTTGAAAGGGTCCCATTGTCATTAGGATCTGATAACGGGATCCCGAAAAAATCTAGGCAAATCTTCAAAAATTATAGGAACATCTATCGCAATTTATGTAGGTATTATTTGAAATACCTCGTTTACGTGCTCTCGAAAATAAGATTTATTTTCATTTAAGTAAGCAAATATTGATAATTGGTTAAAAAGTAATTATTTATGAAAAATATCTGTCAATTGTTTCATTGTAGTTTCTTCGTAATAGTTTTATAAAATAGGTAACTGAATATAGGCATACTAGTATCGAATACCAAAGTTTAAAATAGCCATGAATTTGCTTAGGTAGACATCAAACTAATCTTATTATAAAGGCTAAAGTTTGTGAGTGTATTTGTGTTTGTTTGTTACTTCTTCACGGTCAAACGGATAAACCAATTTTAATAAATTTTGGTATGAAGGTAGCTGATATCCTGGAATACCACATAGGCTACTTTTTGACCCGAAAAAAATAAGTGTTCCCGTGGGATGAGTGGGTAACACCGCATTGTGCAGCTAGTTGTTAATAAGGTGATCCTCCTAAAACCAGCTTTTCCGCTGACTGTGAATGATTCGTCACTACTTACCCGGCGATATTCCAACATTTTCACCTTCCGTGTTTGTACTCGTTGTTTTGTGTATAAACATCCGTCCCCTCAACTTGAAACTCTACTACTTCCTCGCACAAAACGTTGTATGCGACCTTTATGTTATAATAAGTTACTTCCTTTTGTAAAAGCGGGGTAACTCATCTCACAATGGCATCGACCGTTTTCTTATACAATCAAGAGACGCCGGGTGAAGGGGAGGGGTCAGAAAACATGCTTGAAGACATGAAATGGCAGGGAAGTTCGTTAGGTACGTTAAGTCCTTCGTCGTCTTCAAAGAGGCTCTTCAGTGATAAAATCACCTCTTATCTATTTGTTTACAGAATCCACGCATACGCGGTGTCTTCTGAAATGCCCGTAGGTGCAGATTGAGCCACTATGGCCTGATGGTCTGCTTACAGAATAAACAGTTAGAATTTAGAATTTTTGGATTCAGTATTTTATTTTTTATTTTATAATGGCATAACATCGCCTGATGCAAGAATGGGAGTCTAAGTCTCAATTGCAACTGATAAGAAATGCGGTGCCATGGCAGTTGACTCTACCATGCTGGCCCATAAGATGCTTCTGCACGCTTAGTTTGAAGGTTATAAGAAGGAAACACATGAGCCGGCAAAGAGTTCCAGTTTTTATTCAAGTTTTATGTTTTTTTTTTATAGGTCTTACATGTGTATACTTATTGTAAATACATATTTTACTTGCGCTATGACCAGTAATTTCTAACTTGAGCCATCCCTTGCACTTCCTGGTAAGACATGACCTTCACCATACAGGTAAAATAAAAGGAAAATGAGAGGATGCTAAGGCCAAAGTATATACATTGACGAAATATAGGTTTTTTTTTTCATATTGTTGCGATCTACTAAGTACTCGTACTTAATCAAGTTTCCAACAAAGAACACGGCGAAAGTTGAAGACAATGCATTAGACATGTACAAGCATTCGATCTTAAGATCGATCTCAAGATCATAATCGCCACTCAAGCCCCGGGCGAGCATTTTAACCCGTCTAAAACGACGTAAGTCTCTAGAAGTTTGTACTAAGACACGTCCTTTTGAGAAACTTAAGTATACCGGTTGTATAGGTAAACATGGAGCTTTGAGGGCAAGTGCCTTTGTCTTTGTAATAAAGAATAACACCCATTTATGCGAACAACATTTAGCCTCACTATTCATGCCCACGTGAGATAGGTCGTAAGTGACAAGATGTTTCTATTAAAATACGTCTTTTGCTCAATCTTTTGAGGTGTTTCGTGTCCTATGTCAAGGTTATGTAGAAATAAATACCTATGTAGCAGTAAAATAGGGAATGATTGGAGAGTATGTCAGGAAGAAACGTGAAATAAACGACAAAATCAAAATAAAAAGAGAACGTATCTATTTGGCAAGCAGATGAAAATTATTATCTTAAGCTGGCCTATATTTAACAATTAAATTAAAAGAATGGGTTTTTCTTTTTATGGTATATCACCAAAGGTCATTCAACGCTTTATATAATTATAATATAAAAAAAACCCACTACTTCATCTAGTGTCTTTATTCTGTGCCATACGAAACATTACACTCACTTTATCAGGTTGATTAGTGTATAACGCCTACAAGCTTTAAGTCCGACATTTGTAATTTAATGCACTGTAGGGTTAAAAACCAATAACAATGCCGGCTAGGGCTTCATACATTTCGGGAGATTTAGCACCTCACCTTTACAAAATGCCATGCCATTTGCAATATGGCATTCAACAAGCGGGGAGTGACGTTAGTAAACATAGCGACCTGTAGGCGAGAACAGATAACCCGTACGAGTGGTCACACGAAAGCATTTTGTACGGTATCCTCTTCTTTTATAGGAAATCACTTCACTGAATTCTTCATTTCACAGAATTTTCATTTCATAGACAAATCTATCCTCGGAAGTCATACATTTCTCAGAAATCTTGTCAATGTTTGACGACGCGGTTGGCGCAGTGGTTAAGCAACTGCCTACTGAGCCGACGGTCCCGGGTTCGAATACCGGCAAGGGCAAATATTTGTGTGATGAACACGAATATTTGTGCCTGGGTCATGGATGTTCTATGTATTTAAGTATTTATTTATCTATATAAGTACATATGTATATCGTCGCCTAGTACCCATAACACAAGCCTTCTTGAGCTTAATTTGGGACTAGGTTGATTTGTGTGAGGTTGTCTGATATTTATTATTTATTTATTATTAATGGCAACGTATAGATTAGGTTTGGTTAGGTTTGTGTTATAACATTCCAATATTTTTTGTTTCAGAAACAAAATGTTTTCGCCGAAATGAAAATTCGATGAAACTTTTGTCTATTAATCAAGGGTGAACCATTTTGGACAATTGTACAAAAAAATTGTTTTTATCTTTAAAGTAAGCTTTATTTTGAATTGTGTATTTGAATGTAATATTATCTGTTATTAAATATATTCTATATTTTTTGTCAGATACTAAATAATTCCAAAATTTAAAACTTTATTCTACCAAGGCCGCAACGGTGCTTTAACGTTAATGTTTAGCTCTGTCATTGAATTCTTCACATAAACACGTTAAAACAATGTATACTTACACGTTAGAATAATGTCAAAACCAAAATCCCACCAAGTGTAAAATGGGATGTAAAAATCACAAAAGGTCGCAGCTAGGGTTGCGAAAGGGCTGCCGGGGTCACTGACCTTTGAGGGGGTAGTCAGAATTATGGACCCAATGGACTGGACAGGATAGATAGCGGGTTCGGAGCCGGTATTTAAATAATATTTAGCAGTAATCGCTGACGGGGCAAGTGCGTACCGATTGTAGAGATAATGTACCTGAAACAAAATGAAATTGTGGTTAGCGTACTGTAAATAATATTTAAAAACGTGATTGTGTTAAAAAATAAATTGCGACATCAAATATTTTTAATTAAAGCTTTTTATACCTGGTATATTGCGATTTTTTTTATTTGCCTTAATTCTCTGACGTTTCTACACGGTTTCAAGCGCCGTGGCCGCAAACGTATCGCACATTTAGCACACAGACTACATAAACAATTATACAACCTTTATACAGCTTAAGTTAGAGTTATAATGGTTGTAAAAAATCCTGTACAGCCTGTTTGCTACCTGAGCGGTGAAACAGCATGTCGAAACGTCAGACCATGTACCCGGTATAATAAGTCTTAATTAAATATGTGTACAAACCGCGAAAATATAAAGTGCTATAAAGATTATAACCTATGTACTTAACGCTAGTTTAAGATTCTGTTTCATTCTTAATATTTTTGATTTTATGAAATACTAATTGCGCTGCGCGGGAATTTTCGGGATAAAAAATACCCATGTGTTAATCCAGAATGTCAGCTACTTCCATACCAAAATTTATCAATATTGGTTTAGCCGTTTGAGCGTGAAGAAGTATTTAACACACAAATTATTATATTTCTATGTCTAACAATTATGTGTTTCTTGTATTTTTAAATCTCCCTAAATAACTTTCTCCCAGTCCCCACTACAAACCTTCCCGTCTAATTTCCAAACACAACCCTACTTTTATCAGTTGTCACATATCACCTCCAGTGAGTGATTTTCCTGCATAAAAATTCCTTCTTAAAGGAAATTTCAATCTAATCTTTATACATATGCAAACCTCCCCGTACACGAGTGAGGCGAGTGCTACTTACGCATTCTAATTCTAAAGCGTTACACGCGATTAAAAGTAGGCACATTACACACCTAGGGCGATAAAAAAATAAAATACAGTTATCGCGCGAGTCGAAAGAGAGGGCTATAAGCTTGCGACACAAACGGTTCAAAAGGTAGTATCTGTTCAAGTAGCGTGATTTGCGGTAACTGTTACTTAATGTTGAAAACTTTATTGCGTTGATTTTTATATTTTTAAGTGTATTTATTATCGTATATTGATAATAGTCAAGATATAAGGGACGTCCCTTGACTAGATGGACGGATGACCTCGTAAGGGTAAGGGGGAATCAATGGATATCTAGTCAAGGGCCGTCCCACGCTACGCTAAATTAATATACCACAATTCTATTCGAACGAATCTACTTTACTTGTGTGTATACGTTGTAATAAATAAATTGTAATTGTCTAGTTACTACAAAAAATAATGTAGTAATGCATGATAAGCTAAAATTTAATGAAATATATATCTGACTTATAGACAGAAAGTGTAGAATCTAGTCATTTATGTATACCTACTTTTGACAAATAAATATTCTCATTCTCATTTTCTATTTGGATATAAAAGCAATAATAATATTGAAACATTTTCTCGATACGTTACAAATTCATTCGATTCATTTTTCGTATCCAGATGAATTCATCTGAAGCATCACACAATATAAAGATATTGCAAAAGCCTACCCAAATAGCTAAGCAAACGAATAAAGTGCCGCTTGCTCAATTCTATTTTATTTGCATTGGTACGAGTTGGTCGATCTGTTGTCCGATCAGTTCGACAGCCATTACTTGAGAATCTTGAGATACAATTGTACTCAACGTAGAATATAATATTATTAAGGAAATTTTTATTTTAGATCTGAATTCTTAAACTAAAAAATACATACTATTGGCTGTGTGAGCTGTAGACATGGCTAAAATTTTTTTAATGCCTGAAATATGACTTTTTTACGTTTTCAACCCTCGACAAACAAAATATGATTACAATGTTGAACTAAATGACTAATAAATGACGCACGAGTCGATTCAAAACACGAAATCCAGACAATCAAACATCCGAACATTCAAACAATAAGTACGAAATAGTAATCTTGATTTAAACGATTTTCACACATTACTATGTCAAAACGGGACTTAATCGAGTTTAAAAGTGTTTATTTAATTATGACGACGTTTCAAACATATGTTATGTCTGTGGTTTAGTCCCTTCGAGGCCATGACCATAACATCACGTTTGAAACGTCGAGGTAATTAAATAAAGCTAATACTACAAGTGTAGGGAAAAATCGGAAAGATATTATAAAAAAATCATTAAAAAAATATAGTCTGTATTTAGAGTACGTAATCAATCGTCGAGGTTGAGCAACGGTATAAATTTGTACGGAACCGTCAATGAGGAAATCCGATCCGCACTTCTCTGTTCGGTTTTTTCCAAGTTCAAACTGCCGCGGGTACACTATTTAAAAGTTTGGTCAGCGTGGAATATCAACATCATAAAATAATCAAAAGTATTTTAAAAAGCACCTAAAATACTTCTTTTTCCAGCGAAGCGTGACAGTATTGTGCGGATGAACAAATAAAAAATCAAACACACGACAAGTCGCCGGTAAAATTGGTTGTAAAATAAAATTGTCACCGTTTGCGCTGTCCCCGGGCGACGTGTTTGACAACTGATCGGGCGACAAATCTGCGTTTCGCTTTTGTTTTTCGTTCGAAAATTTACCGTTTGTTAACTTCGTGTTGATTTTATTCTATTCTGAACTTTTGTTTTGAAGCTCTTAGCTTCAGTTGTTTATGTGTAAATAAATATCAGAACTCGCCCTACGTTTTCTTTCAGGATTTCGAAAATCAGGACACTTTCTAGTTTACCCTTTAAGAATCTTGAACTTATTATCCAATCAATAGGATTCTGGATAAGCTATCTGTAATAATTAAAAAAATCTATACACAAAGTTCTCAAAATGGCCTGTTTAGTTGTTTCCATATACTTTTTATTAGCTACATAAACATATTTTATCTTCTCTAAAAGTTTGAGTACCGCTTACAAATTTCTAGTAAAATACGACTCACATATTCATAAAGATTCTCGCACTTGGGCTTGCAAACTATAAACATATTACTAATGCATCGTGTTACGGCGCAAATTAATGTTAAGCCCAACAGCTAACTGCAGCGGGCGACCTTTGACCGGTGTCGCTACCCGAAGCCCGCTACGTATGTCGTGACGTATATGACGACATATCTCGGGAACCAATGAGCGGCGCTTACGTAGTTTTGACAGCCAATCAAGCACCGGACCGTCATCGCCTTCTACAACCAATCACGGACAACGGACGTGGATGAGTCCCTGTCTTTGTTCGCTTTACGAAAGACACACACCCAATTTTGATTTATATAATTTAACTATTTGCAAAAACAATGTAAAATCCAGAATTAAAGTAATTTAATTCGTTGAACTGCTGCCTTCGTCATTCATCACCTGCCATCCACATCTTCAAGCCGTGTAGGCCATCATCAGCCACCAACTGTGTCTATACGCGCAGACATAATTTTGGTCCTTCGAACCGGATACCAAGAACCAGGACCTGAAACACGGATTGTTGGAAGTGAGAACGCAACGGCAGTTTTTTATCGACGAGAGCCGCCAGCAGCAGCAGCAAAGATCTTCGGTGAGACGCGCCAAATTCCATCCTAAACTTCCTCCTTTACGTTTGCGTGATACCGTGCTTTTCTCAATTCCAGTGCTTGTGCTTTCATTGTGGCCCCTATCGCACGTCGCTTCATCAACGTTCTACAAATAGCCCGAGTCAGCTTTCGCGTTGCTGCCGTGCTGTAACAAGTGGTGGTGATTGCAACTGTAAGTAATTTCACACACACAAACCGCTAAAATGACTGACGACGAAAACCAATTTCATTGCGCTTTAGGTGGTCCTAAGGAGGCAACAGACCAGGAGTCTATTAAACAGTTGAACCGCAGGCGCGGGTCAGTTAAATGTAGATTAACGAATTTCAAGAAGTTTGTGAAATCATTCGAGGGTTTCGAGTTGTCCGATACTCAACGTACTGAGCTTAATTTACGTATGCAAGGCGCTCAAGGTATTTTTGACGATTTTACCGACATACATAATCAACTCGAGAATATAATTCCTGATAGTGAAATGGACAAACTTTTTGAAACCAGGGAAGAGTTCGAAAGCGAATATTATGGCATCCTTGCGCAAACTCAGTGCATGGTAAAAGCTAGTAATCCTACTTCGCCTGCTTCGCATAACCTATCGCAGTCAGTAAAACTCCCAGTTATATCGCTTCCTACCTTTGACGGCTCCTACGACGCTTGGTTACAATTCCGCGACACCTTTTCATCACTGGTTCACAATTCGCACGAAATATCTAGCATTCAGAAATTTCATTATTTAAAATCATCACTAAAAGGTAACGCGCAACTTGTGATTGATTCGCTCGAGTTTTCTGCCAACAATTACGTAATTGCTTGGGATTTGCTGTTAAACCGTTATGATAACAACAGATTGCTAGTTCACAATCACGTAAAGGCCCTATTTTCCATACAATCGCTTACTAAGGAGTCACCGACACTGTTAAGAAAGTTAAACGACACTATCTTAAAAAATTTGCGTGCTTTAAAACTTCTCGGAGAACCCACAGAGAGCTGGGGAACCCTAATTATCTATTTGGTAGTTTCCAAATTAGACCCTGTTACGGAACGCGAGTGGGAGCAATATAAAACCACTTTGTTACCAGTGTCGAGTGATTCTCCATCCGCGTTAAAAGTAGACGATTTACTCAAGTTTATCCGAGACCGCGCCGATATGTTAGAAACACTATTGGTTACGCACGCCAGGTCCAGTAGCACTTATACACAGCACGACGCTAGAAAACAATACGGTCAATCCGCGCACAGTAGCCCTAAACTTCACTGCAATGTCGTCACTGATAAGCCCGTGGATAAATCTCACAATAAACCTTCATCGCACAAGAAGTTATGTATAATGTGCAATGGTAAACACCCGTTATATTCGTGTCAAGCATTTCTTGATATTAATTTGCATGACAAATTAAAGATAGTTCGCGACAAAGGGTTATGTGAGAATTGTTTACGTGCCGGTCATACGTCCAGTGATTGCAGGTACGGCCCGTGTAGAAAGTGTAGCAAAAAACATAACTCAATAATTCATCAAGACGAGGACGGTGACAGCGACAAGCGCTCGGCGTCACTGCTGGTGCTAGACAAGGCGTCGTCGCTGCCGTCCTCCTCCGTCTCAGTTCCTGATAATCATATCACACACGCGCAGCATGCCATGCAGGTAACAAATGCACACATCGACATCAACGCGCACTCGTCTTCGGTGCAACCCGTTTTGTTATCTACTGCGCTAGTCGAGATTCCTGATAGTTTTGGCAATTATCATAGGGCCCGCGCAATTCTAGACTCGGGTAGTGAATGCTGTATAATAACGCAAGCGTTGTGTGACAAATTAAAACCTAAGATCCTACAGTCCACTCAGCAAATACGAGGCGTCAGCAATTCTATCACGCATTGTTCGCAAAAATGTGAAATAGAAATTAATTCGCTTGTTGACAACTTTAAAACGCGCATACAATGTTTAGTTTTACCGCAGCTAACATCAACGCTGCCGACGTTTAACGTTCAACGTTATCAATTTCGCATTCCAGATAACATATGTCTGGCAGATCCTAGCTTTCACGAATGCCAATCCGTCGATCTACTTATAGGCGCGAACCTGTTTTGGGACCTACTTATCGATGGTAGAATGCGATTGGAAAACGGCCCATATTTGCAAAATAGTAAGCTAGGATGGTTTCTCGGCGGACCTGTTCACTCAACTACGCGCAATACAAAGCCTATTAATTGTAATTTTACGCAATCTATTGAGGCGCAATCATTAGATAATCAATTACGTAGGTTTTGGGAAATTGAGGAACTTCAGCCAATTAAATACGATTCGCGCAGCGAAGAGGAAATTGCATGTGAGGAGCACTTTATAAAAACCACAAAACGTCTCGAAGATGGTAGGTTTTGCGTGCAACTTCCTCTCAAAGAATCGCCAGAATCCCTTGGTGACTCATTAGCCCAAGCAAAAAGGCGTTTTATTTCATTAGAAAAACGTCTCAATCGCGACCCAACCTATAAAGCACTGTATAGGGAATTTATTGACGAATACGTGTCATTAGGTCACATGAAAAAGGTTCATACATACGGAACCCCTAATTTTTTTCTTCCGCATCACGGAGTACTTCGCGAGCATGCGACTACCACACGTCTCAGGGTGGTTTTTGATGGCAGTGCTTCGTCAACGAGTGGAAAGTCGATTAATGATTTACAACGCGTCGGACCACCTATTCAAGGCGACTTATTATCTATATTATTAAGATTCCGCGAAAATAGATATGTTGCCTGCGCAGATATTGAGAAACACTACAGGCAGGTACGTGTTGATGAATCTCAATGCGATTTACAACTGATTTTGTGGCGCGACAATCCTAATGACGAATTAGAAATATATCAGTTAAGGACTGTTACGTATGGCATGACGGCTTCGGCCTACTTAAGTTGCAGGTGTTTAAAACAGTTGGCGCTGGAATGTACAGATCAAGAGATAGCTAGAACAATAAAAGAAGATTTTTACGTTGATGATTTTATAAGCGGGTCATCAACGATTCTAGAATTACAACGCATTTGTCATGAGACTGCAAACGTATTAAAATCGGGCTGTTTTCCATTGCGAAAATGGATATTTAATTTTGACTGTACAGACCAACGCCACGAAAATGCCACATCGAAAGAGTTGGCTTTAGGCGAACACGCGCACAGTAAAACATTGGGCATTGGATGGCATAATGAAAGCGACCAGTTGTTTTATCATTCACGACATGATAACAATACGAAACCTGTTACGAAACGCGCAATATTGTCTATCGCGGCACAGGTCTTCGACCCTTACGGTATATTATCTCCGATGTTAACCATCGCCAAATGTTTACTGCAACGCCTTTGGTTATTGCGGGTGGACTATGACCAAGCGGTTCCTGAGGATGTCGCGCAAGCCTGGTACCGCTTCGTAAATAATTTATCACATCTGCCTAGCATTCGCATACCACGTCATGTTATGTGTAACGACCCTAAATATATACAGCTACATATATTTTGTGACGCATCACAGCTAGCCTACGGCGCTTGTGCCTATGTGCGTACAGTTGATAACCAATCAGCTGTGACAGTACGTTTGCTATGCGCCAAGGGAAAAGTTGCGTCTATATCGCCAGCTATGAGCATACCGAGGCTGGAGTTGTCAGCAGCCTTGCTAGGTGCAAGATTGTATAACAAAATCAAAGAATCGTTGCGCACTAAATTTCACGAGGTTCTGTTTTGGACAGACTCGACCATAGTTTTAGGCTGGCTTCGAATGTCGCCTAACTTATTAAAACAATTTGTCCAAAACAGGGTTTCAGAAATCCATGAACTAACTAAGGAGCATTCATGGCATCATGTTAGTGGAAAATGCAATTCAGCCGATTTAATTTCGCGTGGGATGCAATTAGACGCACTGATCAACTCCAACCTCTGGTGGAATGGGCCGGAATTTCTACACGATACCAATTTTCAATGCCAAAATGTAGATTTAACTTTATTACCAGACGAGTCACAGTTACCAGAACGTAAATCAAATCCTGTGACCAGTTTGGTATGCAACGACAATGAAAATGGTTTGTTTACGTTCTCCAGATTCTCTCAGTTCAATCGTATGCAGCGCGCTGCAGCTTACGTAATTCGCTTCATTCATAATACGCGCAATAAAAGTGCACGTCGTGTCGGCGCGCTGTCACTGGATGAACTGAGGGAGTCGGAACTCTTGCTCGCGCGGTTATCGCAAGTAGAATCATTCACAGATGTTTATGACGCATTGATAACAAATAAACAAATCGCTAAGAGTTATTTGTTAAAATTAAATCTGTTTATGGATGATGTAAAGGTTATCAGAGTAGGAGGGCGTATTGAAAATTCAACTACATTTGTTTATGATAAAAAACACCCTATATTGCTATCTAGTAAGCACCATTTTACAGTTCTATTATTTCGATATGAACATCGCAAATTATTTCACGCTGGACCGCAGCACTTATTATTCTCGCTTAGGGAGGCCTGGTGGCCTATAAGCGGGAGAAATCTCGCCAGAAAGGTGGTACACGACTGTGTCACTTGTGCGCGATTCCGTGGCAAAACGTTATCGCCTATAATGGGTAATTTGCCTCCAGAGCGTCTGGAACCTGGATACGCATTTATTAATTGCTCTGTTGACTATGGTGGACCCTTCCTTATTTTGAACCGCAAAGGTAAAGGAGCTGTAACTGCGAAAGCATACATCTGCGTATTTACATGTTTTACTACTCGCGCTGTCCACCTCGAATTAGTCACTGATTTGTCCTCGGATGCCTATTTATTAGCGCTTAAGAGATTTATTTCGCGTCGCGGTAAACCGTCAAAAATATTTTCAGATAATGGTCGAAACTTTGTTGGCCTTATGAATGATTTCGCAAAATTTTTGGATTCGTGTTCTGAAAGTATAAAAGAGTACGCGACGTCACAAAAAATTACATTTTTAATGATGCCTCCTTACGCCAGTCATTTTAGCGGTCTAGTCGAGGCAAGTGTGAAAAGTTGCAAGCACCACCTACGACGTGTTATAGGTGATGCACATTTAACCTACGAGGAGTTCAGCACGGTATTGACGCAAATCGAAGCCATCCTGAATTCCCGTCCTTTGAGTCCAATGTCCGCAGATCCGCAAGACTATTCGTCCCTCAGCCCTGGTCATTTCCTTGTTGGCCGTCCACTGACTGCTCCAGTATCAGCCGACCTGAACGACGTTCCCGCACACCGCCTGTCACGCTATCAACGAGTGGAGCAGATACGCCAGCACTTCTGGACACGCTGGTCCAAGGAATATGTGTCAGAGCTGCAGGTCAGGACAAAATGGACACGCAACACGGGAGATCTAAAACCAGACACTCTCGTACTAATAAAGGAGGACCACGCCCCGCCTCTCAAGTGGAGCCTGGGCCGTATCACGAAGACCTTTCCAGGCAAGGACGGTGTCTCACGAGTCGCTGATATTCGCACAGCTCACGGCACGGTACGTCGGGCGTTTTCGAAGATTGTTCCGCTGCCTGTACACGACGAGTAGCATCATCGTCCTTCGCAATCTACGTGTTGGAAGTTACTACTTCCAAGGCCGGGAGTTTATGTTACGGCGCAAATTAATGTTAAGCCCAACAGCTAACTGCAGCGGGCGACCTTTGACCGGTGTCGCTACCCGAAGCCCGCTACGTATGTCGTGACGTATATGACGACATATCTCGGGAACCAATGAGCGGCGCTTACGTAGTTTTGACAGCCAATCAAGCACCGGACCGTCATCGCCTTCTACAACCAATCACGGACAACGGACGTGGATGAGTCCCTGTCTTTGTTCGCTTTACGAAAGACACACACCCAATTTTGATTTATATAATTTAACTATTTGCAAAAACAATGTAAAATCCAGAATTAAAGTAATTTAATTCGTTGAACTGCTGCCTTCGTCATTCATCACCTGCCATCCACATCTTCAAGCCGTGTAGGCCATCATCAGCCACCAACTGTGTCTATACGCGCAGACACATCGGATTCCCTATTTATTCGCGAGCACGAGCAAAAACCGATCCTATATTAAACTTGCACACAGGGTTAATGCATTACAAGCTGCACTATCCCTGTAACTTCCCTATGTTCCTATATCCACCTACTTTCTATTCATCTGTAGACTTTATTCTAATGCTATAAGGTTTCTTTTTGAAACCGTAACTATGTAGAGATAGGAGTTTTGGAGAAAGATTCGGAAGCAATATGCGGCGTGACACGCATACCTGTTCCGTCGTGAAAAAGAGAAAATTCTTTTGAGCTGTATTAAAAAGGGATGGGTTTATTAAGATACTTCACTTTAGTATTCTAGCGTCTTAAATTGTTAGTTTTAACCTAGGCACTGATTCGACGGAGCTTTGCGATATTCTCAACTCAGCAATATCTCGGCTTTTTCACAGAATTATACCAAAATCTAACGATTTTTGCTATTCAAACCGCATTGAGTGTAATATACGGTAAAATTTCATTGATCGATAAAATATCGCCTTTTTAATATTGCACTTATAAAAGTAGAGTACATTCATATGAACGAGAAAGAAGATGTCATTATGGTAACAATTGAATAATGCATGTCGTCAAAGTGGAAACACTATATCGCTGGCCCAATATTACAGGGTCCTATGTTTCACTTTTCACTAATTCCAATTTTAACATTGTCATTGCAAAGTTTAATTTTAACTAGGCACCCAGAAATGTAACATAGAACCCTGTAAAATTGAGCCAGCTATACGGCACAGTCAGTAGGATTGTAGTATTTTAAGAATTAGACCTTCACCATAAAGCATAATATACGAAAACTGAGATCCCGAAGTTAATCTAGATAGCTGCTATAATACTAATAAAGAAGGTCTTACCTTACTTACCAAAGACACTAATGCCCATTTTGCGGTCTTGGGATTTAAAGTGAGACTTTATGTTTCAAGTTTAAGAATAGACATTCAAATTGAATTTTCCTATCACTATCAGCATCTGAAGCTCGAGCTAGCACCGTGACCCAGTTCACTTTGTTAGCTCACACGGTCATTTTGACAGGTGGCTAGCGAATATGAAAATATAATACTGACCCATATGCCCGCCCTATTGTTTCCAGAAAGGGAAATTCCGCTTTTTCACTTTTAGCGTGAATTTTAGGCTTTCATTGTTAGTGGGTAAAGCCTGTACAATAATGAAAGGATGCTAATATATAATGTTAACCACTCATTGTGCCACGGTTCAATAGAAGTCAATGCGTAAGTACTTTGTAAAGGAACATGGCTAGTTTATTAGAAAATTGTGCATGTGAAAGTAAGGTTTGACTTGTAGAAAATAGTAGGTACAAATTCAATGAGAGTCCATACAGTGTGATATATTTTTTTATCTCGCAAAGAATAAATAGAAAAGGGTATTATTGTTGTATTATTCGTTAATGTATCCAATACACATTGTAGCGTTTTAAACTCTTGGATAAGCCGAGTTTGATTTACGGTACGGTAAACACAAAATCGTTTTTTTATGATCTCAACACCTCTTTTTCTTGCTAAGTTTAGAAAATGTTCACATAATATTTAGTAAATTAGGCCAACAAAACATTATGCGAAACATTCACGTGCTAGTATTTCCATTAAAAAATATATCGTACCTACGACGCAAAATATTACCCGAAAACGAATGATAAAAACCGGCCAAGTGCGAGTCGGACTCGCGCACCGAGGGTTCCGTACAAACACTTTCCATCCCTAAGTGGTTAAGTTAAGTTTGCACCTGGTATGTATAGCGCCCCATATAAATTAGGTGCAAAGTTAGGTATTAAAAATTTTTTTTATGGTTTTCGTAATTATTCCTTTATCTATGCTATAAGAAGTTGCTTCGTACCAAATTTCAAGATTCTGAGTTCACGGGAAGCACCCTGTAGGTTTTGATTCCCTTGCAAGTGTCGAAAATATGCAAATTAGGTGCAAAGTTAGGTATAAAAAAAAAAAATTATGGTTTTCGTAATTATTCCTTTATCTATGCTATAAGACGTTGCTTCGTACCAAATTTCAAGATTCTGAGTTCACGGGAAGCACCCTGTAGGTTTTGATTCCCTTGCAAGTGTCGAAAATTTGCGGCATAAACGGCTGTATCTTTTGATTGCGTTGGCTTAGAAGTTTGATTTTTTCACAGCTTCAAGGGACAGTAGACCTGAGTAATTGATATAAATTTCAGCTTCATACGTCCACGCGTTCCTGAGAAAAAGGGTCTTGACAGACGGACGGACAGACGGACAACAAAGTGATCCTATAAGGGTTCCGTTTTTTCCTTTTGAGGTACGGAACCCTAAAAATAATCGAATTAAAATTATAATCAATCTTGTTTGTAGCATCAGACTCAGGAGTAAGCGCATTCAGTGATGAATATTAAGTGTTTATATTTATCAAGTATTTTCTTCAACACTCAACATTTAATCTTGAAATTACTGCACTGCGTACATATTTGTATGCAAAACGAATTGCGGTTGAAACTTCGTCCCTTGTTTATGGTGGATAAGTAATTTGTATTTATTCTTGCAAGGATGGCTTAAAATGGGTATAGGCGGTAAGAATCGCTTAGAATAATGATTTCGGAATTCTCTGGTAATAATTGAATTGAGGGTTCTTTGAATACATAATGAATCATTAAAAAATGATTTTAAGTCACTGATATTTTCATTTCATTTATTAATCCGCTACCCAAAGGGTGTCTGGAAGAGAACGCTTTTTAGCGATAATATTGCCTATTGTTGACCTCTAAGTGTCATTATGTTATCTGTATTTGTATTTTTTTATTTTTGATGTGTGCAATGTATTATACTCTATTCTATTCTATACCATGTGGGTCCTGTAACAGGAGCAAAAAAAAAAACATAGATTTTACTCGTCAAAGGGAACAACATCTGTTCAGAAACTTTTTTTACAAATAATGTTTACTTTGTTTGAAATAATGAACATATGTAATGTTCATTATTTCAAACAAAGTAAATAGCATTTTCAATGTACGCCGACCAACATTGACATCGCCTTAGCATTGACATACCTATAGCTGTCACTTTACTAAATATCAAATGTTTCGCAAACATTACTTGTTTGGATAAACTTTATTTTACAGTTTTACATTATAAATGTTATTTTTAAGGGTTGTTTAATAAATGTTGTTCAGTTTGAGGGGTAGAATCTATGTTTTAATTTATTGCTTCTGTTACAGGGTCCACCTGATATTTTCAGGGAATTAAGAAAATCATACCCGCTTACTTTTCCGGGAACAGTACGGAAAGCAAGAAACATTAACCTTGTGAAAACGAGAAGAACAGAACTTATCTAGGTTCTTAATTTAACTACAGAACAGTTATAAAGAAATCTTGTCAGAATATGTTGATTTAAAAAAAATAAAAATACTGTTTTAGTTGCGTTCTCTACATCAGAGTTACGACAAATGTTGTTGGTGGGGATCAAACCATTATTTCCATAGGAAGTGGCAATAAATAAGATCCAATTGTCTTCCGACTAACCACCAGACCGTAACGAAAACTACCCTATTAGACAACAGAAGTTAAAAATAAATATAGCGCCGTGTGCTACATTAACATTTTCATTGTTTCACCCTCGGGCAAGTTATATTAAACCGTAGAGGGACATTACAACTTATAGCACTTGAAGGTAAACTTGGCATATACAATAACAAACTTTTAAACGACCGCCGTAGAATGGGAGCGGATCTTTCGAGTGATAAAGTTAAAGATCATTTTGGTTCATCGTTTGTTTTGACAGCCGTGGATCAGTGTTGTTGAAGCCATGAAGAAAGCATCCATTCATACACAAGGGATGCGCCCTCCGGTTGCTTCCGCCTAGGGCTGTCGACGTAATTTTTTTAATCATGTTTTATACTCGTATTAATTTACTTAACGACCTTCTTAGTTGGGTTTTTTGGATGTCGCGTTTTCGATGAATAATAAATGAGGCCGGTGCAGCGGTGCGATGTGAATTTTTTTTTCGGTTCGTTTGGGAAATTGGTATTGCTTTTTAATGTTGTGGCGTTGAGATATTTTTAACAAAATTTGAGGTGAGAGGTCAATTTTACGCCGTCACACGTACTTTTAAACAAAAAAAAAAATGTTTAATGAAGCACAATGTCGTTCGAGCGTTATAAACTGTAAATAAGTAGAAGTATAATATGTAATTTCAAGAAGAATTTGGACTACAATTTCCGAATGAGATCGATAGGTACCTATCTATATATATTTACTGTCAATGCTGTGTTGTCTATGAAAATTGTCGCATCATATTTTTTAAGGGCACGTATATATTATAAGCATGCAGATCATTAATTCTTTCTTTGCGTATGAAAACAATTATATTGTTACAAAACATCTGAGACAAAAAAATATTTTTGTTGCCAGCCGACGGATTCGTATCACGTTTTTTTATCTATTTCATCGATTCTGTTAAAAATAATTAGTAAGCTACCAATAAAGCGAAATTACTTACATAATTTGTAATCTTGATGATCGACTAAGGTCCTCTCTGCCTTCATAATCCCTCCTAAAATAACACTACAATAAAATTTAACATCCCAAAACAAGCTACGATCCTATCTGCATCTAAATGACTTGAATGCTTAAATCTTTATGACGAAAACGGAACTCATTGTTCGTCCGGATGCAGTCTGGAGTTTCGGCCTAATGTGATTTTTATTCAATTTTAAGATGCAGTGCTAATGCTGGGACTTAAAAGATTTTAAAGTTGCGCAAGGCATAAGATGTAGCGTAAAAATATTATGACATTCGGCTATAGGCCTAACGGAGATGCCACGCCTTTACTTCACAGCGGCAGCGGGGTAGGTACGTGTGTCTCGCTCACTCGTTATGCCGCCGCGCTCGGATCTCTCGCTCAACCGCTTGCTGCGCTTCTGTTCGCGCAAAGTCCTGTCATCTCGGTAAGCCTTAACTGGCCTGGCTATAGGAGACTACAACTTCACTATTAGCTTCGTTTTTTGATACATACGTAAATTGCCTTCGTTTTTTTTAAGTTGATGATGCAGGCTATGTTTTCTAGGGTTCCGTACCCAAAAACGGAACCCTATTGATAAAACTCCGCTGTCCGTCCGTCTGTCACACAGTTGATATTTTCATAGATGATCTTATTTTTAACCTCCAATGAAAAATATGTGTGATAATCGGATCTGTGTTCTATCTGTGACGTTGTAGCGCTCAAACGGACGATCCCATTTTTTCAATCAAAAGTCTTATCTGATGATAATTATAAGAGGGAAGTCGAATTGGTGGGAATGTAATCAGTCGTCTCCAAGATATTCTGCTGTTTGAGTCGGGTTTCTTTGTTTATTACGTTTATCTATGTTAACAAGACACACACCAAGAAACAAGACTAAATCTGGCTTCTTGGTGGGCTAGTGTTGATGGGTGTCCATATTTTAATAGTCAAGCAGGGTTTTTGGTGTTCATAACTTGAAGATAATATAAACATCTGGTGTTATTTACGAAAATAAGTGTGATATTTAATAGATAAGTGAATGGAAATTACAGTTATGGATATTGTAAACTTGAAACCGCGCTTGTCTTGTGACTTGCATCCACCGTGATCCCGAGCTCTCAGGGGCGGATTCCTGAGGTGTTGTTTACCCTTAAGGCGATTTACTCCAAGTATCTGTAAAGGCGATAATTAGAAAAGTTTTTCAATTAGTTTAATTTCCTTCTAAGTTGAGGATTTTTGAAGCGAGCTTCAAAAACGTGGTGTTCCAGTTCAAATGGCTTGAGTGATGAACTGAAACTTGGAAATTTCTACTTTATACAAACAAAACGTTTTTACAGTCCATTTGAGCAACAATTAATGAAGGAGTTGGGAAGACATTAAGGCGCTTTGTATTGTTTAATTTGACTTCTCAAGTACATCAAGTTTAATAAAAAGGAGCCAATTGCGTATTCTGTAGTTGAACATTTCATTGTTTTAGTTTTGACTATGTATTGTGTTCTGAATCAGTTTCCCGAACTTTGTTAAAAAATAAACCTAAGATTAGTATGAACATAATAGGACTTGTTCTAAAATGTCTTGGTAAGTTTTAATACAAACCAATTGACTGTTAAAATAACCTGGTTCTAATAAGACTCATTAAATTTTCACTAAGCAAGAGGCACAAGACGCGAGGTGGACTGCTGACCTGGCGAAGGATTCTTTATATCAGAATAAAAGTTGGAGAGACAAGCACCTCGAGCACAACTGTGACACGCGACTCTTTCTCACGCGAGTTGTATAACCTATCCCTTTCTGTACAGTACTGTGAGAGAGTGAAAGGTGACGATAAGTCGCGCGACAAGAATCGCGAAGTATATTATGCTAGACAGGCAGGAGAGAACAGAATGATAATAAAATCAAATCATAATGAGTGTATTTCTGTCTATTTTATTGTGCTCAGAGAGCAAGCCAAATTATAAAATACACGGACGGAGTTCCATTTATATGCAAAATCTTTTTACAATTAAATTGTATCTCGTAACTTCCAGTTTTATTTTCCACAAGAACGCAAACTTCTAGAAAGCAATCCCAACTAGAATACAATAATGGCGCCATATGGCGGTGGCGCGAAAAAATTTAAAAAAAGCACAATATCTCGGCGTTATGCAGAATGCAGGCGGTGCGTGTGCAATCCCTTGCAGGATGCGACGGCACGTGCGTTAGAGCAGACGGGCGGGCGGGACGCTGCGGTTGAAACGCTAGTGACAATTTTTACTAACGCAAAAACGTATGCTTTGATATTGGTACCATTGTCTGTTACACTGAGAGTTAGTATTGACGATATGCTACACCCAACTTTTAATTTATTATAATATATTAAAGTGTGCTAACGAAATTACTATTTTTGTTTGCTTCACTACCGGGTATTATATATTGTATTATTATTTGTGTTCATTATGTGTACAAACCGCGATACTATAAAATGTCATATAAACAAGTTTTATTCCGTGATTTGGTTGGTGGAGAGGCAAACGATCCCTAGTAAATTAACAAGTTTTCTCAATTAAAAGTATTATTTAATTTTACTCTTGGGATTTTCGGCATATTCAGAAAAATCCTCATTTAATTTATCGAATTGTACCATGACACTTATTTAGTAACGCAAAAACCGCTCGTCTGCATGGCGTCCTGTTTTTCCTCCCAAATCACACGGGCTGAAAGTTGTCTTTAATTAAATGAAACTTCTCGACACCGCTGCCCGTCTTCCGGGCCTACTGATGCTTGCACTTCGGAGTTCGCGACATTTGGCGCCATCTTAGTTTTGTTTATTAACAAAACTTGGATCGGTGTAGCCGTCTGAAATAATGCAAAATGAGTATTTTGAATCAAAGAGCACCTGGCACCTGTCGCAAGATTGGTTTGCATGGAGATTAAAGAAGGCAAGTAGGAGAGAAAGTGAAAACAATTGACAAGAAGGTACACGAAAACACTTTTCAAATCTAGAAAAAAAAAACATGATTTTAGAAGTGAGGAACAAAATAAACTTGTAATTTTTTAAAAATAATGAACCAACTACGCTTACGAAGAGAGGAAGAGAAAACCGAATTAAGAAAGGGAAGATTTTGTTTAGTTCCTTTCAAAAAAATATAATCCAACACTATCTGAACACTCATAGAAACTATGTCGAATCATTATCATTAACACTTTAAAGACGATCCGCCAGCAGAAAGAATGCTTTAACAAGTTTATCAAAGAGTTTACAAGAAGAAAGGGAACAAAACAAAAAGAAAATATAAATATAATTACGGATGTCATTTTTAATTTCAAACCACAAAAGTTGGTTGCTGATAAACAATTCCCAAGCCCAGGACCATCTGCTCCCAGGCTAACATTTTTCCAACTTCAACACTTTGAATGGCTAACAGCCCATAACGGGCCGACTCAAGCCAAATCGGCAATCGTCTAGAATTATAGGAACATAACAAAATATGACCCTGGGCCTACCTCTATAAATTCGCTTTACATCTGCCATAAAATAATGGGATTTAACCCTCCCATTCCCGTTTACGAGGAGCCTTGCTTGTGGAAATAGATCAAAATATTTTTCTCGTGGAAATGTCTGATTGGGAGAGTGAGGGTTGACGTTGTGGACGATAAAGGGTTTACGCTAGTTTTGTGTCAGCATCTATCTTATAAATATTAAGTTATTTAAAATGTTGATTTTTGATAAATAGAACCTAAACTTTTTTTTTGTTTTTTCGGTGACAATCCTGAAACTTAGGTTTAACTTATTAACGAAACAGATCAATTTAAGATTTGTTTTTACAAAAAAAAAAAAATACCTATCAGGGATCGTAGAATGCGAGTAAAATCGATTGAAATGACGTATAACAACCAGCGACGAACTTTGTATTATTATACAAGCGGAAAAATATTTCCGTCACAAAGTGATATCCAGTGTAACATTCCACTACCTACCTTTATAAGATAAGACCAAAAAGTTTACGCTAGCTTAGTGATGATGAATCACTAATTTTCACCGATTAATATACAAGAAACCTTTACCTAAAAGGACAAACGATCTTATTCACAATAAATTAATCACTTCGCATTTCTGCATTTTTCTTGATGTGCCCCCTCAACGTTAATACTACCTAACGAGGTTGAGCTAAGTTTGCACCTAACATCAATGGCGTGGTATACAAATCAGGTGCAAACTTAATCTCTCCGGGCTACCCTTATCTGTAGGTACAATCCCGGAACAGTTGATTGACGTATCGGGGGTTCTATTCAGGGAATTTGTTTAGATCTTCAATGGGCGGGAAATATTAAGAAAATACCTCGCCGATGACTTTTATTCAGGATTAATCAGATGTCGTTATGGTTCGACGTGTCACCATCCGTGCTCGCGATGAAATGGGATTGGAATTATGAATGGTATTGAGATTGTTTTTGTCATTTTAAAATCCAAAGAGAATAAAGACAGTACGTTTTAAGATACGAAATTCACATTTAAAAAAATAAGCGTACACAAGTTACAACATATTGTACACAATTCCTTGGTATAAGTATTTATGGTGGATGTGGAGTACGTTCATGTATGTATTTGGGAATATAAATAGGTATACTAGGAAGATTGAGCATATTTATTCCACATAAAATACTCTAATAGTACATATATTACATACCTACAGTGGTGAATTCGTGAATGCCCCAGGTGTTTGTGGCCCGAACCGAAGGCGAGGGCTGTACATATGCGATCTGGGACTTTATGAATTACCACCCGTAGTTAGTAAGTTTTACGTCTTGTCTCGGCCAGGAAGTGAGACTCTCCGAGCGTAGCGGGCAGTAAATCCCACTTACGGCCTAGGCTGACGTAAAAGATAAAACATACAAACATACCTCAATTTTGTAAGAAGCTCATGCAACAAACTTACATTAAAATCATTTTTATTTCTCTAGTACCTATCTGTTAAAATTTTATTTAACAGACATAACTTCTATAACGTGAATGTAAGTAGGTATTTAAATTGTACATTATAAAATTGCCTCATCCTAAATACACAAGATATCAATAAAGAAAAAGTTCACAATAAATCCACACACCATATCATTTTACGACCGATACTGGTTACATACTAAAAAGGTCAATACCTGTCTTTTGACCTTGACTCCATTCGTTATTAAAAATATTTTTATTACCGACATTACTACTTGACAAAAACTCATACGTCTCTAAGACTTCCTTAGTTCCTGCTGGCGCCATCATTGAAAACTACAAATTTATAATTATAAAACCAAGCGGTCAAATTTGGAACTAAATCGACCACATACCTGGTTGAGTAAAGGTTGCACCCGATCCCTAAGCCGGCGCGTCGATACGTGGTACATATTCAACTTGAACGGGTAATATTAAACACCAGTCCAGTATAGATGGTGGCGCCACTCATAACGATTCAGATAACTTTGCAACGCTATATCTCTATCTTGTTTATTGGGTCGTAAATATGTATAGTGACAGTTTATATTACGCTAAACTTTTTCCTCTATAAAAAGGCGTAAGCGACGGAACATTTTTATTAAAATTCGTCATTTTGTAAGAGCAGGTTGAGTTCCGGAGTTTGTAACCTACAGCGTACGAGTGACTTGTGCTTGGTATACGATTAACGGAAACTGTTTGATTGCGGTGTGACTTATTAAAATGCCCTTTACTTTGAATCAACGAACCCTTGTTTATTTTTAGGGTTCCGTACCCAAAGGGTAAAATACGAGACCCTATCACTAAGAGTTAACTGACCGTATGTCCGTCTGTATGTCTGTCACCATAAAATAATATAGGTATATCTCGTGAATCTTGATCTAGATAGTTGACATTTGTTACCACAAAATAAATACTAAAAAAAGAATTTAATAATTATTTAAGTGGGGCTCCCATACAACGAACGTGATCGGCTGTGTTAACTTTGCACCTCATTTGTAACCGACGCCTTACATACTCGTCCTTGGTGCAAACTTAACTTAACCCGGCCAGTTAAGATGGGATAAGTGTTTGCACGGAGCCCTAGGTGCGCGAGTCCGACTTGGACTTAGCCATAATTATTATATTCTTGGTTAAATCATGTTTCCGCCATACATCGTCTTCCTATTAATCCTTTTCCTAGAATCTGCCCTACCCTCCACATCTTACACACCCGTCACTTAAGACATGTAACATGCCTTTCATCCTTCCGCATTTCCAAAACAAAATTACAATCCAAACTTCCCACCTCATTGAACTTGCAAACAAACACCATCACTTTTTGCCCAAAACGCATAAAGATAAAAATTCATAACACCAACCAGGCATAGCGTAAATAAATAATCGGTAAACGCTTTAAATTCAAAACAAACAAGTCCCTTTAAGCCCCCGAAGCCTCGATAATACACCCTCAAATGCTGCGAATGAGCAAAGAAACAATATAAAAGTCAGTGCATTAAACGCAAGGAAACACCTGATTCAACCCGCATTCGGAGGGAACTTTTTGTAGACTTTAACAAGAAAGGAGAGTAAATGAAACGGAAATTGTAAAATTTGCCATCGGTGTCAGTAGCCTTTGTAAATACAGGTCCAGGGACTGGTTTTATCGAACTACCCATTTGTATATATCTTTCTCGCAGTTTTGCTTTTACCTTTGCGAACCGTGCATTTTATTGTAGTTACAAAATGACAACTTTACCAACAGCCGATGAGGTCCTTCGATTGGTATACTATTTCACTCAGCGGGCTTATGATGGTGGTATTTATCACTCGATAAACAAGTAAAAAAGTACCCGTCACGTTTTGACAAGTATGCGATTGTGAGACAGACACTGTATCACTTATTTATCACGTAATAAACGCAGTCATCGGAGGCCTATGGTCAAATGGCATGAGCCGTTACACCGGAAATTGAAAAGTTCTGGGTTCGAGTGCAAGTGTGGTGGACCATGAATTAGTGATCACAATAATTTTTTAACCACCCACGGAAAAAGAGGGATGGGTGTGTATGTGTGTCTGTGTATCTATGTGTCTATCTGTGGCGTCATAGCAAACGAATTGACCAATTTGAGTGCATTTTATTTCGAAGGAGTTGTTCGTAATGATGGTTTTAGCTATGTTTAGTGGAAATAGGACCAGCAGTTTCCAAGATATTCCGCTTTAAGTAATTGGAACAAGTGACAGGAACTCAACCTATATCAAAGCTAAGCTAAGGATTCCTAATTTTGTAGTTATGTTCAGTTTTGGTAGCATTTTCTATATCGCTCATTGAATGAGGATATTATGATATTTATGATGACCAGCTACTTGTGTCGGGGGTGTTTTAAATGTTTAATTTCGGTAATTACAAGGTTTTATTTAACTTGCAATGTATGTGCGAGTAACTGATGTACCTATGTTTGTTCGGGTGGAACCTTGCAACTCAATTTTGAAGCACATATCTTCAACCGATTGAGCAGAAATTTTGCATACCTACTTAACTTTGATGACAATACAATATAGTACCATGGGGCTAGCCTGATGTTGGAGCCGGAAGGTGGCCCTAAGAACTCAGTAATTTAATAGATTAAAGCAATCCTACAGAGTTTTGGGTGTTTAGATAGAACGTAAGTATCAGTGAGCAATTGATGGATGTTCAAAGAAATAACAGACTATAAAAGTTGGTCACAAAAATGAAATTGTTGACAGGAATTTATTTATTTCTATACAACATTTGCATTTATTCGTAACTCATTCGCTCTGTCATTTAAAAACAAACTAACAGACACATTGCATTTATAATATATCATTGCAACATAAATTGCTCGTCGAATAATGCTAAATCGTGGGATGAGATTTAGTGGTTACAAACAACGCTTAACCAACCATAAACAAAAAGAAACCGGATAAATCACGTTTTTATCAGATCCTTATTTAACCTAAGTTACTTAACACTATGAGGACTACATTAGCGGAAAACACACATAGGTAAAAAGCGGGAGAGGTAGGCCTCAAACTACCTGGATGACGAATGTCCAGAGATTCATGTCGGATTTAGGCCTAGCTGTAGAAGACACCTTTTATCGAAGCGAATGGCGCCTCAATATTAGGAAAGCCGACCACGCGTAAACGGGAACAGGCGAGGAAGAAGAAGACACGTAGGTAAAAAGCGCTAAATAAATTTCGATAATATTTACATGAGATTACCCCTGAAATATGATCTACCATACAAAAAAAAATATCAAATCGAATCATAATTGACAGAATGATTGCGAGACATACATAAAAAAAATAGTCGACAGCAAACATTTTTTTTATGTCATAGGGGCAAACGAGTAAACAGATTTCCAGAGAGAAAGTGATTACCGTCGCCTATAGACGCCTGCAGCACCAGAGGAGTCACAAGTGCATTGCCGGCCTTTAAGGTGGGAGTACGCTTTTTTCAGTATTCAGCCGACGGTCCTGGGTTCGAATCCCGGCAAGAACAAATATTTGTGTGATGCACTCGAATTTGTCCTTTGGTCATGGTCTCATGGATGTTCTATGTATTAATCTATATAAGTATGTATATCACGTCTTCTAGTGCTCATAACACTAGTCTGCTTACTGTGGGGCTTGATAGATTTTCTGATATTTATTCAACGGGATTAAGAAACTGAATGACGTGAACCTAACACAAAATTCAAATCCACATTTACCATCAAATATTCACGATAAATTTGGTCGCAAAGCAGTGAGGGGCGTATTGTTGTGATTGTACTTCCCCTATGAAAAAGGGAAAATAGGGGTCTTCTTAAAAGTTCCACGTAAATAGAACGTTATTTAAGGCTTGCATCCGTGCCCTTACCACGAGTTTACAGTGACAGTACTCGGTAGCGACTCCGTAAATGATTTCTATGGAGAATTGTAGTTCTACGAAGTAACCACTAGACGCGCTGTACTATTCTCCATACGAATCGTTTACACTGTCGCTAGCGAGTACAGTCACGATAACTCGTGGTAGAGGTACCGATCAGAGGTCCCCTCGATGACAGGTATCGAAGGGCAGGAAAAATTGGCAGTTCTATTTGGTAAATGAGTGTTTGCGTTAGATTTCATGCATTGAAATGTCACTGGAAATATTTAATGGGGTTGTAGAATTCCGATGTTCGAAGATCTAAGAGAGTTTCTTTTCATTTTTAGGGATAAAAAATACGGTTTTTAAATAATTGTTAAATACTTTTGTAGTTACTTTCCCTCCAATTCTTATCCGAAAATGTTTCCTGTTATCGTGCCCCTTTCCATAGAAATGGGGATTGATGATTTTGATTTCAGGAAACATCTGAATAGCGCGATGCGCGAACAGGAGAGTGTCTTTCTGTCCATCAGTTCAGTCTGGCGCCACCTGTTCTGGTCATAATTTCTTTATCCTCTCAACACACTGAAACGGCTTGACAAATGTTAACCAATTTTAGTACAGGTGTACGCCACCTACAGTAAAAACCGGCCAAGAGCATGTCGGGCCACGCTCAGTGTAGGGTTCCGTATTTGCCCATCCTTCACATTAGACGGGCTTAAAACAGCGGTTTTAAGTCCGAGGTTTAAATTACGAGAAATATTTCAAGCTCTATAAAAAGGTCATAAACGCCAAAGTCACTGTAATTACTTATTACTTTCTGGAAGTTATCGATTATATGCGTCAGATTGAGCGAAATGTTTTAATACAGTGTGGCACTTAACTAATATGTGTAACATTCCAAGTATAAGGACACCGCGCGGCACTTACGCCATTTTAAGAAGTCGCGGGCATCTCCTTGTAGGTAATAATTACCTCTAATTTCAATACTTCTCAGTTGACGTAAAAATAAGAAAAATAAATAAAAAAGTGAACTGTTCATTCATAGATTTGAAATAAAAATACGCGCTTAATATACAGCAAAGAGCTATTTAATAAACGTAATCCTGATAATACAGTTTGATTTTGAACTATAATTATCAGTTAATAATGTTCTGATTTGTCGAGCATAATTTATATGCAATGGAGTATTTAGTTCAATATGCATACGTTCACTAGAGTTAATACCATGTGAGTAATGTGGGATTACAATTACGTACTCATTTTTATCGCAAAATGATAAGTTCACCTACAATATACCTACATTAAATATGATAATATAGAAAGGATAAGAGGAGGTATAGATATTGATAGTGCAACTAGAATAGGGATAACGAATGTTAAATTCTACATCATACTGTAGTTAAATGAAATAAAATACCAAAAAAAAAATTTTTGAAATTTGTGACTTCAAAGGTACGCAAATGTCATGTTTTTTTAATCCAAAAGAAATTTCGAAATTGTTTTCAGAATTCTCTTAATTTAAAAAACAATAATTGTATGACAATCATGAACTTAAACGCACTTTTCACGGTCAAAATCGCAAATTACTTATCGTCTCCATACAGATATCGGTACCCATTACATATTAATGACGTCACGATTAGGCGGCCATTTGCATGAAGCGTTTTTAGCGCACCGTAAGAATCTTTAACTTTTTTGACGGTCATTTCTGACTCCCGTATAGACATTTGATCCTAATAAATAATAAATCGATTAACATGCTACCTTATAAAAAATCGTCATGCCTATTGATCTTGCGATCTTGGACGGAATGGTTGTTCCACTTCCTTCGGCTTTCTGGATTTGCGGTTGCCATTCAAAAACTTCTCTGCCTCAACGGCTAACGGTTCTACGGTGAAAATTGAATATTTTCCTTCCCCTTCCCTTCTGTTCCCTATTTTGGTTATTAAACTCATATTTTGGTTATGACTTTACATAATAAAATTTGACCAACTCACCTCTAATCTGAGATCCAAATGAACTTCCTACCCTAATAATTACGCTCGCATGGGCCTAATGACCGTGACGCAGCCCACGCCTCATATATCAGCCTATTAGCCTCACTTAACAAAGCGCGGCTTATGTCTATAAAGTATGGATTCCAACTATTCCAGCTAAGGCATTTTAAGGAGCAATGCTTTGGGGATTATTGGAAACTGTTCTGTTTTCATTGTGCATTGCATGCATTGTGTCACACAATGTGCCCTGTGGGTATTCTATTTCTAGACGATTTAACATTGAAACAGATATTTCACAATCTTAACTGAAGTGAAGCTTAATTCAACAATTCTCATAGCCACTTTTCGCAATTATTATGACCCCTTGACATGTACCCATCAATTTCATTTCTACTCATAGTCGCGTCTCTTTCTTTAGCTACTTTTTCAACCACAGACGAAAAAAAGGTGTTATATGTTTAACATGTGTATCTGTGTGTCTATCTGTGGCATCGAAACTCCCAAACGACCAATTTGAGTGCAGTTTTCCTAATTTAAGGACTTGTCCGTTGAGATGGTTCTTAGCTATGTTTGGTGGAATTGGATGAAGAATTGAATGGAGCTTTAATTCTTATTCTTACAAGGGACAAGATCTCAGCCAATATTGAAGCTAAGAATTCCAAATTCATAGTTATGTTCAGTTTTAGTAGCATTTTCTAATATCACTCATTGAATGAGGGTCTCATGATGACCAGATACTTGTATCGGGGGTGTTTTAGATTTGTTTAATCTTAAGTCAACCTATAGGATAACGGATGCTAGAAACATACTATTCGTTGTTGAAGTTTTCATCCGAATTCTATGTTCGTTCAGCGGATATTTTCTGAAAGGGAAAATCGTTAAAACCAAAGCAATCCCCCTAACACTGTTACGTATCACTTACGAGTCCGCTTCGAGAACTGGCAGTAATCGAATTGTAGAACTGTTAATTGGTAGCCGGGATTGCGCGCCAGCCAGCGGGCAGTTAGTAGTGGTCGCCGATTTCAATTAAGGGTGTCTGACGAGCGTTTGTTCTTAAAGTCTGATCAGACGAATTAAGCATAGAGATTACACAAAACCCAGAAGTGAAGCTGCAGCGCTGTCAGGCACATCAGCGTTGTGAGCGGTGGCATTAACTGCAGTGGCATTAACTGCAGTGATTTTGTGAAAATCCGTTTTAAGTCACGCTTAGGTCATCCAAAATTCAATTAGTAGATACATGAAGCATGGTAACTCATCACAGGTCATAACAGTCTGCTAAGTAGATTATCGAACTTGCCTTAAGAAACCTTTCACATATTATATAGCTACCTATAAGCATTGTCGAGAATATACTGTTTAGAATACGTGCGTGTGTTCAGATGAAAAGTGATGGCCCGGAAAGATGTCGGAAACGCGGGTACGAATCCCGCTTGGTCTTCTCTCTTGAATTTCTCAATTGTATGCTTCAATATTAACTACAGGTGAAAAGTTTCCCTTGACAAATTATTTAAACTAGTGTTTATATTCGAATTGCAACACATTACATCTCTAACTCTGACTATCCCTCGGGTCAAAAATTATTTTCAAAATTAAGTAGGCACTTTTCTAGTTTTAGTTCTCTACTACTATTTTTTTCTGTTATTAGGAACTAAGAACTTAAAGTACCTACTTATGCGTATCTTTCTAGTCAGGAAAGAGCAATTAATTTCATTCAAGTATACTCATAAGTTAACAAAATATTAGCATTTTTAACGTGCATTTCTCATTTAACTTCATGTCATTTTGATGTTTCAGTAAATGCAATAATCAGGCGACATTTCTTCAAGGTCTGCATTGGCACAATAAGTTCCTAGTTTTCTATAAAGGAAACTTGGATTCCAAGTAATAGTAGTACGTCACGGGAGTCAAGGTTCGTATAAACTGATGCGTATCGTGTCTGTATGGCTGCTCACTAGATATTGTCGCCTTGACGGGGACTGACAGCAGCAGCAACTATAATATTTACGGAATGCAACAGAAATCTTAATTGGTTATTTAGTGGATTGTATAGCATGTATATCCAGATTTGAGTTTTCTACGTTTCAAAAGCAATTGTTTGGTGACATTATGACTACAGAAAATAATTAACAGCGCGATCCATGGGTTCTCTTGTGACACGGTGCAATTTTTTGACCGATAAATGGTGTTTTAATTATGTATCTATTGGGAAAAGTGTGTCAAAACGGCTGAAAAGGTCTTTTGTTACTGCTGGCATATTCGGATATCCAAGGATGGTTATAGTATACTTTTTCCCCGATGTTTTCAAAGATACCGCTATTATGCCAAACGCTGTGATAATAAAGTCATAATGACCGATCGCCTGAGATTATCGAAGTGAATATGACACGAAGGAGCAACGTTGTACAATTATATAATGTGGTATGGATTGCACAAATGCATGGCCCATTTATGAATGAATTTATTCATAAATAGGCCATGCATTCTGCATCTCATAGTACAAATGTACAATGTTCCTTCGCTTTCAGACATACTTGTTTTACCTGTCACTTCACTTTAGTGTATTTTTGGTAACATTTAGCGATTGTTAACTGAAATAAAATAAATGAATTCCAAGCAATATCTGTAGATTTGCAGACGCTACTCCTGTCACCGGCTCCCCCGATTAAGGCCGTGGCCGAATATGGGCACGGGTTGGTCACTGGATATAGCGATATGACCAAACGGGCCGATAGCTCTGCAATGATACTGGCATTATGCCCGCGCGGACATGTTTACTGGCGAGGTATTTTGAAGGGGATTGTGGCTAAACGGGGCTTGCACTGGTGTTTCTATTAGTGCTGTAAAAGTCTTGATAGACTATGGTAGGGAATAACAATGGTGCATAGAATTTTGCACTGCAGGTTTATCGTGGTTTGCATGGGAATATTAGGCCAAAAAAGCTTACTGTGTACCGCGAACCTCGATAGTACTTAGCCTATGCATTAGCACATTATGTGGATGATCGATTCTACCTTTCGTCTTTATTCGGATAAAAACGGTTCGTAGCCAGTCGTAGCGGTACACACGCCTCGATTGCGCGTGCCAACACTCCTTACAACCAATCGCGTCGCATTTTACACAAACGACAAATAATAAAGACTCTCCTTGCATTGTACGCAAATATCAAATAATAAAATACCGCTCGTGGTTTTTGAAGATCAGTTCTGTAGTTTTTAGGGTTCCGTACCCAAAGGGTAAAAACGGGACCCTATTACTGAGACTTCGCTCTCCGTCCGTCCGTCCGTCCCTCCGTCCGTCCGTCCGTCCGTCCGTCCGTCCGTCCGTCCGTCCGTCTGTCACCAGGCTGTACCTCAAGAACCGTGATAGCTAGTACAGTTGAAATTTTCACAGATGATGTATTTCTATTGCCGCTATAACAACAAATACTAAAAATAAAATAAAATAAATATTTAAGGGGGCTCCCATACAAATAACTTGTTATAGATTATGGTACGGAACCCTTCATGCGCGTGTTGGACTCGCATTTGCCCAATTTTTATTCTATACAATGGCTGACTGAAATGTATCATTCATTACACATTTCTTTTGACCCAAAAGCTGGTTTTTAGCCCACGCCATATTACGGATTTTAGTGATACTAATTTATTTCAGTGATACTAATTTATTTTAGTGATACTAATTTATGTTACTGGGAACGACAATTTTTTGGTAACTGACGTTGAAAGTCGTGAATGTCACTGATGTAAACAGGACTAAATGTTCCGCAAGTTTCAAGTAATTTTATCTTTTGCATAATAAAGCCAAAACTATCCACGGTGATGAAAGTAAAGTTTTTTTAATACGATTCGATGATTTATTTCAGAAGAAGAACGAAAGATGGAGTAGCATTTCGGTAAACAACATTTTGAATTTGCATATATGTATATTATTATGACGTTTGCACATTATTGTCATATGAAAGCTGTTTGTAGCGCCACTATCCTTGGGCAAAACCACAGCTTAAAGGCTTATTCAAGATTATAGAATATGGCTTCCCTTTTATGCCACACAGACAATAAAAAGGTAATTTGTACATTGAGCAAATTCATAGAAAAAAATAATATGAAACTATAATGCGCTGCAAGAAATATTAGACTGTGTGCTGTCTGCTTATAATCTGGATTGGGCTATCTATGTGTATTATTCGAGTTCTGAAAAGATTGGTAGACATTAGCAGCTTCTGTGTATGTGATTTTTGTCCTCAGGAATTACACTTGTCATTGGCAGAATTGTGCTAGATGCGCAGTAGCCATAAATAAAAAAAAAATTTAACAAAAAAAAGAACCGACTTCAGTAAAACTAAAAAGCTGAAAATAACCCGTTCATGTACAGATTACATTTGACTCACCCTTTGAAATCGATCCCAAACCACTCAGTTATTATATTTATATATTAAAGTTTACGTGAGGTTTGGCACCGACTTCAAAGGGTGAGTCAAATGTAATCTGTACATGAACGGGTTATTTTCAGCTTTTTAGTTTTACTGAAGTCGGTTCTTTTTTTTGTTAAAATTTTTTTTTTCGCTTTTTAGTGATTCATATAAAATACTTATGGCGGGGTGATCAGGGAGGTCTTGAAGGCATGCATCTCGTTTGAATTATCTCCTAACTCCTAACTGTTAAGGAGTTGTACCTTCCATCATCAGTTCAGCATGAGAAGATGATGACTACCATATGCAAATACTTAAATAGTTTTAGAAAATACATGAAAAATATTATGAGTGCCTATAAAATTTCAGGAATTCCTTCGATTCCTCATGGATCTCGTCATCCGATCTTCACCAAATTTTTATGGGACCAACCTTGAGTTGTCTATTCATGAACCTAAAAAGAATTTTCCAAATCGACTCATAAATGACGGAGTTATGAGGTAACAAACATTAAAAAAAAAAAAAAAAAAAAACATACAACCGAACTGAGAACCCCCTCCTTTTTTTGAAGTCGGTTAAAAAGAGTGAAGTGAAGTGAAGATTATAGAGTACAGTTGTGCACACAATATACACATATGACTTAGGTACTGTTAAGTTTCTTTCGGCTTTCTTCTCACCAGCAGTCTACTTTTTGGCAAATGCCGGTAGATTCACAATCTGACTTGTAAAAGTACCCCTGCGGCCTACTTACTGAATAAATTATTTCATTTCAATCATTTTATTTCACGCATAGGAACAGGCAACAATTTAAATCTGGAATAATAGATCAGAAAATAATTACTGTCTAGCATAAAACGCGATAAAAATGGTAATTCCTGTAAACACGTATTGTCGACAAACATTAATATTGCAGTAATACACCCGTTAAGTAAATTTGAACACGTTAAAATTTCACAAAAACCATTTCACGAGTTCACAAATAAATCCGTACATTCATTGCCAATCAGCATAACAAACATCATTAACTCAAATTACGTTTTCACCTGTTTTGACAGTTTAATGCCCTCACAGACGGACATACAAACAAACATACACATCGATTTATAGACAGGGTTACTTTTAACATTTTTTATACTCTCCGATATTCGATCTTCCGTAGTTTAATGGAAAGTTTAATTTGTGCTGGGATTTTGTAAGAGATAGGAGATTTTAACGTTGTCAGTCGTTTATGGTTCGGTTGCACTGACGTGTTGAATTGGGAAAGATTTCGGGTAAGTAAATAAACAAGGAACTCATGTGTGGTCGGGGATTTGTAAAATGAAATCTTATAATTAAATTACAAAATAAATAGGAAATCCGTAGGTACGTTAAAAGGCGTGCGTGTTGGAGCTTGGTGAATGCGCTTAGAGTTTTAAACATAAAAATACAGAGGGCGTTGTGCGCAAAAAGTGGAATGAGTAGGCATTTTTCATACGGTCTGCATAGCGGTCCTGTTGCTCAGTTGGAAGAGCAATGTTCCGGTTAAACATAGGTCGTGGGTTTGAATCCCAATTGGACTGCAGTGAATCGCATAACATACCTAATGTTTTCTTATTTATCCCTGTATCTATATACTAAATAGGAAATGTTGTAGGTAACATCAGTGTTGTATGCGGTAGATTTTAATGTCTATGGGCACAGAATAAAATGCTACAGGTTTTATCTTTTGATATTCGTGAAAACCCGTTTTGAGGACTGAAAATAAATATTTAAGGGGGCTCCCATACAACAAACTTGTTATAGATTATGGTACGGAACCCTTCATGCGCGAGTCGGACTCGCACTTGCCCAATTTTGCTACTTATTTAGAAATAGCTGAAGTCTAGGAGCTAGCAAAACACCTTTAATATTTTTTAAATCACTATATACCTACAACTTACAGTGGTTGACTGGTAGAAGTGGTTGACTGGTAGAGAATGCCTAAAGGCATTAAGTCCGCCATTTATACTTTTTTTTTTGTATTGTGCAATAAAGTTTAAATAAATAAATAAATAAATTTGTTCACTGTAGTTCACCCTACAAAACTTGTTCACGTCAAAAGCGGCTACAATAGTTTTGGACAAGTTTTTAGAGACAACTAAAGAACAAGAAATTGTGTATAATAATTTAATAAATACTATACCTAGGTGTTTTTCCAGTTCCTCGAATATTGAAATTACTGGAAATTGATCTGGTTTAGAAGATATAATAAAAATTTGTAAGTGGCGCTATAGTTTCGCATTACCCGTCGCCTTAAGTTTGTACCGTGCTATCCCTCTCGATCTCCTGTCAAACTATATTTGAATAAGCAGGACGGTATGATTCGATCGAATTTCGAATATTAGAGTAACTCTTCTGTATTTAATTAATTGCTTGTGTAAAATGGACGGACGTTGGCGCTCAGTAAATAGCGGGCATGACGGTTGCGTTTATCACTCGATAAATGATAAAGCATCCGTCACTTTTTGATATGACATGGATGTGAAGGCGAGAGGGAACGTGATACACGGCGCGTAGTAAGTATGCCACTCCGGAATGACTGGCGAGACTTTTGTCGTCATCGCGCTGTGATTGGTTGGTTCTGTCAATCCGTTTCTATGTTGCCAGTGGGGTATCCTAATACTACCCGATTCCCTTGTTACCTATACGAATCTCATAAAATCGTGAATGGTGAAAATTTAATCAAAGAACATGACAATTGTAATTCATAAATGCATAATTACTATTATTTTGTACGACTGGTGGCAAACATTGTTTTCCTTATTATTATTTTGTGACCATAAAAACGGCAACTAATCACTGACGTAGAAAGTCTCACTAGCCGGAGTGTCATACCTTGCACGACCAGCGGCCCGGCGAGCGGTCGAGCGATAGATCCGAGCGCGGCGGCCATACGAGTGAGTGAGACACACATACATGCCGTTTACACCGATGCCGCTATCGCTGCTCTGCACGAGAGCTTAATTATTTTAGTACAATTACTGTCTGGCTAAAATTCTCATTAGTAGAAACGCTGACTAATTTAGTTTTTACAATAACCTTAACAAAGACGGCTAAGTAAACAGCTTAAACAAATTCACCCTTTCTAGACTAAGCGCTTAAGCTATATTTATCCTAGCTTAATTATATTGTAACCCGATGCTCATAAATTTAAGCGTAGGTGTTTCTAGAAACATTTAATTATTCGTTTACGTGGTTATACCTGTGGCCAGTCGATCTTCGAGTCGCATAGTAAGGAGCGGGGGCGGATGGCACGGTGTGCGGTCTTTATGCTGGTCAACCGAGCAATCTCAAACCTCCCCAACTCAATATCAACTTTAAGCCCAAGTGCACTAACTTGAACTTTGTGTGTGTACATTTTGTTTATCACTCTTGAATTTCTTGCAGCATTAACAACGTGAATTGAGCTGTGCTTGAGAGAGTTAAGGGTGGTTTTCGATGCCTCGACAAGGATTTACACTATTAAAATAATGAGGACTCCTAAGGGTATCCGTGCAATTTCTCATGTGTTTGCTTCCTTTATTTATTGTGTGGCGAATAAGGCTACTGTTTCGCTTTTGTTGCGTTGTTGAGACGTCTAGCGTTGTAGTTTGCCACCTTGTTTCCAGCTAAGATTAAGGTCCAATGTAAACGATATGTCGGCGTATTTTAAAACTGCGGCTATTGGGGCAGACTTGTGAGGATATTTTCATATGGAAGGATTTATTGCTGTAGGTTTAAAGACGCTGGACGTTGTGTTTAAGTAGGCGTCGGGGTCTTGGATACCAGGGATCTAGTTTACGCCAAATGCATTTGGAACAATGGTCTTGCCAATTTTAGAATGAAAACTTGGTAGCGGTTTTCTAGAAATAAGCTAAGATCGCCATGCGGGATGGTGTTTTACTCGACACATAACCAACAAAGAGAACAAAATGTCTTTGTTAGTCTTAATAGAGGTCTCTTACAGTAGCCGGCAAACATCTTGAGCATAACCTTGACTGCGCAGTAGCCGATTTACGTACAAATGTGCATGCGCAGATCCGCCATTTTTGTTCTAAAAGTTTGCCGGCAACTATATTTGGTATTCGACTTACAGTAAATTCATAACAAGATAATTTCAATAAAAGAAAAATACAATACGATAGCGAGTTCACCTTAAATCAGAGTCGAATACATGCCCTGGCGTACGTATAGTTTTATATTCTTCTGTCCATTTTTAAACGTCGTAAATTAGATTTGTTTTTTTTATTGGACGGCGATTGGTGTATCAGCACACGATTTTTTCCTATGAGTTTAGTAATAGGTAGTTAAGACCTTTCACACATTAATGACAATACTGTATTTGTTATTCCGAAGATAATTGTTAAATGCAACAATAGGATGCGATCAAGTCCTTTATATTTACATACAATACGAAGACAGAGTCAAGTGACTATTAGAAAAACCCGGAGCTTTCTGATATGGCATGGAACAGGTAAGTGAGCACACTATTGTAAATGAAACAAAAATAAAATAAGTTGGTGCAGTCCAATATTAAAGGCCTCCTAGTAGGTGTTAAGTAGTATGCTCCTGTGATAGGAGAACTCTTTCAAAAGAAGTACCTGTTTTATAAAAAAAAAACCTATTAACCTAACCCGTGCTACCTCTATTGTTTTAAATTGCAATCATACGTGGCCGACACCGGGACTCGAACCCAGTATCTTTGGATTACCAGGCTGACGTCTCAACCTATCGACCAGAGACGCACTGTATGTACGCCTTCAATTTCACCATCCGTTTTGAACTCTGTACCTATTTTATTTTTGAAAGGTGTGCGGACCACATATGAGCGCTACTTCCTTTGCGTGTTGAGCAATTTAACAATATAGGTAGTGTTAATATACCCACATAACAAAATCATTTCAAGTTTTTCGAAATGATTTTGTAATGTGGGTAAATTAACACTATGTTTTTCATCATTGTGTTTCGAAATAAAATATTAGAGCTTTGTTTTCTTTTATGAGTTATGTGTAACTTTTTACACGATAGAAGTGTAATACACATATTGTATACTAAGAAACGGTAAACGAAGTTTCCGTTAAAACAGGTTCAAAGTTCACCTTTCCTATATCACCTTCATTTCATTTTGATTCCCCGGCATGTTCCTGTCAGTCGATCTGGTTCGAACCAGTTACAAATGGAATGACTCGCGCTCGGCAGGCTGAATGGTTTCGGCGAGTCATCCAGTACTAACAGGTGAGAGGTGCGTTTACACAAGTTTAGTGGCTAGTTGTGCAAGGTGAAATAAAAATTAAACCATGACATGATTTATAACGATACATAAAAAAAACGCCACAAGGCACATGACATTATCAGTAATTTATTTAAGAGGCCTTATTCCTTTTAAAATGCTGATTGTTTAGACATTTTTCTCTATGATCAAACATGTTTCTTAACATATTTTTGATGTTACTACCTAGAACAGGGCTATTGGGATTTATTGGTATATATTTGAAACCTACAGTTTGAATTTTTCATTGATAATTTTTGTTCGAAAAACTACTCGAAATTGACAAAATTCACGTGGAAAATTAGTTTTTTCAAATTATTTTCGATTGCACGCAATAAAAGCATGAAATAGCTACGTTACTACCTAGAACTCGGGAAAAAGTATTATTCACGTCAAAAAGTTGGTTGAAATTATCAATATATTCGTCATAATATGAAAAAAATAAATTTTAAAAGGAATAAGGCCTCTTAATTGCACAAAAGAAAACTTATCGTACAAAAGGCGGACTTAATGCCATGAGGCATTCTCTACCAGGTATTATCTCTATAATAACAAATATTTACGTTAAAATGGAACACCACTCAGTCAACGTTGCAAACCTTTTTGTTATTCGGATCACGCATTAAAAAATACCACTAATGAACAAACACTATATTTTAAATGAAATTTAGTCCAAGTCCAGGGTCCAAGATTTCGCAAGACACATCCATATTTATTTATCCAATAAAAGAATCGGTCGACTACGCCGCAACATTAAAATGTACTAAAAAAATAATAGAAACAATTGAATATTCCTATGTTCCGGGTACCTTAAGGAACACAACAAATGACGAACAAGCAACAACCTAAACTTCATCAAGAAAAAACAAAAATGAACTTCCAAAAAAGTATCAGAGGGTCCAAGATTTCGCAAGACACATCCCTATTTATTTATAAAGTCCAATAAAAGAATCGGTCGACTGCGCTGGTCTGAACGGGGCTCGGCATTAGGGTACAGCACAGCTATTGACATTCTATCGGCCATTGTAGGGGCAGTCGGTAAACATGATTTGTAGAAATGACGGCTACAATTGGAGTACCGTGGAATAGCCGCTTGGTTTCTAACTGATTAGTGTTTGTTCATTAGTGGCATTTTTAATGAATAGGGTTGACGATCATTGAATTTATACCCTACGGTCAATTTAAAGTTTTTTTATACATCGTACCTACTAGGTCTTTCGGGCAGTTGAAATCTTCACAGATAATTTATTTATTTATTTATTTATTTATTTTTATTCAAATTAGTTACACAGCATTACAGTGATTAAACTAAGGCACTGTGAACTACAAAATTAAACATAAAATAAAATAAAAACTTAAATCTAGTTTGATGTAGGCGACGTAACAGCGTGGCTCCGTTGCGTCGTCTGATCTGGCGCAGGATTCGGCAGATTGCCCCGGAACTGCCGAAACACAACACCCTTCGGCCAGAAGTCTGCACTTGCGATGGTGTCCTGCAGCGGCCGCGGTACGCGCACCACAAACGAGCTGAAGTGCACGTAATGGCGGGACTGCAGCTGTTGCACCCTCAGCGTGAAGCTAGTCTTCCGGCGAACGTACTCCACCACATCATCAGCCACGGCGGATAATGTATTTATGTTGCCGCTATAACCACAGATACCTACAAAAAAATTGAATAAAATAAATATATAAGGGGGCTCCCATACAACAAACGTGATCGGTCGGTTGCTTTAACTTTGTATATCATTTTTATGCGGCGCTATACATACCAGGTACAAACTTAACTTAACCCAGCCAGTAAAGATGGGATAAGTATTTGTACGGAACCCTCGGTGCGCGAGTTCAACTCGCACTTGGCCGGTTTTTTAAGGACGAAGCATTTTCATTATCACTGCATTTGGATCAATCATCTTCCACTCCTTTGTTACATGAAATTAGGATGCATCAATGAAATACGGAAGAAACTAGCATCATAAAATATGAGATACACAAAGGGAGCCGCTTCAAAATATACTAGTGTCTTAATTTTATTTGCGGATGAGTGAATATTATTAAGATTGGCATAGTAATAAAAAAAGAGGTATCAAAAACAATACAAAAACTGGAAATACGATCCGTATCTATGACGCACGGTGGTTCTCGGCGGGGGTCAAAAAAATTAATAACATTGTCGAAAATTTACAAAATTCTATGATGTAACAACATCGGAAAGAGCGTAAAATTGAAGTGATCCGAACAAGCGGTATCTGCGGCGGATCTGACCATTTGTATGTGTAACGAGGAGCGATGAGCTCCGAAACCACAGGTATTTTATACAAAAGTCGTATCGATTACTTACGGCGCTTTGACCTTGTTAAGTGGGAGTCGGGTTTTATTTTTTTAATAATTTAAAATATAACACAGCGTGAGGAATTAACAAACATACACATAAAAACACTCACAAATTTTGAGTGATAGTGCAGCTTATAGCCAATCTAAATCGGAAGTAGCGTAAACGTAACTTAGTATGGGAGGCCAAGATTCACTTTGGATCGTTAAGCCAGCGTAGTAATAAGTATCTAGTATGATGCCATTAACACAGTGGATCTTTAACTTAAGCACGTGTAGATAAGTTAGGTATTATAATCTTGAATTTAATTTGGGACAAACTTTCTATTACATATTTTGAAATATTAACAGTTTAAATTAAATAACATTATTTTGAAAGCAGCACGTCGCGTTGTTACGATTCATGCAATTTTTTTCATATTTTGTTATCAATGTCATGAAATATTGAGTGCTATCAAGAAAAGTAAAAAAAATTAAGAAAAGTATACAGTAGCGTTTATTTTATACGAGTATGAATGTGCGGACAATAAAGACACGATTTTCCGTCCTCGGCAACAGAAACTTCAGCAGCGCAACCACAAAAGGATCAAGTTGTATCAACTCACCGAAACCTCCCCTTAACCTTAAATTTTGACAAGTAACTCAATCCCCAGTGCTACGAGCGTTTCTCACCGACTCAACTGTTTCGAGTTACCGCAGTAACCCAATCTGACGTCACGTTTGAGTACTTTGAATGGAATTAAAGTGCCATGACTATTTCTGACAACACCTTTCAATGTAGAAATGTTGCGTTAGCCGCTTTTAATTGTAACCGTTATGAAATAATGGGATTATTTATTTGAATAGTTTTCCCACGGTTTAATCTGCGTGATATACGTTTTTTTTGTCTATCACAAATCTGGCATTTAATAAAGTAAAAGAGATATGGCCTCAATCCGACGGTAACTTGTTTTGTCCTAGGTATAGCACTATCTCGGTTATATCACGAACATAACTACCTATTTATACTAGAAGGTATCCTCCGCTTCTTTTTCGTCCGCGTAGGTACTTTTTTCTTTACCTTAGTTCTAATTTGCGGACTTGGATTCCACCCTTATGTTGTCGATATACCACTGATTCGTACGAAACGCTTTGCGTCTACTTTCCTTATGAGGACAGCTAAGGAATGGAACTCTCTTCCTGCGCACCTGTTTCCTGAAAAATATAACTTGGATCTCTTCAAGTCGAGAGTGAATAGGCATCTTCTAGCCAAGCATGCTCCATCTTAGGCCTTATTGTCACTTAACATCAGGTGCAATCGAGGTTAAATGCATGGCTATTTTGAATAAAAAAAAAAAAAATAATAATAATTTTCTTTACCTTATTTTCTTTACCGGAAGTATAACCATTATAGGATGTCCAGCTGTACTCGTACCAAAATTGATTAAAATCCACAGGCCCTAATTGCACATTCCATCAGTTCCCTCTGTTCTGATATCTCGGAAAGATCTCCGAAATGGCGATATACCTAAGCTAAGTTCGTAGAACCCAGGTAGCATTAAGTTAAGTAGGCGCCTCATTTGTATACGATGCCATAAATGTCAAGCGCAAACTTGACTGGGGAGTAACGTGGCAATGTGCAAATGAACATGGCATTTTAATGACAGATAAAAACGATTGATTTGACGCATGATAACATTGACGACTTGAATGAATTTTGATCACATTTTACGATATATACCTGAAATATCACTTATTTGGCGGTACCTCAAAGTACACTTAAATTAGCGCCCAAATCCTGCGCATAAATTCCACTCAACACAAACGTCAGTTCAAAGAAGCACCCGAAAGCAATCACAAGTATAATCCGCAAACCCACCGAAAAGAAAACAGCAGGGAAATATGTTTTTCCAAACAAAGGACGGGTTATGCACTTATCATATGCGACTGCACGCGAGCAATATGCCAAGATAGCCCGGACAGCTTTATGTGAACGGGGCAGAATAACCCGCAGACAGGACAGGCCGAATGAACTGTGAAATTCAAAAAGGAGGTGCAAATTGATGATTGAGTGTTGCCCTCGGCGTTACATGTCTGTTGAATTAAATCCTTGTATGTATTATACACGCCTCTGTATTATTACAAAATTCTAAAATTTCAGTCTATTTTAGAATAATCCAAACAGCGAGATGCGGACATCCAAAGATGGTTATAGAATAATTTTTACTCGACTATGGTAACAAATAATATGCAGACGAAAATGCGGTACACATTTTAGTATTTATATTTTTGTTTCACTTTACAAAGTTTGAAACGGTCGAAATACCTAGTAAGACTGAAAGTAACATCCGGAATGAAAAGAAAATTTTCAATTAACTATCACAAATTAATAAATTCTTGAATATCGCCCTAGCGTTATCTATATAAATTTATATTAATATTATAAGGCGAAAGTTTGTGAGTAGGTATGTTTATGTGTATGGTTGTTAATTCACGCTCCAACGACTGGACGAATTTTGATAAATTTTGGTACGAAGGTAGTTGAAACCCTGGATTAACACATAAGCTATTTATCTTTTTAATATTACTTTTTATCCAGAAAAAATTTAGTGTTCCTGTGGGATGAGCGGGTAACGCGCGACGCAGCTAGTACAATATAAAAAAAAATGGGCAAGTGCGAGCCCGACTCGCGCATGAAGGGTTCCGTACCTATACATATATATAATCTATAACAAGTTTGTTGTATGGGAGCCCCCCTTAAATATTTATTTTATTTTATTTTTAGTATTTGTTGTTATAGCGGCAATAGAAATACATCATCTGTGAAAATTTCAACTGTCTAGCTATCACCGTTCTTGAGATACAGCCTGGTGACAGACGGACGGATGGACGGACGGACAGCGAAGTCTCAGTAATAGGGTGCCGTTTTTACCCTTTGGGTACGGAACCCTAATAAAACACACAGTACAGTTATTATTACAGTTAGATAGGTACAGTTCGTTTTCTGAATTTGAGCTTGAATCTACAGGAATTCTGTTATTTTAACAGCGTATGTGTTTACGAGCTTGGCACCGTACTACCATAAACAGTTTTTGTCAGGGTCTCCGCTTATCTGTTCTTTGGCTCGCCAAGAGCTCTCTCCCTTCTTATTTAACATCATATTTCGCCCGCGATTGTTCCGCCGGGATTAGTAGTCGCTGCGTGCTCTTTGCTATTTGTCGAAAGGAAGGCTTTAGCTTGCTTTAAGCAAAAGAAAGTAGATTCGGAGAGTAAGTGTAGGGATCAAAGCTTCGTAACATTGATGATTTAGAATTATGAATACTGCGAATATAAAAGTTAGAGCCTATTGTTAGTAACAACATAATATAACTACAGTTTTTCATTTTCGACACTATCCCAATTTATGTCAAAAAAAGTCCATTTGAAAAGTTCCTCATTCTAAATGAGCGCATGTGACTGCGGTCACAGCGCAGTAAAGTAAATCATACAGTTGGACTATTACTAAGACGGATTTAGTATGACAATTGTACCACTGTTCTTTTTGTAGGTTGCGACTGCCAATTTTTCCACAAGGTAACGTAATTTGAGGGCAAATTGTAAAATACACTGTTTTCAACTTTTTTTTATATTTACGAAACTAATAGTCCGTATTAGCCTGCTTGAGTGGGGTGAGAAAAGGCCTGTCGGTTAGATCTCCACAACTCCCTATTGGCCATTGCTTCCGGTCAGACTAGGAATGTATCTAAATAGTCCATAATGATCAAATACAAATAATAGTTTTGGGTTCTGTGATAATAAAGCAATGAAATAAGTTTAAACTTAACCCTATATTTAAAATTTGAAATTTTGTCTATGTAAGTACAAAAATAATCACACTGCGTTATTTTAATCTCAAAATGTAATCGTACCATTCCCATTATGAATCTTTATTGCACAATACGGTGTGATTTAAGGAGTACCTATACCTCTGACAAGGCATTTACCTACTAATCAACTCCAGGGCCAAAGGCAAACTTTTATTTACTAATATAAATGTTCAATACGAGTATATCTGAGAAATAAGCTACTAAATCTCAGATAAAATTGCCAGTTTCAAACTTAAAGTTAATAGACTTGTTCTAAGCAGAAAATTCGATTATCTTCTAAATGGTTTTTGGTTGTCCAAGTGTAGACCGGCATGGTGTGGCAGCCATAACAGTTACGCGGTACCCTTGGGAGGTGGAGGATGCTGCAATTGTTTTATTGGATTGCAGTTTGCGAGAGATACTAGCGCTGCATGACACTGGAGTCTCGGCTGCGGTGAATCCGGGAGGGTTAAGTGCGAGATGTATTATTATATAGCTTCAAACCTTCAAGAAAAGAGCGTACGGCACCTGAAAGGCCGGCAACGCACTTGTGACTCCTCTGGTGTTGCAGATGTCTATGGGCACAGCGATTTTTTTATGTCATAAGGGGCAAACAAGCAAACGGTACGCCTGAAACGCTTCGCTCGCTCAGTTAAAAAAATATTTCTGCTAAGATTATGAAAATTTACTATATTTTATACGGAAAATCACGAGTTTCTTTGATCGTGAAGGAAAATGTGGCCTAATCTTGTTAGAAAATCTTGTAAGTATACCGCGACCGGTAATAAAATTGAAACACTAAAGAGTACTAATTTTGGGCCAGTTGCCTTTTTCTCTATAAGTAATCTATAGAACTCATATTGCTGATTCGTTTTCATTCAACCACAATCTATTCACGAATGCAAAATCAGAGAAAAATGAGGAGGAGAATAATTCCGTGCAGCGGTCGGAAAAAGCTACTTTTCCGATAGTATTAATTTACCTTTAACGTCTGCGTAAATCTCGTTCCATATCCGCCGGGACACCGTAAATCCACTTAGGGACTGACCTGCCGTGGACGATTACCCTCGGTCGCATGATAGTCATTTCGCAATCAACATTGTCTAGTTAAGGCCGCCAGTCCACTGAAGCGGAGTGAGGAAAATGAACCAATCAGGCCGGTTTGTGAATCTCCAAAGAAGAGTATGTAAATCTGAGAAATGTGATTGGTTAATTTTCACATTTTACAGTATAGGTAGCCTAAGAAAGGAATCATACTTTTTAGGGTTGCGTTATGCGGACAAATCGCGGGCATCTTTTAGTATGATCGCACTAATATTATAAAGGCGAAAGCTTTTGAGCGTGTTTATGTGTTTGTGTGTATTTTTGTTACATCTTCACGTTCAAACGGTTGGACCAATTTTGATAAATTTTAGTATCAAGATAGCTGACACCCCGGATTTACACATCGGCTACTTTTTATCCTGAAAAAAATGTAGTGTTTCTGTGAGATCAGCGGGTAACACAGCGCGGCACAGCTAGTAATATTATATTTCCAAGGTCCTCATCATACATCAAAAACCACCAGAAATCCCAGTAAACAATGCCGCAACAAACTTCCTTTATTCCGGCCGGAAACTACAGTTATTTTTATACTTTTTCACCGGAAAGAGTTTCTTTGCCGTTTAGTTTGCCTTGTTACATTTTATTATACGGTACGGTTGGGAAATTCATAACCGGGTTACTACAATAGTTCCCGAGCGATGTATAAAGTCATGAGCTACTGTGCAAATAAATAAATGCATTGGGTTGCCTTTGACTTGACTTCTGTATAATATTTATTTTGTAGCAGAACTTACTCGCAATGTATACATGACTTTATAATGTACAAGAATTCCGCGTTCTCTTTCATTTGAATTTCGAACATGTAAGGAACGTCTATGCAAATTAGGGCTTCATAGATTTTAAGCATCTGCCAGAGCTGCCCGAAACAGACAGGCAGAGCGAAGAGATGAAATGCTGTGAGAAGGGGGACATTTTTAAAGAAAATTTGCGAGAAAGCGTAGCGATGGAGAACATCATTAGACTTGTCTTAGATACCTGTGCAGGCTTTCCTCGCACTCTTACAATATCGTTTTTAGAGCTAAAGTTTACGTTTACAAGTAATATATCTGAATATAATATAATTTGAAAACAGCAGGGTGAACATCTTTGCTCAATGCTCACAACTCTCGCTTGTTTGTGATGGATGGTAAACTTTTTGGTGTTCACCCATTTTGCTTGCATCTTGTTTAGAACACGTAGGCACAGTATCCTTAGTCTTCACCAGGTTACGCATTTCAATTTTTCTTTGTTCTTTGGTATTTGTATCAATGATTGAATATAAAGAATTGTGGTGTACTCGCATGAAAAATGATGAGACATTACATGTTTCATACATTTAGAGACACAGTACTGTTACGAATATCCAATATCGTTCACCATCTCTGAACGACAAAAGACCAGCACCCATACAATCAGCCCTAATTTCATCAAATAATTTGTATGTATGAATAGATCCACAATACGGTTGATTATTTCGCAGTCGGTAAAATCGCGGGCTCCCCACCGGAAGTAAGAAATACTGGCGGAAATGGAAAAGCCGTCGCCGGATGTGACCTGCACAGGTGTTGATTATTATTTACTAAACTTGGGGGAGGTTTACTGAGGTTGACAAAATTGCGTTATGTCAAGAGGTTTTTATTGATATATATTATCCTTACACTTATATACTCGTACATGCAAAAGTTGGTTGGTTTGTCGGTCAAAAGAGGTATTTCATTTGACGCGGTTGGCGCAATTTGTTAGTGCACCTGCCTATTGAGCCGGCGGACCTGGCTTCGATTCCCGGCCAGGGCAAATATTTGTGTGATGAATTCGATTATTTGATCCTGGGTCATGGATGTTATCTGTATATGTATTATAATTATAAGTAATAATTATTAAATATTATGGGACAATCATACATAAATCGGCCTAGTCCCAAACTAAGCAAAGCTTGTACTATGGGTACTAGACGGCGATATACATAATATATAAATAACATCCATGACCCAAGAAAAAAATCGAGTTCACCAAACAAATATTTTCCCCGGCCGGGATTCGAACCCGGGACCGCCGGCTGCGCCAACCGCGTCGTCGTCGATTACATATTATGTACCTATATGACGATATACCTACATAAAATATACCTAAGCTTTTGGGACTAGGTGGATTTGTGTAAGATTGTCCCTTTAGATTTATTTATTTATTAGGTATTATTTATTTAGTTAAGGGAAAGTAAATTATGAATAACAAAATGTAAACGATAACAATACAAAACAAAAGCAACGAATATTTTAAAGGATCATTATTGGTAACAATACAAGTGCATAAATTATATGCACTCAATAGGGCACAAAGCAATATTTACTGACCTATCAATAAAAACAATGATGAGAAAATTGCCTGCTTCATCGGAAGATCAACTGACATTTAAATCGCAATTATATTTTTATACCCCATAAAAGCATACACGTTCCTCGCGAGTTTAAAGTGACTCATAAGCTAATTGTATATTCGCATTAAAGAAATTACAAATAAATATCTGTAACGCCCACGAGGTTGCGTGTGGTCAGACACGTTGTTAAGAGTACAAAATTTATTGCGCGCGCAATTACAAGATGGCCGCTATTCAAAATGGCGAGTGGGTCGACAAAAGACTGTCAGCGCGTGCGCCGTTTAACTGGCATGTTTATGAACGCGCTTTATTTAATGACAGTGTTATGCATAGATGGATTAACTGGGTTTAAATTGGTGGTGTGTGTGTGATAAATATCTGCGAATCATCTACGAGGTACGTGGGTGAATATGGCTGGCTGGCAAACAGATAAGTGAAGAAATTGCAATATTCAGCACCCACTTTTGCCTTTATTGCTAAATTAAGTTTTGGCAAAATGGACCCAGGCGTGCCACACTCTAAACTGACGCTCCACCGCAAAAACTTTTCGGTCAATCAACTTTTTTCTGTGACTCGTTGCCATGGTGATGTCCCCTGGGCTAATCTTTGAAAGTACGATTGTATTTACTAAACACTTTGTGATTGCAACAGTTATACGCTCATTCTTATGTAGACTAAGCTATGTCCTGTATTGTACCCTACCATTTATTTAAATTATCAACCCTTTTCTAAGAAGTTTAATCACTATTGTCCCCTGGGCCACGGGACAGAATAACAACAAGAAAAAAGTTGATCAGCCCATTTACCGGTGGCCCTAGGTCAGATTCTAGTCTAGTGCTGACATATTCATCCACGAACATTATTTTTTCAGCGCCACATATATTGCCTGTTCGGTATTGAAACTCCTTTGATGAGTTATCTTACTGTTAGTTTATTTTTCATTATACAAGACAATTATGTGACAATTGTCTTGTCATATCAGCAACAGGTGAAGTGTGCAGATTTTTATAAGATTGTCACAACAGTGATTTCATAGGTGTCGTGTCAACACTGGTATCACAATCAATCCTTCGATCCGGATTTGAACCAGCGATAAGATAGTGAGCAGCATCACCTTTTAATCAATTAGATGAAATATCTTCATCATAAATCAATTTTAACGTCAACCATCATTCGTCACTAACAAAAAATGACATTACACTGAATGTCATCACTTGATCCACTTAGCCCGACTATTTTTGGACACAAGGCGTTCTTTACCAACCCCCTAACTTTTTTATGACGGACAGACAGACAACAGATGCTCAAAATAAATAAGCCATTAAAGTAAGTTCAAATGGTTAATGTTTAAGACAGTGGTTGGATTGACGGGATGTTTGACGAGTATCATGTTTAAAAATGATAACGTCAAAAAGTTAATGTTATTCTTATCAATTCATACACTTAGTTTTACTTTCGGATTGCTTTGTTTTTCCGAAAAACGTTTCATCGATTTTTCCATTTCGTCGAATAATTTTCGGTAAAGTCGTAATTTTTTTTAATTCTTGAACACCACATCAAATTGATAAGTAGATTAGATTTGGTTAGGTTAGGTTTCACACTCCCAAATATTTTACAGTTTCATAGTTTTTTTTTATAAAATGATACGTCGCTGATACGGTTGTGGGCGTAAAAATAATATTATTAAAATAAATAAATACTTATTAAGGGACAATCTTTCGCAAATGAATCTAGTCCCAAACTAAGCAAAGCTTGTACTATGGGTACTAGACCAACGACATACATAGCATATGAATACATATATAGATATTATCCATGACCCGGGAACAAATATTCGAGCTCATCACATAAATGTTTGCTCTGGCCGGGATTCGAACCCACGACCGCCGGCTCAGTAGGCAGGTGCACAAAAAACTGCGCCAATCGCGTCGTCACAAATAAAATAATATGCATAACTTCAAATTTATTCAAATTCATACAAGTCCCGACGGCGTTTAGTGGACAAATGAGCATCTTTAAAGTCAACAAAAATTAAATCTTCATTACTAACAACTTATTTGAATTCGTACTCCTTTTAGTGTTGGTTAGTGAGCCAGTATGTTCCCCGCGGACTTGTGTTTATTTATCCGCGGTTAGTTTGGTTTACCGCGTATAAAACATTGGTTGCTTAGATCAGGAGCTAGAGGCATTCATCTCTGTGATTTTGATCACATTTTTAATTTCGTATGAACGCGGTGTGGCGATAAAACCTTGAGCTTGAAAGACCCGACTTTGGGCAAACAGATACAAAATGTCAGCCCTGTCAATGTATATGATGTAGGCATGTATGGTAAAAGCTAGAAAAAAAAGTAATGCAAACTTGGTACCTATAACTGACTCAAAAAACCACACCAACCAAGTGATCCAGAAATCACGATTTTCTAGGATATAAAGTGACCTCTCACTCATACTCAGTAACGGATGAAAAACCTTTTCTTCCAAACAGCGTCAATGTCCACCAGCTTAGTAACTCTAGTTCATTTTTTAACCTTCACAAACAGAACTTGTTCACTTAACGAATGGTAAACAAATTAACTTGATAACAATAATTACTGTTATCTCATATACCCTTCGACCTCTGATAAGTTCCACAGTAAATTCGACCTCTGATAAATTCGACAGTAAATCATCAAGCGACAGCTCCTGGACTATACCCCACATTGCCTCACTGCACTGACTCACAAGGTCGCGGGTTCGGTTTCCGAGAACAGATTCCAATCTTGACGCTTTCAGTCTATTTCAAGTATCATATGGCTCGTTATAAGTAAAGCGTTGTTGCTTAATTTAGTACTGGATTGCGAAATAAATTTGTTTTTTTTTATGTCAAACTAAACTGTGAAGTGGCGTGACCTTCGCATTTTATAGGCATAAATTCAGCTCCCACGCGATAAATAAGTGCAAAGCATCTGTCACTCACACTCGCATATTGTCAAAACGTGACCGATCATAGCGCTGGTCAGGAAATGATGTACATCATTAAATTGTTGTCACCGAAACATTAGCACGTCTGATTGCATAATACTTTTACGCATCTTGGTATTTTATTAAACACCTAAAACGATAAATAAAACATAAACTCAACTTTTTTTATACACAGTGAACCCGAAAGCGCAACTTTGGTGAATATGGTGAATATCTGAGATTTTTTAAATGTATTTTCGTAGCAAGTCAGTCAAAGTCAAAGTCTAATGTCAAACCATTTATTTGCTAGAACACAGCGTTATTAGGCCTTATGATTATAAGGCCTAATAAGGGCGAAATATGTTAATAAAGCTTATCATAATTCGTAATATAATTGTCTACAACTAATAGAACTACTTATGTAGATCCAGAGTTTAATTAAAAAATTGAAACACCTTCGACACACGTAGTTTGTCATCTTGAGACCCTCATTTAATGAGTGATATAGAAAATGCTACTAAAACTGAACATAAATACAAATTTGGAGTTTGTACCTTCGATATTGGCTGAATATCTTGGAAACTGCGGGTTTTTTTCCCACCAAACATAGCTAAAAATCATCTCAATGGCCAAGTTTTCGATTGAAAAAAAAAACATCCGTTTGGGAGCTAAGATGCCACAGATAGACACACATACACAAAAACACATGTTAAACTTCTTACAACACCCCTCTTTTTGCGTCGGTGGTTAAAAATATAATTATAATGCTTACATTGTTGTTAAAAATATTACTTCGCTGCAAAGTTCGTGCAAGAATTTGGAATGAAAACCCTGTTTACATTACTGTATCGACCGTTTGGTTTACGTTAACCCATTTTTTTGTCCGAAATACGGCCGTGTTGTAATTGATACTGTTGTATTTGAATACAAACAGTTTCGGCACGGCTTGATTGTGGGGTATCCATTGCTGCGTCTAATTTGTTAAATTAAATATGACGAAAATAATGGTGTTTGAAGCAGCAGCAAATTAAGGTAAAAAATACGTACCTACCTAAAGTGGCTCTGAGGGCTGTAGACTTAGATTTTTTTTTTGTAATGGTTGAAATATGTATTTTTTTACGTTCTCAACTCTGCGCCATATTGAAATTTTTCGAAGTACTGAAGCGACAAAAAAAAACTGTCTAATTATCAAGTGCTCAAAAAAATTACAAGAATCGGTTCATAAATACGACCCGTAGGCGGAAACAGCATTCAAGCATACGAAATAACTTTTGACCAAGCTAAAACGGAGGCTTGGCGCAAACGCAACGCTTTGCTCGGTCAATTAATAAACAAGACTGTGGGAGAAAAGAAGATTGTGGAGTTGCACTTATGTTTTTTTTTTTATATTTTCTGAGATTTTCAGTTTATTTATACATATGTAAAATATTTACATTGCTTGCTTCTATGGGACTCAACTTATTTATTTCAAAGAATACCTATACATTTATTCAATATTTACTTAATGTCTCAAGAGATAACTACACCGGATAGAACCGAATTCGTAGAAAAGAGTTGCACATGCGCGTAGGTAAAGAGATTTCAAAGTTACTTTAGGTGCTTTCTGCATCACTTATTATATCACTCACTATTACTTAAAGTAGTTTATTTTAGATCAATTTTACTAACCAAAGGTTTTATGGAAGAGATCGCTCTTTAGCGATATGACCGCCTGTTGTCTACGATTATTCGAATGAATATTTTTTTGTCAACTATCGACTAGTTTTTAAATTGGGCTTAGAAAGCAAAGATCCCTTCAGTCAACACTATTACAAACGGTCAAATTGTCAATTAAAAAAAAACTGGAAAAAACATGGTAAAAAAAATTAATAACTAACTAAATCCATGCAGCAAGGACTTTCGAAAAAACATCTAATTTAATGGTATTCGAAGAATTGTACCCAGCTTATTACGTACCTACTGTTTTCCCTCGTATATCCTAAAAAAACATTCCATAATGTCAATGTACAGAATCCAGCACTAGAAATCCATTTATTAAACTCTTAATCAGTTCTCAGATTTCGTAACAACAATAAAAATAGAATCAATTTGGGTTCTCAGTCGTTTCTTGACGAGTGTCGCTTACATGTTGAAAGTATTGTAACACATGTAATCTGATATTTTTCGACAATTCGGAGGTTATTCGGTCCTGAGTAACTGATATTGTGTATTATTTGATTGTTAATGAGATTGGATTTACGTTATGTACTCGTAGGTTTACTGTTGCTTAGGTGGTCCGTAATAAACATATCACGGGTGTTTCGGTGCACAATAGTACATTACGTAACAAGGGTGGTAAACGAGAATTACAAACGAGTGTCTATTAGGATTTAGCTTTAATGACACGAGTTTGGAATTCCTTTACCAACAGAGTCACGTACGACGTTTTTCATCACACTTTGGAGGAACAAAAAGTAATATATAGTAGTCAAAACCAAAACTAATTACCGCCCTAGGTCGTAATATACGACTACCACCCGGTTTTCCAGCATGTAAACCCTTTTTTACGACCAAGTATGATGGAAATGATTATACGCCATTGTCGACCTCGTGTTTTATGTCATTCGCGCACTGAGAACCCCGATGTATGATAATTAATAAAGTGTAACGTTTTCAGGCGATGAGAAACTTTGATTGACTAGTTCTAACGTCGTCAGCACCTGCAGGTAGGGAATCAAAAAGATCTTTGATCATGTCATGAAAGAAAGTAATTACTAACTTAGAATACCCATAATATACCTCTATACTTCATAAAATTATAGATTTGTATTGAGAAACAGTTTTCTATGGAGAGGAGTCATAAATACAGGAAAAATCATTATAGCGTGATGCAGGATCGGCTGTTGCTTGTATCGGCGGGCGGCGCCATCTGTTGGTCAGTTTTTTTTATATATTTTTTTGTTAATGCTAGGATAGTGGCAAAGAAGCATGCGGTCCGCCTATAGTTAAGCATTTACCGACGCCTATGGACGCTAGCGACGCCAGGAGCATCACACGCGCAAGTTGTGCGCGGGCAAAGTGGTGGGTACGTACTAGTTACTTCCTTCTTGAGCTTAATTTGGGACTAGATCGATTTGTGTGAGGTTGTCTGGTTTTTTTTTTTTTATTATTAAATTGTCTCCGATCATTTGGTCCGTTGTGAGCAAATAGAACAAACTAACGAGAATGCTATAGCGTTTTGTAATGATAAAGGCATGGTTTCTACTTCTTGTAGTAACTACTAGAAAAAGCAAGGACCTACTTGGAATGAGGACAACTGCCAAGCTTATTTTTAAATGAATATCGGTTTGTAACAATAAAACAATATTTTCATAGGCGACCAAATCTTAAGTAACTTAGTACAAAGCGCTGCCAAGTCAAATAAAAACTTTTGCCTCGAATGTCCAGTTTTCTCAAAAGGTCTTATGATTCAAGAGAAACGACGGCTCTTGTGACCTTTTCAAGGCGAGCGTTGCCCGGTGCAGTCGAGTATTTCAGAGGCTGCAATGCGGCTGTTGCACCCATTACTATACTACATCGAGAAGGTGAGTTATGCGTTTTGTGTTTTTTAATATACAAGCACCAGCCATTTTTTTCAAGCGATAACAATTATATGATAGCTATGTACTTAAACGCAGTACCTTTTTTAAGGACTACATTGTAAAATGCGTGTTTTTCGATACACTTAGCTAATTCGCACGATTGTGAGGTCAGAGCTCAGCGAGTTTTTCTATGGTGCATTTTTGACGTTCGCTATATAGCATGTCTCACTTTGACTCACATTGCTGAAGTTTTTAGTGTCCAAATCACTTTGATTAGTCATCATACATTTAAGAGTCAAACTCTTATTTAAAGAACTTGGTTTATTACCTCTACCATCGCTATATATGTATGAAGTTTGTATATTTGTTAGTAAGAATAAAAATTTGTTCAAAAAAGTAGGTGACTCAGATCAACGTTCTCGTAGAGACCCAAACAGGCTTGTGCTGGATGTTATTCCAAAATCGGCACGATACAGCAAAAGCTGCCTAAAATGAGTATCAAGCTTTTTAATAAGATGCCTCAGGAACTCAAAACTTTAAATGCCAAAGCACTCAAGCGAAAGCTTTATGAATGGTTGACTGAAAATATTTTTTATAGCGTTAACGAAATAGTTATGTAAGAAAACTGTTAGCTAGTATAATTTAACTCGGGTCCGATTTTTGATCAGATCATATTCTAGTTTTAAGTAAAATATTGCACGCCACTATGTGGCTAATGGTGTGAAACTAACCTTGTAAATCAATATTAAGAACAATTTATTGTACCATGATTAATGCAAATAAATATTCATTCATTCATTCATTCATTCATTCATTCATTCATTCATTCATTCATTCATTCATTCATTCATTCATTCATTCATTCATTCATTCATTCATTCATTCATTCATTCATTCATTCATTCATTCATTCATTCATTCATTCATTCATTCATTCTTGTCGGTGCAGCTGATGAAGTGTGTAGTTCCCCCATCGAACTCTGTCCTCTTCCTTGACTTCCCTGTTGATAGCTTGACTCCCTTTACTTTGAATAGTATGACACATAAATTATCATTCTTGATTCTTATTTAGGTACTCAGACGTACCTAATAAACCTAAAAATTCTGAGGATTTTGATTATTTTATTTTGTTGCATGTTGTGACGCTTACATCTCTAAGATCTGACTTTATTATATCTCTAAGAAAAGATCTAATAATTATTTTGTAATGTATCTTATTCAATTTGACGCCTAGAGACCTTTTACATATCTGGGAAAATTGATAGATTAAATTGTAGTATAATTTACGAAAAAAATACAGTCGAGTTTCTTTCAGCTTTCTTCTCAACAGCGGTCTCTTTTTTTACATTGTTCCCAATAGTTTATGCCTAAATGTGTACGTATAAAGTCAGCGAAAAGAAAACTAACGCTTGCTACGTGTAACCTTTCTCTTTTCCTGACTGTACGTATGCATAATTTTAGGTTAATTCAGCAGATTTTCACTGCATCTGTATGCCCGTCTCTCCGTCAGCCAGGTAAGTAGGCTAAACTTTAGGAAATACTTCAACTTTGGCCATAAATAATATAGAATTTGTTCTAGTTTGTAAAAACTGTGAAGTTTAGTTCCAAGTTTGGAGTTATGGCTGGTTCCGCTCTTGTACGGAAGCCATTTTGTATTTTAAATACTACATATACAATACTACTTATTATTTATTTAATCTTGATTGCACATAATTAGCCAGAAAGGGCTAATTAAGGCATTCTGCACAAGTACTAGTGAACCTTTGGGCAAAGCAGATGAATTATGTGTGTGTGTGTGTGCGTCTTATGCAAATAATCCCTTATAATATTAAATAAATAAAAAATAAATATCGGACAACCTCACACAAATCGATCTAGTGCCAAATTAAGCTCAAGAAGGCTTGTGTTATGGGTACTAGACGACGATAGACATACTTATATAGATAAATATATACTTAAATACATAGAACAACCATGACCCAAGCACAAATATTCGAGTTCATCACACAAATATTTGCCCTGGCCGGGATTCGAACCTGGGACCGCCGGCTCAGTAGGCAGGTGTCTACAAACCGAGCCAAACGCGTCGTCAAATCATATTATAAAAGGCTAAAGCAATTTTTTTTTTTAATTAGTTTTACTTACTATTAATTTTAGTTTTATAGATTAGTATTAGGTTATTAATATCTATATACCGTGTTACTGAATAAATCAAATTATTCAAATTCAATTATTCATAAATAATCTATGTGAATCGTCGTAAACGAGGGAATCCCTAATAAGAAATGATTCGGCAAAAGGAAGCTATTTATCTAACGTGCTATCTTGTGTCTCCTTCTGGCTGCGCAGGAGTGACAAGGACAGAGGCCTAAAGTAGTGCGATGTCATAGTCAATTAGCGTCAGTTAGTTTTAAGGGGAAGTTCTTATTACATGCAATTTATATTGATTAGTTTGTTTATATGCGGTTTTCTGTATTGTACCAAAACTCGATGGACTATGACAAGAAAGAAAATTAAAATATATTTGAAGAAGTAATCAAAAGTAGGTCATTGCCTCTATATTATCTTTAGAGGTGTATGTAATGGTATAATCTATATCAGCTACTGATATATTATCATAATACTTTGTATGGCAGTCTGCAGAATATCATATCTGATGGCCAGAGGTTATTTGATTTGATTTTGTTAAGAACACGTTTCAGTTTAGAATTTAACAGTTAACGCACTTTACATAAATATTTTTGTGTCCATTTAGCAATGTATTGCAGCATAATAATTAAAAAAATATATTATGCAAAGCTGAACGAACTCCTCGTTTTATTCATTCATATCCCATAAACATGTTCTCGTACATGCATACAGTGTACTTTTTGACCGCTGCAGCTCATAGGTATGTAATTTCGTATATTAAACGCCATGCCCAACATGCCCTTAACATTAAGGCCGTTTCACACGCGCGCGGCGTTGCATCGTGAACGCAAGCGTTTTTTTGGAAAGTTTTAATTGAAGCCACATGTCCTCAAAATCTGATAAATCAGAGATTCCAGATAGCCGCGCTACTCTTTCGGAAATCTTTTGTTTTATAATTAATTGTAAGGTTTTTATCGGTTCTTAAGATTTTTTAAAGATTAGAAAATAAGTATGTAGAATCAAATTTTCTAAATTTATTAGTCAGTAGTACAACTGACTTATTATAATTAAATTGAAATGAATAACATTTGTTTATTATTATGTCATCTTGTTTTTAGTACGGTGTAAAATCATTCATGTCAACATGAAACTTGATGGTGATTACATACTTGTAAGGTTATCTCTAAGTAGTAGGTACCGACGTGTATCCTAGGCGTGTAAGTGTGCTTTACGGAAATCTCTACGGGAGAGACCTAATGTCCAGCAGTGAAGTTGTGTTATCTCATAAACTTCAATAGTATTAATGATGAACTGACCGTGTCCCAGTGTTTGGAGTTTTAAAGTAAGTAATTATTCCATGTAATTTGTCTTGACATCCCTACGACTAAGACTAAACCATACGTCCAGGTTTCTAAGTAAATAGTTAAGAAACAATGTTTCATCTGAAAAGGTTCTTGTCTACTACTTGTAATGTGCGTAGCTTAGGAAAAACAAACTATATTTAACCCACTTTCACCTAAACGAACTTTTTTGAACCTGGGTAAATTGTGCAATATCTGAAATCGCAACAAGAATTAGAGTCAATTATTAAAAAAAAAATTAGCGGTGTTATAACACCCCTTATATAACACCCCTGGTCGGGCTATCTGGGTTAAATGTATGTATGTACAAATGAACACAAAATTATACACTCCCTCATATTATTTCATCAAGCAACAACCAACTATATCATTATCCAAATGAAATAAAGCAAACCGCCACATCTATGTTGACACATTTAAGCACAATTACCAACAGTGGTCAATTTGAACTGTAAAATGTTATCGCGTTAACACGTTTACCTTAATTTGACACAATGGGCCGTAATAAAGTGCATACAAAACAACGCACGCTTGACAATTACCGACATGCCAGTGGAAATATTGTAAAGAGATTTTATCACAACCCTACGAAATTATCGTTAAACGCGTCAAAAAACATATCCCAACACTCAACCCTAACTAAGTAAAAATAAGGTAGGTTTTGTGTTTATCGTTAGCTTGTTTTGTAATTGGTTAACCACAGCAATTTACGAGAATCACCCGAGTCACAGATAATTAAATGACAAAAAGAATCGGAACGAAAAAAGTTGTGTTGATTTATTTCGCGTCGAAGCTCGTGTGGGCGAGCCCTTACATTAAGGGGAGTGGATTCGGTTTTTTAATTACTTAATTTTATTATGTTTGAGTAAAAATGTACACAGCCGAAGCGCGATAAACGCGAGGGATTATATCGGATTTTTGCTTAATCTTTTTTTTTTTTTTTTTTTTTTTTCCACAGAATTACCCCAGAGTAGAAGGCCATACCGTAGTGTAGTGTGTTTGCTTAATTGTTTTTAATTTTGATGAGCAGGAAAACGGTGTGTCGGGTTAAATAAACAGCCAGATCGAAATTAATCTGCTTGGCTGGCTTTAAATTACTCAAAAGGCAGAATTGGCGTAAATTTTTACTGTCTCTGAGAAAGCCATACGCGTTGTGTAGTAGGTAGTCTTTAAAGTGTCAAAATTTAAAGTAATTTTGATTGCATGTTTTACAGACCAAATTATTATATAAATAATAATCACATCGTCTTATAAAATAAATAAATAAATAAATAAATAAACATTAAGGGACAATCTTACAGAAATCGACCTAGTCCCAAACTAAGCAAAGCTTGTACTATGGGTACTAGACGACGATAGACATAATATATAAATACATACATAGATAACAACCATGACCCAAGCACAAATATTCGAGTTCATCACACAAATATTTGCCCTGGCCGGGATTCAAACCCAGGACCGCCGGCTCAGTAGACAAGTGCTTACAAACTGAGCCGACCGCGTCGTCAAAAATGTAACATTTGTAAACATCCTAAAATTAAAATTTACTCGCTCTTCTTTTACTATAGTAGCGATAGCGACCAAAAATCTATCACATCTGAGTACCTATTTATATGAAAGATGCCGTACTTTTAAAATCGCAAAACAGATATTTTATTATTTGACATTCAGTACTATTTGAAAGTTACAAATATAATATAAATTGGAAATAAACTAAAACAAAATACATATGTATTTTTATACTTGCTATCTACGAAGCGGAGACAGCCCCGGGATCTTATCAATTATAAAATTAAATTGTTTTAATATGATAGACCTAGCAAACCTGAGTATTATTTATTATTTCAATTGGGCCTTTTGTGTGCCGCATCGACCATAATTGATCTATTGTGGCAGCCCTGTCTTAAAGCTCACTCGCTGAGGCCCGTTGAGTCCAGGAAATTCCAGATTCTTTGGGCAGTGAGATGTTGTATCTCCTCTGGGGGCACAAAGTGTTGCCCTAAGTGGATACTTCTTTTGTGCATAAGTAGTCCACAGGAGCAGAGGATATGCATAGCTGTCTCCTCTGACTCTTGGCAGAACCTGCACGTTGCGTCCTGTTCCATACCCATTAGGAACAAGTGTTTTTTCAGCTTGCAGTGACCGGTCAGAGTTACCTGAGTATCTATAATTTGGATGAATGTGGCTACATTTACACCAATTATTTGTAAAGTCTATAAAATATCGCAAGTAATAATACAACCCATAATAAAAGCACCCTCGTCGTAGAAAAAAACAATTATAAAACTTATTATATCAGGTTCGGTAAGAAGGAACAGAACCTCAAGTGTAAGTTTCCAAAGTTGGCAATATACAGTTACATCGCGATTACATTTACATTTCCCGTGTAAATAACATTGTCACAAACGTGTTCACGACGTTTTCCGCGTTGAAAGCAAACATACACTAAAGCTTCTGAAATATTCGCGCGGCTCTTATGAAGTAGGCTCGATTCAATATCGATTATTACAATATAAAATCGAGCCTACTGCATATTATACGAAAGAGGCAACGCACTCGAGTGATTGCATCGTTCAGAGAATAATTGAAGCGTTAATCAGTAATGCTCGTTTAATATCATTCGCTTTGTTGACCTAAAAAGCCTATTATTGGATACCATTACACATCGCGCGAGTGACAGGAGATCAGCGGTTGGATTTTAATTTTTATTAAAATTTGAGGCGTCATTCAAATCCAATCGAATTTTTGTATTCCCGTTATTTCAGAAAAATGATTTTGATTTTACATAATGATGTAATTTAATATGGTACTAAGTTATGTGGCTAAAACACTTTTGCATCAGACAATGATGTTTAAGATATCATTGGTATCAGATAGGAGAATAACAGGATGGACGGAGCAATCAAAGTAGCAAATCAATAAATGAACAGAACAAGGGACGTTCAAGCGATCACATTATAAAACTAAAGAAGGACTCGGGAAATTCTTGGACAGACGATCGGACAAACTGACGAGCAAAACAGCACAAAAAACGTGGCAAACAAACAAGGCAAAACGCATTTCAAAAGGAATCAAAGAGGTGGATAGGCAGGAAGGGAAATAGAGTATAACTTTTGCAACCTCTAAATTAATATCGGACAACCTCACACAAATCGATCTAGCCTCAAAGTAAGCTCTAGTACGCTTATGGACAATAGACGACGGTGAAGATACATATATAGATAGATACATACTTAAATTAAATACAAATTACATCCATATGGCCTACGCACAAAGATTAGAGTTCATCACACAAATATTTGCCCTTGCCGGGATTCGAACCCAGGACCGTCGGCCCAGAATGCAGCTGCTTTAGCTTTCCCACTGCGCCAACCGCGTCGTCAAATAAATCGATTCGCTTATCATTTGAAACTCAGGTACCAATCGTCGGAATCCGGGCCGCGCGCAAATTCAACAGCCCGTGTTCAATATCGGAACACGCCGTAAATCCCTATGATGAGGTAATTATTTTAATTGAGAACTGTCAATTTACCGTTGAAGCGATTAAAAATAAACGCGCGTTAAAATTGCACGTGTGATTATGCCTTTATTGAATCGCTTCCACTTTGTGTGACGGTTTTACGAGGGGGCTAGGTGTCCGAATTCGAAAGGCTTTTTAGCTGTACACTTTGGTCAGTTGTCTACATTAAAGCCCTGATTACAAATTAACTTTTTTATTGTGCTAAATGCTTCTTATCATTATTTAACGATTCTAGGTCAATGGAAAGTTTCCTACCCGGAAGGCGCCCTTGGGTAGGTATTGATTCCCTTGCCAGTGTCAACAAATGCAGCATAAACGCTGTAACAGGTAGCAACCCGAGTATTTCATATTAATTTCAGCTTGATAAATACTTTTACGCGCTCTTGCTAAATACGTTCTGACAGACTGACAAAGTGATCCTATAAGAGTTCTTAATAAAAACGGAACTGAACGTACAAACCGATTGAGGTGGGGAACCCAATGAAAAGTGCAACACTTGATTGCTCTATTTACTCCTTTACGATTAGAACCGCCTATCATTCTCTTCCAATTTCACTTTTATAATTATTTTGGTGTGTGTTTCAAAATCTTGAATAAAATTAAATAATGTAATACTAATAAGGTGAAGTTTGAAGCTACATGTTTACTTTCAAGCAGCGATTGAAGCTTTAAAATCCCCAACGATAAACTAAGCATTTACGACTTCTGATAAAATATAAGAAAACACATGTTTCTTATCTTTTGTTTTACAGATAAAAAGTTGTCCGACATCGCCGTAAAAAGATCGTAAAACGTCACCAATTCAATTAGAAACGCTGTACTAACAGAATTATTCCAGGTTGTAAAATACGGATTGATTCATATTTTTAGTTGTAGATAAATTTGTTAATGTACAGTTCACTTGAAGAAGCACGGCGCTTAAGCCAGGTTTTTTTTTTTCAAAATGGGCAATTTGTTTTTTTATAATTTTTAGTAAACATGAGGTTAACCCATAATAAACCACGATATACTACTATACAATATACCATGTATTTTACAATATGTTCGTATCGAATATTTCCCTTAGAAAAAAAGTAATATTAATTCTGGATAAATACTATTTCTGTTTTTCATAAAGCGAATATAAGTATTTTTTTTACATGTTTTTTTTTCTGGAAGTGTAATATTAGCTCAACCAGTAATTAATTATCAAATATAACTTAAACAACATAACTAGAAGCGGGGTGCGTAAAGCGACTTCGTCAGAAACGGTCTGGCTGTAACACCGTGCTCGGACCTTCCGCTCGCACTTATGGCCGCCGCTCACCGCCCCGCTGGTCACGCCAAATCTTGGCCGGGCCGTAAGTGATCAATTCTTTAGGCGGTATTTACACTGGTTAAGTGGCTACGCACTACGACGAGAAGCGTGGGAGATAGATTAAACGGTAACCTATTTGAAACACTAATTTTTGTTTCCCATCTGAATATTAAGTGTGTGTTTTTTTCCTGAAACCCGTTATATTTTCAGGATTTTATAAACATCTTTTTAATGAAACGATTAGGTTAGGTTAGGTTTGTATTACAATTATTCTGAAAAATTAACAGTTTTTGAAAAAAATTACTTTCGGGCAAATATAAATTTGGCGAAACGTTACAGATGGGAAACCAAAATTAGTGTTTCAGATAAGTTAGTAGATTTAACATTGTATGCAAATCCGTTTGTATAAAAAAATACGCCTGGTACAAAACACTGCACCAACATACGGATAGTGTGAAACCTGCGTTAAAAATAATTGTGAACCTATTTATTAATTCCACGAATGTTGTGGCGTTTATTAAGCCAATCAAAGTATTGTGATATAATATCCGCCGCCATTTTAAATTCCTAGTATAACAACTTTGATCTCGTTCACAAAATTGTTTGAATGTCAAAAGTCCTGATGTTATATTAAAGTCTGGACTGGATGGTTCCAAGAATTGCCTGTATCGGTGCGAACGCCAAATATTACATTTAACTCTTATAACTTGTATTATCTTGTAAAATGTTCTGTTTATCAATGTAATTGTGAAGGGACATAGTCCCGCAACGTCTAGGTACGTTGTGGGACTATAAGATTTATAAATTGTGTTGCTGATAGCTATAATTCAGTACCTACTTAAAGAAAACGAGCTGGTTCGGGGATATTGGTATACTTAATGACAACTGAACAAAAATCACATGAAAACCATAAAATATTTAAAATAATAATATTGATTTTTCTAATCCGCGATAATAATTGAAACCAAAAAAAATATAAAAATTATTAAAAAGGCACTATAAAAAAAGTGCACCGTGCACACATTGTTTTATTATTTCCGGACCTAAATTCTTCACTGATATCTATCTGCGATTTTACTACTTCAGAAACAATTATGTTTTCTTTCTCAGTGAGAAAGAATATCGCATAAAATATAGAAACAGTCAAGACCCTGCAACAATTAAATATTACAATGCAACAGAGTCATTAAGTCCGCGATTTTATTTTTGGTCTTCAAATAATCGATCTCCTCGACTGTACCTCTCTAAGTTTTATAGCTATCCCGTATTAACAGCTCAAGTGAGTCCTATTAGAGTAAACGTCTCTATTTGTGGCCGTAAACCTAATTGATGTATTACAATCCCCGAATCAGTGTCACTTTGAATGCCTTTACCTTTATAGTGGGATGAGTAAAATATGGAGTGGTTAGTCGGTATTTGGATATGTGCCGTGTGTTATAAACCATGTAATGGCACATACACAAAACATACATTACACTATAGCTCATTTCATGTACCAAGTCCCGATTTCACTTGAGAACGTCATAAGGTGGAACAAAAGATAGTAAGGTGGAAGTACTTAGTACTCGACATTGCAAGGGATATTTATTTTATGTTTCGTAATAGTACGTTAATTTACACGTCTATCGCAAATTTATTCATCCCTTATGAGAGGTATGACTTTTACCTTTATTAAATGGTATTTATATCATATAATGATCATATAAAAAATTCTCGTAATGTAATGAAATGTAAGTCAATAGGATTGTCCCAGTACATGTCACGTGCTTTTGCAGGCAGTCAGGTTGTTTATTTTATTATTTTGCGTGTGAAATTCTATTTGCTATGAAAGTAACGGTAATCTTATGTTATTTATCGCTGTTGAAAGTATGGTGACGCGCACGGAGTATATATGGAGATGGCATTCAGCGCAGTTTGTTCTAGCACCGCTGTAGCCGACTTTTACACGCACACAATTATATTCGTATAAAAATAAGGTTTTACAACAAACAGAAGTGAGTTGACATTGGCTGAGCTAATGTGTGCGATTTTCGTGGTCATACACTACTACGATCAAAGTATCGAGAATTTTAGCCCTTATATGCATATCAGACAATGCATTTATTTTTATTATAACTTAAATATAAATAAAATAAAAGGCAAATGTAACTTTATGATTCAGTACGACAGTCTCGAATTGACAAGAAATTGATTTCTACTTCCGTCAATTCAGTAGTGTCACTTTTGATATCAACGCTGGCAAAATATCACAAGGTTTTATCTTACAATTTTAAAACATTTAATATTGAACCTTATCCTTGTAACACGGGGTTTAATTATAACGACCCAGAAAATGTCATGTAAGCTCAGCCAGCGCTATGCATCTACTGATTCTAAAGGTTAAGGGTGTGATCAAATCAAAATAGTCAATATCGATAAAATAATAATATGTATAGGTTTATAATATAATGCATGTTTAAAATATTTATTTTGTATGGTCGTAATTATCAGACCTTTTAATTTTTGGCGACGAAATCAAATGGAAGCGTCATCTCAATCTTTCTATCGTTCAAAATGTTTACATATAGTGATATATGAATAATAAAAACATCACCTTCCAACATTTAGGACAGGTAGTAGGTAAATTATAAACGGAGTAGATTTATTTAATTTATATCATATAAAATGTAAACAAAATAATTAAGGGACAATCGTACACAACTCGCCCTAACCTTATACTAAGCAATGATTTTAATATCGGTACTTACTAGACGATGATATAAACAATATATATAAATACATACATAAAATTAACATCCATAACCCAGGAACAAAATATTCGAGTTCATCACAGAAATATTTGCCCTTGCCGAGATTCGAACGAAGGACCGCCGGCTCAGCAGGCAGGTGCATAAAAACTGCGCCAAGTCAGTTGACGACGAACTGACTAGCACATTATTATATTGTGGATTAGCAAAACAATAATACTGTTTTAATGTAATGATTTTATCACCCACTGCTATTGATTTCGCTGTAGTTAATAAAATTACTTGTCTGAATTAAAAAAAAAACCGGCCAGGTGCGATTCTGACTCGCGCACCGAGAGTTCCGTACAAACTTTCACTTATCCCATCTTAATTGGCCTGGTTGAGTTAAGTTTGCATCTGAAATGTATGGCGCCGCATACAGACGAGGTGCAAATACTTATAAAAAATATGTAATAATTAATGTAATTTAATCTGCAAATTCTGAGTTTTAGTAATTATTTTTGACATAAGTAACAAATTGAAATATGTAACAATGAAGTATTTGAATATTGTTTTATTTTGTTTGCATGCCTTTTTGTTAGAACATAAGCAACACTGTATATACCTGTATTACCTAATTTATTACTATGTTCTTGCAATAAACGAATTTGAATTTGAAGTTGAATCAAACTTAACGCAACCAAGTTCTCCAAATATGATTTACCTATTTATTTATTTAATTAATCTTTATTGCACAAAAGAAAACGTTTCGTACAAAAGGTGGACTTGATGTTTGAAAAGGACTATATTTTTTAAGATTTTTATTAGTATTTGTAGTAAGTATGTGGCGATTTCAGATTTTTATAAGTATTTGTAGTACTTGCCAAAGTTCATAGTTCTAGGTCATCGGGAAGTACCATATCACTTTGATTCCCTTGAGAGTGTCGAAATGTCCGTTTTTGGCGACATAAACGGCCGTATCTTTTTTTCACGTTAACGTAGAAGCTTGATTTTTTTCCACAGCTTTAAGGGACCCTAGACCTGAGTATATACACATATAGTGTTAATTTCAACTCGATACCTCCTCGCGTTCTCGAGATAAAGGGTCTTGACAGACAAACAGACAGACGGACGGACGGACAACAAAGTGATCCTATAAGATTTTCGTTTTTTCCGATTGAGGTATGGAACCCTAAAAAACAAGGTGATAAAGTGTAAATTATATTATTAAAATGGACAAGTTAGTATGAAACACGAGCGGCTCACATTAAAACCTCCATACAGAATATCGTCAATTTATGGTTTAGACTTGTTCCCCCGCACTAAATTGTCAGACAGACGTATACATTGCGTGCTCCTAAAGATGTTGCGTGAATAGTTGCCATGTCAAGCTAGTAATGTATAATTGTCATAATACACTGCAATATTTTACGAAATATTACAAAATACCGAATTTTATTACGTCCCAGTGAAATTAAACTGTATCAGGTATCTTTTTGAGTATGCAGATCTCGCCTGTGACGATTATAATGGCACAATTCGGCATATTTCTATTTTTTTGGCATATAATTACTCAAGCACGTTCGTACGGTAACTAAGTGACTGTTGACATCACGTTGACATGTATTTGGCGATTTCGGCTAAAGCTCGGTTATGCGTGCCCCGCCTAATACCCAGTCTATAGTATTCTTATGGTCTGTGGTGACGCGTATTAGTACCGCGTCGAGTACTAGTACTTCCACCTTAACGGCTGGTGGCAATTTAAGAAACTATTAATCAACTAAAGATACACATTTGGATATCTGGTAGTCTCAAGTGGAATCGGGCCTCGTTATATGAAATGATTCACCATATTCAATAACGCATTTAAGAGGCCTCATTCCTTTGAAAATGCTGATGCTTTTCGAATTTTTTCTCTATGATCAAACATGTTTCTTAACATAATATTAATGTTACTACCTATTGGGATTTACTGGTATATATTTAAAACCTACGGTTTGAATTTTTCATTGATAATTGTTTCAAAAACTACTCGAAATTGACAATTCAGGCGGAAAAATCGTTTTTTTCAACTTTTTTTCGACTGCACGCAATGAAAGCCTGAAATAGCTATGTTACTACCTAGAACTCGGAGAAAAGTATTATACACTTTCAAAAGTTGGTTGAAATTATCAATATATTTGTCACTATATGAAAAAAATAAATTATAAAGGAATAAGGCCTCTTATACGTACTACGAAATATTTACAGCGCCAAAAAAGTGAAACGAGCGAGAAGCGACGCCGATCTCGCCTCACATGGGTAGCTACCATAAACGATGCGGTTGGCGCAGTTTGTAGAGCTCCTGCCTACTGAGCCGCCGTGACCGGGTTCGAATCCCGGCCAGGGCAAATATTTGTGTGATGGACTCGAATATTTGTACTTGGGTCATGGTTGTTCTAATGTAATAAACTATAAATATTTGACTAAATATATAAGTATGTATATCGTCGCCTAGTAAGTAACGCAAGCCTTTTTGAGGTTAATTTAGGACTAGATCGATTTGTGTGAGGTTTTCTGATATTTATATTAATTTATTTACATTTTATTTATACATACAAAGACATGGGGCTCAATTCGTACAATTTTGGATATTTCTCCATCATATCTCCATGATAACGCAATCTGTCACTTTTAACGTCCCTACTTGACAAGTGGCGATATCCCTAGAAGAACGCAACTTCGCCAACCTGGTCGAGTTAAGTTTTTGTCTCCTTTGTATGTGACGACATAGATATCAGGCGCATACTAGTACCGTAGTTACGTACCGGGTAGTACGTAAAATTTGACAGTTACGTTTCGTTCAAAACAGAAATTCATATGCATGTAAACTATTTATTAAGCTATTTACCAGCCCCCGTGTACCCTGTATATCTGGGACGACTCGAAAGACTCATCAACTTTAGAAAAGTTGACCCCAAATTATGGAGTAAAGGCTAGGCGAAGAGAGAGTTTGTCTAGTGTACATTTTGTAATTTTAATCTCATAATTATTACGTTTCTTAACAAAAAACATGATATATTTAATGCCGCAAAATTGATGTTTTCCGCACAGAAACCCACGCATACAATCTCGGTAAAATCTATATCCGACCCGGCAAAATCTATAATATATAAATATTAAGCATATAGGTAAGTATTATTTCTATTTGAAACATGCCATTGAACACTTGACATTAATAACGAGGTCAATCGGAATTATATGTAATAGTTACTGTGTATGATAGTAATCAGCAGATCCCAAAACGGAACATATGTTTTGCGATTTCGGCGGTCTTTCCAGTTTTGCGGTCATAAAACTGGATCAGGTAGCGCTGCCAGTCTGCTCCGATTTCAGATACCTCGGTTCAATTATACAGAAAGACGGCGGCATTGAACGGGATGTCAAAAACCGAATTAGCTCAGGATGGATGAAATGGTGGCAGGTCTCTGGCACCATATGCGACCCCCGGATGCCGCTTCGGCTCAAGAGCAAAATATACAAAAGCATTGTAAGACCCATCGTCATGTATGGATCAGAGTGTTGGGCAGTAAAAGGGTCGGATGAAATGAAATTACATGTGGCAGAGATGAGAATGTTACGATGGATGTGTGGGGTGACAAGAATGGACAGAATAAGAAATGAATATGTAAGAGGAAGTCTGAAAGTAGCACCAATTAGGGAGAAGCTGCAAGCTAACCGACTATCATGGTATGGGCACGTGATGCGACGAGAGGAAAGCCACGTAACCTGAAAAACGTTAAGCATGAATGTGGACGGATATAGAAGAAGAGGAACGCCAAAGAAAAGATGGCTGGATTGTGTGAAAGATGATATGAATAAGAAGGAAGTAAACGACGAGATGACGAGTAATAGGGAAGAATGGAGGAAGAAAACATGCTGCGCCGGCCCCAAATAAATGTAATAAGGGCAAGCGAATGATGAATTACTGTGTATGATAGTATACATATAGCTATAATTAATAAAATCGGCAAAAGACCCACTCATCCCACGGGAACACTTTTTCACACGACATACCATAAATATCGTAAAAGTTCTGAGAATACATTTTCATTTTTTAACATTTAATTCAATCAAGGCGAGCGACCTTAAAGAATTAAGATGTTTGTCCATATCTGAGGCAAAAGTAACAGCGTTAAATAATTGTGTTTGGAAAATTAAATTGAATTACGCTGTACTTCAAAAGGCACCGTATTCGTGTTTTTATTTTATTTCATTTCCTGGTTTCGGGAACGCTTTGGTTGTTAACTAGGTTCGTTACCAACTGAGAGGTTTGAAAATATCAAAATATTATTTTATTGAAAATTACTTTTTACCTCAATGAAATATCCGGTGAAGTATTTTGAGATTTTCTAAGTGAATAGAAAAACTGACACAAATGATTTTCGGTTTTTTTTGTTATCTTTTGTATAACATATATATTTACTCTCTTTCAGTCATCGCGCATCGTACCTACTTAACAATAAAGTTACGCCCTGTAGTGCCACCCCTCTCGATCTCCTGTCAAAGTATATTTGAGTGAGTGGAATAGCACTGACCGACGGTCGAATTTCAAATATCGGAGTAGCCCTTCAGTTGTAATACTAACAGTGACATCTAGGGATCAAATTAAGTTTTGTTTCAAGGGCACCATATACAGAAACTGTACTGAGTGCACATTGCACAAGATATATTATAGTATAACACATTCGGTGCTGTAATATGCATCTCATACATCGACGAGGATGTCTTGAAGTCCGAGCCTGTCAAGTCGAAGGGCTCTATAAAGCCGAGCGTGTAATGATCAAACCACACAATATCATACCATGTTTTTCAACACACTTGCGAGGAAAATCAAACGTAGCACACTCATGTCATAATGTACTTTTTTCACTGTGTCGCGACCCTTATCGTATTTTTTCAATTTCCCGCTCTATTAATTTTATTTAGAAAGATCGTAAACGTCACTCATAAAAACCTACGGGGCTCGACTAATGAGGGATTGTTACAGCAATCAATTTATTTAAAAAGGACACTTGAGAAACGGGCTTTTTTCGGGCCAAGGGACTTGTATGTTAATTTGCTAGTGAGAATGTTTTTTGGAATCATTAAGGGAGGTAATGAGGGGTCTGATGAGATTATTTTTAAAAGTACCTTTTGTTAGGAACATGCTGCGAAATTATATTTCTGGACCTTCATTTGACACGCTTCATAGTTAAATAAAACAAAAAATTACTCAATTCTTAAAGGATACTAATGTATTTTGCATCTCCGTAAATACGGGATTTAATTGCGTTCAAAAAGTGAGTCCCTTCGAGACAAAGAACGTACTTTTTGAATTCGGATTAGTCCCGTTTTGTTATAAAATGTGTTAAATGATTATCATTCGTGTTAACTTTTATTAAATGGCAACCTGTAATCCTTCAAAATAAGCTTACATCACGATAACCTACAAAAATGCCCCATAACTTAATTTTCCAGTGAAATGCCTGAAAGGTTGCTAACATTAACCTACTAATTTCAAAATGGCTTCATGCATATCAGCAGAACTGAAGTCATTTGAATGGCATTTGGCTGCAATAATGCTAACCAGCTTAACCGTAGTACATTATCGATGTATACAGATTTAAATCAGTACGATCCTCTTGAAGTTGTTTCCTCTGCTGTTAGTGATGTAGTTTGGAAGCTGTGCGCTGCACTAGAGAGGTAATTGTGTTACTGAACAAAAAGTACTCCAGTGCTTCGAGAATCTGTACCCTTACCGTGAGTTATCGTGACCGTACTCGCTAACGACTGCGTAATGATTGTATGGAGAATAGCCTTGCGCCCCTAGCGGTTACTTTGTAGAACTACAGTTCTCCATACAAATCGTTTACTGTGGCTAGCGAATATGGTCACTGTGAACTCATGGTAAAAGGTACTGGTAGAATAAATTAATAGCGCATGGAATACTTGTAATATTATCGCCTTCGCATTAACCTCGTTAAGTGTGCGGCGAGTCATCCCGATATTTTTCAGACGTTCGACTCGAAACTATACAAATCATGGACACTTATTTACTCGGCAATTCTAGTCTTTTGTGGTGCGACCAGTACCAATACAGCATGCTAAGCGCGGAACCCGCTCCCGCGCTGCGTCCGCCCCCGCATGACTCACTTACCTTTGAACCGCGACACTCGAAGCACCGCGGCTCGCGCTGCCCCGCTCGCGATATTTTGTACTCACCCGCGCACCCATTATAATTGTAACGTTGTAAATAGTTATTCTTTTAGTATACAGTCTGCTCTTATTTCTCTCCACCTGGCTAGACCAGTCTTTTCAGACAATACTAGTACTACACAACAACAATAGTAATACTAGTCTTTTGTTATTTGTCAATATTTCCCTGATTAGTTGTCATACTGTTTATAAACTTTTAGTTAGTATAACAGTTGTCATTATTAACGATGACGTATTATTTGCCATCTTCATGGCTGTTCTACGAGTTTCGGTGCCTCGCGGCGCACGACTGCTGTATAGTCCTTCGGTCGGCGTGGTGTACAATCTCATTAAATAAAATAGTAGGTTCTATAGTGTGGTTTCGTACCTCATTATTGTTCTTCATAAAAGAGAAGCGGTAATAAGGTGTCAATTTGGTGTTTTATCAACTCTAAGCCTTTGCCAAGAGTTAAAATGCTTTAAATATCCCGTTTACCTTACTACCTAAGGTTCTCTTCCTGAGGACCTCTATTAAATGTTTTTTTCAGCACTTGGCAGTTGGTAATCTACCAAAATAACACCTTATCTATGACGGACGATAATGAGGTACAAAAACACACTAGTGTGTTTTTGTACCTCATTATCGAAATCGAATATTATCATTATCGATATATTAAAATCGTACACAACGCCAATCGAAGGACTATACGACTGATAAAGATAAAAGGACTATACGACTGATAAATTTATGACAAAAATAATAAAAGCAATCTGTAGAAGTCCCTGCCTTCTGAGCTAGGAGAAAACCTGTGTTACAGAAGGCAAATGATATAAGGGACGTACTGTTTGGAAGCTGTACGCTGCGTCGGAGTGGACGAGCGGTCATTGTGTGTCTGAACAAAGAGTACGCCGGTGTGCCGAGAATCTGCCTTCGTATCGCCGGTGTATGGCGCTTGTGTTTGCTCGCCCATGGAGCCGTGAAACTGGCGGTTCGTCATTTAATTAGTATTGTTGAATCGTCTTTGTATGTTTTTGTTTAATAGATTAAATCAAATGCGCATTATGTTAGTTGGTCCTCACGCAATAATAAAACGGATCGGCTTGAGGTTTTGCATATTATAACTAAATATAATAAGGAAGTGGAGAGTTAATATATCGCCTCGTGACAATCAAAACTCACTAATATTTCTGTCACTGTTCTTCAAACCTCGTATCTAGTAAGAGAATTGGCATTGAGATACGAGCTTTGTTTTAATTGTAGGTATTTGTAACATAGTGAGTTTTGGTTTTCCACAGATTGCACGGTAAAACACCATATAATTATAAGGCTACCTGTCCACTAAAATAGAGAACATGAACCAATCAGGCTGCGTCTTTGTGAAGCCTAAAAGAAGTGCATTTAAATCTGAGGAATGTTATTGGTCCATTTTACACAGCTCCATTTCGCTCCGATTCAGTGGCTAGTCAGGTTTGTTAGCTGGCGGTCTCGGGTTCTATTTGCGGTAAGCGCAAGTAAGTATTATCGTAAGGACAAATTTGGTGAGTTTTATGTCACGTATAGGGAAGGACATTTTTTGGTAACATGCCGTGGTTCTAAAATCCATGGAGTCGGTAATTGTAGTTTTTTTTCAAAGTCCAATTCTAAGTCCCATGATTGAACCTATTACATCATTACTAAACTCATTTAAATATGAAAAAAAAAATCATGTCACCGTAAAAGAAGACTTTTTAATTTTCTCCACCTGGATATGACAGGTACAGGCTGCAAAGATATGTTTAGAGCCATTTTGTTTAAAATGTCTAACTTTTTACGGTAAGTTTAATTATATATATTATATACTGAGTACTTAAATTAATTACGCTCGATTAAAATGAGTTTAGTAATGATAAACAGCACAAATCATGGTATCTAATATTGCCATATATTTTAAGACTTCGAAAAAATAGATATAAATAGCGACTCCATGGATTTTAAAGCCACGGTATGCTCTCTACCAAATAAATGCCCTAACCCATAATCAAACATTATTTTGTCATGTAAAATTTGATAAAATAGTGTTAGATGTTCGCTGATTTCGTCGCCTCGATTGAACGATACCGTCAAAGTTACTGAGTGTCTGTTATCTTGCCCATCGGGCCGAAACATGGGTTTCATGTTTACTGGTATGTAAAACGTTTTGTAAGTATACCTATTATTACCTCAATAGTTAATAATTATACGATTCAATCATAAAATTGAATCCTAAATTAAATCATCCCATAACCTTTTTTATAAATTTGTTTGCACTTTAAGTATATTGTGAGTGATCATCCAAGTTGCGTACAGGTTGTATAAGCACTTCTATACTCCTTATACAGCTAATTTAAGTTGTATAAGGACTGTATAAGTGGTTTTGCAGCCCGTGCAATACTTGGGCAGTCCGTTTAGCTGAATTTCGGCCTCTTTACCATCTATATTTCCATCTACGATCATTCTCCTCTGCCTATCAGTATGTGGATTGTGATCGAGAGCCCGAAGTGACGTAAAATATTTCAGAGCTTTGCCACACAAGAGAATTTCATCTTAAAACCTTACAAAATCTCTTATTTATGCCCAGCGAAGTGTTAATTAGAATGTGCTCTAATGCTGTTAAAACTGAAGCTTTCAAGTTTCCAATAGCTTTAATAACCTCTTAAATTTTATCACTTATTCAGCTCAAATTCAACCTTAAATTGTGATACTTAAGTTTTTATTTTTCTTTAAGTGGAAAGCGAGATGTGAGCTTGGGAAAGTTGCGCTGGGTTTCTTTTTATTAGCTGGCAACTTTGATAATAACCGGCCAAATTAAAGACTTTGCTTTAATGGTGTAAGGGCGCGACACACGGGGGAAATAGGGTAGCATGTAAGGAAAATTTTGTAAAGGACTTGTACAGTTATATGTACCTACATATATATCCTTTACGTAGTACTTAAGTTTGAATAGAGAAATGTTATAGAAAACGTATTAATGTCATGGCGGCGTTAATAATAATAAAAATGGTTTAAGCTCACGTAAATTGGGGATAGCTATCCGTGACTCACGCTCACTACTGCTAATGCTAGCAGCACGGTTAACTGTCCATGATGAAGAGCTCCATACGAGTTCAAAGCATGTCGGACCGTTTTGAAAATTCTAGCCGACGTTTGGTGGACGTAGTTACATAGTAAAACACTCGAACACATGTTATTATGAACGTCGATTTTGGCCCTTTGACAATGAAGATCTACCCCATTGACGTAATAAATAATACCTCAATGATCTACCTACGTCCTACACCACCACGTCGTACAAAGCCACGAAATGACAATAAGCATATAAGGTACATAAGCCAGTATAAATGCGAAAACGAATTGTGTTTATTTGTTATGCTTATAGGTACCAACGAATGGTTATTTGGCATAAGGGTAGTTTATAGGCCGGAAAATGGCGTGGGATACTTTTTATCCCGGAAATTGGATGGTTCCCGAGGCATAAAAAAATACGAGGATGGTTGCTTGAAAAGTCATTGCCTTGGACATAGCATGCATATTTGGAAACGCAGAAATATTTAATTGAGAGAGAGAGACAATAATAAAAATATTATAATACTAGCTGTGCCCTGCGGTGTTACCCGCTCATCCCAAGGGAACACTAAATTTAATGGGGATGAAAAGTATCCTATGACCTTCCCCGGGACTCAAACTATCTCTATACCAAATGTCATCTAAATGGGTTCACCGGTTTTTAAACGTGAAGAGGTAACAGACAGACAGGCACACTTTCGCATTTATAATATTATGGATGTTACACGTTTTTTTGGCGTTTTTATTTCTTTAGAGGATGATAATTGTGTTAGTTGCAGTTGTGTTTTTTTATATTTTTTGTTGTAAGTTTTGCCCAATTTAAAGAGATACGAGGGTTTTTCATTATTTCAGAATTTATATTTATTTGGTCACTGTGACAATCCGTAACAAATTGTTTGCAATTATAAGAATACAATTCGTGTTTAACCTGGGAGACTAGATAATTAAGTAACAAAGTTTTCAATAAAACAAGTTTACTTGAAGTTGTATTACACTCATCTTAAAAAGTAAATTCAAATTAAAAGGAAAATGTAACGCGATAAATAGTAAGGCATTATTTATATTTTTCCATATTTAGTACTCAAAATATATCGAATTTATAACCAGCTAGTAGCTTAACATTTACGCAACTTGCGTACTTTTTTAATCTCCCTGTGCGTATATTCCCTAATACGTCTTATAACGACTTCCTCCCAAAGAGCCCCTATTGACCCCCACATTTCACTACAACGGCCTAAAACAAAGCTAATAACCTCGTTAGGAGTGAAACGCGGAGTGCGTCATCTGCATAAGTATTACTCGCGTTAAAAACGCAAGTCAGCTTCAGGGAGCGTAACTACCGCGTTTGCGTTTTGGCGGAATAGTCCGATCAAATTTAAATTTAATCAAAAATAAGGCATAATTTTCATGTCTTCAGTTTTAGCAAAAAATACTTTTAAGTTTTTCGTTAAAAAGCATGTAGCCATGCATGTAGTAATGGGACGAAATCTTAAGTAAGGCTCATTTTGAAATGACCTACAAGACTTTTAAGAAGGAGTTCGAAATGTCAGAAAATCTAGGACATATAAGATAATTATGGTTTATATATTATTTGTATGTATTGATTTTTTGATTGATCATTTAAAATGTAAAATGTTTTATGCAATTGATGCACAATGAAGGTCCTTAAAACGTGTTAAGGATTTGTACTTGAAACCAATAACGAAGCTGAAATTAATTGTGTGAGGCGCTAGGAAAACAAATTACGCCATTTACGTGTATTGAACTTATTTGAAGACGTCTTGTTTATGATTCTTATTTACCTACTCAATTGCTTGGTTACCATATCAGATATCTCAAAATAAATAGTACTGTAAAAAGTAGAAAAAAAATACTTTTTTATATAAAAAGGTACATTTGAACAATAAGCAGGCTTATTACTATTTAAGGAATCGGCAAAATTAAAGACTTTTAATTTATCAAACGCTCAAACTTTCATTTTCCCGGACTAAAATGCTGAAAGAAAAGTTAAGGAAACTTTGGTGAGAGACTTGCGGGTTTACGTTACGTTTCCTTAAAGGGGTAAAAAATAAGTGTCAGTATAATTAACGAAAATGAATTGAGGCCTTATAGTATTAGCGTTTGGGCTATTTGTCGCCAGTTTTGAGCGTCGACGTTTTGAAAGATTGTCCCCTTTAATAGATACCCAGAAAGTACAGCTGGTTTACTTTTAGTAAAAACTTAAAAAAAAAATACTATCAGAGCATAAAAGCATAATAAAGGAGAGGTTTATGTTTGGCCGAGGACAGATTTTGGCTTTATATTGTCCAGCATATTACATATTACCTATGGATTTCCATTATTAAGTGCAACGGTCAGTAAAGTGAATGGACGTATTTGAAACCCTTTGTTTACCTAGCATCATACGTGAACATGTGTCGATTGTGTTTGTCATACCTAAATGAAGGATAAACATTTGTCACATACACATGCCAAAAAAAAACGGTTGTTTTACAATATATTCATCCTTTGGCTAACACCATTCCTCCTTTTGTTCAGTTGTTTCTTATAGCATCTCTTGTCAAGTTTGCGGTCGGATATGGCGATCGCGTATCGGTCTTTTCAGCCACCAAAGACGGTGCTTCGCAGACTGAAGACCACAAATCGTCTGTAAGAGACTGAAGGGCCGATGGGCCTGGCCGCATCACCAAGGCACGGAGCCGTCACCGTAAAACGGCGCAGCGTCATGGATATTTAAGGTGTCATCCTATTAAAAAATCACGTTTCACGGTGACGGCGCCGTGCCGTAACAACACCAGGTCATAGGATAATGATGTTACTTAAAGCCGTGGAAAACGACCGTTCCGACCCAGTGCGGAGGCCATCCTACCTGTCCTCATCAGAGAGGCTTTATTTGTCTTGGAAGCCCATCCCGAATTGATGGCGACTGCGACCGGGTTGTTTACGATTGTCGCGCCAGTCGCGTTGATTTGACGTCCGGCATTACCTGGAACAATTAATTTTTAATTCGGTTATTCGGATTTATCGTTGAAACTTTTGTTTGTTTATAAATAATGAAATTGTATCAGTTGCTCGCTGATCTGATGTTTGCTATTACTAATACGGGTTGAGCTGTTTTCAGATATCGGCTCAATATAAGGAAATATTCTACAAATCCAGTAAAAAGAAAATAACGTGGATCTTTGTAAGTGAGTTACATCGTCCTTCTTCAACGTTTATTCATTGAGATTCTTTTCTGGTATAGATGACGTGATCATAAGTGAAATAAATATTTAGTCGCAGATTGATTAAAAGTGTCTTTACCTTTTATTGCACAACAGGAAACGTTTCTAAGAAAAGTTGGATTTTATACCATGAAGGATTCTTTACCACCTACCATTAACCTTCACACATAAGTAAAAATTACAAAGTAGGAAAGTTGTAGGACTTAACTTATCACACTAATACAATATTATAACGGTGAACATTTTTGAGCGTATTTGTATGTTTTTTACTTCTTCAAACTCAAATGGCTGGACCAATATTGAAAATATTTAGTGCGGAGGTAGCTTACACTTTGGATTACTCTTCTGAACACATTGACTGTAGGTATCCCGAAAAAAATGCAGTGTTCCCGTGGAATTGAGCGGGTAAGGTAAGTTTACTCATATGCACGTTTGGCGGTCAACTTTTTTTTTTTAAGTATATGATGGAGTGATCAATCATTATCATCATATCAGCTGATAGACTTCCACTTCTGGACAAAGGGAGGCCAAAGCTCTCCACAACAATCGGTTTTGCGCCGGTCTCATTCAATTTCTGCCCCCGATCTAACGTCGGTCCACCTTCTTGGGGGCCTTCCCACGCGTCTGTTGACTACTGCTGTCTCGATATCAATTGATAGTGTGATGCTTTTTTACTACAAGACTGATATAATTTGACCAACAAACAAATTTGCGTTCATAGGAATATATTAGTGGCTTAGAGCGTCATTATCTTAAACCGAAGTAAGCCCTCCGTAAACTAGTCAAGCTACAACAATGGAGCGAGTCATAACACAGGATATGGATGCAAATATCGCGGATCGCAGGTCAAGGTGCGGGTTCAGTGCCCGGTGATAGCGCTGGTTTATGGGTACGGTGTGCAAGACACTACTCGTCGATACGAGATACCTTGGTGCTTTTTATACACACCCATATCATTTTTATATATATATACTCTCCAAGCCGTGTTCGGCTACAGCGACTGCTTTTCTACAAATTATGAGAGCGACGCTGGTGAGTTCTCTGGTGGCTGACATAGCCGATTTTAGCCGTGAACGTGCGGCCACATTCACTGCATGTCAGCACCCCTCCGACATAATTATATTGAATGGCCGCTGGTGGCATAATTTTTATAACAAGTTTCTGACCTACAAGTTGACGCGGTTGGCGCAGTTTGCAGACACCTTCCTACTGAGCCGGAGGTCCCGGGTTCGAATCCCGGCCGGGGTAAATATTTGTGTGATGAACACGAATATTTGTTCTTGGGTCATGGATGTTATCTATATAATTATGTATTTATATATTATGTATATCGTCGTCTAGTACCCATAGTACAAGCTTTGCTTAGTTTGGGGCTAGGTCGATTTATGTATGATTGTCCCATACTATTCATTTATTTATTTATTTACAAGTATAGCCCATCAGGGCTATTACCCATATCACTCACTCACTATTATATCACTCACTTTTGTAGACTTAGTGAGTTTGTACTCGTACACTAAATCCAACTGACTTTTAAGGCCTAACCATCTGTTATAGTTTAAGTCATTTCCATCTTCCTATTTTTGTCATTCCAATCCATTTTCTATTTTTTTCCACGATCCCCTTTTTTCGAAGTGGGGCTAATTTCAGGTATCTAATGACGTATGTTCGAGATATGTACTTATACAGTTACAACTTTAAAATGATATTTTTTTTCATGACTTTTTTTTTTTATTTTTTTTTTTTTTTTATTTTTTTTTTTATTATTAATTTATTATACTTATATATATTTATTATTAATTTATTAATTTATTTGTTATTATATGTACGTACCTTAAGGTTTTTTCCACGACTTAATTAAACTGAGGATCGAATTTGATTGACAAATAGTAATTTGATTTATGTATGAGCCATGACACAGATACTTTATTTTCATTGAGGACGCGGACGGCGCAGTTTGTTGGCGACCCTGGGTTCGAAACTCAGCCGGGGCAAATAGTTGTGTGATGATCTCGAATATTTTGTTCTTAGGTCATGGGTGTTATCTATATAACTATTATGTATTTATTGATTATATCGTCGTCTAGAACCCATGGTACAAGCTTTACGTAGTTTGGGACTAGCTCAATTTGTGTGAGAGTCCCTTAATATTTATTTATTTATATTACTGTCCCGGATAGGTACATAAGTTACAAAAATTGGTCATACGGCCAACATATTTGGCACTTATCAATTTTTGCTTCCTTAACCGACATCAAAAAGTTGTCATTTAAGGCAAATATAGCATATAGAAAACTATCGTGAGTCTCAGACTCACGTCGTAGAAGTCGGATAACGCTCGACATGTTTCGAATCGGCACGAGATTCATCATCAGGAGAGACGATCAGTCGCGGCGGCGGCCAACCGAACACTGATGATGTATCGCGTACGTGAGTAAACCCGTTTAAGTATTTTAATAAATAGAGCACGTCACTGAAGTCCTACTTTCCACCAATACTTCTGGAATAGAACAAGTTCATGCTTTGCACAGGTTAGTGTGTGCTTTTAACGGAGAAAACATGTTATTTATACGGGAAATCTAAACGCAATTGCGCCGCGCCGTTCAAAACTTACACTTCAGGAATAGTTGCAATCTATTGTAGTCGGATTCCACAGATGAATTTGCTGGCAGTACGCAGTGCCGACGGTACCGATCGCAACAAGTTAATTTATGCGTGAAGCGTGAACCTATTTATCGGACTCGCTAATACTTGCCTGTTTATTGGGTGGATTCAAATAATATTCTACTTTTCCCACGAGTGCAGGTATGTAACTGTTATTTTACCTGTATTGCATTCGACTATGTGGGTCATACATATTTAGGTTCAAGGCTTTCCTTTAGACATAATATATGTACGTATGGATAGATTACACTCTTAAGGATTTACGTATAAGGGCCGAAACGATTTTTGTTTTTCGTCTGTATAATATATATCTATTTGTGGGTTTTGCTTGGCCATCCATGTAAACCGATTTCTTTTGACATTCTAATTTAAAGGGTCTTCTGTAAAATGCAATGAAATACAAGTCAGTGACTTTCGATTAAAGAAAACCCTCATTACTCCTAAATTTATCTCTTATACTTAATACCTTCAGGTAAATGTCCCTTCAAGTTAAGCCACAAAATAGGCAAGATATTTCTTACAAAGAAAACCAATTTCCTGCAAAACCGCTACAAATGCAACTTGCATTATAATCTCCAATCAACGGGACGATTTCTTTTATTAGCTACCTCATATTCAAAAGGAGATAAGTGTCAAGGATTTCCTATGGAGTTGAGTCGTTTTGTGTGGTTAAGACGAAATTACTGTCTACCCTCTAACGCAGGGGGCGGGGAGGTGGTAATTGTATGGGATAACTTTGATGAGGTCTGGATCCCTTAATAAGGTGCACGGAGCAGGAAAAAGGTGTTTGTTTTAAAATCGATTTGCAAAAGTTGACAAAAGTTTTAATAAATTGGGACGATCACAGTTGCATTCCTGCAAAGTTTTATTTAGTTCGGTGTGTGGAAGGAAATTCTTGCAAGTCCATTTTCACCTACTTGTTTGATATGCTTGAAATTCTAAAGACGACTCAGAAAAATAGAGCAGTCAACAGAATTACCACCAAAATTGTTAGAACAAAAACACTTATTTGAAACTATTTCTGCCAAATAACTAAGAAAAATAGTTTTATTTATTTTCATTGGACATGATTAGTCGAATGCAGGATGTGTTATTTACGAACCGGCCTAATAAAGCTAGGTAATGGATCCTTTATGTATATTTGGTACTCCTAATTTTAAAAAAAAACAGGACCCTATTACTAAGACTCCGCTGTCCATCCGTCTGTCTGTCTGTGCGTCTGCCACCAGGCTGTATCTCATGAACCGTGATGGTTAGGTACATATTTGAAATTTTCACATATGATGTATTTCTAGTTCCACTAAAAAACAAACACCAGAAAAATAAATTAAGTGGGCTCCCATACAACAAACGTGATCGGTTGCGTTAACTTTGCACCTCATTTGTATCCCACGCCATACATACCAGGTGCAAATTGAACTTAACCCAGCCAGTTAAGATGGGATTTTGTGCTTGTACGGAACCCTGGGTGCGCGAGTCCGATCCGACTCGCACTTGGCCGGTTTTTTTTATTTAGGTAGGCAGGAACATTGCGATGACTGTATCTAGTATACCTAGTCTTTGTTTTCGTGGAAGTAACCTTCCTTACCTTCCTCCCTTCCTCCTCATTTAACGCTAACTTTATCGAGTTTTTCATGACATTACAGCGACAGTTTCTACAAGAGTCCCAATACGTCAAACCAAAATAACGTCCACAACTGCACAAACAAGGCATTTCTTCCCAAAAACCCCTAAACCCTTCCAACATCATAACCTACGTTCCGCAAAAAATATCACCGAAAATATCCCACTCTTTATAATAGACACCTCACTCATAAAGAACGCCGTACCTGACGTGTAAATTTCGAGCGTACTTAAACAAGGTGTCCGTTTTTTCAAGGAAATAGCGGGATAAAGGAGGGTGGGATAGTGGGTGGCCATAAATTCAGGACGAGCGAGACTCTTGTTCACGTCAGTTTGAAATAAAGTTGTTGCTTAGGCCTACGAGGCTAGGAACTGGATATGCTTTTAGACGTTATTTTTTGAGTAAGGAATTAAAAAGATAATAATCAAAATTTAGACCATTGATACAAAGATCAAAGCTCAAAGAAAATTTAAATGAGTAACCTGCTGGGAGAGACCGGGAATCAAACCCGGTATCTCTGGATTACCGGTCCAGCGTGTTAACCTTGTCACCCATCGCCCAACGCCCAGATAACTTTTCGATGTTTTCCTCATGCTTTGTGTCGATCTTTGCATTGTTTATTATTTGATAGAGGCTTAACACCTTAGCGACCCTATGTAAATAAGTTAATATTCACATCTTACCGCACTACTTTGAAACAGTTTCTTCCACCAGGTTACGCATTTCAACTTGTCTTTGAGATTTGATCTTTGTATCAAATTTACTTATTATTAACTTTAATGGTGGAATCCTCTATGTTGCTTCCATCATCAAGCACACATTCTGACAGTCCCTCCCCTTTCTACGTATCTTAATGAGCATCTTTAGGCTATTGTCCGTCAGTCCATATCTTTTAGCTAACATTAATATGAATGAGGAAATGGCTTTTATCAATTGGATTTTCTCTAAATATATTTGTCTACTACTGCAGCTCTTGAATGGATTTCAATTTCGACCTTGATATGGCGACTCTACTCCAAGTCAGCACTGCCATCTTTTTAATTTAGTTTTGAGGCATCTACATATATGCAGTGTTTGTTGGCGTCAGCTATATTCGTCTCTGCGCACATGACGTATGTATAATATACCCGAGAACACGTTTAAAATGATATAAAGAGCAGCATTAAAAGTGTATGATGTAAGTTTCAAGCGATTGTACGGAGTTAAACAACTGCTTCCAACACCCGCACCCACTAAATAATTTGAAACTTTTGGCAACCCACATACCTTCAGACTTGCGCGCTAATCCTTACATAAAGGCCTATGTTAGTATACCTATAATGGCTGTTACGTCGTTCTTATCAGGTATGCATCATATTGTGTTTTACGTGTGAAAAAGCGTGGTTTATGATAAATTATAGCGTAATGCCGCGGCTTATTGTAACAAATGATGGCGGCGGGAAATTGGGATGCTCCAGCAGATGGTGCTTGATGATCTTGAGATCATTTTTGATGATGCTCTTGGAGTTTAGTTACTTATAACATAAGTTTACTGTACTCATATTTATAACCAGAATAGTCTAAACTGTGCAGACCGTTCTCGGTCGCTCGATTACTTGCTAGCCTAGTCAGTTCCTGTTTTAGGTTCAAAACACAATGCTAAACTTACATTGGGTAGTATGTTGCATATACGTTCCTCTGAGCCGAGCAAGGCTAAAAAATTAAAAAAGAATTGGTTGGTTTTTCTTCGAACATGACTACTGTGATTAAACGTTTAATGAACCATCCTTCACTACCAAACATATTATGTTTCCCCAAAGATTTTTATAACGATTGATCGATCTCTTTCTGAAACTATCGACTTCCATTGAGCTTAAACAGACAGTTGGTATTATTTCTAGTGGCAGACCCATCCACGCCGTGTTGTCCAGTTTCTAGTCTCCATTCGAAAAACGTTTCATCCCATCGTTTTAGTGACTAATCAGACATAGCTTAACTAGCTCCCTAATGATTTCCAGCAACCTTAAATAGTAGGTCCATCTTGTGCTAGGCCTGTCCACGCTGCTTCGTCTATTCTAGTTCGTGATCTATTTCAGAACCCTTTCACTCCATCGTCTTACGCCAGTCGCAGTGCGTAAGTCCTGATTCAACATCGCCTCTAAACTCACAGTATCGGCGCGGCTGACAGTTACACGGTCCCTATATTGTGCGCAATGTTCGACAATATACTGTATATTTATCTATCCTGACCTAATCTAATGATTCAGGCAACACCGACGCAGTGGCGACACAATTTTAATTGTTCAGCAAGTTTAAAGAAGTCATTGGTCCAACTAGGAAGAGGCTTACCTGCGCTGCGTCTTCCGGCTCGTGATCTCCATTTGAGAATCTTTTCACGCCATCGTTTATCGCTTTAGTGGCTACCCAGCCTTATGCCAGTCGCAGTGCGTAAGTCCTCAATTCAACATGGCCGTAAACTCACAGTATCGGCGCGGATGACAGTTACACGGTCCCGATATTGTGCGCAATGTTCGACAATATCACAGTATTATATGTTAATCAATATTCTGACCCGATGATTCACGCAACGCCAACGCAGCGGCGACACAACTTGACTATCCACCAGAAGCGTGGCAAAATACAAATCCCAGGGCAAACCGGAGCCGATATTGCCTATTTTTCTTCAAAACGAATACTGGGTGTGGCCTGTAATTAATTAAAACATAGATTCTACTTTTCAAACTGAACAACATTTTCTCAGCAACTTTTAAAAGAAATCAGTTTTCAGTTTTTTTTTATTCCATCAAATTAAATAGTATTTTCAATGTACGTCGTCCAACATTGACATTCCCTGAGCATTGACATAGCTGTCACTACTAATATCGGACATTTGCTTCTTTGCCTAAACATTATTCTACAAAATATAATTTAATACACGTTATTTTCAGAAGTTGCTTAACAAATGTTGTTGAGTTTCAAGGGAAGAATCTATGTTTTAATTTATTGCTCCTATTAAAGGCCACACCCAGTATTGAACTTTACTTATTCGTCTTAAAATAGACAAGCCGGTGGGAATCGGGTTCTATGGAAACCACGACACAACTAACCACTTTGGCATCGTACTTTAGTTGTCATCTTACAAAAATGTAAAAGATAAAAGTGTAAGAATACGCTATTTGATGACAGCTCAAATAAGCTACTCTTTATGGAATGTCAAAAACGATCTGTTAGTATGAAGCTTCTATGACGATACTGTTTTGTAACGTCATAAAAAAATCGTAGTCAACGCAGTTATTTTTAGTTTTTGTATAATTAAAAATAGTAAAACGTCCAAAAGTTAGTTGTAGTTGATTTGGTACCGCGTACCTTTGAATTTTTCTTTACATATGGTATCAATGAAACAATACGCGGCGTCACCGATAGGTTTCACCGGAAGACCAGCGCTGGTCCCCGGGCCAGCATTTATGCTGAGGTGCGACCTTTTCGTGGCATACACAACAACGATTTTATTTTATTTTATTTCTAATATTTGTTGTCCACTTTGTGTATGTTAACGAATAAATTTTTATTCTATATTCTATTCTATATTTTAAGCATAACCAAATACCGTATTCTACATTAAATGTATTAATTAAAGACACTGGGTTCTAAATATAAAAGTACGAAATTCTACACGTACGATCTCATTCTTACTAATCGGTTATTTATATGGAGAAAATCTGATTTAAGTAATTTAGCACACAAAGCATTTACTAACTAAGCTGACACCAATTTAATTAGTGATGTTATAACTAGAAACCCACTAACTTATTAATTATTATCAAACCACAAAAAATAATTAAGCCGAGTAATTATCACTTTGACGTTATTTGAAATAATATTTGAGGTAATATAATAGTCTAGCTAATAGAACTAAGCATGTATACAAGATACTCGTATTTCACATAGTACTGTCAGTATCAAAAGTAACTGACAATTAAGTGCAAAATTCAGGTTCAATTCAAAAAAAGTGTACGGTATAACAATGCTTTTTAAAAAATGTGGTTTGTTTTTAGCTGACCGACTGTCCTGCGTATAATCACTCAATTTAATTGTTAGGTGTAATATTGTACCTTTTTTACCTACTACTGTTTGGCCAATTTATTCATGAATCAATCTAGCCATTTTCATTTTTCATATTACCTAATCTTACTGAGGATCTTAATTTTAATCACATTTCTAAAGTAGGTAAGTATAAAATTTAAGAAGACTAAAAAAGTTGTTTACTGTACTATACTTGTTAAGTTGACAAAACACTGGTCTATATTAATTTTTTTTATAATTCTAATCCTTTGGGCGTACAAAATACTTAAAAAAATCTTTAAAAAAAAAAACAGGTATCGATGTAGACGTAAAAAATAGTTTAGATGCCTTAAAAAAAGTATCTTGACAAATCGCTTTGTGTCACTGTCATGCCAGCTAAGGACGTCACTCCTTTTTTAAATGAAAGCCTTTCAACATAACATGTGTCACGAGTAATTTTGAAACTTTCTGATAACTTTTTTGCTTTGTAAAATATTTACAATGTACAGAATAAAATACAGAAACATTTCTTTATAAAACAAAAAGAAAACTTTGTAGATTTATTTTTACATATTTAGACAATATGTCCTGTTAAAAGGCGGATTGACGGTGTAAAAATTGTGGAAAGACGTTGCATGCGGGTAGCACAATACATAGAAATATGATAATGTATTAAATTATTAGGAGAGGCCTTTGTCGAACTTTTGACGTCTGCAGTCGGCTGAGATTATCATGAATGTAACTTTAGGCATACTACATCCGTTTAACTTTACTCTACCTGTATTATTGTTGTTTTCAATTCATTGTAGGTAAACTCAGTTATATTTTATGTTACATTTCATATTTTTATCTGCGTTGATCCAACAATTTGACTTTTGGTTATGACGTTTTAGATATTTAGAGGTACTAAAAAAACTATTACCCTTCTAAATTACCTATGAAATAGAAAGAAAATTAAAATTAATTACAAAAATAACAGGAAAGTAGTGACAACCCTAAAGTTTATCACGATCCCATGTTTTATTATCGCGTCGATCGACGAGCTTAGGGCGATAATCTTCTTTAAAATTAGTCCCTTCGTTGTACAGATTTCATGCACCAACTGGTTTCAATTACGTACCAGCCCTGAGGCCCGAGTTTTAAATTTACCATTGCAACTACTTGACAATTTGCAGAACAGTGTACAACCCTAACAGAACCTTATGGTTATAGATGGAAATGTGGTTGTGGAATGAAGGGTCGTTGATCGGAAGTTGCATGCAAACAATGATGTAGAAAAATGTTAATGACTATTTTTTATCCCTAGGGAGAGAAAGGCAGATGTTTACAGCGCAGAGATACGGTAGCAATGCTATATGTAGCTATATCTTAATATTTTGTTACTACAGCACCTGATCATAGGCCATCAATGTTAAAATACCTTAAATAACTCCGAGGTAGAAAGGATTTTTGTATGACGCTTGTCTTACTTACGTTTCACTTTCAGAGCCATCTTTGTTTAAATATTATTTACTAGTTACGCCCGCGGTGTTATCTGCTCATCTCATGGAAACACTAAATTATTTCGGGATAAAAAGGAGCATATATGTTAATACAGGGAGTCGGCTACCTCCAAATACCAAATTTTATCAAAATTGGCCCAGCCGTTTAGGCGTGAAGAAGTCACAAACTCACAAACTTTAGCTGTTATAATAGCCCTTAACCACCTACCTCCCGTCTCATAGACTCTTTCAAACCTAAAATTGTTTACATACCTATGTGCGAGCATCCTACAAACGTTTGTGTCCTTGTACCTTCTCCCCTCCTGCCTCAGTGCCGCGTCGTCGATCGAAAAGGTCGGTCTTGTACGCATTTAATGTTGGTGAGGATATTACTGTCTCCGACCGCCTCTGAGACGGGTGGTAGGTGGATACGTATTTTTTTCTTAAGGGTTTCGGAGACGGGTGGTAGGTGGTTACGTAACTAATGCATACTTTTTTTCTTTACTTAGCCGACCGCTTAGTCAGTTTAGTAGTGATTGGAAGTACGGAAAACCTGTTCTACTTGTGACCCGAAGAAAAAACGGGAACCAGTACGTATGTTACTAAACTTATATTTACTGCCGCGAAAAAATCGAATAAATTAGTGGTCTGCAATTTTATAAACGTATTACCTTTATTTTAACGAAATTTATTGATTTAGCATTGTTAATTATTGAATAATTAGAAATAATTACTTAGATCTGTATATAAAGTCAAATTTTTTGTTGATCTCACCTTCCAAAGGATATATAGTTACTTTAGTAGAAATAAGGACTGTTGCCATATGTTTACAGCAAAAAAAATGTTTTGTTAATGTTTCCAGAATGATTAATAGCTTAATAAATATTTTAAAATGTCTATATTGCAATTATTATTTTAAATTTCCCATCTGATCTATAAAATTTAACATATAAGGCCGACATTATGTATCCGTCCTGGGGACGGGAGGTAGGTGTTTGTGTGACTAAAGAAGCAGGTAGGTAGTTAAGGGTTAAATATTATTATGAAGACAAAATGGCATTCAACCATTTTATAGCATTATTTTTTTAATTTAGGTATATAAATAATAACTTACAGGTTGCGATTTAAATTCCAAAAAATGTATGCTTTCAAAGATTATTGTCAAGACAGTAACTGCCCCTCTAGCACAACTGTGACATGTGACTCTTTCTCTTGGAGAAATTTTACCTATCTCTTTCTATGCGGTACTTTGAGAAAGTGACTGATGACGCTATGTCGCGCGACAAGAGTCGCGTAGCATATAGTTATGCTAGACGTGCTCATGTCTTTCTAATTACACGTCAACAGCTCCGACAACACACCAAAACCCATCACTTAAAGCATCCAATCACAAATTCAATCAGGTTCCGATCGTGTGTTTTCCACACTTTCTGTTGAAATGTCATTAGAGTGTCGGACGGTAATTGCCTGCAAAAAGATCATTACACTGCCAATGTCTAGGCCACGGAAATGTCTGGCTTCGGCGCGAAATCGCCAATTCGTTAAGGAGTTTTTAATACGTTTTGCTAATGCCGCTTTCATAAATTAACACGTTATTTGTATCTATACCCATCTTCAGATTCAGATATTACATACAGGTAAGGACCTCCATTACTTGGCAGCGACCAAAATCAGTCAGGTGTTCCTCTGCTCCGTGGATTGACTGGCAGGATAGAGTGTTTCATATTTTCATACTTACAAGAAAATCTATGATAATGATTATGAATATGTGTGTAGATAAAGTAGTGTATGCAACTGTACATAATTAGGTCTTTACACACTCGTGTTTTAAGAACTCTTATTATGCAACAGTTGCATAAACTACTATTAGTGACTACTATAAAGTTATAGGTAAACAAATCAGTTTAAAAATCGGGAAGAGGAAAGCCACGTAACCAGAAAAGCGTTAAGCATGAATGTAGACGGATATAGAAGAGGAAGACCAATTAAAAAATAGATCGGTTGGGTGAAAGATGTTATGAATAAGAAGAAAGTAAACGAGAAGATGCCCAGTTTTGCTTTGCTTATTTTGGGACTAGGTCGATTTGTGTAAGATTGTCCCTTAATATTTTTTATTTATTTACGTGAACAACTGAACAAGCTACTATTAAAAACACCGTAATCGTCATAATGTGCGTATTACATTTAAGGTATTCCCTAGATTCCTCATGGATCTTGTCATGACATCTTCAAGAAGATTTTTTTGGTTCTGAGGAAATAAACAACTTAATTGATAACGTCCTTCTTTTTGAAGAAGGTTGGTAAAATAATATGTTAATCTGTCGGTAAATATTGAATATAAGACATATTTGCGAGGGCTCGCATCTACCACTCTACCACCAAGATTAATAGTAATCAAACATTTAAGAGATAACCTACTTACTTTGTTTTTAATATAATATCTTACACAGTATTTACCAATAAATATCTACTATGACACCTTTCACCTATGTTTGTTACGAAAAACTGACCTTTACTCTGATCTTTCTTTTCCAATCATTCAATCGAATCAAGTGATTTTCTAAAACCTTACTCAATACATTTGACTATGAGTTATAGACGGGTTGATGAATCACGATTAATATCCTATTGCATTTTACTATTTGTATGATGTATGGACATGTACAAACTGATACAGTTAACTATACACCCATAGACCTTAACAACTTGCAATAAGGTTTATATTCGTTTACAAATGCACAGTTATCAGTGTCTTCGATAGTACAGTATTAACCATGGCAATCATTGGTAATATAAATAATAAATGTTAAATATTAAGAATTTACACGGCATATTTTAACAGGTGTTCAAAGGGAAACACGATGGCCTTGCTCCTGTTTCCGAATAAAAAACTCCAGACAAACACTTACCAGATTAATGTGGAGAGCGACTATTTTTACCCAAGTCTATTTAAAATATAATGAAATATAATGAGAAAATCGATAGTTTTTACGAGTCACGATGAAGTAATATAGTTTGGGCCGTAAAACCGCACGAATCCGATACCGGCCCATCGGAGTTCCGTAAGTAATAGAAAAACCGATAGCTTACAGAATTAAAATAAAGGTTTGTGTCAGTCAGACATCAAAGCCTTGCATTTATCTATTATTTAATTTTATTTATTACCTAATTGAAAATGAAAATGAAAAATGGAAAATAAATGAAAAAGTTTATTGGTTTACATAGATTTACATGATAACAGATTTGTAATTTTTTTTTTTTTTTTTATAACGGCACAACATAGTGGCTCCACTTCGCCTGATGGTAAGCAAAAAGGGGAGCCCAAGTCGCAATGGCAACTGACGAGAAACCAACGGTGCCAAGTCAGTTGACACTGCCATGCTGGCCCGAGAGATGCTTCTTCACGCTTCGTTTGAAGGGTCCCAAGTTATAAGAAGGAGAGTGTGTCAAGTGTCAAGAGGTCCCGCTCTTCCATATTTATACATGTGTATAACCAAATCACATTATTTCTTTACTTAGGTACTATGTAATTTTAATAACACTATTTATTCACTATTTTGTATTAATTAAAATATACAAATTAAGTATAATAACAAAACGGGGCGTATTCGCGTTCAAAAAGGTGTTTATTTAAATACCTCGAGGTTTCGGACGTGATGTTATGTTCATGATCTCGAAGGGTATCTACGTACCTACTTTATGTATGGCGACGGGGGGTCCAGGTTTCTCTGCAGCGTACTGTACTTTTGAAACACACAATAAACACTCTCTTGGGGCTAAGATCACTTTCACAGGCGTCAGTCACAACATGGATTACCGTCGCACATAGACACCTGCAACACCAGAGGAGTCACAAGTACGTTGCCGGCCTTTCAAGTGAAAGGACGCTCTTTTCTTGAAGGTTTAAAGGATTGTGTACGACGATTAAACATTTTGGAATAAATAATTCAAACTCAGTGTTTTTCTTTGTACGGTACCCATCACTGAAATGCGCTTCGCGCTTTACCGTCTGCCACTATTTAGCGTTATTCCTAGAGCATTACAAATGATTTACTATAACGATACTAGGCTGTAGTCGAACATGCACCTTTTAGACCCAAAGTAACACGGTTTTATTACATACGCTTAAAGCTCTTTTTTCAAAGGCACGTTCGTTAAAATTCACTTCGGAGCCGATAAGAAAAATGCAATAAAATGTTTTATGATTGTTTAATACGGAACTGAAATAGAGTTATCGAATTATAAGAGTTAAAATTGGACGGTAACGGAGTGTCTAACGGTACTATATTACTCGATTCATTACTTAGAAAGCAAATTTTATTAAGAGTTAAATGATTGACGAATAAAAAATTAAGACGTTGCTTTTTACATTCAACGTCAAAAGTGTTCTTATTTTGAAGTGCTCTGTCGTAATAAATAAGGGTAAATTCTTAGAGTTCTCGAGGGTTCCGTACAAATACTTATCGTTATCGTTAAGATGGTTGCTTGTGTTGGCCGAGATGTCAGCACATGGTAGGCGGTACTGTTTCTATGCGCCGGCCGGTTCGGACCGATAATGCGAGTACGCTTGCACGCATTATATTGCAATTGTACTGCATACCCGATAAAAAAAAAAACTAATTACTATTAGTACTTAACTACTATTTTTACTTAAATATTTATTTTATTGTTTTTAGTATTTGATGTTATAGCGGCAACAGAAATACATCATCTGTAAAAATCTCAACTGCCTAGCTATCACGGTTCATGAGACAGACAGACAGATGCAGACAGTCGGACGGACGGACAGTGTATTCTTAGCAATAGGGTCCCGTTTTTACCCTTTGGGTACGGAACCCTAAAAAACAGCTACATCGGCCGCGTTTGATAAAACTGTATAGGTACTAAACTGTAAAGGTTGTCTGGAAGAGATCGCTCTTTAGCGATAAGACCGCCTATTGTCTACCATTTATAAATAAAGGTTCCGATTGTAATATTTTTCTTGTTGGTGTGCAATAAAGAAACAAAAGTAGTTTTTTTTTTCACTATGACGGTTCATTTTCGACAGGAAAGTGATAGCGGTTGAAACGCTCTGAGAACGACACTCATAAAAGCTACTAAGTACAATCAAACACAACTATCTAAGTACAGTCTAATGTGTTAAATATGATGAGTGGTTAATGGAAACATGTGTTAATTTAATGATTAACAAAAAGCATTATGTTAGTAATAGTTTAAGAACTTATGGTATGTAAATGTTTACTGAATGGTTTTGTAAATATATTGCAGATAATACGCAAACAAATTATGACTATCAAGAATATTTCATAAAATAAATTGGTTTCGTTCGTGATTTGGCGGTAGGTCGGCTTTGGTCCGATATGGTTTAATATTCATAAAATAATTCATCGCCTTTTCTTTTTACCCATCAACCCACATCCACGAGATGGAATCATGATTCACGCTTAATTATTTTGCATAGTTGCTTATATTGCGTATACGCAACTATGGAAAAAAGGCCATTTGGTAGTAGGAATTTACGGCCACTTACGACCTTTTACTGCGGAGCTGTAGCATCCGTCTGTCAGTCTGTCAGTTTGACAAACGATGCGACGTGACAGTTAGCCGTATTCGTTAATGGATAATCTGAGTCATAAATGAAGAATTAGACCGTGTTTTTGTTTTATTACATGTATTTTTCCTTATTATAATAGTAGTGTGAACCAAACTATTTTAATACACATTTATTTTGACGACGTGGTTAACGCAGTGGTAACAGCTGCCTATTGATGCGCCGGTGCTGGGTTCGAATCCCGGCAAGGGCAAATATTTGTGTGATGAACTCGAATGGATGTTATTTGTATTTAAGTATGTATTTATCGATATAAGTATGTTTATCGTCGTCTAGTGTCCATAACACAAGCCTACTAGAGCTTACTGTGGGACTAGAGTGATTTGTGTGAGGTTGTCTCATATTTATTAGGTAATCATTCAAAATACAACAAATTCAGCGGGGATCGAAGGGTTGAAAGGCCTCTACATAGGCAAACCGAAGATTTTATCATGATCACGGGAAGCTGTCGAATGATGGCGGCGCATGACTGGTCGATATGGACATCATTGGGAAGGCCTTTGACAGTAGTAGGTGTTTTTCGACTGCATGATGATAAATTTTAAATGTAAAATAAAAAAAATTAAGTACTGTCCTTACTGTTAAGTCCATGGTCTTTGGAACTGATATTTTAGCAAACAATTTTACATATGTATAAGTAAACAATAACACAAATTCAATGCCATTTAAAATGTTAATTGCGTGTTTTATACAATAACGTAAAATCATTTAACATTGAATTGAGACAAAATATTTAATTATGAAAAGTGAACTGACACTTCCCCAGAATCCGCTTCTCACAAATTGCATTAATAAAACCAATTTTAATCAAACTAATTCCCACTGCCAAGGCTGCAGTCCAGTTGGCGACCCCTGGCCACCTTAGTAACACGATTAAGAACAAAAACTTGCTCACCGATTCCAGGGGTCCGAAACCTTTTAGCCGTGAAAATTAAAATATTTTGTAACAGGTGATTATGATTGATTCGCCCGAGGCTCACTTGGGCTGGGATATTAATTAAGGAACTAATGGAGTGAAGAGAAAAAAGATGGCGGTGCAGATAAGCGATGACCTCGGGTAGGGTTGGCAAAAAGGTTCTTATTTTTTTGCCTCGTTGGTTTGATAGATTATTAGACCACGTACATATTAATTGTAGTGATTAAAAATAATTATAGTAATTAAGTATAACATGCTGAACTAATTTGTGCCATGCTAGAACATGACGAAATAAACTTTTGTCCTTAAGTGGTTCAGTCAGCAGTAAAAATAATTAAGCATAATAATAACACGCTCACAATGATCTGAACAACCCTTATTCTCTAAACAATAAAGTCCGTGTGCATATCACGTTTATAATGTGACTCTCTTGGTTTTTCTCTCGTACCAATGTAACATCTCATAACAACTCGACGGCGATATATGATGTTGTTTCAAATGTGACAGAGAAAACTAAACATAATAAGTTAAGGCAAAATTTGATCATAATCATTGCTCAGACAGGTACATTCCGGTCGGGAGATTGAAACACTAAACCGATAGTTACGAGGTCTGAATGAGTCTTATTCGAGTTTTGCACTCGGTATGATAATATTAATAGAAACAAGTTTTATATTTTAATTACCGAATGTACTTTTTTAACACCAACTTCGATTTGTTACGATGAAGTAACCGAGCCCAAACTGGCAGGGTTATTTGAGTAAAGAATCCCAAGAGCGCCTTCTAACTCCATCATCACATAATATTTTGTAAATCCGATGACGACAAAGACATTGATCTGATGATGTTGTTATTAGAAGGCGCTCTTATGTTTGCCAATTTTTTAACCAATCTAAAACCAGTGGGCCAGATTTAACTTGCACGATTTGATTACAGACAGACAGAGACCTAGACAGGTGAAACTAAACGAAATAATAAAAAAAATTGCTCAATATATTTTATATTTTTACTGTTTTGCCAACCCTACCGTTCATAAAGCCGCTTTCACACCACGCCGCGTCGCCTTATTAACTATCCGAACATCGAACAGCGAGTGCGGGACTCGTGTTACCATTTATCAATACCATGAAACAAAAATGGCTCCTCATTTGTTGTGATTTTTAGAATATTGCTTTCGTAATAAACATAATGTTTTACACGTTGGTTGTACAAGGTTGTGATAAATCAGAACGTTGTGTTTAATGGTATTACATGCGAAGGGTGTTATGTTATAATGGAGAATGTTAGTTTTTCTCACAGGAACCAACAATATGTGAACTACTATATTATTATTTATTTAACAAGAATACAAAATGTATAGCATATATAGTAAAAAGCTTTACAGTAAAGAAACCTAAACATTGAACAAATTTTGAACCTAAAAATTGAACCGACAACACAGACAACACCTAATTTTTTAGGGTGGAACGTGACGAGGATCCTTTGCGGAACTGGCAGATAGTTCAACCTTAGCACTATATTTCCTCCATAGAAACTATGGAAATATATGTTACCGTTTTCAAGTTATAGCCTTTTAAACATTCATACCAAAAACTACTTTTTGCCAACCCTAATCAGGTGGCTGGGTCAATGAACTTACTTGTAAACAATCTTTAGACGTCAGGATATTACGTTAATATGTTGCTTTTTCCATTCTTAGGTCTGCGTGAAACGCTAAAAAAATCGTTGCAGGATTTGCAGAGGTGATTGTCTCTGTTATTCTGCTTATTAAATTTTCTGGTGGAATGTAATTTCTTAGTTAATAATTCTAACCACAACAAACAACTCACATGACACGACTTGACACTGACAACCACTCGAATGTACTCAATCATCATAAACAATTAAAGATGATAGTAACCTCTTTCAGCATAAATAAAACGTCTCTGTTTACCTACCTAAACTGATAATAAAAAGGTTTTAGTTCGTTAACTCGCTTTATAAAATTATTTTCGAGTAAATTGAAATTGTTCCCTGTTTGATCAGCAATTCATACAAGGCCCCCCTTGTTATTAATTTTATTTCGGTTATCATCAAATATCGTCGTTTGGATATTACACTAAAGTAACACGACTTTTCATACGCCGACGCGAGATAAAATTAAATTAACGCATTTTTTACAACTATCGAACCTCTTTGCATGATTTAACATCGATCATAAATATGATGTTTGAAATGAAATTGACATTTAAGTTAATTTCAATTTGCTTTACCTTTAAATGAAAATACCTTTGTTAAAAGCACGTGGATATTTATTATTTGCTCATGTTATGCGCGAGTTACAATTATAATGCGGCTGAAGCCTTACGACGATACAGTGAAACATATCCACCACCACACCCAACAGGTCGTTGAACAATTTTACGTGCTTTTGATCGTGTCGCCAACAATCAGCCCGTTGTACCACGAACAACTTAGAACGATCAACGTGGGGGACCTGTTCAGAGGGTTCACTGCCGGTGGCTACTGCCAAAAACAGTGGAAGAACGTGATTTTATCAGGCATGTTATTTGAAGCGATGAAAGCTTGTTTACTCGCAACGGTATGTGGAATAGAAGGAACGAACATGTGCATTTGTCGAAGACAATCGTGTCGCCTACAGCAGTGTCGTTGGTCAGTTAACGATTTACGGGGAAACAATTATAGGACCAGTGTTTCTGCCTCCAACTCAAAACAGAAGCAGCGTGCTGCAGCGTGTATTATGAGACACGATGGAAAATTTGAACACCGTATGTAAAAATTGTAATAAAGTAACTGATATTCGTATTTTCGCATTTTATTTGGTTAATTTGACATTTATGTGTCACTCTTACATCAGTACGATGACAACAACTCACGGAAATAAACGTAATATCCCGAGTTTTCCCGACGGTGATTTCTCAATCTAGCCATCTTGCCGTGATGTGAAGATGCAATATAGGGTTATCACCACAGTTAAAAATTAGCGAATTTTGCACTTTTTTTTTTTACTTCGTTTAAGGTTCTAAACATTATAAATCGACTGTGTATCACTTAACCGATGCAACATTTCCTCAAAGGACCCTCGTGCCTTTCCACCCGGTATAACCTGAATCGATATTTTTTAATTCAATATAACTAGGTGTCATGCAATTTGGTTTGCTGGGATAAAAATGGTGAAAATATTGTTCAGCGCTGCAGTCGAGAAAACGTAACAAAAATTTGCCCTGAAAGTCTAGTTGGGTTTCGAACATACATCCATTTTGGCAAGTATAGTATAGAATTAATAGTTATTTGTATCCTGAAGTGTTGTCAAAGATACTTAGACAAGCCGGAACTGAATTTGTTTTATAAAACGATATAAAGTCTTCGCACATTATAACAACTCAACGGCGACTCGATTCTATGCCAAATATTGAAATTTAAGCCCTATGTTATATTTTCTAGGTTTAATTTAAAAAAATGATATTATAAATAATTAAAATTAATTTCAAAAATATAATCATAAAAAAATCGCAAGATATATTTTCTGTGTTATTTACACAAAGGATTTCGATTTAGGACTTTATCGAAATATTATATGTTGTCAATTTTATAGCAGCACGGATAGCTGCCCCTGATGAAGAGTTTCATATGAGTTTGAAACATGTCGGGCCGTTCCTGACAATTTTTACGTGAGCTTAAACCGTTTTTATAATTATTCAAGATGTCTCACGACAGCTTTAATATTATTTCAATTTGTCTTTTATTAAAAAGCAGGTAACTCAGAAATCGCATTAAATAATCAAGCCGGTGTGAATATGCTTTTATGGAGACTCTTCTGTTATACGGTAAGTTACTGCGCGCTCATATAAAGTCCGAATTTCACAATACGTTAAGAGACAAAATAAAAATTAATGTAAATCATAAAGTTGCCTTTTAATTAATCTCAGCACACCGTGTAATCAATCCCAGCGGAAAATGAACGCGAGTGGACGGCTTTATAGCTCGTATTAAAACGTTATTGCAAGTGATTGTGTTGTACGAAAGAGGAATTCCGAAAAAATATAAAAAAGCAACACAGTAAAATGAGTTATATATTAAAACGCTAATAAGATATTAAATATATGAGAGGGTTTGAGCTGCCGCAGGTACTGAAACCATTTTACTTTTTTTTTCGAAAGTTTACCAATTTCTGGAATTTTCACGTATATGAATAGACAACATTTCAAATAGTGTTACGTTTAAACAAATTCCATTGCTCTCTTATCATCTCATATAGCCCAAAACTACTATTTTTATTTGATTATAAGCATCAATTTAGAAAATATAAAAATAAAGGTGAAAGCAGCGGTGTCTGAGAATCAGCACTCATAAGACGTCACCTTGTGGAAAATTTGTCAGTCGCAACCTACAAAAATAACAGTGCTAAAATTTCCATACCGACTGTATGATTTAGGTACGCACTGTGATCAACTACTTTTCGCCTACGCTCCTTTAGAATGAGGAAATTTTTAATAACTTTTTTAGACGGGCGGACCGACGGACGTAGAGACGGACGGACGGCTAGGCTATCCGTTAGAAAAATTTGCATTGATAGCAAAATGTTCCTACAATTTTTCCGATTGAAGTAGGTACTACATAAAACATATATTATTTTTAAAATGTGCACTATAAAAATGAACCAGAAAATGTCCAACCCATGCTTGTTAATTACCAAACCAAACAAAATAAACGGGTCGTATTAACGTAAGGTTTAGCGAATGCATGATTAATCTGGTTCGGGCGGCCACCGCATTAATCACCGTAACCGCACTAGCCCCGGAATTATTTTAACCTTTTAATCGGGTAATAAAATTGCAAAAATAATAAAAAGGCCAAATAGGGCTAAAAGACAGTGCTTTCTCTGGACTCTGTTGTTAAACCGGAAAAGTGCGAGTCGGAATTACTGAGAATTCTATATCCATAGTGATAAAAAGGCAAACTAGGGCTAATAGACAGTGCTTTTCTAGTTCATAAATGATCAGCAAAGTAGTTGAAAGCGTAAAAATTTACATTTCAAAAAAAAGTCGTGATTTCTCAGCCACTAGGAACTATTATGTTATTTATTCATTGTTATTATTAGGTACCATATAATTTTTACCAGCTAATCTATGTTAAAACAGTTTCTTATTATCATTATTTCATGTAAGTATAAAAATAAATTCAAATTACTCTGGCTTGTCACAGATTATACTGCTGTCTTCTTTCAAAAAGGAGATATCACATATCCGCTATGTAAAATCTTGCCAGTTGATAAAAAAAATATATATTTGCTGGGTCTAGAACACTATGTACAGCGTCGAGTATTACAAAGTAAATAAGAATAAAAGGTATCAAACTAGAAGTGTGAAAACAAAAAAATGCCCAATGGAGAGTAAAAAAACTATTACTTGAGCATTTCTTAAAAAGTTTGTACACAATTAAGACATAAAATTAAAGTCCAATATAATTTTCCTATTTTGTTACCAATTATTTTAGTAATTTTATATCAATGTTATGGTTATGTTCGGTAATTAAGGTTCTGTTATGCTTATACTTTTTTAATTATACATAATCTGATATCAATGTATTGGAAATCAATCACAATAAAAAATTGTAACAAAATAGGAAACTTATATTTGACTTTAATTTTCTGTCTTAATTGTGTACAAACTTTTTGAGAAATGCTCACTTACTAGCTATTGCAGCTTGGTGACAAATTATTTAAATTAGTATTTTATGTAGTTTGTGTTGGTAAATAAAAAAAAATCTCACATTTTACGATGTTATAAACCTTTCTCAATTACCCCATATACCGCTGTGTGCATTATCAGGGATAAGTGCATACTGAGATTACCGAGTGCAGTATTACCAGCGGTCATTGTAGCCGGTAATGCCGCAAAGTGCCGCGAATTACCGGGAGTTAGCGGAAGGACTGGGCACTCCACAAGCGGAGATATAAAATGGATTATATTTTACACATTATGTTACGTAGATTGACGGAATAAAATACCGGGGATCGGATACCGGTATTCGCCTGCAAACAAATTACCGGTATTTTATTTCGGTTTGTCGCATATTATTACACATATTTATTATTAGAATCAGAATCAGACATTTAATTTGTAAACATAGGTACATAAATATAAAAGGTCTTACATTTAATAAAAACAGTATCACCATGTCTAGCTGTTAGGCATACAGATATATCAAGTCAAGATGGAGCACGCAGTATATATTTGAATGGACTAACTTCAAAGTTCTATATCAATACCCAAATTCTATTTAAAAGCATTAAAAAAAACGCGAAATGATTACTATTTTATTTAATACCGGTATCGAACCTTGTAATACTGTAAATACTACAGATGGTTCGCTCTTTTGATCTCCACAAAAGCCCGTCAACTGTATTTTATTGATTATTGATATGAAATATGAGGTAGGTACCTGATTCGTCGTGAAGGACCTACCGACTCGAGCTATGAATGCGTTCCGAATTACCTGAACTAAATTGGATGTACAATATAGTAAGAGGCGACGTACAGTGGTATAATTTAGAGAATCAGACAGTTAAATGTGACAAGCGTTTCTATAAATTTAATAAATATTGTTTATAAACCGATCAAAATAGCTCTGCAGTGAGTGACAGTGTGTCTTCATACAATAAATTTGCGAAACATAAAGCCGCTGTTGGTTTTATGTGTGCGTGTCTACGAACAAATCACACACACAAATCCTTTCCTTGACGTTGTGATGCGCACTCAGACTAAACTTAGCCCAAGGATCTGACTGTACTTTAAATCGCTAACTAGGTATCCAGGCGGATTTATTGTAACTTAAAAACGCACTTACTTATAAATATTGATACTGTTACCATACTTTGATCAAGATTATCGCTACGTGCCTTCAGTGGGTGCTTAGGTTTTACCTTAACCGAGTTTCTGTCAGATGAACCCTGATTCTACAAGGGATCTCAGGTCACTGGCAAAGAGGTCACACCAGATTTACTAAATTTGGATAAGATATTAGAGTTCAATACAATGATAAACTTTATTGCACTAATAAAAATTGACAAATGGGAATAAAACAAATATATTAAATATCTAAACAACGGTATAAGTACAACAGTCTGTATATATACGAGTATATTCATCTTCGTTAAATGTAGGCTATTTTTATTCTGTGTTGTTTCTAGTTTATTCATACCTAATATATTTCTTAATACAATGCTAGAGATAAAGAGTTGATAAATAATATTGAAATATGGACTTATATTAACACGATTTTCACACATTATTATATCAAAACAGGACTTAATCCATCGATATCGAAACGATAAACAATATGAGTTCCTTCGAGAGGACGTAACATCACGTCCGAAACGACGAGGTAATTAAATAAACACCTTTTTGAACACTGTGTTACACACACCAATTGTTTTACACAGATCACAACGTTGATGTGTGTTGTATGAAAGTAGGAGCTTATCGAAAATTAGTAGGAGCTTATCTGGGGGCACGGCAGTGCCCCCGCCAAGACGAAAAAAAAGAGGCGGGGCACTACCTACCTTTTCTTGAACCGTTTCGTCTCATTTTCAAACCCTCATAGTTTCGTCCCAGTCCCGTCCAGAGCGCCCAAATTCACAGGTTAAGATGCAGTTAGGGAACATATGAAATGTACTAAATTTCATTGATCTAGCTTTTATACTTTAGGTTTTATTGGTACCTAAAATACGCCGATTTTGCCACTCACTCACTTATGTATCAAAACCTCTGGGGTACTTCCCGATGACCTAGAAAGCTGAAATTTGGTATGTAAGCTAGGTTTAGTACACAAACAATAGAATAATTCTGAAACTTGGAACTTTTACCCCCCAACCCCTTAAACTAGGGGATGGAAGTTTGTATGAGACTTCTGCAAATTTTGATACTAGAGGTCTGAAAATTGATATAGGGACTCCTTTATTATTTATATAATAAAATACATATTCTAGGATTTAAAAAAAAACACCCCCCACCCTTTAAATAAGGGGATGAAAGTTTTTATGGGTTTTCCATAATGGGCGATAAAAGTATAGTATATATCGGGCTAAACGTAAGTATTTCTTATACACAATTATTACTACTTCGATATCTACACTTCAACTTCGTATTTTAAATATCTGGGGGCACGGTAGTGCCCCCGCCAAGACGAACAAAAAAGAAGGGGGCACTACCTACCTTTTCTCGAACCGTTTCGTCTCATATTCAAACCCTCATAGTTTCGTCCCAGTTAACACTAGGGCGCCCAAATTCTCAGGTTAAGATGCAGTTAGCAAAGATATAAAATGTACAAAATTTAATTGATCTAGCTTTTATACTTTAGGTTTTATAGGTACCTAAAATACGCCGATTTTGCCACTCACTCACGTATCAAAACCCCCTACCCCCCCTACCGGCTTCAAGCCCCTAAACCCGGAGTTTACTAACCCTACACCTTTGTTTCAAAAGTATGGCTTGGCCGTTTCATAGACTACCGTAAATAAGTCTAGCTGACTGTCCGGCCCATATCGTAAGGAATTAAGTTTATAAGTATATATTATCAAAGACATAAACTTAGTTTCTTGATACCATATGGGCCAGACCGTCCGTTGGACTTATTTACAGTACTCTATGAAACGGCCAAGCCATACTTTTGAAACAAAGGTGTAGGGTTAGTAAACTCCGGGTTTAGGGGCTTGAAGCCAGTTGATGCCATACTTTTTAAACCAAGGTGGTGGGGTTAGTAAAGTCGGGGCTTAGGGGCTTGGCTTTTCCTGGGATCTGATAACTTTTTTACAGCGAAAGCGTTATGAGAATGTGAGTCTTGGCCGTCAATTTTACATGAAATGTTTTTGGTGGGATTAAAAACTACTCCAACTTTTCGTAGCTCTCTGTAAGAAAAGTGAGATCGAAAGCTAGGAAACGATGAGAGACATAATCTTGGGAACCTGAACACAACCATCAAACTAAAATAATTATTAATTATTTTTAAAAACGAACTAACTAACTATGTTGGCTCAGTGACCCAACAGGATCTTAGCCTCCGAAACGAGAGTACGCCACTTGTCCCGATCTTGCGCAGTTTCCTGCCAGTTTTCGGCTTGGAGCTTACGCAGATCCACCTCCACCACGTCTCCCCAGCGATACCTGGGACGACCAACCGGACGTCGACCGGTTGGTTGCCCCAAGTGTGCTCTTTTTGCCGCGCGATCCTCTTCCATTCTTTGTAGGTGACCGAGCCAGCGAAGTCTATGGGACTTTGTCTCTCCGATAATGTTCGGCTCGGCCACCAGCTCCTCAATCTCGGCATTCGTTCGGATCCGCCACGTACCATCATTCCTCTTAGTAGGCCCCAGGATCTTCCGAAGCACTTTGCGTTCTGCTACCCGGAGCTGACTTTCCTCCTTAAGGGTCAGTGTCCAAGCTTCACAGCCATACATGAGGATGGGTCTTATGACAGTCTTATAAATCCGTATTTTTGTATTCTTGCTGAGAAGCTTGGACACCAAGACCTTATGGAGGGCTGCACTACACCGCAGACAATTTTGGATGCGCATTTGGATCTCTTCCTCCCTGGTGTTGGTGTCGGTAATAGTGCAACCAAGGTACCGGAACTTGTCAACTCCTGGATATACAGTGGCCCCAACATGAAGGCTATCACTTCGGGCACGTGTGTTTCTGTAGCGTTTCATGTGGAGGTATTCGGTTTTCGTCTGATTAATCCTGAGGCCCACCCTTGACGCCTCTCGTTCCAGGACACTAGCTGCCTTCACCACTTCTTCACGGCTTTCCCCTAATAAAGCTAGGTCATCCGCGTACCCTATCACCTTATGTTTTCCACCCAACTCTAATCCTATGTCTTGGGCTAGAACTTTCCTCACCACGTGTTCTAGAGCCAAGTTGAAAAGCATAGGTGACAGGGCATCTCCTTGCTTTAGGCCGGTCATCACCGTGAACTCTTCAGTCAGCTCTCCTCCCACTCGGACCCTCATTCTGCTCTCTTTGGTCGCTGTTGCGATAAGGGCAACTAACTTTTTGGGGATGTTAAAATTAACAAGAATGGAATATAGGCTTTAGTAAAGTCCACAAATAAGGGATGGACGCTTTGTGCGTACTCCCACCTCTTTTCCATTAACTGCTTGAGCAGGAAAATCTGATCTATTGTGCTGCGGCCTCTGCGAAAACCACTTTGACATAATTCCAGTTGTTTCAGGCAAAACTACACTAGCAATAGAGTCGAGTGAAGAAAAAAGGGGAGGCCTTTGCCCAGCAGTGGGACACCTAAGTATGCTATTGAGAAAAAAAAAAATTGGGCAATATTAAGAAGTGCTCCAATTTGTCATGTAATTTTGTACATCGGCTTGGGAACCTAACTTTATTTATAGAAATATATAGGTATATTTCTTAATTCTGATCATGATCCATTTTTACAATTATTTTAAATCGACATCGCATTATTTACAGATGACCAAACCAGCGAAGATAACATTACAGCAACACCGAAAAAAAAAATATTAGCAGTAGCCCAAATGTTAGTTGCTCGTTACTTAAATCGGAGGAATGACAACTAGGGTTACGAGTAACCAAAATAAGTTATGTAAAATTAGCATAATTTTGGTTACTACCTACTAAGCACAAATTTGCGATTTCTCAAGTATTTCAACTGGTTGAGCAATTTTTTTCTCTAGTGTAACCAACGACATTTAAACTGCTGTTGAAAACTATTAATCGAACCCCAAACTTACTCAGAAGATATGCAAAGTCAAGGGTCACAAAACTTCGTTTAGAGCTGGGTACGAGGAGTGCGAGTGATATTGGTATTCAATACGTCAATATGACACCTGCACGGCGGCCCGCGACGTTGATAGATAGCGCACTATTATAGTTAGTTTACACTGCAGGGTACTGGTACAACCACCGGGTTTTAAACCGGTTATTACCGGTTTTTAAATGAACAAAGATTTACGAATAGGTAACTGCTGAATTGGAAGAGCATAAGTAATATTAAAATACGATGAGCTCTTTTTGATAGAGTTGTAAGAACAGAAGTGGTATTGCGAGTGATATTGGTATTCAATACGTCAATATGACACCTGCACGGTGGCCCGCGACGTTGATAGATAGCGCACTATTATGATTAGGCTACAGTGCAGGGTACTGATACAACTACTGGTTTTTAAACCGGTTATTACCGGTTTTTCAATGAACAATAATTTAGAATAGATAACTGCTAAATCGGAAAAGAATAAGTATATTAAAATTTGATGAACGCTTATTGATAGAGTTGTAAGAACAAAAGTGGTATTGCGAGTGATAATGGTATTCAATACGTCAATATGACACCTGCACGGCGGCCCGCGATTTTGATAGATAGTATGTGCAATATTATGGTTAGATTACACTGCAGGGTAATTTTTATACTAGAAGGTGCCCAACTTCTACCGGTATTTTTTTCCTTTACGATACCCCACTTTTGTGAAAAAAAAAGAAGGAAAGTACCTTTATTTTAACGTAATACACAGTTATATAGAAAGGACACATTCACCAAAACTGGCTTCATTCAGCACCACAAACACTACACCCGATTACCTTCTTATATCTACTTACTCGTAGATGCTAAAAACACACACAAAGAATAAGAACACAGCGAAGTGAACTCGATGAAGATCCGTTGTGTTATAATTACGTGTAAAAATCATGTAAGTAAAAAGTCAATATAGGTCACCTATTACAGAGGGACGCAGTGTGCACCCAACATTAGAATAGGCGTTAGCGCACGCGAGTGTGGAGGCGGCATGGAAAATATTCAAAGCGTAAGAACTTCGCTTGGAAATAAGAATTTTGACTTTTAGAACGGAATCTTGAATTTACTCGCTTTGTCATGGTTATTCACTTCTAGAAGAGATGCAAATGACGATGAATATATTCTTTGTTGAAATTTAAATAAAAAAGCTTATAATAAATTATTATTAAGCAAACCAAAACTGTGTATTATGTTTGAAATAACAATTCTTCAAGATTTTCGCCAAAAGATAACAATAATAATACTCAGTACCATTATTTTCATCAGGATTTTTTGTATTTGTAGTAATTTGCGGTACATCACTATTCGACGTGACAGCGCAAAACGGCAGGGACGAATGAAAGTACACAAATTTAATATAAAAACTTTTCATAAGTGTCATATTGACGCAATCTAATTGTTTATTTTGGTATATGAAGTCTATTCCTAGGGATAACTTTGCCTAAGGGTATGTCAAAATACATAAAAAATTACAAAAACTGAATGAAAGTAGAAATAAATCGGGTTCCCCAATAATAACGCTTTCAGAGCGCTCAGCAATTAAATAGTCTTTCAAAATTCGAATCCTCTAAATAAAACGCAATATACCTATGCAAATACACAATAACGGTAAACGCTTAAACTGGCCACTCGTCAATTTGCCGCCCATACATAAATGCATGAGCGGCGAGGAACATACACAGCATCGCCACGTTTTAAACAACGTGGATTCGGATTAATGTGGAGTTTAAACGAGCTGTGGTTTTATTTGGGTTTTTAGTTGGGTTGCAGGTGTAAATGTGTCTAAAAATTATTTTCCTATACTCATATTGAAAAGTAGTGTTTAACTCGGAATAAAATATACCAATTTCACTCTAGAACTATTGGCGCTCAATAAATCGAGCGCCAAAATATCGCAAGTGAAAACCGGTGCCTTTCATCCCTTGTCTAACAATCTACTATTTTTCCTCAGAATTTGATAAGAGCTAAATAACGTCGCTATGTCGGACAGAAGTTTTAATTTTTATTATTGTTTGAATATTTTGACATGTATTATAATTTTAAAGTTATATCTTTTAGGCCACAGTTGCCCGAAATTACGAGTTTTGAATGGTTTTGATTGATTGAGAAAGCTTCGAATTAGGAATTTCTCCTATGAATTGTCTTTAGAGGGCCCTATAAGACCTTGTGTTTGTCCACTGATATTTTATAATTATTGTCAACGTGCAGAAAAGTAGTGAATACCTCTTATAATCATAACATCACAAAGTATACCCGACCAACAAAAGAGTCAGATACTTAACTTGCATTTTGTTAACAAAAAAGTAACCTCACCTTTCTCATAAATGATACAAAATAAACCAGTTTCTTTATTATCAATAAGAAGTTGCATAAAAGTCGTTGTAATCGCCACAAAATGCTACTGTTTGACAAATAATTATAGTCCGTCTGAATTGTAATTTGCTTGTACTTTTTTTTAACCAACAGTAAACCGACATAATTCACCATTATGTGAATTACAAATTGAATCTTATAAGAGCTGCAATAGGGTTATTATCCTTTATTAGTAATGTTGATTGGGACCTTTTAGAGACGGAGGTTTCGCGATGAAACTAATTGCTTTTGACGAAAGATGCGCGTGAGTCGAATCGCAGCGTTTATGTCATTTTTGGCACGCGATGCGTAAGTAAATATTTTTGTGACGGGTTCTGTGGATATTAAAACTAGACTAGTGGGTCTGTGACGGTGTTTCTATTGAGGTCCTGTCATCCGAGAGAGGATTGGCAGTCGATTGCTGAAGAAACAGTAGATGAGTTTAATTTTTTTCTATATATAGATTAAAGCTTCCACGATTTTCTCACATTATTATTACAAAACCCCTTCCCCTTGTGGAGTCTCTTCGAGACCATGAATATAATGTCACGTTCGAAACGTCGAGGTCCCGTTTTGTTATAATAACGTTTTTCTATCGTTGGAAGAAGGGCAAACCCAGCAAAACACCTATAGCTCTTTACGAATTATAAAAACAAGCTGTGATACCCTAAAACGGAATGGTTTGTATCTTCAAAACGGATAACTCATCAAAATTACTGTAATTTCCATCAATTTTCAATGATCGCAGCAAGCGAATTACGAATATTATGTTTATGTATGTTGGTACTAACGAGTTGGTATAAAACATTTCGGTGGCTGCTATCAAAACTAACTTTGTAAAAGTAAAAGTAGAATAAAACAGTACAGGAGGCTACCTTTTCATATTCACAAAAGCCGCAAATTGCATTGTATATTTTATTGGTTGTTTTGTGTGGTTGTGGGGCGTGGTGACTAGATCATCTGACGACCTGATCACTGCAAGTGCCTATGAACGTGCACCCGAATCGATACGAAAGCGGAAGGCCGAGCTAAGCACCATAGCGGTACCGGTGCCAAGGCGATTCCCCTTGTCTACGCATATTATTTGTGACATCGCTACAGGCACAAATTGTCCATAAATATAATTTCTTTATAAGCCGAATACTCTTCTCTTCTCCCCGAATGAGCTTTACACATAACTTTTTAATGTCGAATACCAGTAGTTATCTTCTGCTCGGGATCGCAGTTCTAACCTAACCTAACCTAACCTACTTTTTAGCAGCAGTTGTTTATGGTTAGAGATCGAATTTGTAGCTAACTAAAATTCGGCTAAACAATGTTATGCGTAGGTATTAAGATTCTGACAAGTAATGATTCGGCAAGATGAACATTCGGTTGAATCAGATTATGCGAAACGTGTTCAGCGAAATAAGTTTACATAAAAAAGTATGCAAAATAAATGGCACCCGTGCGGGTCGCGGCGCTGTATAGAGCCCATCTTGGTAAAAATAATGTGTGGGAAAAAATAATTTGTGTCGATATAAGCAACCGTCATAGGCTTAGCTTTCAAGCTATACAAGTATACACATACAGACATACATACACTAAGCTTGCACAAGTGGCCATTGTAGGTGAAGAAATGCAGCGCTGTGGAAGTGGCCGCACGCGAACACGGCACGCGAGACGTACCGACTCGCACAGACGAATCTTTTTAAGATTTTTTTAAATCTTTCTTAGTGTTCCGATTGCCATTGTGGATGAATAAATGTGACAGGCGTGCCCGACTATTGCGACGAATTATTGAAAGGACATTTTTATTGACTAACCCCGCGGCTTCGCTCGCGCAGAAGGATGTAATGTGCCCATACGAACTTTCAACTCCAGTTTAGCCTACTTATACATAAATCTCTTGGTGCATTGTAGCCTGAATACGTACCTACCTACTATTTTGTTAAACGTTACGTAGTTTTTGCGTTAAAGTGGAATATATATACATTCTTAAAAACTGTCAAGTTTGTACAAACTTGTATATTTGTGGACATCTATTCGTGTATTGGCGTTCGAAAACGTATATAAATGCACACAGATAGTGGTTTTTCGCAACTCGACGTCTCACAACGCATTTATTTTGCGTGACGAGTTGATGACACAACTTTTGATGAAGCCTAGCAGACCCTTTATGGTTCCGATATGCTATTCCTTGTATGTGACTACTTCAGGATATTAACTAAATAAATTCTAGAATGTCGTACACAAGCTCTCCTTAGTCTCTATGTAGACGATGAGGACTGTCAGTGACTTAGATAAAAAAGTGATAACCCTTTCTTTTACTTCTCCGTAGTTGGGTAAAATGTATTCCATGTTAGTTTGGGGGTAATCAATCCAGCCGTTTAGGCATGATATTTCAAAGGCAACTTCATACATACACTATGATACATACAAACATTTTTGATTCAGTTGCCATAAAATAGCCTATTTTAATTTCTCTTTTATATCCTCTAAGTTTATATAAGTAAAATTTTACTCCCCTGTGCGCCCGTATAGATTCGTCGCTGCAAGCCGGGCCCTGAGCCTCCAGCCATAATGAAAGCTCGGCACATATTTTCTATGCAATTATGAGCGGCGCGCGCAAGACAGTCGGCACCTTCAATATTCAATTACATAACTTGTACTTTCCCTGCGACCACAGACACTTGGGTAATCACAAAAGACAACATTGTGTTTGACTATCTACACATCTACACGTTTACTGTATCGCCTTGTGGTCAGAACTGTTATAGGCTGTGACACACCGTACCGTGACAACCCAACCACTTCACCCCTGCAGGGCTGGCACGTCTTGCAGTGCCTTTTTTTATTTACTTATAAAAACAATAACTTAAAAAAGCCGGTCAAGTGCGAGTTGGACTCGCGCACCGAGAGTTCCGTGCAAACATTTATCCCATCTTAACTGGCCTGGATAAGTTTTGCATCTATTATGTAAGGCACCGGATACAAATGCGGTGCAGAGTTAACGCAACCGATCGCGTTTGAAGTATGGGAGCCCCACTTAAATATCTATTTTAGTATGTTTTTAGTACTTGTTGTTATAGCGGCAACAGAAATACATCATCTGTGGAAATTTCAACTGTCTCTCTATCACGGTTCTTGAAATGCAGCCTGGTGACAGACGGGCGGACAGACGGACAGACGGATAGATGGACAGATGGTCAGATGGGCAGTGGAGTCTTAGAATTAGGGTCCTGTCGGTCCCTTTTTGCCCTTCGGGTACGGAACCCTAGAAACTAAACAAAAATTACGGTGAGCGAAAACCGCGCACGGTTTATCTGAGACCGCATCTTCATTTTGTCGCGCGACTCGAGACCACTCTTCTTGGTCGCACGGTATTGTAAAGAGACAGGCAATGTTTGCCGCGCGACAAGGAATTGCGCGTCACTGCACTGCTGTGCTCTTGCTGTCCGGTTTCATTTTTACAAGCTTTTATTTACTTTCACCTGTCCCGTTGTAATGGAATTTTGCATGTTAAATTTGACCCACTTTCCGGTTTCCGATTGAGCTGAAATTTTGCACGAATATGCAAATCGCGCGACAATGCATGACGACGTGGAGCTGATCTGATGATGGAGCTGGAAGGTGGCCATAGGAACTCCGTAATAAATAAAGCAATCCTATCGAGTTTGGGCTCTTTAGAATCGTCTCTGTGAGCAATTGATGAATGTTCAACGAAAAGTACAGTCCGGTACAAAAGCTTGTCACAAAAAAATATAACAGGAACGTATTTATTATGTTACTACTCTTCAAAATTTTGTATCTAGTTTGTAGAGTGAGACACGAAATGATGAGATACGCAAGAGAACCAAGGTTGTAGATATGGCTTTTTTTTTCATATCTTGGGAAGCCGGAAGTCTATAAAAAAAAAAAAAACAGGTGTAAAAAAGATGTAGATATGGCTCAGACAGTCGCCAAATTTAAGTGGCAGTGGGCGGGCCACATTGCTCGTAGAATCGATGGCCGTTGGGGCAGAAAGGTTCTTGAGTGGCGACCGCGGACCGGAAGACGCAGCGTTGGAAGGCCTCGAACAAGGTGGACCCACGACCTGGTTAAGATCGCGGGTAGTAATTGGATGAGGGCGGCGCAAGATCGATCGTTGTGGATAAATTGGGGGGGGGGGGGGGCTTTGTCCAGCAGTGGACGTCTATCGGCTGATATGATGATGATGAATTAGATACGAGCTTTGTTTTAAGTTGGTATTTGTTACTTAGTGAGTTTTGGTTGTCTCCAAAAACCATGATTTTGAAGCGGTACTTACTTAAGGACATATATTTTCGATTACGAGTCAGCTTAAACTTAAGCCGCTTTCCAAAATGACTGTTTTACCCTTTAATTACGTATATATAGGCGTTCCAGTAGCATTGCGTACCTACGTTTAGGGGCATTACTAATTTTAGGGCATTTTACTACCATATATTTTGTACAATATTACATGTATAGATAAGTTTGACAATTAACCAATTAACAATTTAACGCCATATTATGATATGGGTAAAAGGAATGTAAAATTTTACTGGCAAGTTAACATTTGCAACTTAGTAGTTATCGTCACTATTGGCCATATCACGGCGATATGTCAATGAAATGGCTGAATATAACGTTCCAATACCTAAATGCCAATATCAATCGGAATCTCTGTGCTTGCTTTTTATTATAATGTGCAGTATTTCTGAATACGGCCGTTTCATCACGCCTCGCTCCACTAATCAATAAAGCATTCCAAATGGCATAAAAACTTCCATGAACGAACGTAACCTACATTTTAATTCGAAAAAAAAAAACAGACCGCGTTGTACCGAATGCAACACATTTCAATTCAAAACTGGAAACATTCCAGTACTTTTCAAATTCAAATTTCGAATTCGCAACGGACAACAGACAACGACAACACTGGCCCGTTTGAATAGTGACATGGAATACATAGATGTTCGGAAGTTACAGCGGGGCCTATTTACGTTATTGCTGAAGTCTTGTGTCATTTCAAAAGGCTAAGCGCGAATTTGAAATATGAAAGCAATTATGCCTGTCAAAACTTGTTCTCTGTAGCTGCTGTGGCCATCGCATACCAATTATATCTCTAAAGTAAAGATACAGTCAGTGCTCATATTATGACCATTTTGAAATGACACGAGACTTCAGCAGTAACCTAAATGTATTTCGAACGTTATAGGTACAGTAGGTGTAATTTTTGAGCACTAAGATTTTCGGATAGTTCTCGGCAACACGTCCTGATCGAGGCTCTAACAATTGTCTCTTCTGCTTCTAAGTAATCTGCGGTCGTTTGAATAGTGACGTGAACGGGCTCGTTGAATCGATTATTCGAATGAGCTGTCCATCCGATTGTGCGCGATCTCACATAGCGTCTCATTTGATACATAGGTTGCTGATTGAATGAATGAATGAGTGAGCGGTTGAGCAGTCTGTAATGTGGACTATTGCGATTTTGTTTTCGAACTTACCTTTAAAATTCAGGGATACGGATCGTTCAAAAGCCTACATAGCATATAATTCTTATTGTATTATGTATTGGCCGGGTGCAGCGGTCGCGTAGGGAAAGCGAAAATGATCGCAGCGCTTGATGTGGCCAAAAGTGGTAACTTCTCTGTTTCTGTCAAACGTCATACTTTTCAGTTATAATGCTTACGTTTTCTACTATAAAATAATAAACTGAAACAAGTAAAATGGGTCACGATAGGTGTTGTGTGGTAAACTGCAATAATACAGGACGAAATAGCAATTGCAAATGTTATGCTTTCCTACACCGAGTTGGAAACAAGATCAGAAAATGAATTGGAGCGCTGTTGCTAGAAAAATAAAGTAAGTGTATTAAACTGAACATATTTTTATCTATTTAGTGCAATAATAATATTATGATAGAATTATTACAATGTCTCAAAAATATGAAATGTAAAATTACTTATAATTTGTAAATGTTACTTATTGTTTGTTTATTAATGTGCCAAAACTAACAGCTTCCCTTTACTCTCGGTTTGAGGCTGAAACCTTATGTTCTGACCGATGCTTTGGAAGCCAGTTTTGAAAATAGTAGTAATTTTTCAATTATCTGACCACAAACATAATAAAACATTATTTTTTTCCTTTAATTTGTAAGGAAACAACAAAGAAGTAAATTGACATAATAATACTAAACACTTTCCACTAATTACTTTCTTCAATAAAGCTAAGAACCAAATGTGTTTCACATAAAAACAAACAGATTTTGCACTTGTTAGGTGCTCTACAATCAATATTTTCAATTTTTTACCTTATATTTATTGCGTCCATTATTTAACACTTTTGACAGACCCCCTCCAAAGTTGTGAACGCTAGGTGGCGCTAACGTCATGCACCCGGCCAATAGAAGAAAGATCAAAAATAGCAAATTTAGAGTGATTAGTTGATTACACGATAACAGGAAAAATAAATTTCTTTAAATACAGTAAATTTCTGAATAAGTACGTCATTTAGTCATGTTTCAGAAATAGTGATACCTAAACCGAAAAACGTACAGATATATTGTGTATTACGAATAGATTAAGGCAGGATTAAAAGTTGATTCCAAAAAGCAAAACATTAAATAGCTAACACTAAAGGGACACACTAACGGCCTTGATCTAAAACTAATATTTATGCTACGACTGTTTACTTTTGTTGAGGATCGAACACGCAACTTCTGGTTTTGTAGTTGAACAGTCCAACCATTAAGCCAACCGCGGTTGTATACTAGCGCTTTCCATAACAGCCGCATAAAACTCACCAACCAACGTAAAGATACTTATCACCTCATAAACCTTACTTAACAACCTTTAAAACCCTATCATAACTATCTCAAGCATTAATAAAACCAAAATGAAAGCGCCGACTCAATTACATAGTAGTAACAATTAAACAACAATTTGTTATCAGATACTTTAAACGGTAACCTTAGACATAGACATAATTATAAAAGGTAAAATTATGTATATTAGAAACAGTATCTCTGAAATGGTTTGAGATCCCATTAGGATAATGCCGCTGTAGTTGACTAATGGCCGTGTGTTCTTTCATTCGCTAGCACCATTCACTCATTCGTTCCATTCACCCGTTCCGTTCCGTTCGTTGTTTAGCTGTATGCAAGCGCTAATAGAGGCGACGCATTTTTAAAATTGGAATGCGAGACTTTTGAAAATAGAACACGTACCTACAGATAAAAAACTGCTAAAGTTAATAAACAGTAAATTGTATTTTTGTTGATTTTAAACTTATATATTTTTAGGCATTTCTTTTATTACCCAATTTGCGAAGTATGTGATCCTAACACATTTTGAGAAAGATTACTTTGAATAAAATTAAGTCATTAAAATTAAGTAATAGGGTCCCGTTTTTACCCTTTGGGTACGGAACCCTAAAAAAACGTAGACCATGATAATACTTGTTACAAAGCGCTTCAGGATTTTTTTTCTTGAAAAATGAAAATAATAAAAAAAAACTAAATGGATCCCACGTATCGGTGTATATTATTCTACAAATTGTATAACAAATGATTAAAATTACTCGAATAGTAGCATCACCGAAGTACTCACTAAAATACTACTTTAATGTCTTTCATTAGCGAATCCCTCAGTTAACCTAAATTAGCCAGCAGTAATGTACGAAATTAGGACCGTAAACTGTTCACATAACTGCATCAATAATAATCAAATACCGACGTTGAAACGAGCCAATATCAAACTTAAAAACATTGATATTTAGTTCACATTCTGACGAGACTTGCAAACGTGTACGGCGAAAATTTGAAGAGGCACTCGCAAAACTGAATCGGTATGCTGGGGCTTGCTTCAAATTTAGAATTTGCCTGGATGTTGAAATATGGCGGAGTCCGTTACAACATCACCCAAGCGAAAAGCAACCTTACTAACCGAGAGCAAAAAACACAAACTTGTATCACTTGTGCTGTAATAATATATAGCCGGCCAGTACGTTCCTTTTTTCTTTTTTTTTTTTCTTTTTAACGGCCTTTGAATTGTGCTTTAGCACTCTCATAGCCTCTAAGCTAATATTTGAAGTACTATTTTTGATTATCTTTGGTTGCGTTTTGTGTGCTTTTCGTGTGTAAATGTGGATTTTTAGGGTTCCATACCCAAAGGGTAAAAACGGCACCCTATTACTGAGACTTCGCTGTCCGTTCGTCCGTCCGTCTGTCACCAGGCTGTCTCTCGAGAACGGTGATAACTAGACAGTTGAAATTTTCACAGATGATGTATTTCTAATTGCCGCTATAACAACAAATACTAAAAATAAAATAAAATAAATATTTAAGGGGGGCTCCCATACAACAAACTTGTTATAGATTATGCTACGGAACCCTTCATGCGCGAGTCGGACTCGCACTTGCCCAATTTTTATTTTATTTACCTGCTATATTAAAGGTGCGTTTTATTGAACCTCTTTGTAATTATTTAATTGATTAAAGATTAGCAACAGATAAAAGGATATGGAATTACTATTCAGATGTATCCATTCGAACATGACGGAAGATTAAATGAATATTGGATTTTATTTTTATGTGTTTTTCAACATAAAAATACCAACGAATCATTGCAATATAACATTTTACCTATAAAGAAACGTGCACCGGATTCATTCCAAGTTCATCTAGCTTACCTTCAGGAATAAAAAAACATTAAGTACCTGAAACAAGAAAAAATCTATATAAAGATAAAACTTGGAAAACAAGTCCTTGGGCATAAAGTTCGAGATAGTAATCTCCTAATGACTGTAGAGTAATAAAAAGTAGCAAAGTTAGGACATAAGTCTGATCGGATTTAGATATTAGATTTAAGATACTTAAGTGGTCTGAGCGTTAAATTATGGTATAAATTTGTCTGACGTAGATGGACATAGCGATTATAAAACTTCATGAAGTTTAGCTAAGCTCCTAATAAAAAATCAAAATTGAAATCTTTATTCTACAACTAGGTAAATAATACGTGTTAAACTTGTTAACTATAATTCAAAAGTTGAAGCACATCCGTCCAGCAGTTCCGGCGTAAAGAAGTAACAAACATAGACACTCACTCTAAAACTTTAGTAGGTACGCTTAAAATCGATGAGAAATATAGGGAAGAAAAAATCCTGTCAAACTAATTATTATTTTGTCAGTTGCATCTGTATAAAACATCTTGCACCCACACATACACCAAATCATGTCGCATTATTAACAATTAATCTCCTTAACTAATCCCATACCATAACTCCGCAATAACGTGCCATTTTATTACGTAAAAGTATGTCTTTATTAACTTCAGTCTTATATGATAACTTATCGTGCCCGTTTCTTGCAACTATATAATCCTTAACCTGTACCACGACGCAACAGACGCATCACAATTTCATTAACCGCAATACCCATTGCTGTTTCTGTATGGATTACTTATAAGTTTTTCTGTGCCTGTGAAGCATTGGATAGGGGGAAATAAAGTTGGTCGGTTAGGAAGCAGTGTTATTGGTGGTATAACTTTATTATCTGGAGTCACACAGTTCCAAGTTAACACGTCGGTGAGGATTGTGCTTGCGTTTCTATTTACATTTTATACTTTCAGCTCTTGGTGGGAAATTATTTAAAAGAACAGGAAGTTAGGCTTTAAAATGAAAAAGTGATACGAAATTATTATGTTTCTTCCGTTTGTTCTGTCGTTTCTTTTTTTTAGGGTTCCGTACCCAAAGGGTAAAAACGGGACCCTATTACTGAGACTTCGCTGTCCGTCCGTCCGTCCGTCCGTCCGTCTGTCACCAGGCTGTATCTCAACAACGGTGATAGCTAGACAGTTGAAATTTTCACAGATGATGTATTTCTATTGCCGCTATAACATAAAATACTAAAAATAAAATAAAATAAATATTTGAGGGGGCTCCCATACAATAAACGGATTGGTTGCGTTAACTTTGCACCTTATTTGTATGGAGCGCTATACATACCAGGTGCAAACTTAACTTAACCACTTAAGGATAATAATAATAATAATAATAATCATTTATTGGCCAAAAACGATACACAGCGATTAGTTGAAGTCCCTGACTTCTGAGCTAGGTTAACACCTGTGTTACAGAAGTCAGTGTCCTCTCCCATTCATAAAATGTTACAGTTTGCCTTATAATCTATTTACCCGTTTAAACATACTATATACGTGTGTGTGTGTGTGTGTGTGTGTATGTGTGTGTGTGAGTGTGTGTGTGTGTGCATGTGCATGTTTCAAGGTAGAATAGCTTCTGTTTCGTTATAGTCCAGTGACAATAACCACATTGTCAGTTTAGTTTTACATTGGTGTGAAGATAATGGATACAAATTAATAGATTTGTTTATTTTATTATATAAGTAGATAGCCATGGATCTTTGCTGTCTTCTTACAGTTGCTAATTTACATTTTATCGGTTTGCAGACATTTGGCACAGTCCGTCTTATAGAACATTTATTATTATCATAAGGTGTGATTTTATGTTGCTTTAACACTATAAGTAGTATATACAATTGTCTTACAGTGAGTACTTCACATTTTTTATATAATAGTGTTGTCGGATGCATATACGGACTAAAAGTCATAACTTTTAATAAAGATCTTTGTGCCCTTTCTAATTTAATCATATGTGTTTTACTTGCCCCACCCCATACCACGTTACAGTAACCAAGAAGAGACTGTGCCAGCGAACGATAAACTGATCGCAATAGTTTCCAATCAGCCACGTGACGAAGTTTTTTAAAAACCCAAATGAGTTTTCTAATACGTGTCGCAGTTAAGTCTAAGTGTGACTGCCAGCTCATCCTATCGTCCAGAATAACCCCTAAGTACTTAATATTGTTAGATTTAGCTATAATAGTGCATGAACATCCAGTTCTTGCCTGTATATTACATGAATGAACTTTGAGTTCTAGCATAGGAATTTGAGGAACGTTACTTAAAGAAAACTGTAAATAAGTGGTCTTTGAGAGATTCAGAGTAAGGAGATTGTCGTTTAACCACTCATTAATCTTTTGAAGTCCCACTTCTGCATTACTGTAGGCTTCGTCCCATGTGTCTCCATGAAAAATAATGGCTGTGTCATCGGCGTAAGTAAAGATGTTTCCATTTGTAAGCGATTGTTGACACAGGTCATTTATATAAATTAGAAAGAGACTCGGCCCTAGTATACTGCCTTGTGGCACTCCAAATGTAACTTCGGCGTCCTTACTAATGTATTTGCCAATTTTTACTTGTTGCATGCGGTTAGATAGAAAATCTTTAAAAATCCCAAGTTCATTTCCCCGTATTCCAATATGTTCTAATTTATTCACAAGTACTGGAATCGAGACAGTATCAAATGCCTTTGCAAGGTCTAGAAATACGCCTAGGCATTTCTTTCCCGTGTCAAGTTTACAGGCCACGTGATCTATCAAAGCACTGACGGCATCTTCAGTACTTTTTCCTGGTCTGAAACCAAATTGGCGATGAGACAGTAAATTATGATGCTCCAGGTATTTGATGAGTCGAGAATTAAGAACCCTTTCAAGTATTTTTGATAATGCCGGCAGTACTGAAATGGGTCTGTAGTTAGATACATTGTCTCGACTCCCGTTCTTGTGAATAGGTGTTATTAAGGACCTTTTGAATACAGTCGGAAATATTCCCTGTACTATGCACATATTAATAAGTTTAGTAAGAGGAGGTACTATGATGTTTTTTGCAAGTTTAAGTAATTTCACTGGTATATGGTCCCAACCAGGAGCGCAATCGTTCCTTAAGGTCATTATTATTGATTCAATTTCAGCATCGTCAGGAGGAAGCAAAACCATCGAATTCAAAGTTGGTGGAACATTAAACTTGTAAATGGAAGGACAGCAATTTCTGCTTTCAATTATTATATCAGCCAAATTTTTACCAACGTTGGAAAAATAATCGTTAACTTCATTGATATCATTTGATGAATTTATCTCTGAGGTTATAAGTTCATCAGCTGAATTCAATGGTTTTGTATAATTGGCAATAGATTTGATGGCTGCCCATGTCTCCTTATTGGATTTAGCTTCCCGTAACAGCGACTTTTCATAGTCTTGTTTTAGTTTTCTTAATACAGAGTTACAGTAGTTTCTATAACGTTTGTACGAAACAGTTAAAATATCATTATGAGGATTGTTTTGACTTTTTCTATGCAGTTTGTCCCTGTGACGGATGCACCGAAGGAGGCCGGGGGTCAACCATGGTTTGAGAGTTCTCTTTCTACTTGGGACTGGACATGATTTTGAACTTAGTTGGATAGCTGTAGACAGTTTCTGTACGAATAATGTAGCTAAAATATTTACATCAGTAGTAGAAGTTATAAAGGAGAAGTCGATTTTCTGGAGTAGTTCAAGGACATTAGTGTAGTTAATTTTATTAATGAACCTAACGCTTGAGTATTTCGTGTTCCTCACTGAGAGATTTACTAGGACCATAGCATGATCTGTCACTGTGGAATCTACAACACATACTATCGTAGGGAGGACTGTCTTCAGCATAACGTGGTCAAGGCAATTAGACATGCGTGTTGGATAGGAATGACCTGGCAGTAAACCTAGCTCAGCGCATAAGTTGAGATATGGGGCACTATGTCTGTCACAATTACTGGGCTTAATATCTATATTTATATCGCCTATCACAAGTATATTATGTTCATGGCTAACTGAACGAATAATATTGTTCAAAGTCATTAGGAAGTTATCGATACATTGAATTGAAGGGGAGCGATAAATAGCTAAAATAGATATATCAGGCGAAACTTTTAAAAGAAGAAAATTACCTCCTATTGGTTCAAATTCCATTACAGAGCACGGAATGCATGTTTTTACGTATATAACAATACCATCATTTTGATTGAGGCACTTTTGAGACGAATATGTGGTGTAATTGTCTAGCTGAGGTACCGGTTTGAGGTCACTGAGCCAGCATTCCGTTAAAACAATAATGTCTACATCAAACAAAAACCGAGACATTTGTACCAAGAGACTATCTAGATTTTTATCTACACTGCGTATATTTTGACAAACGATATTCAATTTAGACATTTTGTTACACAATAATTTATTACATGTATCCGTGTCACAAGAGTATGCCGACGCCACAGTAATCTCATCAATATCAGACATAATTTTCTGATTGTCAAAAGCCATTATTTATAGGTAGGTAAAAAATATAACCAGTTAGAGTACATACTAATTCCATTATATACAAATGTAGAATGTGGTTAATATTGACGCTTGAGACTGTAAATGTGTATGTGTGAAAATAGGTTTCTAAATGTAGGATACCGTACTTATAGGTGTGTATAAAAGTGTATGTGTAGTTTTGTTGAGTTCTAATCATAACATAATTGTATAATTTAAATCTTAGGTCTAAATATAAATCTTTCCCTAACACTAACAATTTTCGTGTAGACGTTATTATACTTGGGAAATTAATCAGGAAGTATTCACACGATAGTCAATTATTTTGCATGTTAATCAGATCCGCTTCATTATCTACTGGCACGTACTGTCCGCCGTCTTCCTTTCGCATAAAAACCCGTCCGTAGGACGTCCAGCAGTGCTTGTATTGATGGTCCCGTGCGAAGGTCCTCGCGAGGTAGTGCATCCGCTGGCCATGTTGAGTCAACTTCTCAGCCACGTAAATGCGCCGGGCCTGGCCCTCAATTTTAAGGTGGCTGGTGCTGAGCTTATTATTGCCGTTTTGTGTGTTATATTGACGCACTTTTTTAATCATATTATCCCTCGCAATAACACTTGAGAAATCGACTAGTATCGGTGCCACCTGGTCGTCCTTTCTGCCCGAACGAAAGACGTCCTTAAGCTCGTACGGTTGAACGGGCATGCCAATTATTTGAGCCGTTTCCAAGACGATGTTGCGCATATCTTCCTTTGTCTCGCCGTTTTTTCTGGGGATGTTCTTAATTTCCAGCTTTGTGACGTTCAAGAGCCGCTCCAGGTTTTCCACTTTTGCTTCTAATTGCTGGACGTAGCTCCGTTCTACTTTACGCTCAGATTCTAGCTTATCTATTTTTAGCATGACGTCGTCGTACTGTTTTGATGTAAACGCAATTGACTCCTTAATTTCGGCGTTTTGGGCAATAATTTCCGTCATTGCTGACTGCAATGCTGCAAACTTGCTATCGGCTTGTGCTGACGACGAAGACAACAGGTCACGTATCTCGTCCATCATCACAATGTTGTCATCACGCTTACGTTTGAGTCTTGTGGTGACTTTTTCTTTGTCCAAACAAGATAAGTTTGGCGCCGATCCCGTGAGGCTCAGGGACGTAGGTTCGACAAATAAGTCCATATTTTCGTGTACAGACGTAGGAGTAGTCGGAGGAGTGTGTTTAGGAGGCATATTTCAGGTTATAAAATAACACAGTTTATTTACAAGTCCCGTGTTGAAATAGAATAGTCTCTTGACAAGAAAAGCTTAAGCGCCGTGCGAATCCGTGGCGCTTAGTACGTTTTGCACGAGACACTTAATCTAATCACTCCGATGGTAGGTCGAGAAAGTTGTCACTTGAATTTCTGTTTGTTTTAGTTGTTAAATACACTTCACAACACTATTGGTGTCCAAAAACGATAGTAAATAGTTTGTTTCATTGAAAAATAACAATTTGAAGTCTTTAATCACACTTTGTATACTAATATTAAATTAATTTTACGGAGCAGTTTAACTTTGCTCTTCACCGTGCGGTAGTTGGGGGTAGGAGGATGGAGTGTTTGTACGGAACCCTCGGTGCGCGAGTCCGACTCGCACTTGACCGTTTTTTTATTAAAATGGAATTGCTCTTGCCTTTAATCATGGCTGTATTCATGCATGTACCTATGTTTGAAAACAATTTTATTGTACGTAAAAGCAAATAGGAACGTAATCATAATAAAATAGAAATGTACAAAGGCAAACTTATCCCTATAAGGGATTTCTTCTATTTAAATAAAATTAATTAAACTAATTATATCGCGTATATTAATAAACGAGTATTTGAGCATCCTTGGCGTTCGGCAACTTTCCAGTTACCATTGTCAAAGGTCGACTAAGAAAAACACAATTGTCTGTCAAAGTTACATTTGAGAAACCTAGGGGGGTATTCGACCAATTTTAGAGATATAACGGAGATCTCTCCTTTTCAACGCCATCCGTCACTTTTGACGTGTGCCTACTTGACAAGTGGCGATATCCCTAGAACATCGCAACTTCGTCAATTCGGACGCGCAAAATTTTCGCTTTCTTTGTATGTGACGGCATAAATAACAGGCGCATACTTTAAATTGACCGCGTAGTACGTGAAATTAGTCCGTTACGTTTCGTTCAAAACAGAAATTTATATACATTGAATAACATTTTTGACAATCATTATCGCCTTCGTATTTCCAAAATTGAGATGAGATATGTCACTTTTAAGCTCATCGCATTCAAATGACAGTTCAATGGCGATATAACTGTTATCTAATGGAGATTTGACGTTTGGCGATATCTCAAACGGCATTCTCGAATTGGGCCCCTACCCATTTTATAAATATGAATTGAAATAGATTTCTCCCAGTTAACCTTTGAGAAAATGAGAGAGAATATTTGGATATCCAAGAAGATAGACAAACGAACACGTTGGTATGTCTTTGACTGAGCGAGCGAAGCATTTCCGTTTCAATTTGGCTCAAAATTCTTTCTTATGTCCAGATGCTTTTCAGCTGTCCTCGCCTAAAGGTCGCATTATCTCAACCAACTTTTATGCAATGTGGTGAGTAAGTTTGATAAGTAGTATATCAGGTGCAGACGTGAAGAATAGTAATTTTTAATACATTTTTAACTTCAATTTTGTGAATTTAAATCCAACAAAATAATAGGAGTGCATAAGTGACAGAAAGTGTTTCTAATCGCAATAACTAAAATGCAAAATTTACCACTCGTTCTGCTGTGATCCTGGTACCTGTCCACTTCAATTTCGAGGTAAAGCTGACATCATAAACTACAACTAGCCAATAGGCGCGCGCGCATTTCGACTGCCATTAATTTACGACATTCACTGAAACGCTATTGGCTAGCTACGCTCCGCCCAACTGCGAATTTCTAGGAATCCATTCGGACCCTCGCCGGCGCCTCAGCGTCCTTGAAACGACTCGAGCACGGTTTATGCGCAATTTTTAGAATCTTTAACCTCCTAATAACTTACCGTACTCCTGGTACGTAAATATTAAACATGAAAAATATGATGACAAGAGCGTCTTCGGACAAGACCGGGAGGCCAGATGAAGCCTCAAATTCATCACAGCGCAATAAAAACGACACCGGAAACTTGACAGCCACAGACTTCGAAAAATTTAAGCAAGAGATAAAAAACATGATCCAAAATCTGCTGGCGTCCCAAGAAAGTGAACTAAAAAAAATAACCCCCACACTTCAACAAATCAAGGAAACCAATAGTAACATTGAGCATTCTATTGCATTTCTTGCGGAGCAAAATGAGGAGCTTAAAAAGAAAGTAGAGCAGTTAGAAATCAGCAATAGAAAGGATAAAGAATACATATTGTTACTAGAGGATAAACTAGAGGACACTCAAAGGGAAAGCCGCAAAAGAAATATTGAAATAAAAAATGTGCCAAAAGGTGGAAAAGAAAATAAAGAAGAACTTTTAAATATGGTCACGAAGCTCAGTGAGAATATAAACTGTAAAATAACAAAAAACGATGTTATGGACATCTACCGGTCAAAGGGAAAGAAACAAGAAGAATGTACATCGCTTATAGTCGAGATGTCGTCAACTATGTTAAAAACGAATCTGTTAAAAAAATGCAAGGAACATAACATAAAGAATCGTAATAACAAACTCAGTGCCAAGCATCTCGGCCAAACTAAAAATGAAAACACTCCCATATACGTCTCGGAACAGTTGACCCCAAAAGCAGCTCGCCTGCGGTTTCTGGCAAGTGACCTGACGAAGTCCAAAGATTACTCTTTTTGTTGGACCTATCTTGGCAGAGTCTTTGTACGAAGAAACGAAACCTCTCCCGTTATTTTGATTAATAACGAAGCTCAAGTACAAAGACTGATGCAGGAGTCGTGACTACTTCTGTTTTTAATTTTAAGTATATTGTCATACTATGTTATTATTCTGGGTCGCTTTAAAATAATGTCAGTATTATTTTTATATAGTAAAGAAAATAATAATTCATTAGAGTTAAAAATTGACAATAATATCCAAATGTATACACTTACCTTTAAAATGTATATGTGCATTAACTTTACAAATTACACAAACTTTAATATCCACCAACGCACCTACACGAAACATATTTTAACTTTAAATACAATTGTACTAAGCAATAATCCACATAGACCTGTTGTAGCTTTGAAACTCTTAAACGTACATTTTATTGAAATATTTATATTACACACACATACATTCCACCCACTGGCAACTCTATCGCTGCATTATGTCTAGTCAACTTACTATTTTAGATGAAATAGACGATACAGAATTAGCCCAATCATTTGAGTGTTGCCCCCAGGACCTTGGCAAACACATAACCATTACTGGAAATAGCTTGTCTGTTGTATCTCAGAATATTCGCAGTATTTATTCTAATTTCAATAACTTTCAAATAACTCTCAACCTACTTGACTTTGAACCTGATGTGTTAATACTAACTGAATGTCGGCTGAATCCAATAAAACCTGTCCCAAACGTACCAAACTACTCATTTCTGGCTACAACGAATAACCTGAATCAAAATGACGGAGTAGTCATCTATGTAAAAACTAGCTTAAATGCTAGTCTTGATGAAATAAAACTCGACCACGCCTCATGCATTCAGGTTACCTTAGTAAATACAATTATTCTTGGAATATATCGTTCCCCATCCAATACGAATGCCCAAAAATTCATTAACTCTTTAAACCAACAATTAGTAAACATAAAATCAGTAAATACTATAATTATTGCGGGGGACATAAACATCAACTTATTACCCCGACAGCAAGAGCAACTATACGAATCTACTAATAGACAGAATTACCTTAATATGGCAAGCATACATGGAATTCTCCCAGGTCTGCTAAAACCTACGAGAGAAAATAATTGTCTAGATCACTTTATGTTGAAAATAAATAAAAAGCAAACAAAAGCATACACAGCAGTTTTAAATACAACTATAACGGACCACCTCACTACTCTCTTAGTACTAAATAACTATTTAAATAAAAATATTCCTTCAAAGTTAACTGAAATTGTTAATTATGAACATGCTGCTATTAAGTTATTAGATAAAAACCTTGCATTACTCTTATCCTGTCATGATCCTAACACCGTTATTGAACAACTTACTAAAAAAATCAATGACTCAATCATCGAATGTAAAACTGTAAAAGTAACCCATAGAAAATCTAGAACGCTTAAACCCTGGATCACACCGGGCATTCTGAGATGCATAAGGAATAGGAATAAGATGCAGCTGAAACTTAGATTGGATCCCGATAATGAGGTTTTGAGAATAACATTTAGAAGGTATCGCAACTTCACTAATAATTTAATTAAGAACTTAAAGCATAAGTACGACAGGGAACTTTTAAAAAATAGTGCTACAAACTCAAAAAGTTTATGGAATACAATCAAAACTATAACTAACTATAAAGCAACAAAAACGTGCAACACAGACCTACTTAAATATAAATCGACTCCTTATGAATCGGTGAATGAAACAAATCAATTCTTTACAAACATAGGAAAGAAACTTGCTGAAGATATTACATCTAAGCAATCATCTAATTCACCTCAAACATCTATTTCACAAACATCTGACGCCTCCTGTTCATCTTTCGTTCTTTTGGAAACGGATCCTCAGGAAGTAGCTTCTATCTTAATGTCCCTAAAATCAAATAGCGCGCCAGGTCACGACAATATACCTACTATGTTCCTTAAGACCTGCGTTAATGAAATTGCGCCTGTAGTTAGTCATCTGGCTAATCTTTGCTTTACGCAAGGAGTTTTCCCTAGCCAGTCAGCCAGTAGTAACGCCTGTCTACAAGAGTGGAGAAAAAACAGATCCAAATAATTATCGGCCTATCTCAGTTCTAACAGCTATTTCAAAAATAATAGAAAAACTAATCAACATAAGACTAATTTCTTTTTTAAACAAATTTAACCTCCTATCTAAGTCTCAATTTGGGTTTAGACAAGGCAAATCTACGGAAGATGCTATTGTAAATCTTACATCACTAATCTTTAAAGAAGTGGACAGTGGAAATAAATGCCTAGCAGTATTTTTAGATCTAAAAAAAGCATTCGATACGGTTTCTATTCCTATTCTTGTAGACAAGCTTGAACGTATGGGAATCGGGGGCAAACCTTTAGATTTGTTAGATGACTACCTGAGAAATCGTAATCAAAGGGTTAAGATAGGCAACTATGTCAGCATGGACTCTGAGGTCTCATTTGGTGTGCCCCAAGGAAGTGTCCTTGGGCCAACCCTCTTTCTAGTCTATATTAACGATCTCACTAATATGGACATTCGAGATGGTCATGTTATTTCATATGCCGATGATACAGTGGTTGTTTTCTCCGGAACAAGTTGGAAATCGGTACACAATGCTGCTGAACTGGGCTTAAAAAGGATACATTTATGGTTAACTTCTAATTTATTAACACTAAATGCAGACAAAACCAATTATATATGTTTTACTAAAAACAACAGTGCACAACCCCCAAGTCACCATAATCTTAAAATTCACCTCTGTAATCATCCGATGGACATACACAGTAACTGTAAAGAATTAAAAAAAGTAGAGTCAACAAAATACTTAGGAGTATTCATCGATCAAAGACTGTCATGGCACCAACACATACAACATATTAATAATAGAATACGTAAACTCACTTGGATATTTAAACAACTTAGACACATTACCAACACAGACTTATTAAAACAAATTTACACAGCTCTAGCACAATGTATTATGACCTATTGTATTTCAGTCTGGGGTGGGGCAGCTAAATCAAAATTCTTAGAAGTCGAAAGAGGACAGCGATGTTTATTAAAAACTATGTTTAACAAACCATTTAGATTCCCAACAACAGATCTATACAATGAATGTCAGCTACTGAGCATGCGTAAACTATACATAGCATCTGTGGTACTCAGGGTTCACAGAGAAATATCCTTTGACCCTTCAATTGTCAACAGAAGAAGGGTTTGTTCAGTAGTCCCGATCCCCACCAGCAAATCTGTTTTTGCAGACAGGCAGTTAGAAAGACAATCGGCGCATTTATATAATAAAATAAACAAAGTAAAACACATTTTTGCATTAACATATCATAAATGTAAAGAAGAACTGACTATGTGGTTATTAAAACTAGATTATAATGAAACAGAAGAACTATTGATGCAATAAGTGCGATTTGTTTTTATTATAATGTACGTAGTTATTATAATTTGTTTCACTGTGAAAGTTAGTTAGTTACAAACACACACACACACACACACACACACACACACACACACACACACACACACATACACTAATTAGTTTAAATTAAGTTAGCATAAAGTAATTATAAAATAAGTTTATCTTACTAATAGAGGCTATGGATTAAGATGATGTACCAATTCTGGAAGAGCGAGTCCTCCTGACACAGGTGTATAACACCTACTAGGAGTCCTCAACCCTTGTATTCATTATTTGTATTCCTTTGAACCAATAAAAACTTATTTTATTTTATTTTTATTTATTTTATAATATTGTTTGTTGGTAAATTTTTTCGTCATTTTTCAAAGGTTGGAAACTTAAAAATAAGATTTTCCAGCAATTTCGAAATCAACTCACGAGGTCTCTACAGAGCGACTAGAAGGTACTTAGGTAGTGTAATTATATAAACCGATTTCTTTATAGTGCCCCGTTGTTGCGCCCGCGCCGGACGGAGTTCCCGTTGCCCCGGGCTACGGCGGCGCACGGATTTATGCGTCGCAGTTGTACCTTGTGTTTGTGTTGCGCTATAAGCGGAGTGAGGTAAGCATGGACCCGGCATATTTTTTTTTTTTTTTTTTTTTATATAAATAAATAAATAAATATTAAGGGACAATCTTACACAAATCGACCTAGTCCCAAACTAAGCAAAGCTTGTACTATGGGTACTAGACGACGATATACATAATATATAAATACATATATAGATAACATCCATGACCCAAGAACAAATATTTTGCACAAATATTTGCCCCGGCCGGGATTCGAACCCGGGACCGCCGACTCAGTAGGCAGGTGTCTAGCAACCGAGCCAAACGCGTCGTCAAAATACCCGGTAAGCCTGGCAGATGTACTATGAGCTGCATAGATGTAGCTCATTGTAGGTATCACTACATAGTATAAATCAAAGTCGCTTCCTGTCTGTCTGTCCCTATGTAGTATGCTTAGATCTTTAAAACTACGCAACGGTTTTTATGCGGTTTCTTTTAGTGGATAGAGTGATTCAAGAGGAAGGTTTATATGTATAAACCATGCATAATATATATCAGCATTGCACCCGTGTGAAGATTTAGATTAGATTTAGATTTATTTATTTCATAATATAAAATGTCAATATAATTACACTAAGTCAATTTACATGCACTTATACTATGATCGTCACATATATTAAAACTAACAGATAAAATATGATGACATCGATAATAATAACAGTGGAATCAATAATAACACAGATAAAATAATTACATGTTAAAATTTTAAACAAACAGATAAAAATGTCAAAGAAGCTCATAAATGGATTGTCAAAATACAAGAATTAACACGGTAAAAATAACACTGAAAATGTCATAATTAACAAAACTGGAGAATAAATAAAAACAATGTCAATTACAATGTAAATATAAATTACATTTCCATATACTCATTTACTGAGTATAATGGATTATCCAATAAAAAGTTTCTCAATTGTCGTTTAAAACTGTCGTCAGATGGCTCAGTTCGTATTTCCGCGGGTGACCGATGACGCGCGGGTTTCTACAGGCAAGCGCCAGGCGACGCGGAACTGTCCTAAGTCTTCCTGTGGATCTAATTTGTTTGCCCGATACCTCAACCCGCGCAAACATTGGCAAATTATTTCTCACGTACATTAAAACCTCAAACACGTAAAGTGAGTAGTGCGTCATGATGCGATACTTTACAAAGAGATCTCTGCAAGAATGTCTGGGTTCCACTCTAGCCAGTATCCGAAGTGCTCGTTTTTGGATTATAAGAACGCGTTTGGCGTCGGTGGAATTACCCCAGATAATTGAACCATAAGACATTATTGAGTGGAAATGCGCAAAATATACGGTTTTTAATGCATTATTCGATATTAATGGTTTCAATTTTCTTAACACAAAGACGGCACTACCCAACCTATCACACAGTTGGTCGACATGACACTTCCAGCTTAAGTTTGAGTCTATCATGAAGCCGAGAAACCTACATTCAGTGCATAATGGCATCGGGACGCTGGTAAGACATGGGGGCCATGACATTGGACTTCGTTTCGTTTAAGAGTAAACCGTTCGAAGCCGGGGCGGGTCGCCATGTATGTTAATAATTGCGATCCCTGGGACTCAAGTATTTCTAGGCAACATTGCTCCATCATAGGCCTTATTCGACGACGCGGGTCATGGATGACATTTGAGTGTAGTTAAAGCTTAGATAGTTTTTGCAACGTTTTCGACTTGTAAAAACGACAGGGTCTTGACAGTCCTACAACAGTTACTAATCAGAATAACTGATAAAGTAAAGTACACATGGAAGTCTGTCTGTATTATGAAATGGGTTTATAAAAGTCATGTACCTACGTCGTATATCGCTCGACATGTTTTGAATCGAACACTGATTGAACGCCGTGACTGTTCGGCGCTCCTGATGATGAATCGAGATTCATATGTCTGACTTAATATGTCTCACGGGAGTTTTCTAACGAAAATTAGCCATGTTTTTACCGCAACTTCACGTCGTTTCATAGATCATGGTTGCTGTCCGCGCCCCGTCAGATAGCGGGTTCACGCTGCGCAGGCGCGACCCGAGCTATTGTTGTGAGAACATTCTGCTGAATCCCACTGCCATTAGTCATTTGAATCTGCTAATCTCCGCTAGTTATAGCAGAAATTACAGCTTTACACTTGGTCAAGGGCTGAGTCGAACATAAGCATGGTAGAAGGTCGGTGTCTGCGGGCTGAGGTACCAAGGGTCAGGAACTGCTATGGAGATAGGACTTCAAGCAAAATAATTCACTACATACTGAGTCAATTCGCCCGGGTACACAATGGACTATGGAGTGACTGATATAATGGATTGTATTATATAGTACTAGCGACCCGCCCCGGCTCCGCACAAGTGCAATGCTGATGTTTTTTTTTTTTTTTTTTTTTTTATGTCATAGGGGGCAAACGAGCCAACGTACCGCCTGATGGAAAGCGATTACCGTCGCCCATAAACACCTGTAACACCAGAGGAGTCACAAGTGCTTGCCTACCCGGAGGACGAAGATAGAATGCCTCTATGCTAGTAATTTCACCGACTATCTTACCCCCACACCGGAACACAACAATGCGAACAATTATGCGAATTATGCATGTATATGTAAATATACATATAAAGTAAACCTACCTATTGAATCACTATCTATTAAAAGAAAACGCATCAGTATCTGTTGCGTGGTTTTAAAGATCAAAGCATACATAGCGAATTTGTTTTATACTATGTAGTGATTAAATGAAGTTGACGTATAAAATTTTAGTGCACTTGTACCCAGGGTAAACAACATGATTCTTTGCGAATACGATTAGACCTAATAAAAGTAAAAACACACTAACTTGGTTCACAGTCAAAAGAGAGTAACCGACAAAAATTCCACGTCGTTTTTTAAACGGCCAGACTAACAGTTTGTATCTAAAACAGTAAGGTGCGGTGTCGATGCCCAGGGGGGCTATTTCGCAGGTTTTAAAAATGTATCAAACGCGGTGCAAAGAAAATATCGAGCGGTCGAGAATCGAGTCTTGCATCTGTGCACAGAATGGGTAGGACAGCGAAACCACTAATGCCTGGTGCCAGTTTGAAATTAGGCACGAGTGGTAGGACTTTCAAATTTGATTCAACACTATATTTTCAGTTATGTAGATGCCACAAAATGTCTAAAAGGTACTACAATAAATAAGTGAAAGTTGTGTCTCAGATATACACAGGTGTTGCAAATTACCTCAGGTCCATTTTGGCACTTGCATATTGCGTCCAGCCCGTCCAGGGATCTTCAAATATTGTACTAAACAAACAATTAAAAATGATACGCCTTGAAACCCTCGTTGTGCCAGCAGTGTAGTATAAACAATGTGGATAAACAAGTGCGTGTGGGGAACCAACTAGGCCATTCAGATAATTTTACGGCCAGTTTAAATTTAGTGTATGATCTAGGACAACACAGGGTATCCAAAAACCGTTTTTTATGTCGTAGTAAAACTGGCTCAAAGACGGTTTTACTATGACAAAAACTCGGCTTTAGATACCCTAAGGGTAAAGCCAGACGAGCATAATTTGAGTCGCGCAATTTCGGTCGCACTGTAGTGTGCGTATATGTACACACACACTCTCTTCATGTAGATGATATATAAATGTATTGTATGATAATTTGACACACAATAAACCTTATACTCAAGCAACGAACACATCTTTTACTCTCCACATCACAGCACCATACTTAGTGTGACATGATAACGTGACCCGACGTATTACAACCTAAATTACGCGACTCAAATTACGCTTCAACCCAAGTGACGCATCTGAACTTCTAAGTGATTCAGCTGTATTTTATCAACTGCCGCGCCTACGGTCGAGTAATAGCTGTAAAACGTAGTGTTTCGGGGCCCGGAGATTTACCGCCCTTCAAGTGGCCGGCTAATAGACGTATATTGCATTGCGGTTCGATTTATACGCTGTATTCCTTTTGTTTTTAAAAATTTATCGCCGCCAAGCATTTGGCCGAGCCTTTTTACAGCTTTTTAGGTGCGATTACGTTTTCATGAGCTGATAAAGGGGGTTCATTATTTATTAACTATAGGTTTCTTATGGGTGGACATTGATCGCTTCTTTTCCAGGATCACCAGTTTTTTACCCCGAGAACTAATTATGCAATTTTGTTGCATGATTACTTCTTCTAAGCTATAATTCTGTTTATTTCAAGTGTGCAGTAAGGATTAGGTAACTTGTTGGTTTATATTCAGTTTTCATTATTTTGTGTATTAAATCAGTATAACTATTACCAACTAATATAGCAACTAGTGTCATTGACAGGTATCCTGGATACCTCGTAAATTTTTGGACAGCAAAATTACCAAGGTAAGACTTTATTTATGAAGGTCCTGCCGTATATAATAACTGTAACACGCGACTTTTTGTCGCGCGACTAAAACTACCTGTCACTGTTCTATCTATACTGTGCGAAAAAGACAGGTGATGAAGTCGCGTCAAGATATGTTATCCCCGCTGGGCAGGCCTGTGTATGAATTGTGATACATTAATAATCTTTATAATCTTTTTTTTAACACAAATAAACGGCGGAAACACTTTCCTATTTTAATATCACTTTACAGGATTTGTTCATCAAATACCAGTCCTAAAACAACATTCCTCGAGAATTAAAAATAATGACTTAAGACAGCATACTTTTTTTAATTTAAACGTGATTTAGAGAAAGTAGCAAGATGTTAGAATCATTTGTCTCAAGTTTAGTACCAGGGTCGCATTTGTAAGCATTGGGCCAGATGGGAAAAGAGCATAAGTAAAAGACTAACAAAAAGTGTTAATTCAGTTGTATAAATAAATAAAAATATATATGTAGATTTAATTATACAAAAAACTAATAAACCATGAATACAAAGATCAAAGTTTAAAGAAAAATTTAAAAAGGAGCTTCCTGGTGGAAGAGACCGGGAATCGAACCCGGTACATCTGGATTACCGGTCCAGCGCGTTAGCCACTTCACTACCCTCGCTCCACGTAGACCTGACGAATTTTTCCTTATGCTTTGTGTGTCGATCTTTGCATTGTTTATTTGAAAGGTTTTTACACCTTAGCGACCTCTATGTGAATACGTTAATATTCACATCTTACCGCACCACTTTACAACGATGAACGAGCAAGCGAGAGAGGGCGCTGTTAGTTTTTTATAAATTTATGAAACATGTAATGTCTCATTTTTTAATGTAGGTACACCACAATTTTTATTTAAACCGTGAATTCAAAGATCAAAGCTTAAAGAAATTTGAAAAAGGAGCTACCTGGTGGAAGGGACCGGGAATCGAACCCGGTACCTCTGGATTACCGGTCCAGCGCGTGAGCCTGTAAAAACTTTTCAAATAAACAATGCCTAGATCGACACACAAATCATTAGGAAAAATTCGTCAGGTCTACGTGGAGCGAGGGTAGCGAAGTGGCTACAAACTGGACCGGTAATCCAGAGGTACCGTGTTCGATTCCCGGTCCCTTCCACCAGGTATCTCCTTTTTCAATTTTTCTTTAAGCTTTGATCTTTCTATTCATGGTTTAAATAAAAATGGTGGTGTACCCACATTAAAAAATGAGACATTACATGTTTCATAAATTTATATAACAAACTAATAATTTAGCAAATATTTTAATGGATTAGAATAACTATAAAAGTTGGATTATGTTATTACATCTGCATAAAAAACTTACCATTTCACAAGGTGTTAAGTTTTCAGTTGATTTTTCAAGAATCTTTATCGAATGTAAAACAATCCCCATACACTTTCATTTAATTTAACTGTAGTACATTGTCATCACGTCATTGACGGGCATAAGTAGTACACACACACTTTATAACAGTAATGCGTGTTTGTCATTGTTATCACGAGACAAATAAGTGGTACCCTTTTGACCGCCACCGTCACATCGCGACATCGGAAAATCCTGGCAGCCAACGCCAACGTCATCTAGTGACTTTATCAATGATCAAAACTTTGAAATTCAAACCGCTACTAGTTTTTGTAATCTCTGTTGGTTTTGGACTTCTTTATTTTTTCGTGCGGCATCACTGGCATGTGGTGAATTGCTTCACCGCATGGCGTTCATAAGGTTAAAGCATACGCTATTGCCACACTCACGCGAGTTACGGGTGATCATTAATCTTCCTCGAGAGAAACGTGACGTTTCATGTGGCAAGTAGACCAAATGAACCAATCAGACTGCGTCCTTGTGAAACCCAAAGAAGTGCATTTTAAATCTGGGTAATGTTACTGGTTAATTTTACACATCTCTGCTTGGCACCGTTTCTGTGGACAGACAGGCATAAAAAAACCCTTTGGACATCTGTCGGGTAACCCTAACCCTAAAATATGACCCAACTGAAACTTCCTAAATGCAAGTTACACTCGTTCTCCACACGGCCGGTGATATTTTAATCTGTTTCACAGGGCTGCATAAATATTTATTTAAGCCTTAATCCCGTCCCCGCCGTATTTGTACGGAGTGTCGCATTCACGAACTTTTGGTTGTACCGTTATTGTTTTTGGGGTTAAGTTGTCTTGTGTTATTACGTAACTCTATTTATGGCAGTATCTTGAAAGGGGTATATGGAAGGCTGTTATTTGTATGCGAGAACGTAGCTTATTATTACTAAGATTTTTAACTAATTTATTTCTATTTTTTTTTGTAGTTGTAGGAGCTATCAAAGCGATAATAACGTTAGGATTGTTTTATAAAACTCCAAAAAAGGTTAAATGTTTTAGAGAAAATCACTGAAATGAATACTGCCCTAAAATGTGCATTTATAAAAGTGAAGTTGAGCATCAATCATTAAAGGTTAAGCGAATTTGCGAGTATCTTTTAATAGTAGGTACATATTTTCCATTTAATGCTTGATGAGCTATTTCAGGAAACATTTGTAAGCAACAAGTACTACATAAATTTTATCTTCTGAACCAGATCGACGCACAATATTTTAATAGCAGTCATACAACTTTAAGTACCGGTTACCCTTTACAATGTAACATCAACTCCACTTTAAATCGACCGCGCAACTCTATTCGCATAAAACAACTGAGCGCTAGCAACTTCGCATTCCTCTCCTTACTTCGAAAAACAAATGGCGATCGTTCGAATTTCAAACTTTCCTACCGTTATTAGGGAAAAACTATCACGAGTAAATAAGCCGTTCGGAAACAGATGAACGGGCAAATTGCAACTTTAACCCATTAACATACGGTTGTAGTCAACAGTTACAGAATGCATGTGTAACCTTGTTGCAACCACGATCGGTTTACGATTCGAGTTTGATTCGGAAAAGTCCTCACGTCTCACATCTCGGAGTTACATGTGACGTTTAGGTGTTGAGTCGTTAGAATTAGGGGCATAAAATAAAACGTTGGAAAAGGGTTCTAGAAAGATCTATCTGTTGCGTAAATCTTTGCTAAACGAGTATCGGAGCGGGTCGTTGTATCGTATGATTGAATTGACTCCGAGTCCTGAGTGTTAGTTTTATGACGCGTTTGTAGAGCTACTTAGATTGAAGGCATTATCTTGATCTGTTTTGTTTTCTACTCTTTGTAGTTCTATATAAATATTTAGACCTGTATATGTAAATGTTTCCTTACCGGAATTATAAGTAACTGATTGTTTACAAAAATCATAACGTATTAGTAACCTGATTTTCGCGTTTTCTTTAATTTAATTTAATCACTATTTGCATATTACAAATACAAAGAAAAAACAATGAGTTTTTGGACCCTGATTTGGATTAAGTGCCTTGTGCCATGCCTAGGCGACACACTCTACCCAACTTAACTATAGATAGCAAGTACAGGTAGTATCGGACGTTCCGGAATTTTAGACACTGCCCAGGATACAAGCCAATTGCAAGCCCTAACTATAGGAACAGTCAGAGAGTTCTCAAACTCTCCCGAACCGGACAAAACAATTCTAGGTTTTATTTCAAGTGTAATTAACACTGTAACAAAGTAAACTATTAAATATCAAATCACAGTGCATTAAATCATTTGCCAATTTATTGTACTCGATTAATGTTTACATATTGAATTGAAATGTAGTTATTCATACCTAAGTAAATATTAAAATGAAATTGAACGTATTAGTTATTATTTTATATAATTACACATTAAAAAAGATTTTCTTTACGGTAGTCGAGTAATTTTGTAATATCTATAACCATGTTTGGATATCCTGCTATCTCTTTACCAAAACTGGTTTAGATCTGTCCAGCTGTTTCGGAGTGATGAGACGACAAACAAATGTTTACCAATAGACATCGCTGTGTGGCTACTGTTGCTAATACGCCCATACAAATCGTTAAAATTGACCTCTCTCTATAGAAAACTTGTTTCCAGTACAATTTTAGATCTTATAATGTAACATTTAAAAATATTTCACAAAGATTATAATCAAATGGAAACAAGTGACAAATGACCGTATGTTTGCAAAAATTTAGTTTTTTTTTTCTTTTGCGACAGTTTGACATTCAGTTTTAAAAGATTCGAACCCAATTTTCACTAAATTGTGTTTTATGCCTGATTTTCTAGTGATGTTATCTTCTCACTAACTGGACATAGAAAATATTAAACTTTAGAGTGCCAGCCCGCATTCAAAAAGAAAATATTTTCCGTTTCGACCTAATAACGTCAGCCGGTCAACCGTCAACAGCCAATTTGCGATGTCAATTAATTTGAATATCGAACGCACCCGTTACGTTCTGTTCCATTTACGAATTGTTATATTTTTTTAAAGACCAAGTGTTTTTAACTGCCAGTGTTTTTGGGCGGTGTTTTTAACAATTCGGAATAATTAAAAGTTGATTGTTACGGTATCTATATAAATTGAATGTTTTTGTTGAAGTTTTTTCACTGTCTGTTGGATTAGCGATTTAAAGTTTCTTTTATAGTGCATTAAGATTAGAATAAAACCATTTGTATGATTGGAACTTCCTATTACTATTTTATATAGAAAACGACAGTGAGTTTCAGACATATTGAACTGTCTACAAAACGGGTTTACTTACATCGTAAAATCATCAGGAGATGAATCGCGAACCGATTCTACACATGTCAAGTGATATTCGACTTTTACGACATAGGTATAAGGGTTCACTTTTGTAAATATTTTAATATTCCTATGACTAGATGGTTAAAATTGTCTTAACTCATCTTCTATCAGTGAAGTCTTCACATCAACTTAGTACCTAACATTATTTCAATGAGCATCTCGCTCGCATTCGCTCTTGGGATCATAGATGGTACAGCACGTGATTAAGTCCTCACTGCCACGGTTTAAACTAACCCGACCTCCATCGATCTTCGAACGACCTCACACGTAATAAGCCTCCCGAATGACATCTTCAAACCAAAGGGTGACGTCGATCGATCTCTCGTAATTATGGCCTAATTGCCCATCCCTCACGCTGTACGGATCTATCATGAGCAAAAGCTGTTTGGACCGTGCAATTTGCTGGAGTGATCTGAGGATGTTTTTATTTACGGGTCAGTGACCGGATATGGTGGGGAAAGTGCAATGAACTTTGTATATCTTTGCATTTTTCGCGGTTTCGCGTTTTCGGAGTTTGGTCTTTTCCGTACTCTTTTTCGGATACCAGTATAGCGACTCATGATGTATAAAAATTGTATGTCAAGTTTTCTGTACCGGAAAAGAATAGGGAAATATATTTTTACTAGCAGCGCCGCGGTCTCATTCCACCGGAACACAATTTTTGGGATGGGGGATGGGGATAAATAGTAGCCTATGTGTTATACCAGGGTGTGAGCTACCTGTATACCAAATTTTATCATAATTGCTCCAGCCGTTTAAGCGTGAAGAAGTAACAAACATGCAAACACACTCGCAAACTTTCGCCTTTATGATATTAATGTGATTAGTGTGATTATTGTACGGCTACATGTAAAATGTGATCAATAGTTTCTCTTGAATTGATTCAACATATCTATTAGTAGTTTAGTCATTTGCAATAGCTCTGTCACTGATGACATGTCACATTACAATATCTTCAATGACTCATGATGGAACATACGTGCGCAATGTCGCGTGTTCAGATTTTAAACAACCAATTCCAGAAATAAATAAATAAATAAATAAATATTAAGGGACAATCATACACAAATCGACCTAGTCCCAAACTAAGCAAAGCTTGTACTATGGGTACTAGACGACGATATACATAATATATAAATACATATAGATAACATCCATGACCCAAGAACAAATATTTTGCACAAATATTTGCCCCGGCCGGGATTCGAACCCGGGACCGCCGACTCAGTAGGCAGGTGTCTACCAACCGAGCCAAACGCGTCGTCAAATCGAAAAGAAAGGTTATTAACGTCACAAGTGACAACCATTTTAGTACACACATAAGACATTCTTCTATTGAATGTACAGACAAAGTAAAGAAGAATAATGCCACAAGTACACAGTAGCTTCGTTATTAGATCAGACTTTTTGATTCTATGTGTTGAGAACTAAGCATTACCGTTCGCGATGATTCAACATAGAATAATTGAAAGTTAGGCGGTTTGTTTAACATGGTCTCATTAGGATTCTATCGACAAAAGATGTTATTCATCGTTTAGTCACAAAATAGACGTGGTTAAGCACAATCAATGGAACCCATACAAATTTGCTAATTTTACGTACGTTATATTTCTAAAGCTATATTTGAATGACGATTTGAAGATAGGGTTCTCTATTCCCTATACTTCTTATAAGTATTTACTTATACAATAGTTTGCTAACTAAAGTTTCAAAGATCCATTTAAAATACACAGGAACAGAATTAAGTAATTTTTTTCATACTTTCAGTAAAAATTTATTTTTACAAATAACACTTGGAGCAACTTTGGAGTTTAAGGGTAAACCATCGAGTTTATCGACAAGGAAATCCTTATCTGTCATAAATTGAGAGCACCTCTTGCACAGCTAAAATACGCAATTCTCTGTCGCGCGAGAGATAAATATATCTATCTCTTTCTGTGCAGTACTGTGAGAGTGTGACAGCCCGTTTAGCACAACCGACTCTTGTCGCGTGCGTTAGCGTCACCCGTTACTCTCTCACATTACTCTACAGAAAGAGATAGGTAATATATCGCGCGCGAGAAAGAGTCGCGTGTGTTAGTTGGGCTAGATTGGCTGTTTTTCATTTATTTATCACATATATAATCTATAGCATGTGCTAGCATGCGCTGGTAATGTATACAACACATAGTATTCACAAAGGAAATTTTAATCCTTATGTGTCACAACAAAAAATATAAACATTAAAATCCAAAAGTAATAGATCCCACGCTCACAATTGGAAGTAAACCGCGGGCCATAAAACGCGTGCACGTAAGGTGTAAGATGCACGCTCATACATATTGCATGGCCGAGAAATACCCCGCCTTAGGGAGGGGACGCACTGGATGACACCGGAGGGTGATTTTGTGTTACCTATCTCACACACTAACTTTTGTTTCATAACTGTAACTTTATGCTTGTATTTGTCCAAAAGCCGTTTTTAAAAACTGTAAACTTTTCAGAATAATTATAAAACTAAATTAACCTAATGGGTTCTTTAAAACGATATTTATAAAATCGTAAAAATATGTATATTAATCGTTTCAGGTAAAATGAAAATTTGGCGAAAATGGGAAAGAATGTTTCGGAATTGAGATATCAGCGTTTGAAAGGCGTTTTTTTTTCGTCAATATTGTATATAATATGCAATTATTCTTAAAATAGATGATTGTTGGAATTCGTATCCCTAAGCGACTCTCGATGGTTTTAGACAAATCATAATTAAAACGACCTCCGTTACAGTAATAATCGTGAAATAAAAAAAAACGGTCAAGTGCGAGTCGGACTCGCGTACCGAGGGTGCACCTGGTATGTATAGCGCTCCATACAAATTAGGTGCAAAGTTAACGCAACCAATGTCGTTTGTTGTATGGGAGCCCCCCTTAAATATTTATTTTATTTTATTTTTAGTATTTGTTGTTATAGCGGCAATAGAAATACATCATCTGTGAAAATTTTAACTGTCTAGCTATCACCGTTCTTGAGATACATCCTGGTGACAGACGGACGGACGGACGGACAGCGAAGTCTCAGTGATAGGGTCTCGTTTTTACCCTTTGGGTACGGAACCCTAAAAAGAATGAAGTTAGAACCGCGCGGTTAGAACGCTCGGAGAATCACTCCGGAACAAAGATAGGAACGTTCAAATAATAATAATTTTGAGTGAAAAAGGGAAAGAGCCCTTTCCCATGTTGTCTGATTAAAGCATTTGTATATATTAGATTTTGTACTATGTTTCTAGATAATTATTTAATTCGAACGAGCGAAGTGTCTGAACGTCAGCTTGGCCAAAAGTTCTTTCGTATGTCCAAATTCTAAATGTCCAGTTATTCTCAACTTCAGGTCGCATTCCTAACCGCTTCTCTTGAAACAGACATACGAAAGATGTTTTCTGAGGTGAAACGTAGCGGCTTAGATTTTTATCACACTTGCGATTTGTGAGCAAATTTTGTATGAAGGCGACCACGCAGCGAGTTCGCCGCGACGGTTTTTAGGGTTCCGTACCCAAAGGGTTTTTACCCTTCGGGTATGGGACCCTATTACTGAGACTTCGCTGTCCGTCCGTCCCTCCATCCGTCTGTCACCAGGCTGTATCTCAAGAACGGTGATAGCTAGACAGAAATTTTCACAGATGATGCATTTCTATTGCCGCTATAACAAAAAATAAAATAAAATAAATATTTAAGGGGGCTCCCATACAACAAACTTGTTATAGATTATGGTACGGAACCCTTCATGCGCGAGTCGGACTCGCACTTATCCAATTTTTTGTATAGACAACTCGCTTGCAAATCGCGAGTGTGTAAGGCCCAAAAAGCTGACGGGAGTAGTGTGCAAGCGGCTTAACGTTTTGACGCACAATAGAAACGCATCCGGTCATATTTCGACCGGCATTAAGAGTTATTGCCGCATTTTTATTCATGGGACAATTTTGGAAATCCTCGGACTTGGCTTTTAAGGGGTTAGCTGTCCACCCTTCCGGGGTCGTTGCACTCGTAATGCTGCCCATATTGTTATTGACTTGGTATTATAATACCAGAGATGCAGAGGATATACATAGTCGTAAATGTTAAATATTTGACATGGAAAGTTAAACAAAAAAAAAACAATCAGAAATAACAACAATATTTGTTCTTATTTATTAAAATGTTCGTGAGTCGTATTTAATTTTTGAACTTGTATGGAGCTCTTCATCAGGGACTGTTCCCCGTACACAGCCGCGGTAACTTTGTCACTGCCTGACTGAGAGTTCGAAACATGTCGGGCCGTTCCTGACAATTCCACGTGAGTGTAAACCGATTAATACAATAATTAAACAATATAATTTGTTATTATGAACGCTATAAATTATGCCCAATAGTTATATAGATATGCAATAGTTATGCAATCATTAAAAAAATCACTGATTAATATTTTGTTGTATTGGTTGTCTTATGAAGAGTTACGTAGAATTTTCACAACGATACTCCAACATACAATAACGTCAATAACTAATAGACAATATGTACCTACTAATTATTTTTATATTATTTTATAATAGCTTCTGTCGTTATAATACTGTAAAATAATATTCAGCTCCAAGAACGTAAAATGTGATAAGCTTTTTTTATATTTAAATAGATTCAGGCGTTTGAACTGCCCGGCATTATGGCGTGCTTGGCGGAACGTCACAGTCTATTCCAAAAAATACTAAGTACCTACTTAATAGTGATAGAGATATGATTCCTTATCGGTTTCAAGCCCATATTCTCTATTGCGCTGGTGGTAAAACATCTTAGCAAAAAAAGTAGGATATCATAGTCTCGTAATTTCTGTACACCTAGCAATTTAGTAATTATTTGAAAGTCCTGTTAGACTTGTTTTCCGTGTTTATTCAAAGCCTCCATTAGTGTGAGTCAACTGCGAACACGGACTGTCCATCACCCTAACCGCAGTTATTCATTGTTTGATATCTATACTGAGCTCATTAGTATTCGCGGTTAAGGGCAGTAGAAAACAGGAAAGTTTACATGTCAGAGTAAATAATCGAACAGAACAAATTTCAACTGCATCAGTGCATTCTTAATTAAACAAAACAAAAATGTTATTCTAAATAAACAATTCTAAAGTAGAATATGAACAAGAGATCACGTGCAGACATCAACTGACATACCAGAATCTGGCAATAACCTAGCACATAATTCAATCGATATTTACATACGAGTATATAGCTATTTTAACGATGAATCGACCATACCTTCGACATACAGTCAGCAGTTGTTAAGCGCGCCAGATGCTCAAAATTATGCTGATATGCACACGGAGTTTGCTATCCAGAGAATAGAGGTTGTACAGATCTTCGGGGCGTCTTTAAATGGTTAGCTACTTTTGTTGCTGTATGTTCAGTATATGCCCGATATTATCATCAATATTTAGATCAGGTTCGAGTCCATCGAACCAATGCCAGACGAACGCCTGACAGGCCGTAAGATTTTGCTGAATAGATTTAGTGTTTTCTAGCTATTGGCTTTCATTACTTAAGTACTTACATATATCAGCAATGTAAAATATTACTCTACTTATTTACATTACGTACGTTGCTCATTATTGTTCTCATAATTAACACAAATTAAAAAAGGTCTATAGCCATTTCCGTTATAATTTGTATTAATTATGTGTACAAGCCGCGAGAGTATAAAAATTACATTCTTGGGGTCTGAAAGAAGTATAAACCAACAAGTCCTACACCGTTTTCATAGGGATAAAATGTTCGGTAAGCATTTTTTTTGTTATTGGCCAGTTAGGTAAAATTTTAATCAAAACGGCTCATTTTAATCAACACATTCCAAAATCACCTTCCCAAACGCAAAACGCCGAATCGATAACAATAGGAAACTCCAAATTGAATATCCGAGCACCGTCCAGTTTTAATTAACCTCTCATTTCTGCCGTTTAATTCGAGGCTTGGGGAGTAAAATGGCACATTAGGGGTCTTATTGCGCTGGCCAGTGGGCCAATGGTCCAATAGGATTGAATGCTGATGCGTCAGATGTCGCTATTGGGGATATCGAGGATGATTAATAGACTGACCCAGTGTTAGAATTTGGGACATGGTGGTTAACGATTCGTAGGGGATAATTTATAATTTACATTTGAAATTTAACTATGATAGATGCATGGAAGCGGTTGTACTGAAAAACGTAGGTTTTAATTTTAAATTGAATACGGTTGCTCATGGCATGACTGCAGCCGTGTCTCGTGGTGAGTACTGATGAAGTTTACGGTTGAGTGAACGTACTCAGAAGATTCTTAAATACGTTGATCCTGAAAATTACTTTGCTAATTCTATTGAACCATAAAATTGACACAGAGAAAGTCCTCAAATTCAGATCCTCACCGATAGTGAGACGTTATGTACCAGAAATAAATATACTCAGGTCAATGGTGAAAAGCCTCTAGTAGAAACTACAAAACATTTTTCATACAAAGAGCAACGTTTCAAATGGATTAGCTAATTCAGTCAACCTATAAGAAAGTGCTAGTTACACCATCAGTGAATGTAGGGAGCTGGGAACTCTGTTCGCGTAGCTTTTGTTTTACCTAAATGGAATTAAACGTCACCGTTTTGGTGTAGCTTCTTCCAGTTTCAATATTATTGGTTTCTTAAACTATAAATTTAAACTCGTCCCCCGCATGTATAATACATGTCAGAATCCATATCTCGCCGTTGCGGCAGCGGTCTAATGCCTGAACGGTGTTCGTAGGACTGGGCTCAGTCATTATTAATTACAGGGCGGGTAACGCATCCTGGTAACTTACGGCCCGCGATACTTGCAGGTAGCGTCCGCAAATCATTATGCATAAAGAAAGGCCTTGTGATCTTAGAAACTCGTTTTTTGGTCTGTAATATGTATAATTTCAATTAAGCAAACACCACTAGATGGTTAGAGATACCGAAGACTTGATTGACCATAATTCAATGATGAAGTATGATGGAATGATCCACCCGTGAAGAATGACGACTGGATACAACAATACAACTAAAATAAAAATTATGACAAAAACAACGCTAAGGGGCCGGTTTCATTAGGTTACAAATGTATTACCCAATGAAGTTGTCCAGTCATAGTTTGGTTGAGCTCCACGAAAAAGTGGTAAAAAAAGTTATGATTCAAGATGACGATGATGATGATGATGAGATGGCGACTACATGCCTTTATTCTAAGGTGCTGATACATTCAGCATTTTCTTCTAATAAATTTAATGTGTATCTAGATCTGATTAATTATCTCCTGTCATCGAGTTATATAATAATATATGAAATGATAACGAGAACTAGCATAAATGTAATTCCCGCTGCGGTATTTGTAATGCGACATAAGAATACTTCTTTATTCACGCCGTAGAATACTCGTAAAATTGTCCAATGTCTCTTGACTTCGTCTATGCACTTATATTTGTAAAGTATGCAGAGAAGACGAGTACTTTTGATAACAATTGGGGATCAGCTCCCATGTTCCTTAAATGATACACAAATGTCATTTTATTGTTGAGATTGCCGATTCCGCTATGTGCGTTTTAGCACAGGTTTTAGCAACTTTTCTGGAGAGACAAAAAACTGATTAAATGGATGAAAACAATTGTTTTACTTGTTGTTCACTTGTAAACCATTACCACTAGAAATAAGTCCATTACATTACATTACATTACATTAGCCTGTAGGAGCCTGTCTGCGTTTAATATCAACCGTTACCGTAACTAAGAAATGCTCCTCAAAAATGAAATTTTCTCAAGATTTATTCCATTTCTAGAATTAGATTGAATCTGCTACCCCTCCCAAAGCAATAACCCTTTGCCGGCAATCTCGCTCGAGCCAGTCAGGGTCGCCCCATACATTATTACTACGTTACGCGTATCAATACTAACCGATTTAAGATCACTCCACGTATTACGAGGTATTTGATTAATTTGCAGATCGATTACGGTTTAAACTTCGTCCGGATCGTTAAGTTCCAGTACTTACTCTCGCATAAGTAAGGAAATGGACTTTGGTGAAATGTTGGTTCGCTTGCGAAACTAAATGTTAGTCTTGGCAGATGGGGAGCATTGATTATAAAACCTTTTATAATACGAGTATGAGCTACGTGGGACTATATTTTACTGAGTTTTATGTAACTCTCACTGCCCCTGAATCGCGTGGTATGTACAAATTGTACGGAACTATAGTGAATCACTGACTATATTGTGCGTGGAAAAAAATAAATTGTGCCTGATTGAGTCACCGACTTAGGTCTCTTGGACCTGCATTTTATGTAGATAAAGAAAGATGGTTCTTTCAAAATACCTATAAATCTTCGTTCCAAATAATAGCTGCACATGCAACAACTTACTTACTAACGTAACTAAGATAAGTATTGTAAAATTTGTAAGTATAAATTACATATTCTATTATGGGTTTGGTATATGTAGTCGAATATCAAAACAAAGGTGTGCAAGTAATAATGTATGCATTGTTAATGGTCAACCGCAAATGAGCAGTAAGTGCGAATTAAACACCTAATGTCACAACATGTTCAAATATCGAAAATCAAGTACATTGACGACGCGTTTGGCTCGGTTTGTAAACACCTGCCCACTGAGCCGGCGGTCCCGGGTTCGAATCCCGGCCAGGGCAAATATTTGTGTGAAGAACTCGAATATTTGTGCTTGGGTCATGGTTGTTCTACGTATGTATTTAAGTATATATTTATCTATATAAGTATGTATATCGTCATCTAGTACCCATAACACAAGCCTTCTTGAGCTTAATTTGGGACTAGATTGATTTGTGTGAGGTTGTCCGATATTTATAAAAAAAGAAAAAAGTCCACCTAGTCAGAGGTCGTTCAATGTTGCGTTTTCCAATGCGTGGTTGCCGTTCCAAGACATTACTGCTCAAAAATGAGTTAAAGGGGTTTCTCTACATGATAGAAACAGTTTCAATTAGGTCATTGAAAAAAATGGTTTACCCTTATTTATAGACAAAAGTTTCATCGAAAGCTTTTCTTTCTGCAACAACGCAATGTTTTAGAATGTGTCAATTATAACACAAATCTAACCTAACCTAATGCATTGGTTAACATTTTCAAGATTTCAGAAATTGTAAGGCTTCCGAGAAAAAAGTTGTCTATGAAATGAAAATTATCTGAAATGAAGCATTTATTTTTCTATAAAAGAAGAAGATATAACTAAAAATGTTATGAATATAAAAAGACATTTAAACAAACCAACATTATAAACTACACTTGTCCAAATTCCACCCGTCTCCCCTCCGTAACGAGCTACTATTTTGGTGAATGAATCGTTTTGTTCCTAACGAAGATATATTTTATGTCTGCTGAACGGGAACATATAATTTTTAGCCACCAAATGTCAAGGAATTATTTCAAATCGTGAATATTATACCAAAATAACCCTTGAAAGCTGCAGGAATAAGATTCTTGGTTGTTTTAATAACCGGAACACCCGTCCAAATGAAATGCTTGGGTGATATTTCTTTTTTGGTTTATGAACTGATGGTTATTTTAGCGAAACGTTGCGACATGTCGTGGTTAATTTTGTCTGAAAGATATATAAGGATGTCGGTTCGAGTTTGCTGTCTTAATTTGTTGTTTTACATTAATTGACGGAATAAAATTACGTTGAATAAAAACACAGCATCACACTATGCACTATAAATAAAACATGAATTATTTGTACTAATGTTTGAAATAATGTCATAGTATTACCTACAGTTCATATATTTACATACACAATGTGTAATTCTAAAAACAAATTTCCAATAATTCCATGTGCCAGATCAACCAAAGTTTACATTTAGATTCGAATAAACTAGCTTCCACAACATTCGGTTTCGATGTAAATCTATTTGGAGCTAGGCAAGTAGATGGCGGATTGAACCTGAAAAAGAACCAACGCTAGTCAACTGCGTTCAAGCAAGAACTGGGTGATCTGAAGGTACAATATAGTTTAAGGTTATTAGACTCGCAAGTGTTTCTTAATCATCCCTTCAACAAAAGTCTTCTTACTATATACCAAAGTTAACATTTAAATTCAAAGGAACCAGCTTCCACTACATTCGATTTAAAGGAGAGCTACTCGGAGCCAGTCGAGTGGACGGCGGATTGAACCTGAACACCGATATACCGCCCGCCAGCTGCTGCGGTCAAGCGAGAACTGAGCGATTGCCTCGCAATCGTTACGTACAATAATAGTTTAGATTAGCAGATTCACTATCACTAGTGTTTCTAAATCAACTCGTCACTAAAAATCTTACTGCGCTACATAATATATAACGTTAATATTGAGATTAGAATGGACTAGCTTCCACAACATTCGGTTCAAAGCCAGTCGAGTGGAATACGAATTGAACCTGAACAGAACAACCGCCAGTCGACTGCGGTCAAGCGAGAATCGGGCGATTTGCTTACTATGGTAACCTTTGGTATGTCCAAGCACTCAGTGCAAAGCATAGCCTATATATGTAAACATTTCATTGAGTTTCAAATTAATTGCCAAATTTTCGACTTAACATACTAATGGTTGAAATTCAAATAGTAGATATAAATAACAAATTAATATTAAAATATGTTTTAAAGAAGTTATTTAGCTAGAAGTTATTTTTAAACTTTGCTTGTTATTTGCTTTATTGTATTGTCATTTGTACGCCATGAAAAGTATTTATTTTTGATTTGTCTTAGAAATTTATTGTTCAAGTACCAATAACAATCTTACATTGTTTCATAATATTGAGGACCTCCGTGATAAGTTGATTGATTTTGTCACTTTTGCCCACCGTTACTGGATTCATACTTTTTAAGAAATCTATTAGACCAAATACTAAACAAAACTATACTTAAAAAAAACTAGTCGTCGTTTTTATTCCATGCACTATCAATAAAAACAGCATTGCACCGCATGCTATAATCCCCTGGGATCACTATTAAGACCAATAAATTCCCAATTACAGGGACATCTCAATCCCCAATTGTCGGAATGTAAATAAATCAATTGACAACGTTGCGGCACGCGGCGGACACTCGTCCTTGCGCCGCCATTTATTTTGACGTTCGCAACTAATTGGACGTAAATCTGGATAATCAAGATGACAATAAAGCGGTTCTAGCCTCTGACACCTTTATTTTACACTGACGGGCTGTTTGTCTCTATGGAATATGAATTTAAGGATAGATAAACGTGGGGAAAGTGTACGCAAACCTATGTATTTCAATCCTAAATGTATGGGTTTGCGGACACTTTCCCACTGCGTACCCTTGCCTAACAAGACTCTATACGTGTGAACTGATAAACATCGGGTCCATGCTTTTTGTTTAAGAGTGGATCTGAAAGTGGGCTATTTCTTATGTTCAACGTGTCTTACTCTTTTTATTAGCCTGTAAGCTAAGGACAGTTTCGTATAATATTTGTACTTTTTTTTATTTACTATAGTCAAGCATTTTGTCCTTGACTGCTCCTGATGTTAAGTGACAATAAGGCCTAAGATGGAGCATACTTGCTTAGAAATTTCCTATTCACTCTTGACTTTAAGAGATCCAAGTTATATCTTCCAGGGAGAATGTGCACAGGAAGTTAGTTCCACTCTTTTGCTGTCCTCATAAGAAAAGTAGACGCAAAGCGTTTCGTATATACGATTATAATACCTACCAACACTTTCACTTACATGTACACTAACCTAGAATTCTCATACACATTAATTTGCTTCTCTTGTTTGCAAGGTCTTGTGTAACAGCTCGGGCTTAACGTGCCAAACTCCTAACCATTAAAACATCCTCAAAACTGTTTAGTAACATTATTCCGCTTAAAAGCCTCAGAAACCCAGCAAATTAGAAGGCAAAACAACATGTGTCTATTAAGTTTGTATCGTAATCAAACTAACTGCGTGGGGACGTAGCATCAGCAAGGAAAGCGCTTTGGAGCAATTAATAAGTTTGGGCGGCGGCGCGCGGCGGACCGCGTCCGGTAGCGTCAGCAGGCAAAATTGTTCGACAATGGTGTGTTATCCGTGTGAGTTATATGAGTATATCGCATTGCATCTTAGGTGTAAAAAAATACAAGAAAGTACCGACTTTAAAATAAAGTGATAAGTCAAAAATAACCCGTTCATGTACGTAGGTTTAGATTACAGTCATAATTGTTTTTTTGCCACTAAGTGATTTGTATATACAATATTTTTAGCAAGGCAATCGGGAAGGTCTTGTTTGTTTGCATTTCGTTTGAATTGTCCTCTAACTACCCGTTAAGGCCCCTTATCCATTCAAAAATACTGATTGTTTTAGGCATTTTTCTCTATAATCAAATATATTTCTTAACATATTATCAATGTTACTAGTTAGAACAAGGCTATTGTGATTTATTAGTATATCTTTTAAACCTACAGTTTGAATTTTTCAAAAACTACTCGAAATTTACAGAATTCACGCAGAAAACTTTTTTTAACTTATTTTCGACTTCACGCAATAAAAGCATGAAATAGCTATGTTACTATCTAGAATGCAGGGAAAAGTATTATCAATTTTGAAAATACATATCAAATGTTTAAGGCCTCTTAAGTACTCGATTTTAAAGGCATAACCGTTTTGTAATCTCAATAAATAGGTCCCAATCTTATTGATTGTTTTCTAATTTAAATTATGCGGATTATTGGACAAAAATCAGTTTAAATCTACTTGCATTCTGCTGTCGCTAGTGTGTATCCAAGTGACAAAGACAGAGTCGCCGCGGGCGTCACCGGACCGGCTAGTTTGCGACCAGGGCTCAACTTTGATTGGTAGAGAATACTGTTAGGCATTAAGCCGACACTAGTTCACTGGCTTCCCGTATTTCAAGGGGCTTTGGTTTAGTTCCTAATTTTATTGAATAAATAATGTAAACATGTAGATAACCTAAATTCAAAGTTTAAAACACCTCCGACAAATAGCTGATCATATAGAAACTGCTGCTAAAACTGAATATAACTACAAAATTTGGAAACCACCAAACATAGCTAAGAACCATCTCGGCGGACAAGCATTTCGATTAAAAAAACACCCAAATTGGTCTATCTATTTGGAAGCTAGGATGCCACAGGCACATGTTAAACTTATCTATCTCTCTGTGGTCGCTCCCTCATGACTGAGGATCGTGGTCATCGGTGGATATGGATGCTCTACAACTACTTTTAATGATCTGCCTCCACCGGTGCCTGTTCATCGCATCTCTGACGACCGAGCAAAACTTGGTTGAGGAAGGGCCCTTCACTTGATCGGTCCATCTGGTTGGGGACCGTCCCCGGGCTCGTTTGCCCTCCGTGTTCCCAACAATGATCAGCTTTTCAAGGCTTTCATCTTCCCTCCTCATTATGTGGCCGAAGTAGTTCAATATACGCTGCTGGCAGATTGTGGATAGGCGGGTTTGGACACGAAGCTGGGAAAGGATCGACACATTGGTGCGCATGGCGGTCCAGGGTATCCTCAGCATACGCCTCCAGCACCACATCTCGGATGCTCGATGCTTTCTCGAGCTCGAATCGTCCATGTTTCTACGCCATAGAGAAATATGGGGAATACTAGAGCGCGTACTAGCCGGGTCTTGGTGGTGATGGTTATACCTCTCTTCTTCCAGATGACATTCAGTCGGATCATCGCGTCCTTAGCCATACCAATACGCCTCTTTATCTCCGGTACGCAGCTGCCATATGTTTTATTAAGTAAAATGAATTGATTACAATTACTGTTGTAAAGCAAACTTTCCTAACATTAATACGAAGAAGAAAAATAAGTAATTACTTGTGAATGTTCACAATCATAAGCCATAGAAAATTACTAGAAAAATCTTAAAAGCATTATCGATATCCTTTTCAATAGAACAACCAGTATCGGAAGGAAATCTCAATTATATAGTTACTATTATAAGAATAGTAATTAAGAAAGTAAAATACCGTGTGTCCCAAAAACCTTAACATTTCATCAACAGGGACATCTCTTGAGAATTTACAATATTCCATGAACAGTATATGTTCGTAAACTTACCGTTTAACACGTGCACTTACGAACAAGGGTCAGAAAATATGGTAATAAGTCATCCATTAGTCATCCATAACTGTATTTGGACGGTTGTCATCTAATTGTTTCGGATGGCTGCGCCGACGCGCTAACCGCTGCTAATACGTGACTCGACTATGAATATCTCTTTAATCATACATAGTCAAAGTTGGTTTCGGTATTTCTCATAAGTTAAATGCTGTTTATAAACGAAATGAAATGAAATAATTTATTCAGTAAGTAGGCCACAATGGCACTTTTACAAGTCAGATTGTGAATCTACCGGCATTTCGCAAGAGGAGACCGCTGTTGAGAAGAAAGCCGAAAGAAACTCAACATTAGTGTTATAACTAATTATTACATGCGTACACGTAGAGATGTATAAAGTCTCTAGGTGTCACAACATGCAATAAAATACAATGACTTAATTAATTTAATTCCAAAGAGATGTATAAGGTCTCTAGGCGTCAACGTGAATAATTTACAATAGAACATAATTATTAAACCTAAACTTAGAGATGTATAAGGCGTCACAATATACAAAAAAGAAAAATAATAATGATAATATGTAATAGCAAATTTCTCCAAGGGGCCTCTACGTGTTGGATTCATAATTCCCACGCAAGCCTTCCAAAAGACCGGGACGTATGAGCCCGAGACTCAAAACGAGAAACAAATATGAAATAGTTAAATTTCATTCCTCAGAGATGTATAAGATCTCTGAGCGTCATTGTACAGTAGGTACACTTAGTTTATTAAAGATGTATACAGTCTGTAAGTAAAAAAATAAAAAAATAATAATAACTTCAATCGAGTACAGGATGAAGTCTCTCATGTCAATTCAATAAACACTGGTAAGCAGTATGAACAGACCGGACCCCACAAACGGCACCCGTTCACGAGCATGACGCATATCTCAGCCATCGCCTCCCTCAAACATATTATAGGGAAGGTTGCGACCCGAGAAACACCTTTTTGTAGAACAAAATTAGCACCGAAAGCACCTTTTTGTAGAACAAAATTTGAACAGTGATACGTCGGACGATGTTTTCGTTTACGCACGTAGGTACGTTGTGGGAATTTATATTGGTTGCTTTTATCACACAATAAATAAGTGACAAAGCATCTGTTACTCAAACTCCCGCTTTGTCAAAACGTGACGGATGCTTTGTCACTTATTTATCACGGGATAAACGCAACCGTCACCTATGAAGGACCTACCCTTTGGAGTTGTAAGCTTAACAGCATAATTTGCTTGGATAGCTTAAATAATTGATAGACCAAGGCATCGTTTTGCGGCAGTTGATATTTAATAGAAGTTTATTGATAGCTCTTTTTCAATGGGTCTGGTTCACGTGTTACTTCCGAAAAAGACATGTGTTCAAATCCCGCTTAACATTAATCGAAGCATAAAATTATTCAACCATTGGCTATACTACACTAAAGTATAACAATGTAGGACCTAGACAGTTTTGATTTATGTAGAATACATGGATATTTTAGGTATAATCAATATTGTTAGTTCTAAAATATTCTGAGGTTCGCTAAATTTACATTTACGAGTACTTACGTATATTATATTACTAGAATATGTAATTACGATACGTTATTATATTATTATTACGAACCTATGTAGGTTAGTAATTTATTAAAGCACAAAATCTTTGCAAGCAGAGTATGTGTTATCTATCCCTTTCATATAGTTATTTAATAAAGCACAAAATCTTTGCAAGAAGAGTATGTGTTATCTATCCCTTTCATAATTCGCATTTTATTCAAATGGTCCTATTATCTTTTGGCTGAATGTATGTATGTATTTATTGTTTATTATATTTATTTGTTGATTATGTATATATTATTATTATTATTTTCCGATTTTTGCACCGCCTAAAACAAAATCATTTTTTTTTCAAGTTCTCCACTACCCAAAGATTGTCTGGAAGAGATCGCTCTTTAGTGATAAGACCGCCTGTTGTTTACCTCTAATTGTAATTTCTTGCATTGTATTGAATTGTAGGTATGTGTTCTGTCGCAGAAAGGTAAAAGAAGTAAGCCCTTGGTTAGAATTTGTGCTGTTTCATCAAATTTTATCTTCTTTGTCGGTTTCACTCTTGGCAAAGTGGTCGTGGTTATCATTTCAGATGTTGATGGCAAGCGTCACAATACGCCGTCATTATTTCCTGATAGCCACCTTCCTCACGCTTTCGTGTAGTGACGATGAGCTCTTTATTGCAGCGTTTACCTATTTGATCTGTCCTTCTCATAGGCGATCTTCGTCGTGGCTGAATCTTATATTAAGATTAAGAATATTTTACTTGAAAACTATTATTGAATAAAATTTGAACAGATAACAGACATATTATACCTACTCACAACAAGTCTTTTGGATCGGGCATTATAGAAAGATATATTATTTTTTTTATAAAACCCTACTGTACCTAAAACAAAATAAAAGGTAAACTACAGTTGTTATTGCTGTGTCCTTTCACAAGTAAAAACGTGTGCAAGCTACAATCCAATGCTGCAACGCTGATTTTCAACCCAAGCCTTGTCGGTGTCAAACTTTCACTCACAGAGAACATTATGATAATTATTAATTATCGATATGAGGCATAATGGTAAATAAAGCACTACAATGTTTCAATCAGCCTGATTAGACATATCTACGTTGATTCATGTTGAGTGAATATATGATTGACTTCTACACATGATTAACAAGACCACAAACAGCCCTTAATCCGAAACTTCCTAAATAAATCAGTCTACAAATTTTTCCAACTAAATACATAATTCATACAGATCGGTATCGCTCGCTACCGTTTTGGTCGCCGGCGGCCAAAGATAGCGGTAGAAATAATAGGCCAACTTTTATCGAGCGGGGTCTTATCACTGGAATACGCTCAAATTACAAGGTAGTGCAAGTTTTTATCGGTGGCTGGAGGCTACCGTAATCAATAGAGAACGGGCACCATGGCACAAGCTGGTAAGTGCAGAAATTTGAATTTTGAGTTGTGTAATTGCCGCGCTTGACACGCGAATACGTATAGATTTCAATGGCGTTAAAACTGTTTTTTGGCAATGCGCCTGGCCACAAGAATGTTATAATGGAAAAAAAGGTTTTTCTTAGGAAGCGTGCTCACAAAGAACTTTACTATCGCGTAATTTTTTTATGTTTTTATAGAAGCGAAGCATTGAAAAACGTATTTTATTTTTGTAATATTGGAGGCAGATAAATGCTTGCGTGGTACCCCAAGCCTGGTTCAAATAAAATTTGGTACACAAATATGAGAGACGAAAGTATGAGGAAGTATGAAGACGACGTGGTTGGCGCAGTGGTTAAGCAACTGCCTACTGAGCCGACGGTCCCGGGTTCGAATCCCGGCAAGGGCAAATATTTGTGTGATGAACACGAATATTTGTGCCTGGGTCATGGATGTTCTATGCATTTAAGTATTTATTTATCTATATAAGTATGTATATCGTCGCCTAGTACCCATAACACAAGCCTTCTTGAGCTTAATTTGGGACTAGGTTGATTTGTGTGAGGTTGTCTGATATTTATATTTATATTTATATTTATATTTATTTACTGTGAAAAATAAATTCGAGAAGTTTTTTTTATCCTGCGCCAAATTTCTGTAAACTTTTCATCTGTTAGATTTTATTACGACATGGAATGACAGGTAAGTTTTCAGCCAGAAAGATCATTAAGGTATTTAGGTTAGCGATGGTTGTTTCACTAGTAAAGTTAGCATTCGTGGTTTCTTGCGAAACAGTCTTTTATGTAATCCAATAGCAAGAAATACAATAGATACTCTAATTCAATCGTAATCAAATAGAATCGACAACTTTTACTTTAATCGCTAATACAAAGATACCGGGTTCGAGTCCTGGTATGGACCACGTACTTATGAGCGCATTTAAATTTTTCTTTGCGTGTTGATTTTGGTATCAATACAGTAACGTTTACTTTAATTGTATTTAACATACTAACTCGCAACTTAAACATATCCTGCGAAACAAAAGGCACGCAAACGACCAATTTTATAAAATAAACGTACAAAGGCCGAAAGCCGCGTTTATCTACAAACGTCATACACACAAAACATTTTCAGGGAAAAGTGGGTTATCACAGTTTACAATGGGTGCGATCTGATAGGCCACTTGCCAGTGGCCTGAGACTTGGCTCTCTAACAAATATCACTGCAAATACTGGATGTAGGGTGCCCATGAGTTAGCTCGAACGCGGAACTTCTTCATTGTTATTACACTCTTGGCAGAGTGATCGTGGCTGTCATTCCTTGTGTACGCGGAGTTTCTTCTTCTTTGTCGTTACACAGTGGTCGTGATTGTCATCCCTTGCGTGGCAAGCCTAATCGAATAAAACAGTTTTATTTTAAGAGGCCTTATATATTTCTTTCATGATTATGACAAGTATATTGACATTTTCAACCAAATTTTTAAAGGTAATAATAATTTTCCCATTTTTAAAATTGCGTACAGTCAAAAATGGTTGAAAAAAAAACCGTTTTCTGACTGACTTTTGTAAATTTTGAGTAGTTTTCGAACCAAAAATTATAAATGCAAAATTTCAAATATTGAAAATATAAACTCTTTCAAATATAGTTATACCAATAAATTGCAATAGGTTCTAACTAGTAACATTGATGATATGTTAAGAAGCATCATACATGTTTGATCATCGAGAAAAATGTTAAAAGCAATCAGCATTCTTGAGTGGACAAGGAGCCTTAAGGAGCGAGGGAAAGCAAGGCTAGACGAAGGCCAAGGCGAAATTACTTTAAGCAAATAAAAGAAGGTTAAATTCATGTCTTACCAAGAAGTAAAAGAGAAAGTCCAAGAAAAAAAGGCTGGCGATTGCTACACCGACAAGAGTACGCTCTTGTCGTAGCTCTTAAATTGGAGAAGAAGAAAGAGCTTTAAGAAACAATAACATCACTCGATGCTTGGCCACCCTACCGCGCACCAGCACTCTTTTAATGTTCCAGTTTTTACACTTTACGATTAAACGACGTAAGACGAGTTGCCAAATTGGATCATAGAGGGCGGTTTTAATCTTACAGCGATTTGGCAGTTACGTTTCATTTTTATTGCCCGGTCGCGGTTCCGAATGTGCATGGATATCGTTTTGTAGATCGTGTGCGGTTTGAGAAACGATAAAGAGGGCACAGACATTGCTAGCCCAGTGGTCTAATGTGGAAAAATAAACTCACGGGCAAATATTACCCGTAATATTTGCCCCTAACCAACCTAACCTAACCTAATGTCAAAAAAAGTCTACACAAGAATAAAAAATGGTCGAAGTGAAAATTCGTAACCATTTAAATTCTTTATACAAAAGATAATAGTATTTACTTTGTCAGTATATCACTGCTCCTCGCGTCGTATCCATAACTGACGGTCGCGATTTTCCGTATGAAGAAGTATTTTTTCCTTGATAAGTTTCCACCAGCTGTATCTGTCCCTTGCATCATGGAGTGCATCGTGCATGGTGTTGAGCGATGAGCGGACCTGGTCTGACCATCTAGTTTCATTTTCCTCCAATCTTGCCGGTGACCAGTAGCCAACCGATCTTTCTGACCACTATCACTATAACATTAGACATTTTCATACGAAATTCCATTATTTTATAGACTCATAGCGCCTCGGCGATGTAAGAATGCCTCTCATAGTAAATACGTGCCCACATAAGCTAAGTAAGAAACCCTATTGTCACTGAAACAATGGAGAAGGCATTATTTATGGGTCTTCGCGTTCATTACAACGATAATCTTTGACACGAACTGCCATTGTTGGATGTTTGCTTATTAGGTGTTTTGCTTCCTGGTCACATGTTGTTATAACGCCCACGGGCTTGCTTAAAGGTTAGTTTGGGAATTAGGCACGAGTTTAAGTAAATTTCGATATTAATTGATGGCCATAGACGGGTAAGTACCAAAAAGGTGAAAATTTAGGCATACTCGTACTACTTACAAAACGAGTAAAGAAAACGATTTGAACAGGTTCCCTTGTGCGAAAAAAACTAACGAACGATACAATAACAAACCTTAAAGTACCTTATTTGAAGGTTAATTGTTATTGCATGGCGGTAATCTTGATACAAATTTGAATTGCAGAACTGCCATCATACACTAACTCAAACGAAAAACTCAATTCCTGTAAAGCATAGGTAAATACTCGAGCAACGCTGACAATCAGAGCAAACGAAAACGAAAAATACACACAACTATCACCACATTCACGTACTAACACCATACAGAGAACACACAACCTTCTAAGAACTCGATCCGCGTGAAATATTCACACGTATACGTTGCATTTTTAAGTAATAAATATGAGATTCAACTAACAAATGATATTGCGAGGAAACATACACACGGCGCCATCTATCGCCACATTTTACGTACTACTGTGAATACACACAAACTCCTAAGAACTCAATCCGCGTAAAGCGTATTCACACGTAGCAGAGCGCTGCATTTTTTCAAGCCCGTGAAAGCAGATCGGGGACTGTGGTGTGCGCATGCATTATTGAGTGCCACTGAGTGACGAGACGCGGGCGGGCGTGCGTTTAGTGAGACGAGTTTACTAGGAGAGAGTCACTGTACTGGATAAAGCACTAATTAAACTGGTGAAACTACCTCGTGTAACTAAGACCTCAAACCTCACAAAATAGGATTTGGTAACTGAAGATGCCACGTGAAACTATAATTTTCGTGGAATTTAGTCTGTTTTGCCCACATTGGAAACTCAGGCTATTGGTTACATTAGTTTCAGATTTTAAAAGGACCTGACTTGAACTGTATCAGGGCCTCACTACTAGCAGTCGGACTTTGTGTGGGAGTATAACTAGTGAATGGTATTTTCTCAGCACAAAAGGGGTAATTTGGGGACTAGTTTCGGATGAGCGAAAAGTTTACTTTCAATCACGAGAATGTGACTTGAAAATTATTTTAGCTTAATTTTATTTATTTTATAAATAATGAAACAAAGGTAAATTAAGAAAGAAAAATTGAATGCGATCTACTACAATCGAAGCGGGGTTTGAACCCGCGACCTCTGCGTTTCCGGCGCATTGCTCTCCCAACTGAGCTATCCGACCGCTACGTCAATCACACCAAATCTTTCATCCCTTAATTCTTTACGCCACTGGAGCGCCCTCTGCGTCATATATGTTTTTGAAATGCTTATGCGCATTAGCCATACCCTAGGATGTGCGTTTTACACACACGATCCCCAATCCCCATTGCTTTACAGCAAGTGTGAAGACTGCGAGAGAGATGGCGCTGTTTCTAAATTTTTCTTTCTTAATTTACCTTTGTTTCATTATTTATAAAATAAAATGTGGTATTACCACAAAAAAAAAAAAAAAAAAATAAGAATCGATAAAAAAGATTCTATACAAATATTTATTTATTTTAGTTTTAACTTTTTAGGTTTAACTTTAATTTAATTCTCCTTTTCTATTTTCTTTTCTTGTCCCAAAGTTTTGACATAGTGTTCGATATGTAGTGATGTGTGACGTGTCAGTTTAGTGGCACGCTTGATAATAAGCAAGTTATTTAGCCACTACACTGACCAGGCTAACTTGCCTTGCAAATCGTCTAAACGCAGCACAGCGGGAGTAACTCTCCGCTACGAACGGGTACAGGTCCTGTATTATGAGCAGACAGTTTGCCAGTACAGTGTCCAGCTAACTTGCCTTGGAGGTAACTTGCGTTGGAAGTTGCAAGTGGTCTAAACGCAGCACAGCATGGGTTACTCTCAACTCCAGACGGGTACCTGTATTGTAAGCAGGCAGTTTTCTGTAAATCTGAGAGCATTCATTTTCAGGACAATCTGGTGCTAATGTAAAGCTGTTTATACTAATGTTTAATTGAACAGATTCATAATATTACGACATTACAATGGAGGTTAATGAAAATGGGACATATTTGGAGCCCTCCAGAGACACATCTTTAATAGCGGTTTAAACTCACGTTAAAATCTGTCAGGAACGGCCCTACATGTTTGGAAACTCATACGGAACTCTTCATCAGGGGTCAGCTTTCCGTGCTGCTGCGTGACTAACGGCCCTCTACTGTTTTTTGCTCGCCTCACCGCCATCGTGCCCGTACAGCGAGAGGAGCGGAGGGCTCTTGCACTGTCACTACTGGACTGTCTGTCACTGCATCTTGAACATGTCGCGCCGTTCGTGACAGTTTTTTTTTGTGAATTTAATCCGGGATTATAACAGTTAAAATTGAAAAGATTTTGGTAACTACACCATTGTAAATGTTAGTTTCAAAGAGTGACACAGGGGACATCAGGGACATTCAGTTCCCATGCAAACGTACTTCACCTCAATTTTCAGTACGCGTATCTAAATATCTAATAGTCCCATTTTACACGAAGTTTCAATTTCAGATAAAGAGATGGCGTTGGCGGCGCTCCAAGCCCGCGCCCTGACTTCTGATTTGGATTCAATGCTTTTATCTCACCCGAATTGGTCTGGCGGAACATGGTAATGTTTGCTGTCAGTGCATTAATGAGATTTTTGGAACGTATGGCTTTAATGGGGCGATGATTTGTCGTTTGTTATGACATCTATGCGAAATTATTACGAACTAGTTGCGTCGGGATAAAATGTAGCCTACATCTTAATCCAGAGTGTCAGCTACCACCGCAACAAATTTTATAAAGATTGGTCCAGCCGTTTAAGCGTGAAGAAGTAAGAAATATACACATCAACACGCTCACAAACTTTTGCCTTTATAATATTAGTGTAATGTCCGCAATTCGTTTAGAGTAGAGAACTCACAACAGACTGTTGATGATAATCTTATTAAAAGATGATAATCTTATTTAAAAAAATCGTGAGACATATATAATTATGTATAGTATTAAGCGATTTACACTCACGTGACATTGTCAGGAGCGGCCCGACATGTTTCGAAATCGTATGGAGCTCTTCATCGGGGACTGCTGCCCGTACAGCGGCGCGGTCACTTCGTGAGTGACGAAGTTACTTCACTTACGTTCCTGACAATTTCTTGTGAGTGTAAACCTATTAGAAAATACAATCATTGGACTCCCAAGTAGCAAACAAGCTGCTTATACAGCACTTGTACAGCTTAAATTCGAATATGAATTGATGTACAGACTCTTATACAGCCTGATGGTAGCTACTTAAGCCGTAGGTGATGAGGATGGCTGTGAAATAGAGTGTTCAACTACCTATCTACAAGACATACTTATACCGGGTGTACCAAGACTGTGGGACATCAAGGGAAAGTACCTTAAATATTGTTGATAGGACACTTTGCTGAATAGTAAGTATTTCTTAGAAAATCTTTAAATGCATAATTACTATGATGGATGAATTAAAATTGGCGCAGCTAAAAATGGTGTACTATGCTTTAGTTGAGTCTAAGATACTCTACAGTATAAAACTATGGGGACACAGTTATAAATATAATGTCCAAGCTGCCTTTGTAGCACAGAAAAGGGCGATAAGAATAATGGCCAAAATATCTCAACAGACATCTTGTAGGTCATACTTTAAAGACTACAAAATCCTTACTGTTCCGTGTTTATACATTTTGGTAGTACTGACTGATCTAGTGAAACATTTCAATAATATAGAGACACTAGAGCAGAGGGAAAAGCGTTTAGCAACAAGACGGAAGGATTTACCGCAAACTCTTGACACTAGGCTCAATGTTGTCAAGCACACGGCAGTCTATCAGGGCATTACATTATTCAATAAGTTACCAACTGAGCTGAAGTCAGTAACAAATAGCTTCATGTTTAAAAATAAATTGAAAGCATTCTTGCTGGAAAAGTTGCTTCTACTCACTTGAGGAATATTATGATCAAGCCTGAAGTACATTTACGTTTGTTCCCTAAATTTATGTTTACATTGATCTTTAAAATGTGATAATTTGAATTTGTGATTATTGACAATTACTATTAATTAGATAATTTTGTATATGTTTATTAATATTCACTCATTTAATCATGATTATTATTGTTTTGACTGTATTTTATTTATTTATTTCAAGTTAGATTACTCAATATCATGATGTAGATTAATGACATTATTTCATGTTCTGATGATTATTATTATTATTTAATGGGACTGTTATTTTTAACTTATTTTATTATAATTGTATTGACTTTGATTTGAACATTTTGAGATTTATTGATTATTTATATCAATTATTTTAACTGTGTTAAACCTAATGTTTTATTTATATGCATTTCATACACAACTCTGTTGTTCATGAATAAACGATTGAATTGAATTGGATACTTACTTTTAAAAATAACATGAAGACTTATTTCAGCAAAATATCCTATCTACGATATTTAAGGTATTTTCCCTTGATGTCCCATAGTCTTGGGACGCCCTGTTTAAATAATAATTCTATTACTTCAGACAGAGTATAATCTAATTATATTATATGTAATTGAAATATAACCACATCTCATAGTGAGTCAGTCAGGTAGCCATAATGTAAACAACTCGCCTGTAAATCAAAACTTAAGCACCACAATTATAACACTAACTTTGTTTTAAACTACAGTTGAATACATACAAACGACCGCGATGTCTACGCTACATCTATCATAAACCGGGTAAGTTTATATTGTTTTAAACTTATATGATTTCCACGCATTGTTATAACAAAACGGGACTAAATCGTGTTGAAAAAGTGTTAAATTACTTACCTCGACGTTTCGAATGTGATGTTACGTCCATGATCACTAAGGGACTCGCCGTTTTGTTATAATAAGGGTTGGTTTGGTAGTGAAATTAACGAGTTACATCCTTATTGTTATACATAGTTAAAAGAAAACCAGACACACACACTATAAATTTTATTTTTTATATTACTTACAGAAAGAACTACTTAACATTCAGTGTGTAGAGCCTATTGACAACCTCACAAAAATCGACCTAGTCCTAAATGTAGTTCTAGTAGGGTTGTGGACTATAAGGGCACTAGACGACGATACGTAGACATTAGGTATAGTAGCGATATATAGGACCGATGGATTCCTAATTTAGTAATATAATGGACATATATATCATTAAAATTTATATAGCAAAATTAGACGTCTCACTAACACTTCTTGCTTCCATTTTAAACAACATGACTAGCTTTTGTAAATACATTCATAACAGCTATTCTGAATAAAGTACATGGCTAACCTTAGACATTGTAGTGGCAATATCTCGACCGATGGAGTAAGAATTGCCAACTTTAGTTCCCAAACAAAAATCAAAATGTTTATGTAAATGCTAATTTCTTATGTAAACCAAATAAAAAAAAAACGATTGCCAAGTATCCACAAGAAAAATCTCGCCTTCCCTAATAGGTAGTTAGTGCGTTTCCCGTCGGGGGCAGACACGCACCTCGTTTGGATGCGCGAGTCCCTTCGTCTCGAGTGGTCTGCGGGCGCACGGCGCTATGCAGACGGTAGTCGCGGATTTTCAGCTTTCTAAAGCGTAGGATTAGCGAGGTCGGAAAACAGTGTTTTATCGTATCGCACTGGGAAAAGAAAGATGAATGGGTGTTTCGTCAGCTCGTGAATGCATTATCGTTGTTTCTAATTAAATAGTCGTGTTTTGTTCTTATTCACTTCAGGTAATCTTCAATGAATTCATGAATTCGGAAGTTCGGAATATGATATTTTCAAAATACAAATCAATTATTGTAAATATTTATAGCTTTTGGCGGGTCTCGAACCCAGGGTCCGAGGGGCCCCAGTGCATTCAGCCTCTTAAAAGATATCTCGAAGAGGCCTATTGATGTGTATAGGTGACCGCAGAGCTGGCTCAAATAATCTGTTTGGCGATTCAGCGAGGAAACGCCCCAGCATCTTCGGCACTATGCCACCAGGGGCCATTATTAGATTTAGTTTAACTATATTGTTATAGTTCAGTTTAATTTTTGGGTTGAGTTTTTTACATTGTAATTTATCATATTTATATTTTGGTTGTATTTTAAAGAAATATTTGTAACTTAACACTTTGAACACCGGGAACCCGCTCCGTGAGCACAGTGCTCGTAGCGAGTTTTCACTACATACGCATTTCCCCATGCTATCGGCTACACGCGTAGCGCTATGAAATCCTTGGTCAGCAAAGTGTTAACTTAAATAACGTTACGTATAGATGTATTAACTTTAACTGAGAGGTATCTAAAAAACGAAGAATAAGAAAAGAGAGAGATATCTAAAGAACTTAACCTGCCCCAAGTAGCATTATCACAAACACCAAACAACACACCTGAAACTAACGAACATTACGTGGAGGTAACCGGTACAAACAGCGCGGCAGACGTTTTGGTTGATTTCACTCGATCGGCGTTACATTGTCACAATTAGAGGGTGATGTTAGGGCTGCACACACTGGCAGATACTAGCTTATGCTATTTTCGATGAAAACACACAACTTCGCCTGTTTATTTACCGTGGTCGGATACAACGTACCGATAGTGGCGCTACAAACAGCTTTCATATGGCAATGATGTGCACACGTCGTAATTATATTCGCATTATTAAACGTCAATAGCTATTTGTCATGGATTTGTCACTAACCGAATTCATTTTTTTTTACAGGAATGCTGCTCAATTCTTCGTTCTTCTTGCGAAATGAATACAGAATCCTATTGAAGAAACTTAACTTTCATCACTGTGGACAGTTTTGGCTTTATTATGCAATAATTACTTACTTGTTTGCGGAATATTTAGTGACATTCATTGACTTGATCAAAGTCAGTTTCACCTAAAAATGTCGTTGTGCCAGTAAAATAAATTAGTAGGTACCATTAAAAATCCGCAATATGGCGTGGGATGAAAAACACCGGTTGGGCTGTACAGCCCAACGGTGTTTTAGCTGTACAGCTATCCCTTTTTATTTATTATTATTTCAATTGGGCCTTTTGTGTGCCGCATCGACCATAATTGATCTATTGTGGCAGCCCTGTCTTAAAGCTCACTCGCTGAGGCCCGTTGAGTCCAGGAATTTCCAGATTCTTTGGGCAGTGAGATGTTGTATCTCCTCTGGGGGCACAAAGTGTTGCCCTAAGTGGATACTTCTTTTGTGCATAAGTGGTCCACAGGAGCAGAGGATATGCATAGCTGTCTCCTCTGACTCTTGGCAGAACCTGCACGTTGCGTCCTGTTCCATACCCATTAGGAACAAGTGTTTTTTCAGCTTGCAGTGACCGGTCAGAGTTCTAGTCACCGCACAGACTTTTGACCTTTTGAGCTGTAGTAACTCTTTAGATAACTTTTAAACAAAGCCTTTTATAAGGGCTTTCGAGTGATTTTGTCCTTTCACAGCCACCCACATCTCGATCGCCTTAGATTTGTGTAGATCGCTGAGCAGAGAGTACCTAAGCTTGGCGTTTTGTGATTCCACAGAACGGTTCTGGGCCGACAAGGGGCTTGTCCGCGCCATCTCTCGCGAGTTTATCCGCTCTTTCATTTCCGTCAATATCGGAGTGACCTGGTACCCATCTAAGAGTGACTTTGTTGGTTTCGCCTAGGGCATTTAAATTGTTTTTGCATAGTTGGACTAGTCTAGATTTGACCTCTAGTGATTCCAGTGCCAACAGGGCAGCTTGGCTGTCCGAGTTGATGTATATATGGCAGTGTCTTATGTTCTTGTCAAGGTTTATCTCTGCGCATTTGTTTATGGCAAAGATCTCCGCTTGGAAGATTGAGGCCTCTGTGCCCATGCTGACGCTTGCATTGAGCTTAGGTCTTTGTCCATAGACCCCACATCCTACATCTTTTCCTTTTTTGGAACCATCCGTATACCAGATGTGGCAGCCCTCTTCGAGAGACATTTGGTCGTTTAGCCATTCGTCTCTGGAGGGTAGTTCCACTGAGTAGTATTGCGTAAAGATACATTCAGTGAGCATATCGTCAGAGGGCATGCACAGTAGTTTGTTTTCGAACACTGAAGCCTGTAGCTTGTTCAGTGCTTGCGAGTGCCATTTCGTCTTAGACAGAGTGCAGAGCCTGTAGATGCACTGCTCGGCCTCTTTCCGCACCTGTAAGTGCAGAGGTGTTAGGTCGAGCAGTGCGTCCAGGGCCGCGCCCCGCGTCGAAGACAGGGCTCCTGTAGCAATAACGCAGGCAGTGTGTTGTAGGCCACTTAGTTTTAGGATCGCTGTCTTTTGGTTGGCCTTGTTGCACCAGACAGCGGAGGCATAAGTTATTATGGGCCTGTTGTTGGCAATGTTGGTCTTACGCCCCATCTTGCTCCTGCCATTCGACAGCATGTCCACAGTGCTATTTTCGCTTTTTGGATTATATTGTTCAAATGCGTGTTCCAAGTTAGCCTTTGGTCAAAGGTGACCCCTAGATACTTGGCTTCATTTGAGAGTGGTATAGTTTGTCCGTTTAGCTTTAAAGTATTGAGCTTGTCGAGTTTCCTTTTATTTGTGAAGGGCACTATAATGGTTTTGTTTGCATTGATAGACAATTCGTTTTCTCTGCACCATATACAAATAGTGTTGAGAGCTCCTTGCATGATGTTCGAGATTGTGTTAAGGCAGGGTCCTTTGATTATGACTACGATATCGTCGGCATATCCTTGTACGTCATAATCGTGGCCGCCATTCGAACAAGGAGTTGGTCAACCGCTAGAGTCCACAGAAGTGGTGATAAAACCCCTCCCTGTGGACATCTTCTTGTGGTGTGAAATTCATGCGTGGTGGCATTTAGGGTTAGTATTACTGTTCTATTGGAGAGCATACTCCGAACCCATCTTTTTTTGGTGCCGTCTACACCTTTTGATTCCATACCTTTAATGATGGTATCTGTGTGTGTGTTATCGAAGGCCCCTTCTACATCTAAGAACGCGCATAGAGCTGTTTGCTTGTCCTCTAGGGTTTTCTGCACCTTGTCGACCAGATCTAGCAGGACAGTTTCTGTGGATTTCCCCTTTTGGTAGGCATGCTGGCAGGGACTGTAGCTATCCCTTTACCAAAATTAGTAAATCCGTCCAGCGATTTCGGTGTTATAAGAAAGAAACGTTTACCAACAGATGGCCCTGTACGGCTGTATGGTATGTAAATCTTGGTTGGGACTGTTAACCTATGCTGACCATGTATTTTCAATGACCAAACAATAAAATTTGCAGGCAGATGAAATAAATCCCAAAAAAACTGGCCAAGTGCAAGTCTGACTCGCGCACCGAGGGCTCCGTACAAATACTTATCCCATTTTAACTGGCCGGTTTAAGTTAAGTTTGCACCTATGGTATGTATGGCGCCAGATACAAATGAGGCGCAAAGATAACGCAACCGATCACGTTTGTTGTATGGAAGCCCCCTTAATTATTTTGGTCTATTTTTAGTAGTTGTTTATAGCGGCAACAGAGATACAATACAACATTTGTGAAAATTTCAACTGTCTAGATATCACTGTCTAGACAATCACATGAGATACAGCCTGGTGAAAGATTGACAGACAGACAGACGGACAGCGGAGGCTTAGTAATAGGGTCCCGTTTTTACCCTTTGGGTACGGAACCCTAAAAAAGTTAACTGTCAAGCCAAAATCGCTTCGCTACTGCAACGCTACCGCTACCTCAGACCCCGGAACTATCAATGCGAATTGCAAACTAGATATTTAAGGGGTGTCTGCAGGTAGTGATAGGTACCAGTAATAGGTAGGCAGCAATCAGGCGTTCCTGGCGAAGGGTAGCGAGCCCTTTTGTTGCTGGGGAATAGGCTCGATGCCTAAGTGATGGATAATTAGTCTAGACTGAATATTGATATGTGGTCTGCTGATGATTATCGCAATGACTCGTATAAAATATCTTTAAATGGCGAAGATAGGGGAGTTGAATGGCTACCTATCGTAAATTCGAATTTGTGTTTTCCATGTGTAACGTTTCGCCAAATTTTAATTTGTCCGAAAGTCATGTTTCCCTTAAACTGTTCATATTTCAGTTAATTATACATCAAACGAAACCTAATCTATTGAAAAATGAAAAATGAAAAATATTTATTTCTTTAAAAAAAGTTTACACAAAATAAGCATCAAGGTTGGGACTTCCTATTAAGTATGTAGATACCTGTGCCAGGGAGTCCCGCTCCTCTATAACTGAAGTAGTTATATAAAAGAAAATATAAGCAAATTTATATTTATTTAGTAATAACTAACTAAAATATTTGGAAAATGTAGTTAACTAGTGTGCATAAGCATGTATTCGTGTGTGTGTAAATGTGTATTGATTGTAAATGTGTGTGTGTCTATTGGGTTCTTTAATACGTTGTTTATGACACCCTGATAATATTATAAGTTATAGGAAATAGTAGTTTATGTGACTGTACATGAGTAAATATTAAACACACTGTGGGTTTATGAAACGAGATAATAATAATATTATTTATTCAAATTTCGAATATCTCTGAAAAACAGAGAAATTTGATTTGACCTCTAATTCTAATATCAGTCGAGATGACGTTTAGTTCGAAATGAATTGTCAATTTGCAATCCCCCACGGAAATTATGATGCGTTCAAGAACCGCACATTCTGACCACCATAAAAATATACTGTTTTGTTACAACATAATTATAATCGAAACCGATGTTATTATTTAGCAATAACACACAATAATAACATTTTTACAGATAAGAAATTTGTTGTAACAAATCAGTATATTTTTATGGTGGTCAGAATGTGCGGTTCTTGAACGCGTCATGGTGGGTTTATGATATTTGGATAAATAAAAACACTTTCGGACAATATTTCGGAGTTGTGAAATACCTATTTTCCAAAGACCACCTGTCTGCCTTAAACTCTTATTTCCTTGGTATGATTTTTTGTTGCCTGAGTCTTATTAGACACAATTATGAATTGCACTGTGCATAAAAATTGCTTAATATTGTTTGCTTATACATAATTAATGAGTTTTGCACGATTAATAATAATTGCGCAACTCGCATCGTGCCCATTAATTGTTACCTAATTTCCCGATGCAATTCATCTACATTATTGAACCAATCCTGACTAATTCATCAATGCTACTATTAATAATTACTCACCAACCTAATATTCAACTAATCATCCTCAAATCGGGTTACAAATAGCCTGTTACCTCGTCCATTCAACTGTAACCCGAGTATCACCCTATGAAACTTTAATTTTAATCTTTGCACACCATTTTCCTAATTGCTGTACAATTTGTCACACTTTCCCCCTACTACAGCAATCAAGGTACGTTTTGCACCTAATAACTTCCATCTCAAACTAATTTAGACCGTGAAACTGGGTGGTAAGACACTAATTTGCATTGTGGTGGATTTTCGTAGTGTGCGCTAATTGAACGTGCAGGTCGGTTTGAGAATGGCGTCCAATTTTGGATGTTATGCTTCGGTGATATGATATCGGTGTTATTTATAGAAACGTAATAATTAGTTGGTATAAAATGCAGTGGTAGACTGTAGTTTTTGAAGGATAATTCTATGTTGTTTTTTAAATTACTGTGTTGTATAAGCTAATGATGCGTTAGTAAAATCGTAAGTAAAAAAAGTTTTTTTTTTTAATGTAATTTATTAAGTAAGGTGGGGTATACTAACATAGTTCATTATATTCTAATGGCGTAAGACTTACAGTTAAATAGTTTTTGGACTGCGGCAGTCTTCTCCCGGTGATAATATTTACCCCATCTTACCCTATTTGGTGGGTATATATTTGCAAGTAAATAGTAAATTGCTTACCTTGAGTATAGTGCATGCCTTTAGGGTCGAGCCACCATCGCCTGTTCCACTTCCACAATCACTTGTATTCACTCACCTGAAACAAGGAGACAAACATTACACAAACTATTAAACAAACACAATACGTGTCCTTAAGTAGTAGTAGTAGTACCACGTGCCCGATGCCGCACCGTGCCTACTATTTTTCTTTATTTTGTTGCATTTTCTCTATTTTCCTCTTTCTTTTTATATTTATTGACGTATTATTTATTAACAGGTGCTTAATTTAATGTTTGTAAATGGTATTTGTACAATAATACGTCAGCATTATATGGCTACTTTAGTGATAAGTTACTATACTCGTAGTAACTGTAATGAAATTTTCTTCCTCATTCAAATGTATGTTACGCTCTCGTCGAGTCATATTGATGAAGTAATAAATAGCAGGCGCGATTTTAATTTATCAGGTCGTATTAGGTACAGCAAAACATTTTTAACAAAAAAAAGAACCGACTTCAGTAAAACTAAAAAGCCAACAATAACCCGTTCAAGTACAGATTACATTTGACTCACCCTTCGAAGTCGATCCCAAACCACTCAGTTCTTATATTTATATATTCTAGTTTACGTGAGGTTTGGCACCGACTTCGAAGGGTGAGTCAAATTTAATCTGTACTTGAACGGGTTATTGTTGGCTTTTTAGTTTTACTGAAGTCGGTTCTTTTTTTTGTTAAATTTTTTTTTTTTTCCTTTTTAGTCCACCAAATCCTATTTACTGAATGTAAATTCTTGACTTTATCAATAAATTACCGAAAGCGCCGTACATGTCCCTATAACATTTGAAGAGTTCCCACGATTTCTCCAAGATTCCATCATCAGATCCCGACTTAGTGCCAACGGGACCAACTCGGAGTTATACCCTTTCGATTAAAAAAAAAATTGAAAATCGGTTCACGATTCTCGGAGATATCGAGTAACATACATAGAAAAAAAAAATAGTTCGAATTGAGTACCTCCTCCTTTTTTGAAGTCGGTTAAAAACTTAATATTATATACGATTGTGATAAAGCCCAGATTTAGTTCAATACCCATATACTTTATCGATACTTACTAATATTTATGTATATTACTCCACTTCAATCTTATTAAAACTTTCGTGAGACATATTTCTTTACTGTTTTAAGCGGTTTAAACTGAAATTGTCAGGCACGTCCCGACAAAGCACGGGTGCAGTACGGTAAGCAATACCTAATGAAGAGCTAGTTCCATACGAGTTCTGATGGTTAAATCCGAGTCGCAGTATTATTTAATGATAATGATATTTTATTCAGATGGTTGACGGTTGATTGTACATTCTTACAATAACAACGACTAGGTAGCGTAGCAACCGTCCAACACTTCCTCTCAAGCAACCATTCAACATCCTAATCCCATACAGCATCAAGCAGTCCTAAGTAAACCTAAACCAGACACACACCTTTCAAACTTAACACGGGGCAATGGCTTAGTCAAGATATCAGCTATGTAATCTTCAGTCGAGACATACTGTAGCTGAATCAACTAATCATTGATGCATTGACGAACGAAGTTATACCAATTGTCAATATCTTTCGTCCGTCGGTGAGAAACAGGATTATTAGCCAACGTTACGCGGCACTCTGATTGTCCACAAACAGCTTGACGCTCGTTGTGCCCATATTTTTGACAATATAGCTGACTAACCTCTGTAAGTATACAGCTTCCTTGGATGCTTCAGATAGCGCAACATGTTCGGCTTCTGTTGTATATAAAGCCACACAGTATTGCTTTCTGCACTCCCAGGATATAAAATGTGGTCCAAGTTTAAACATGTATCCTGAATATGACTTTATATTAGTCGGCGCCCCAGTCACTGTCAACCTGTAATTAATTAATGATTAAAGTCTCCATTCGACTTTCGAAATACAAATCATCTAACAAAGACTGGTATCGCAGTTGTTCTTGGCGGTTCAGTTCATTACCATCACCACCCCCTCTGCCAAAACATTACGTAGATCCAGTTCAAGCTGGATTTTCTGCTGGTTTACACTGATCCATACCATGGTCCATTAAGTAAAGCATCAACAAACTTCCTCTGAAGCAAGAAAAACGTACCTTCTGTACTCCGTTCACACTCATGCAGAGACATTGCCGAGCTGCCTCTAAATTCTTCATTTGGAAGTATTTCCTTAAGCCGTCCTGCAATTCCATCTTTGCACGAATATCCTTTACAAAAAACGATAAAACATTCTAATATAAAGACATATAAAAATATATATTCTTTAAAATATAAACATCTATCAATCTTTGAACGTTTAAATGACATTGACAATAAAACATCATTTTACTCTTCCGTTCAACAAACTTTTGCTTTTGACCGTCTCCAATGAAACCTTGTTGCATATAGACGTTTTCATAAACGGTCTCCGCCACTCCGCAAAATTTCCTGGTGGGATCGTGGATCTTCTCTTATTTTGTAGACACTATCATAGCAGTTTAATCCGCTCTGTACGCCACGTAACCAATTCCTTAAGGAATATCTAGGTTCTGCCTCGTTTTGCACAACAGATTTCCTTGCTTTCTCATCCTGTACTTGACTGTCAGATTTAATCCTAGAAGCTTGATAAAATTCCGGAGGAACGAACTCAGCTTCCAAACATGCTAATGCACCAGCTACCTTCGAGCTCTCCACATCCTATGGCAACTTCATAAGAATCTTCGGTCACAGACGTCGATGAAACTGTCTTAGAAGAAAGATCCAACCAACTCCCATAGACCTGCATTCTTCACAGTTGTGTCTTTCCCCACTGAACCTGATTCTGCGCCCTTTATCGCAGAATCTTCAGTAAAGACAACGTCTCGTCCTGCTTCACCCTTTGGAAAAGGTAATCCATGTGCCTTTCCTTTTGACAAACAAGTGACACACGGCTCCATTACCCTTATTCCTCCAACTTCGATGTCCGGAACCTTGCATAAATCAGTCTGATTTACATGCCTAAGCTGTCCGGGCTAAAGTGACAATGAGTCCTCAGCTTGAACCGTAGCCGAAGCCCCTTCTACAATAGGAAAACAGTCATCCATAGATACCAGAGACTTCACTAGCAGTAACCACAAGCTTACTCACAACTTAGCCTATCGACTGGTGAAACATCTTACAACCATTAGAATCAAATATCACTTTCCAACTATTCTGAACCAACTTAGATATGGACAATAGATTAACTTTTAATTTCAGTACAAAGGAACAGTCTTGTATTGGAAACAAAACTCCTTTTAAATATACAACAATATTGCCCTTACCTATGCTTGTCATCATTCGCACATGTCACAACATTCTTATCAGTAACAGTACAGTCTCTAAACTAATGTTTTTTAAACTTATGTGATGCGAAGCTCCACTAAGTATCCAAATATCACGCCGAGGAGTTGAAGGACTCGTGTACCGACAGTGAACTGCATAAAGCAACTTTCTTCAACTTCGTAGAAACCGTTGATATGCCTTCTCCGTCTAAATACTTAATCAACTTCGGGCAGTCATATTTCTTGTGACCTTTCTTGCCACATTTAAAACATTTGAAGTTTGGTACTGAACGCCGAGATTCATTCCTGAGTGCTCTAAAGCCATACGAACGGTCTGTATTCATCAGGCAAACCCCGTAAAAGTACCACAGCAATCAAATCATCGTCGAAACTCTGGTTAATCTCCTTCAGTTTCTGAGCGTGACTCATGACAGCCGCTACATACTCATGCATTGAATTATGCTTTTCCAAATGCTCATCTAAAAGCGAATTCATAAGACTTATTCGTCTATTGATCCCTTTATCCTCGAAAATTCCTGCTAGCGCGTCCCACACTTCCTTAGCAAATGTCAAATTCTGTACGTACGGGTAGAGATGGGACTCCAAGTGCAGACAAATAATAGTAAATGCCTCTTGATCCTTCTCATGTTCTCCAGAATCATCTGTTTTAGGTAGCGTTGACGTAAATTTGAAACATTTTTCTCGAATTAGTAACATTTTTATTGCGAATTTCCATGACGAGTAATCCTCAAGCCCGTTCAATTTAGGAACAGAAAATTTGGCGTTCTGGGCCATAACCTGATGGTTAAATCAGAGTCGCAGTAGTATTTAATGATAATGATATTTTATTCAGATGGTTGACGGTTGATTGTACATTCTTACAATAACAACAACTAGGTAGCGTAGCAACCGTCCAACAAGTTCGAAACATGTCGGGCCTACAATGTCGTCAATGTTAGGATGTCAATGAACCCACATTGCAAAACAGCTGAAATGCGTCAAAACAGCTCGTCACTGGGTCCCATCGCAGGTGCACGGACGCGCGGGCTTAGTCAGACCACTTATAGTCGAGCTAGGGGTGTACTAGGTGCAACAACAGACAACGTTTAAAAGAAAGAAAAAGAAAGAAAGAAAGAGAGAGAGATAGAAAGAAAGAGAGAGAGGAAGAAATAAAGAAAGACCTTAAATTTCAAACTGACAGATTTTTTTGAATTTAGTTTTATTGAATATTTTTTAACAATTTTGTCAGAAAACGAGCATTTTAGTAGCTGCCGGAATTACGCCTCAGATACGCATATAATATAATATCTATATATACATGGTGATACTGGATCATTACCCTGCCTACTGGTCAGATATTAAAGCATTACTACTTTTTCAACCCCAAAATCTTAAACAATAACCTTGTTACATTACATTAGTAAAACTGTTACGCAAACAAACCAAATAACTCTTTCGCATTGGCACCGTCATTTGGCTCGAACCAACAATCGATGTGACACAGCGCCTACTGCCAGGCAAGCACACAAACAGGTGTTCGGTTCGGGCCAAGCGGAACGCATAAATATAGCAAAACACAAAGTTATCGATGCCACTAAGCCTCCTTTATTGACTGGCGAGCACAACCCTAGCTAAACGGCATAACAGTACTTCATTTCAACCAAACTTCGACTCCACAGTCTTTGCAATACAGTTGAAACTGAATATTGTTCGGAATTAGGGTTGTCGCGTCTATTTTGACCAAAACTCGGTTTTGCAATAATGACACCATGACAGGCTCGGTGTGCACAAAGTGCGTTTTGTATCGTTAATCGATACAGCCATATTGAATCTGAATACAAACTGCCTTTAAGTATGGCGGCATACGTGATTTGCCGGGCTATTGGCGTAATCAGAAGAGCCGGCCCCATAAGGAGTTGTGCATGCGGTATTTTTGTCGCGACGGAATACGTGTTGTTGAATCGTTTTATTGAATTTTGTGGCTATTTTTAGCCGTCGTCAAGAGGCCGTCATTGTTTTTAACGTTTTTAAATGACCAGAGGTTTTGTGAGTTTGACGTCCAAGAAATGTGGTGCTGGCGTCGTCGCCTTAGAATCAGCTGAACTGCACATCGTACCAACGTCTCCATTTCAGGCTTTCGTCAATTTCAGTTGCGAATTCTAATTTTTTTTGGGATCATCCACGCGGACACTGCGTCGCTGATCCCAACGGACACTGCGTCGATGATCCCAACATGGCTACATGGCTACATGGCTACCTCGTTAAATCTCTCACACAATGTCCGGAGACGGAAAGTTCCCGAAATGCCACCAACAGATGCAAGTGGAGAAGTATCGCGAAGACAGCGATCAGAACCAAAGCTAACAATCCATAGCCCCGACCACTCTGTAAAAGAGTGTCCGACTGAGAAGAAGTGGTTTTGTAATGTAATCATCTAAAAACTGGTCAAAATAACATACTCTATTTAGAAATTAGTAGGACTAGAAGGTTTCAATTTAGCAAAACAGGATTATATAAGACATTATGGACCAATTTGTAATACATAATATAGTTTTGTTAATATAGCTAATTTGTTACGTCATAACTTAAAGACAAATTATCTATGTCATGTATGTGTATCTACGTGACAAATTTCCTGGGTAAGTATAGGAAATATTATGTAGGTATAATCCTATAGCTATTATCTTTTTCCTTATTGTCGATGAAGATTGAAACATGTACTGATACAAAATGTTGCAAGAACAACTTGCTCTTGCTCCTACCATGATTATACCTTATATATACTCGTACCTTTTATCTACATGTGTTATCTTACTTACAACAACAAACTCACTTTACTAGATGTGTAGTACATACGTTTTACATATATATTTACTGTAACTTGTAGATGTACTTCACTATAAAAACAAACTATATGCAGAGGGTTACTTTCAATTACTTAATTTAACCAGATAGTAGGTAAAAACAGTAAGTATAATAAAAGAGTACTGTTACCAAAGTACTCTTTTATTATACTTACTGTTTTTACCAGAAAAGACAGTGATAACTTAGAAAAACAGATGATCATCAACCAAGAGGCAGGAGCCCGACGCTCAGGACAGACCTGATTCGTACAACCTTTGGCACTACTAACAGTTCGCGATACTCTTCACACGGCTACTGATAGATTAGGAGCAGATGGCGACGCATCATCCTGGAGAGACTGTTCCGAGAATATGACCACGACCCTCAGCAATGAAGCAACCGACGCATGGAAGGGAGGTAAAAGCATGCACCATTTTAATCAAGGAATCTTATCACAACAGAACGAAAACTGTTGCCATTTTTGAAACTTCCATAGTTCTTAATGAATCAAAAGTTTTACGCAGTAAAAGCAGTGCAACTCGGCATTTATTACCGATCTCGGGAGATATAAGGCATGGCACAATAAACATCAGCCAAGTTCCCATTCTCAAGGACTGCGATCTAATTTAACTTGTCCTTAGCGAGGCGGACTCGGCAAAAATTCATTATTAATGCAACGAACCTCTTAAGTGGGGTCTCACTCGCAGCGAGCGCTTCCGCGGTTTCTGATTCCATCTGATAGCGGTTACTGCGGTTTTTAAATGGATCTTTAACATTTATTGTGAGAATTTAAGAATGGTATTTCTTGGAACTTTTATTGGTTGGGAAAAATGTAAAAGACTATTGGAGGAACTAAAAGAGCTATTTTTCAACTAGGTCTTTCGATTCCGAAATTTTCGATATGGGCCATACAAGGTTAACTCACTTCTACTTCAAAAAAACCGGCCAAGAGCATGTCGGGCCACGCTCAGTGTAGGGTTCCGTAGTTGCTCATCCTTCACAATAAACTGCTGTTTTAAGCCCGAGGTTTAAGTTAAGACAGATTTTAAGCTCTATAAAAAGGTCGTAAACGCCCTAGAAACTGTAATCACTTATTACCTTCTGGAAGTCAACTTACGACCTTTTAAAGAAAAAATATGAAATTTGGCGATAACTCAAAAACGGCTTGACCGATTTTGTTCAATATAGTTTTCATTGAAAGTACTTATAAGGCCGCATTAACATGAATTTTTCCATATTTTTTTGACTTGTGGTTCAAAAGTTAGAGGGGGGGGGGACACAATTTTTTTTATTTTCGGAGCGAATATTTACAAAACTACTGACTTTATCAAAAAGTAATGTTTGAAAACCCCTATTATTTTCAAGAGACCTATTCAACGACACCCCACACACTAGGGTTGAAACGAAAAAAAAAAATCACCCCCACTTTAGGTGTTCGAGAGGTACCCGAAAAAAAATTTTTTTTTTAGTTTTTATTTTACCGTTTTGTCGGCGTGATACATACACATACTCATACCAAATTTCAGCTTTCTAGTACTAATGATCACGGAGCTAAGCCGCGGACGGACGGACAGACGGACAGACGGACAGACGGACAGACGGACATGGCGAAACTATAAGGGTTCCTAGTTGACTACGGAACCCTAAAAAGGAGGGGCTCTCAGTTCGGGTGTGTTTTTTTTTAATGTTTGTTACCTCAGAACTCCGTCATTTATGAGTCGATTTGGAAAATTCTTTTTAGGTTCATGAATAAACATCTCAAGGTTAGTCCCATAATATGTTGGTGAAGATCGAATAACGAAATCCATGAGGAATCGAAGGAATTCCTGAAATTTTATAGGCACTTATAATATTTTTCATATATTTTCTAAAACTATTTAAGTATTTGCATATGGTAGTCATCATCTTCCAATGCTGAGCTGATAATGGAAGGTACAACTCCTTAACGGTTAGGAGTTAGGAGATAATTCAAACGATATGCATGCCTTCAAGACCTCCCTGATCACCCCGCCATAAGTATTTTATATGAATCACTAAAAAGCAAAAAACAAAAATAACAAATAAAGAACCGACTTCAGTAAAGTTTTACTGAAGTCGGTTCGTTTTTTTGTTAAATTTTTTTGGTAAATATACTTTATTCCAGTCTGGTTTTACTTAGAATTCGACATGAATACACAATCGCCTACACTCGCCCCACGCTCCGCTCAGCGCCGCGGACATCGAGCGACGTTCCTCAATCCGATTATAAAATAGACTCTAACGTTATAATTGTTTTACAGACAAACACATAAACGGTCCGTTACAATCCCTTAACTGAATTAACTGAGAAACTTCACTTTGAAGACGATGCCTTTGAAATATCAGTAGAGGATAAAGAAGTTAGTGTTTATAATGACTTTGTCTATTTTGATGAAGTTCTAGATCGCTCAATTTAAATCCATTAATTAAGAATAATATTTCTGATGTCTTCAGCTTAAATATTTACTGATCCAACCACATTCATAAATGTTTTCAATAAAGAAGATAAAGTTTTTTTGAATAAAGTTTCTAATTCCAACGGTTTGACACTGACATATTATCAATGGTTTAATATTGAATTGTCGACCATTGACTTGTTTTTTTTATAGGGTTTTAAAGGCAGAGCCCTTCCCTTCAGCCAGTAAAATTTCAAACTATGATGTCGAAAATTTAAAAATATATTTTGGGAAAACCATGGTAAGAATAAATTTTAAGAGCTGCAGTTTCTTCTTCGAGATTCTTATAGTAATGAATATCGGAAAAATAAAATTCATTTGTCATCAAATAACTTTACATACCCTAAACTCATTTGATCTGGAATTTATACCAATATTGGGTTCGTTAATTCAGAGGAAAATTTAAGGCAGGTATAAACTCATGGCTTAGTATATATGACGATATATGACGACTGCAAAATCAGTTTGACACCGCTCTTTTTACGTGAGATTAATTAGCTATGAGTATCATAAGCTATAAACTGAGATGAATAATCTTTTTCTTTAAAATTTTACAACTTTATAGCTCGAGATCACAGTACACGATGAACATAAGTATGAAATAATAAAGTGGATTTTCTTTATTTTACAAAAGGTGGTTATCGCTAAATAGCGATTTCTTCCAGACAACCTTTAGGTAGCGGAGTAGTTAAAATTAATATTTTAATTTGCATTTAATGAGACGCGCTTGAGCATAACTCTAATATACAGTTATAATTCTAACATTTCTCAATTTTCAAGGCATTTTATGAAACATTTGAGGTTTTCAATACTGCATTTTATTGGGTAATTAGGTTAAAATACAAGTTCTCCGCTGAAGTCGAGTCAGCAACAGTTTTCCGTATATTTGAGTTCCAAATGATAGTTCTCAGTAATGTTGAAATTTAACGTTCCGTTACTAGGTTAGTCAAACACTAGTTTAAAGAAGATTTCTCATTACTTAGTCAGAGTTGAAAGCTGAAATGGAGTGCTTTATAAACTAAGATTGGTACTGAGTGGAGATTGTTATCTTAATGAAACGTTCAGAGGAGGGAGTGGGAATGTTTACCAGAGGCAATGTACTTGTAATGTATTATTGTTGTTGTTATTTTAAAGATAGCAGTTTTTGGATACTATCAAATGACACGATAAACATAGGTATTGCAGAAATAAAAAGGTGGATTTTCTTAATTTTATTTTATTACATTGAGCCCTTAAGCGTACCCTACAAATGGGTCATTGTCAGATTTAGGTGCGCGTCTTTCCGGTGGACATTTGCAAAATTAAGGATTCCAGGGCCTAATTTTCTGATTAAATACCTGTGAGAATAAAGAACGTTCCATCTCCATCTTCTATAATCCGATGTAATAGCAACATAACCTAGATTCATACAAGCTCTTAACTTTTGACCACCGGAGGGACAAATTTTGTTTTTTGAACTGACAATGACCCAAATGCGATATAAATACCCTCTTTTTATTATATTACTACTCGTATATTCTATCTATCTATCAGCCACAGACGTCCTCTGCTGAACATAGGCCTCCCCCATGACTCGCCACAAAGTGCGATCCTGTGCAGACCGCATCCAATGATTCCCCGCTACCCTCACGAGGTCATCCGTCCATCTAGTCGGGGGCCGACCCACGCTCCGCTTTCCTATACGTGGTCACCACTCTAGGACTTTGCTGCCCTAACGGCCGTCCTTTCTTCGAGCTACATTGCCTGCCCATTGCCATTTCAACCGGGCAATCCTGTGCACTATGTCGGTTACCTTGGTTCTTCTGCGGATATCCTCATTTCTGATTCCATCGCGCAAAGAAACTCCGAGCCCTTTCCATTGCACGTTGAGTGAATCTTAGCCGCCTCATGAGTCCCATTGTGAACGACCGTATATTACATCTATTTTCAAATAAATTGGAGGAATAAAAATGCCGAGGTATCAGAATAGGAATTAATGAAAACTGTGAAACGTTCACCTTTCAATACTTTTTGTGCTGCCTCTTGGAAAATGACGTTAACATTTTAATAAAATCCTTTTCACGCAGACAATATCAATAATCTAGATTCTGGCTGCACGAAAATGTGACGTTTCGCTTATCGGTATTTTCAGGGTTGCGTACTTCAAAAGGAAAAAAACGGAACCCTTATAAGATCACTTTGTTGTCCGTCCGTCTGTCATGACCCTGTATCTCGGAAACGCGTGGCGGTATCGAGTTAAAATTAGAACTATATACTCAGATATATAGTCACTTGAAGCCGTGAAAAAAAAAATAATTAAAGGCTCTCGTCTGTCCTCAACTCCTCAGATTGAATTTGTAATTTATTTATTTCGCTAATGTATGTTTTTCAAATATTTGTATATCATTATATAAATTCACAGTGCCTATCTGTTAAGCGATGTAATTAAGTTAAATAAATAAATAGATGAATAATTTTTTTGTAAAAAAAAAACAACAGTCTAGCTACCACGGTTCATGAGATACAGCCTGGTGACAGACGGACAGTGGAGTCTTAGTAATGCGGTCCCGTTTTTACCCTTTGGGTACGGAACCCTCAATCAGAAAAAGTTTGAAAACGTAAAACAAATTCATGAAAAGCCCGATAAATTTTATTTTTAGCTATACTTTTATATAGTCATGATTAGGTGGCCATCTGTATGGAGCGTTTTTAACTTTTTAACGCTTCGTAGGAATGTTGAACTTTGACGGTTATTTGTGACTTTTAGAGCAGTCTCAGTGTAGTTAGTCTCATATAGACATTTGATGGTATCCTACTCAACTCCGACACATGTGTAACGTGTCGCCAAATTTTCACTTGTTCCAAAGAATTTCCTAAAACGCGTAATATTTTCAGGATTTTATCAACATCTTTTTAAAGAACCTATTAGGTTAGGATAGGTTTGTTTTATAATTCATCTGAAAATATAACAGTTTCGGAAAAAAATGGCTTTCGGACAAATGAAAATTTTGCGAAATATTACAGCCTTCTGTAATATATCAAAAAAATTGTGTTTCAGATAGGTAACCCCATTAAAAAAATAAGATCGAATGACATCCAAAAAAATTTTTCGTCATAATAGTTGTGGACATAGATAATCCTACACCGAAATGTCTGCTCGTACAACAGTCCACAATTAGTCGCGCCGTGAAGCCCTTCAAACGTAAGCCGCCGCCAGACGTCGCCTTTATTTCGTCTACACCTATAGACGGGTTGGACTGAAATCCTAGATGTGACTGTCTTTACTTGAATTCTTAATATGGTGTCCTTCTTAACGTTACCGAGAATTCTTCGATTAAAATAACCTAGTGAATTCGACGTTTATTTACACCACTAAATTTTTATATATTTGCCTTTAAATGTGAACTTGTAAATGTCTAGTGTAGTTCGAATACGTAGCATAATTGATATCTATAAACTGTATCATATGTCTGTGTTAACGTTATTAGTTTTTAGTTATTAGTCTAAGGCATAAAAGGACGAATTAAATACTTACTTGAAATTAAAAATAGAACAAAAACTATACCTAGTTGGGACCCAGGATGTAATCTCGTGGACTCCCCCCCATATTTATTGTCACGGTAAAATATAACGCTGGTTTTTTAAAGTAAATCGATACTTATAGTCAGAGGTAGAACAAAAAAGACAGACTTTCTTATGTAATAACTCGATAGATATCGATAAAAAAAGTATAACACGATCAGGGTTCGTAAAATGCGGACAAAGTTTATTGAAGTGCTAGGTCATTGGTTGTCATACGTCATTTCAATAGATTTTGGTCGCGTTTTACGATCCCAGCACCTCTAGCATAACTGTCACGAGCGGCTACTTCTCGCGCGAGATAATTGCCCGTCTCTTTCTTCACAGTACTGTGAGAGAGTGACGGGCGATGCTATCCCGCGCGACAAGAGTCGCGGAGCACAGTTGTGCTAGACGTGCAGCACTTCTAGCGTAACTGTGAGACGCGACTCTTTCGCGCAAGAAATATTTCCTATCTCTTTCTTTGCTGTACCTACTGTGAGAGAGTGACGGGATGCCATGTCGCGCGACAAGAGTCGCGAAGCGTAGCTGTGCTAGAAGGGCAGGTAATCACCACTAATGATGTTGGAGGGTACTTCTAGTCACGGACATCCATGTCCGCTGTAGTATAGAAATGTTAGCTAATTCTCGTCATTTCTGATGTCATACGCTTTTAAGGCTTCAACGCAGTTAACTCCTTTCTGTATTATCTTTTTCCATTATCTTATGTTTCTATTTCTTATCCTTGATGTGGACTAATGAATTGCTTCCCTTAGGAGAAAATTCTACTGCTCATTTTCCATAAAAATCCATGTTTCGTTCACGTGTACCTATTTATTCCCCCAAAACTTGACAAATTTTTACGATATTTTAGGAACAGAATGGGAAGAAAATGTTCTGTGTTGGAACGTTTTGATTTTCCCAACTAAGGAGCTAACTAAGTAATAACAAAAAAAAAGAACCGACTTCAGTAAAACTAAAAATAACCCGTTCAAGTACAGATTACATTTGACTCACCCTTCGAAGTCGATCCCAAACCACTCAGTTCTTACTGAAGTCGGTTCTTTTTTTTGTTAATTTTTTTTTTCTTTTTAGTGATTCATATAAAAGTTCTAGTGGCCATCTGTGGTGTTCATCATCAGTTTCCTTACACCAAATCCTATTTACTGAATGTAAATTCTTGACTTTATCAATAAATTACCGAAAGCGCCGTACATGTCCCTATAACATTTGAAGAGTTCCCTAGATTTCTCCAAGATTTCATCATCAGATCCCGACTTAGTGCCAACGGGACCAACTCGGAGTTATACCCTTTCCATTAAAAAAAAATTTAAAATCGGTTCACGGTTCTCGGAGATATCGAGTAACATACATACAAAAAAAAAGTTCTAATTGAGAACCTCCTCATTTTTTGAAGTCGGTTAAAAATGAACTGAAGTAGGATTGACAATATATGATACTGAATGCAAAATAAACTTATTGAAATTGTATTCATGACTTTAACTCTGGACTACGGTCAATACACACAACAGAATTATCTGTTCTTATTTACGTTTGTGTTGTTTATGCATTATGAATTGACAACATTTTTAATTTTTATTAATACCTAATAGTTTTGGGTTTTATGATAATAAATGAATGAATTGGTTTAAATTGAACAGTATTCGAATTAAATGGGAATTTTTTAAACAAATATTTCCATTAATTAACTAAACTCAGTAAAGTGAGTGAAACGACCTATTCAACCTACCAACCACACGCACTAACATCTGGTTTCAAACTATAAAAAACCGAGATTATCCTTTAGAAAACAATTTCCCTCACAACATGTTATCTAGACACACAAGCTTAAATTATTTTTTCTCCTTTCTGCTATCGCTTCTTTTATCTTTTTAACCTCAAAGTCATCTCATCAGGCCATCAATACACAGCTCGACACAAGGGCCTATTTTTACTTTACCTTCCATTATCATGGACCACTTTGCCTATGCACTATTCGAGTTTCGCTACAACTAGGCTGCCTGTCACACCGAAATATTTTTATGGGTTAATCAACTTTTTTCCCGTGATGGTCCCTGGGCTAGTCTTTAAGTTACGATTTGGGCAGTTATATTTACCTGCTGCGGTTTTAATTACAACAGTTGTAAACCATTCTTATGTACCTCCTGACAATATCAGTAATATTAACAACAGTATGTCAACACTTTTCTAAGAAGTTTAATCAGTATTATCTCCTGGGCCACGGGATAGAACAACAACAAGAAAAAACTAGGTTGATACACCCTTGTAAAAAACTAGGTATATCAGAAGAGAATATACAAGGACTGTCGAGCGTGGGTAGAGAATCACGAATCCTCTAATAATCTTCTCAATGAATGTTATTATGAATTGTTATTAAATAAAATAACTCCAGCTTTGATAGGTAGGTACTTTTGTGTAATAAATATAGTTGTCTACTTCCGTTGTTTTTTTTTTAATTTCTTTCCTTCATAGAACTTATCAAATCATTTTTTTGCAGAATGGAGCCTATGTGTATGATGTCAATAGGAAATTATATGTTACACTGATTACTCTGGAAACATTTCGCCAAGCATGAGGAATTGTCCACCTGCGGACATCCACTTCAATTACGTCGGAATTGTGCTGACTTGCAAATGACGACTGTGCATATTCACTGCAAAAATCGATTGCGTCTGCGAGCAGGTCACGAACGCCTTTATCGCTAGCCAATTCTTCAGACGTGACCAAATTCGAATAAGATAAAATGATGGAATGCTAAATATTTGGTAAGAAATAGTAAGAATATTCCAATCACCTCATAAACGCCGTAAAGTAGAACACGAAGACTTATGGAAAACGCTGGTCTATAAAAAAAATAGCCCTAGGCCAAGCCTGTATCGTAGACACTGTTAAGAGTATTTAACTCGTACATTCTAAGAGTATATTTGAATTCTCTGACAGATTTTCTTACACCGGTACCTTACATCTATATGTGTATTAAATATTCGGGAACATAATTGCATATTGACATCAAATTGATTACCTATTCGTTTGAGAGACAAGCGGACCTATTATGCATTTATCTCGAGATAAGGAAGTGACAAAGCATCCGTCACGTTTTGACCTAACGCGAGTGTAAGTGACATATGCTTTGAGACTTATTTATCACTTGATAGACGCAACCATAAATTGGCCCGCCCTATATTTAGACCTGTCGTCGCATCAGTCTAATTATAATTATTAGGCACGAGCTAGGCGCCGAATAATTGCGATCGGACGGTGTGACAGGGTGCCGGGGTGCAAACATGTTCCGTAGGCCTGTTTGCGTCTGCGTTGTCTTCGCCTGTTTGCGTAGCGTCTCTTATAACATGTTGTTTGCGTGCTTTTAGTCAGAGGCTAAATTAGTAGCGGTATTTAGTAGTATATTATAACTAGAAATTTCGGGTTTCATAGGGATGCTAATTTTAGTAAATTATAGTATTAACACTATTAAAACTATAGTGAGACATCTTAAATAATTATAAAAATGGTTTAAACTCACGTAGAAATTGTTAGGAACGGCCCGACATGTTTCGAATTCATAATAATATGGAGCTCTTCATCAGGGACAGCTATCCATAATATTATGAGTTCGAAACATGTCAGGCGGTTCCAGACAATTTTCACGTGAGTTTAAACCTTTTTCATTATTAATAATAGTATTTGTTATGGTTGTAACTTACGCGAATTTCACATATTATTGTATTGTTGCTATTGTTTATTATTACTATTTTATTGCGAAATAAAATATTGCCACAAGAAAAATATAAGCAAAAACAGCCTTAACACATTATTTAAACCAAAAATAATTGCTGAATTTCCCCTCTAAATAGTGGGAACATAGTATTTGTTACACACATTCGAAATTAAACTTGCCCCAGACGAAACTATAAAATGTAAAACTTAAGCTAGCCACTAAACCATAAATTTGCAAACCTGTCAGCAATCCTCAAACATCTGTATAATTCAGTAGAAGATCCGCCCGCCACCCTTTCGGCGCCGCGGAATTTCAAGCGCGCATGAAATTTAAAACACACATGCCTTGAAATAAATGTTCGTGAAACAAATGTCGTCGGCGATTCTTTCTCACGGGTTCGGGTACTCTGCCTTCTTACGCATCGTGGTCTAAGACATAAGCGAATAAAACGAAACGAGACGATTTTTCGTTGTCGGATACCCCATTTTTTATCGCAGCGTGGCTCCAACGCGGCCTAATTTTCGAAGTCGTTAGATGAGAGCAACTGGTCACTATGGACATCCTCAAAGACCTCTTTGCAGCAGTTGTCGTCTTTCGGCTGTGATGATGAATTTCTGGCCAGCGATATTGAAAATAACTAAGAAGTTTTGCTTCTATTTTTTAATACACAATTTTTTCTATTGATTTTGCATCAACTCAGAACATATACATAAAGAATAATTATCGTCAATATTGCATTATCTGCCATTACCCTTGCATTACCCTAATGCTCCAAGTAGTTACGTATCTGAAAGACAAATGTATGTTTCCCATCTGTAACGATTAGCCATATTTTAATTTGTCCGAAAGCCATATTTTTTCCAAAACTGTTAATTTTTAATAACCTAATGGGGTCCTTTAAAACTATGTTTATAAAATCCTAAAAATATTACGGGTTTCAGAAAAAAAGTTTCAAACCCAATCCAAAAGGTTCTTATTCGACCCAGAAGATTTTTCTAACTGATGATGATGATGATGATTATAATGATGTTGATGATGACGATGATGATAATGATGATGTGGTGTAGTAGGGCGTCTTTTCTAACTATCATACTCTTGTCGGCGCTTCTCGCCATCTCCTCTCTCTTGGTCACCAACTACCTCAAGTAAGAGTTGCTATTTTTCCCATCTTAAAGCCTTCTAATATCGTGCCTGCCTCCGGCTGGTTGTCATTTGTCTGCCGGCAGTAGGCAAACTTTGCCTCACTGTTTGAAAGCACTACATTATATCCGTTCCTCTTTATCGTCCCCCGTCTTGGATAGTCAAGGGACGTTGTCGTCGATAAGAGGTTGTGTTTATGTTAGTTTTATTATGGTATAAATAGCGGTTTGAGAGGGTGTGTAATGGGTTTACGAATGGTATTTTTATTTTAGTTACTAAACACACTCATTTTGTTTTCTCGTGATATCTCTTGTTTCTTCTCTTTATCTCTTGTTTCTTCTCTTTTGAAGTTGAATTAAAAAAAAAAACTCGCAGTGTCTCGTCTCTTCATCAGGGTGAATGTAAATGAAAATTTACAGACGAATGTTTCTCAATCGGATTGTAGACGTTCTGAAAAAAACCAAGTCAAAAATACTCTATACCGACGTGCACGCATGAGGATTTTAAGGGATCACTAAAAAAAAATCAAAATTTTCATGTATCTGAAACAATCAGTATTCTGAATTTTCAAAATTCCGAAATTGAAATAACAAAAAACGATAATTTTTCCATGGTCATATGATCATATGGTACATACAATAATTAGGTTAGATAAAGGTTATTGTTATCCCAAAAACAAAACTAAATATTTTATCGAACATGGTTTTCGGTATTATTAAAATTTGGCATGATGAATGATGATGCATTCGGACAAATTAAACTTCGGAGTATTGTAGTGTACCCAGAGATTATAGATTGTTGGACTGTTGATGAAATGAAAGAAGTATACCAAGAAGGTAGCAAGTGGAAGGACGTAGTCTGTGCCTTCCTCGTTGAGGTAAAGGTTTACAGTCAGCATGACAAGTAGTTCACAATTTTTTTACGTCATAGAAGGTAAACGAGCAAACAGATCGCCTGACCTGATCGAAAGCGACTACCATCGCCCATAGACACAGCCGCAACACCAGAGGAGTCACAAGTTCGTTGCCAGCCTTTCAAGAGTGAGTTACGCCTTATGTCAAATCGCATGATTATTAAAATTGTCAGCTACTATAGATGATGACTGTACATAATAAATGTACGTATGTTTGTACGTAATTATTTCTAAATGTATGAGTTGTTGCTTGTTGCTACTACAGCAATAATTATATAAATCTTGGTTGAATTATTTTTAGCACGTCTAGTTATAATTCTTATTGGATTTGAAGTCGAAAATACTTAATTGGGTTTTCAGCGTTTACTTTTATTCTTAATCGACACCAATTTTTTTTTAACATTATCTTACAAGCTAATTCTATCAATTGATTGATCATCGATTCTATTTAATCATACAATTATGTTTCAACTCACCAGATCATTATTTAAATTCGGATTCTTGAAAAAGTAGTAATTAATTTCGAAACCGAATTTATTTCATTCGCAATACAATTCCCCAGTCTGGAAAGTTTAAGAGTCCTCCATGGAATTAGTGATCGCAATAATTCGATTTTAAATTGGAATAATTAGTGCAAATAGATTGGAGTAATTCGGAACAATTCATTAAGACTTCGATAGTTGAATGAACTCAAGTTTGTTTGGACTTTAGATGTAGATGCCTCGTTGGGGTGAAATTAATTACAATTTTGATTTATGACTGGAGATAACAGAACTGTTTGAGACTGACGGTTCATTGTTTGACATTACTCAATCAGCATCTCTTGGCATAAGATATTGGTTATCTTTGCGTATAATTTTAACTACAATTTAAAAAGCACCATTCAGTATTTTACACGTTAATATTTTGAAGTTTTAGCTTTAAATGTTTAAATGAATGTCAACTGTCTTAAGCTATACATTTTCGGTTGGGGTCATTATATATTTAGCAATTGACAACATTGTTTTTTTTACCAAGCCGTTCTCCGATATAATCAAATAGAGGATAAAAAATGAAATATAACTAAATTTTTACATTTTTGAAAATATACCAATTTATGATTAAAAAATCTATTTAAAGTCTCTCCATCTAAAAGAGCGAAGGCGAAATGCGATATTTTTTTGTCCAAGCTGTAATAAAGGTTTCACTCGCTCGGTCAATAAAGCGACTGGTTGAAAAATTGTATAGCTAAAGCTCAGGAATAGCTTCGATATCCAAAAGCCTCAAGCTCCTATGTAGCTCCGGTGAGCGTTAGAGATGCAGGTTCGAAGCATCAAAGCTTTCATTCTTCAGTATCACACTTGTAGAAGTTTTTAGAATCCAATTGTTATCGATATCAGCTTCCCCTCCCTACACCAAGTTTCCACACTTCCTTACAGTGGATTTCTTTTTAATACCCACATTTAAACTCCGGAGTGAGCACATGTCGCCTAACAAACTTCGTGTTCCTTCACCTACTGAATGCTCAACTGGTGCATGATCAAAACGACGTATAACCCGTATATTTTGAAACGCGTGTAGGACCTTTTAATATTGTGGTATTTTAGCTACTAAAGCTTGGAACTTTACAACTAGGATAGATTTTAGTTTTCATACTGGAGTACTAAAGTTGTTTAGTCTTTTCGCAGGCTCAATGTCAGTTAGTCACATTGAATTTGTACTACAAGCCGTTAAAAACAATTGTAATTTTATAAAAAAAGCAAGTATCTATTTAAGTAATTAATGAGCATTTTGCGGTCCTAATTAATGAAATAATGAGTTGTTTTCTTATGTACTTAAAAAAAATTACGCAAGTGCGAGTCCGACTCGCGCATGAAGGGTTCCGTACCATAATCTATAACAAGTTTGTTGTATGGGAGCCCCCCTTAAATATTTATTTTATTTTGTTGTTATAGCGGCAATAGAAATACATCATCTGTGAAAATTTCAACTGTCTAGCTATCACCGTTCTTGAAATACAGCCTGGTGACAGACGGACGGACGGACGGACGGACAGCGAAGTCTCAGTAATAGGGTCCCGTTTTTACCCTTTGGGTGCGAAAAAATATGTAAACTGCGAGAATCAAATAATCCTTTACAAATTAAAGGCTATAAAATAAGTTTATATAAAGAATAATACAAAAACAAATGTATGAATAAAATTGCGAAAGTAATTTTGTCTTCCGCAGTGAAATTTTATTTAACCATTACATAATATAATCAAAATCGTTTTGGTTGTATAATTTTATCAGACACGTGCTGATAAATGATAAACTACTAAAGTAATATTTATCAAATATCATACCACCACATGATTTAGTGAGATGTTGATCAAAGTTATTCACCATAATTTGTATGCATTAAAGAATTAAAAAGTCATTCAACATTTTTTAAAAAGAGAATGAATAAAATATATTCAAAAACTTTAAAACGACTTCAAGTCGTCTCAACAGTTCCAAAAACAACTTCTACAGTAAGTTTTTCCGCGCCAAGTAATGCGAGAAAATACGCATTGCTTTCAATTTGGGTACGTCTCGGTATGCCTAGACAGACGCACTCGCGTCGGAGGGCCCTTGAGACCTAGACCCTTGCTTGAGACTAAGATTTCATTTGCGAAGAAAATTAACATTTTAACGAAATATTTTCTAAAGATTTTTAGCGGCATTTTGAGAGCTGGCGGTGAAATCATTCTTTAAAGACCTTTTTATAGAACTTTGCCCAAGGATTAAAAATAGGATTAGGTATTTGGTTAACAAATTATTAATGCAAGAACAAATTAAAAGCACGAAGTAGTACGAACTGGAATAAAAAATATTACTAGCGAAGGTTTTAATTTTTAAAGGTTTTCTTTAACAAGAATCTGAAAAATAATAATATAATCCTCACAGCAAAACTGTTTAATAATATTAATAAAATAATAATATTATTTTTCAGATTCTTGTTAAAGAAAACCTTTAAAAATTAAAATCTTCGCTAGTAAATTTTTTTAATATTATTAGCAACATTTGTGGCTTTAGCTAAAACAGTTTTGCTGTGAGCGTGGGCTAAGTATTAGGAATAAAGATAAATTATTCGTTTTCATTCTGAATACGGTTATATGTTTATTTTCAGGCTAAGTACCTACCGACCGAAAAGAGGATGGCGGGATGATTTGGAGGCATTCAGTAACGAGTCATTTAGAGCATGCAGCCAATAGAGACCAGTCGTGGCGCAAGAGAGGAGGCCTTTGTCCAGCAGTGGGGCACAATTTATGTGCTAGGCAAAAAAAGTACCCACATAACTCAATCATACCTTATTAAAAATATACAATTAGCGGAATCTCTAGGATTTATTTTAATATGCGATACAATAAGGAACATAATTCTTAACAGATGCGGCGTCAGTGACTCAAAAACTCGAAAGTATCAAAAGTTTTTCATACAGTTGTAGTGTTGTGAATTAAATAATGGAAAATTTGTCCTGTTCTATAAAACAAGCAAAGTGTATAGTGTAATTCTCCTATTTCATTGAAAAATCGTTGTCCCTTTAGTAAACGTAGTTACAGTGCCGCTCTTAATATCCAAATAGGTAGGTACTTAAATATATAAATACTTTTTCTTATATCAAAATTAAATAAATACAGCTTTCCTGTAACTTTCCACACGCTAAAATGAATAATCTCACAAGTTAGTTTATACACTAACGGTGGTCACAAAAGATGACATACGCCTTTGAATACAATTCTATAGTGACAAAAATATGGATAAAACCGCAGAAGTAGAGCACATTTGTACGACTGTAAAGTCCGCAAGCGGGTGTATGGAATTGTTTGATTTATGGCAGTTTATTGTTTCGCCGACGCCTTTGGCGACAGGTTTACGGGGAATTAGGGTTTTTTGCGAGGGGAGATAGTGTCTGAAATGTACGGTTCTATGTATTGAAGTTTTAAACTTTTTAAAGTGTAGATTTGAAACCATTTGAAGCCGTGTAAAATAACAGTAGTTTAACGGGATTTCACAGTAATAAATTATATATATATTGAGATAAATCCCTGCTATTGAGAATCTTATCGTCAAGAAAATTATTTAAAATGCCAAATGAAGAAAAAATACGGCAAAAATGAGGTTTGTAGGTTTGTTGTATGGGAGCTCTACTTAAATATTTATTTTATCCTGTTTTTAGTATTTGTTGTTATAGCGGCAACAGAAATACAATTACGTTTATACCCCCTCCCCCCCCCTTTGGGTACATAACCCTAAAAACATGACAGATACGAGCATATATGTGTTGTAATACTGCTTTTTGTCAAGTATCAAACGGTTTTAAACCGTAGAAAGTCACTGTAATTTATGTAGAACCAATGTTACGGAAGGCTACAACTCTCAGAACACCTTAAAATCTCGCTCAAAATTCACGCTGCGTCACAGCCAGCCAGCATGCTCCCTGCGGGCTGAGCCTAGGTCCCACTGAGACCCCCGGCTTCGGGCCCTGCTCAGCCCGTCACGCGGTGGCCGTGACAGGGCCCATAAATATCCGTCGAAGGAGTGAAGGTGGATGATTTCCCTGGGGGCGAAAGTTTTAAAAACGGCGACCTTGATCTATATCAAGGGTCGATGAGGTGCTGACCTCATCTTTTTGTTTCCGGGTCTTGAGTTTGGATAATAACTAGGTTTCACTCCCTTATTTTTATACTACGACGGTGGCAAACAAGCATGTTAAGCAGTTACCTCCGCCCTGCTCGACAAACAGTATCCAAACTGTTGAAACTATTACAATAAAATTTTCCTTATTCACAGCTGATCAGCGTATCCAAATGTTAGCTCCGAGTTCCAGAACTTAATTAGCTGGAGCGAAGTTTGGACGACTTAGCTCCGCTTCAAAAATCATGTTAGCAGTGAGTTTGGTGTTCAAGTGTTTTGCTTGTGACTCTTCACTGAAGATTGTGATAAGTCCTACTAAGTTAATGCAGAGTAATTTCGACGTTTAAGCGACAAAAATATATTTATTTACGCATTCATATGTAATATGTAGAATATATATCTTATAAATAGTATAAAGTACTTAGTTTATGTACTCATAGTTTTATTAAGTATAATATAGATATCGTTTGTACGCAGTGTGGTTTGCCTATTTTCTTCAAATACCCATTCCTTCAATTGCTCAAAGGTTAACTGGACGAGATCCCTAATAGGGATAAGTTCGCCTTTGTACATGTTTCATTTGTTATCAATGTATTTATAACCAGTTGTTGTGTACAATAAAGTGTTTACATACATACATAATAGAGAACAGCGGGTCTGTATGTATATCCGTCACGTTTTGACAAAATTCGAGTGTGAGTGACAGATGCGTTGTATTGCGTCACTTATTTATCAGTATTGAAGCCCGCTGATCAGTATCGAAGTTCGTTCCGGTAATATCTGCTCGCATAGTAAAACATATCTTTACATACATTTAAATAAATAAAAAATGAATTATTATTAGCCTTCCTGACTTTTCTGTAACTTTCCAGTTACCGTTGTCTAAGGTTGAGAAAAACACATTTTTTCTCTGTCAAAGTTACAATTGCGCCAACTCCCCATTTTATAAATATGAATTAAAAAAATTTAACAAAAAAAAGAACCGACTTCAGTAAAACTAAAAAGCCAACAATAACCCGTTCAAGTACAGATTACATTTGACTCACCCTTCGAAGTCGATCCCAAACCACTCAGTTCTTATATTTATATATTATAGTTTACGCGAGGTTTGGCACCGACTTCGAAGGGTGAGTCAAATGTAATCTGTACTTGAACGGGTTATTGTTGGCTTTTTAGATTTACTGAAGTCGGTTCTTTTTTTTGTTAAAATTTTTATTTTTGCTTTTTAGTGATTCGTATGTGTGTTCATCATCAGTTTCCTTACACCAAATCCTATTTACTGAATGTAAATTCTTGACTTTACATGTCCCTATAACATTTGAAGAGTTCCCTCGATTTCTCCAAGATTCCATCATCAGATCCCGACTTAGTGCCAACGGGACCAACTCGGAGTTATACCCTTTCGATAAAAAAAAAATGAAAATCGGTTCACGATTCTTGGAGATATCGAGTAACATACATAGAAAAAAAAAAAAAGTTCGAATTGAGAACCTCCTCCTTTTTTGAAGTCGGTTAAAAATAAAGGTGTACATACATGCCAGATGGACCTAATGTGTAAAGACAGTTAGGTACACATGTGCCAAAAAGGCATTATTTTTTTTATTTAAAAATACTAGCGGTTCAATATCAGGCTTACTGAACGAAATATGCCTTTATTCTAGATTCTAACAAAAATCTGACATATACAAACTATATGTTTGTACATGGGGTAGGAACGGTAAATAACAGAGCGCTTAACGTTATATTTAAGGATGTCTCAACTCTTATAGACCACTTCCCATTATGATATTGATATGACGTTTTTTCGATCATAACGACCAGACTATAAAACAACATGGTTTACATATTTTCCATCAAAATATAGCTGGAGTGTTAAACAAGTCTCAGAATTTAGAAATAGTATTAGAAAACTTTCGACAAAAAAACAACGAGGTACATAATAATTTGTCTAACAGAAACATTTATTAAAGCTGGCTCTGAATGTAATCTTAAATTACTAAATTACAAGTTAGCGGCCCATTACTCACGAAAAAAACATAGTCGAGGTGGCACATGCATACTTGTTGAAAACCACATAGATTATAAACCGATTGTCATACCTGAATACCTACTCGAGACGTACAATTTTGAATGCTGTGGGATTGAAGTACCAGATCTTAAATTATCGGTGTTCTGCTTATACCGAATTCCACACGGAGATACTAGGTTGTTTTTTGGCAACCTAAGTACACTGCTAAATACTTACAAACGTAAATCAAAGAATAAAAAAATTGTCATTTGCGGAGACTGGAATGTTGACATTTTGAAAAAGAATAAGTATACCTCCGAACTGAATAGTCTTCTTAAAAATTGTAAGTTAACGTCACATATACATACCTACCCGAAAAAAGGCTTGCATTGACCTTATTGTCAGCAATGAATCGAGCGCTATTGGCGAGACACACAATTTAGCATTGTCCGATCACAATACCGCTCAATCTCTATATGCCTACAATTAGAAAGCCGTGTCCAAATTGGTGGTATGAGACTAAACGGGATTTCTGAAAGGAGAATATTACCAAGTTCTGTGAATGCATTAACTCGTTGTCTTTTTCCGAAATTTTTGACATGTCAAATCCAGAAGAGGCTTTTCATTCATTTCATAGTACCTTAAAGTTATTTTACAATTTGTGTTTTCCCGTAATTAATGCAAAGAGGACCGTAAAATATTTGAAAACGCCATGGTTAACACCAGGAATAAAGCGATGTTCAAGGGTAAAAAAAAAACTGTACTATGATTATCATCATGCTAAAACAAGAAAGAACGACAAAAAATCGCATATATAAAGTATTCTCGCTTGTTAAGACGATGCATTCACACTAGTCAAAAATTTACATTTAATAAAAAAATTAAAACGTCCGATAACAAGTGCCGTACTACATGGTCGATCATTAATGACAATATAGGCCCTCAAATAAACCATAATGAGATAAAACGTATAAACCATAACGGCAACTGCGTGACGGAGCCCAGTGAGATTTGCGAATTGTTTAGTGATTATTTCATTGGAAAACCTAGTGACACCTCCAGAGAACCCGAACAAAACCTTGTTCATAATAATCCGAGAACAATATTTCTTTCACCAACGGATTCTCAAGAGGTCTATAGGGAAATTTTGCGATTAAAAAACACAAGATCTACCGGATATGATAGTATTGATACTATGGTCCTTAAGTTGTGTGCTTCAAAAATAGCTCATCCACTGAGTCATATAATAAACTTATCGTTTGAAAATGGCATCTTCCCTCAAGATCTAAAAATGTCGATAGTGAAACCCTTATATAAGAAGGGAAATAAAGAGGATATAAACAACTACCGCCCAGTAACCTTAATACCAATCTTATCTAAAGTACTCGAGAAGACAATGTTTAAGCGAATCATAGAATTTTTTGATAAATGCAATATCCTTAGTCCTAATCAGTTTGCCTTCCGGAAAAAAAGTTCTACCGCTTTGGCTTGCTTTTCTTTAGTTAAATCGATAACAGAAAGTTTAAATAAAAAAATGAATGTAGCTGTTTTATTCCTTGATTTAAGCAAAGCGTTTGATACAGTAAACCATTGTAAACTACTAAATAAACTGGATAAGTATGGAATAAGAGGAAGGGGACTGGATTGGATAAAACAATATCTAAGCGATCGCTACCAATATGTGGAGATAAATGGTCCAAAAAATAAGCATAAAATTAAGTTTCAATCTACTTGTAAACTAAATGGCCGTGGCGTTCCCCAGGGCAGTGTGTTGGGACCATTATTGTTCTTGTTATATATCAATGAAATACCAAAATTAACTAATCATAAAACCATATTATTTGCGGACGACACTACAATTATAATTACATCACAGGATAAATTGACATTTGAGAATGAGATTAATACTACGCTTCTAAATTTGGGTAACTGGTTAAATGCTAATGACTTAAAAATTAACGTCTCTAAAACCAAATTGGTCCAATTTCGTAGCTATAATTCTATTCCAGCTAAAATTAATATAACGTATCAAGGCATTCCGGTAGAAGAAGTATGTAGTACTAAATTTCTTGGTGTAATAATGGACATGAACTGCAACTGGAAGGAACACGTGGAGTATGTTGTTCATAGAATAGATAGGTTTGTCTTCGCACTCAGACATTTAAGGGAAATCGCCTCAAAAGACGCAGCTATCACAGCATACCATGGGTACGTAGCCTCCATTCTTAGGTACAGTTTGATAATATGGGGCAACTCCGTTGACATTGTTAAAGCGTTTAGAGCTCAAAAAAAAGTATTAGAGCTATAGTTGGGGCTAGTTATAATGATTCTTGCAGACCGATTTTCAAGGATTTAAACATCTTGCCACTCCCGTGCATGTATATCAAATAAATGTGTGTACTAGTCAAAGAAAACGAACACTTATTCGAATTGTACATAGCCGGTGGAAAACGAAGTACAAGAAAAGATAAGTACCTATGTACACCAAGGATTAACCTTAGTATTTTTAAGAAAAATGTATATTGTATGTGTATCAAGCTGTTTAATAAATTACCGCGACATTTTTATGACATGAATACCGCTAAGTTTAAGAAAAATTTACATGTTTGGCTATTAGATAAGTGTTTCTATTCGGTTCATGACTTCCTAGATTATAATAATAATATATAGATAACCTTTATGTAAATAATTTTGTAATGCGCATTATTTAATTTTAACATATTCTTAGTTTACGGACATAATTAATTTCTAGTATTAAATTTTAATTTTAAATTTATATTTCTTATTTGTTTAAGGAGGAATGACATTGCACGCCAATAGAGGCAGAACATGTTGATACAACCATATTGTTAAGACCTTATCTATATTTACATGTGTTCGGCAATAAATATTTCATTTCATTTCATTTCATTTCATTTCAGAAAAAGCTCAAATAAACTGGAAGAGATCGCTTTTTAGCGATAAGACCGCCTGTTGTGTACCGTTATTTATAAACTGTATTTGTCTTGTTTCCTTTTGTAAACTTTTATTGGTGTGCAATAAAGTATTGTATTATTATTATTATAATTAATATACGTGATATAATCAGTTTAAATTGTTTTATTTAAATGCGTGACAGTCACAGAAACCGAATAAATTATAATTCGACGACAAAAAGCGAAAACGCTGTAAACGCCAATTGCGCCAATTGCGCCAATTGCCAATTGCCCTTGGCGTTTACAACGTTTCCGTTTTTTGCCGTCGATATATCTTTACATAGTTCAATACAACTTTATCGCTGGACAAGGGGCACAGAGGTCCAATATCGATTCTCAATCCCAAAGGAGACTATTAAGACGTATGAGTAGAAACGTGCTTCAATTGTATGTACTGTATATACCAGTGGGTATACTATAGTATGATTATGTATAAATAGTTTTGTTGTTAATATTTTTGGTTGTATTGTTAGCGGAGACATGGAATTCTAGGTGAGTCTCTCAGTTTTAAAAATAAATAAACATAATATATTTTTATTAAAGCAGCTGCTAGCGTAAAGTAAATATTTATCGGTCTAAGAATACCTAAATAGATGGATATAGATGCTTAATTAATATAATTTAAACCTATAAAGCATCGATCCTCTGCCTCTCTCGAGCTCGTATCATCCACGTTTAAATTCCATATAGATAGAGCATGTATCATTCGACTATATTTTTATACGCTGCAGAGACGTGGACGCTTTGAGAAATTGAGAAGAAAAGTAAGGTGCTTTAGGAATGTGGTGTTGAAGACGTATGCTGGGAATATCATGGACAGAATTTCGGACCAATGTCTCCATCCGTGAAGAACTCCGCGTCAAGCAGCGGCTGTCCGCTTTGGTCCAGTCACGTATTCTCAAATTCTTCGGCCACGTTTTAAGGCAAAACAATGACTCCATAGAGCGAGCAGCCCATCTAGGGCAAATTAGAAGGAACCAGATCACGTGGAAGACCCATGCGATGGACCGTCCAGAGCAAATCAGCTGCGGGTGAACCTTTACATGAGTGCACGAGAATGTCTGTGAATCGCGAGAAATGGCGTAATATCATACAGTTAACAATATCTGCCTCTAATATTTAGAACTAGCAGTTGATCACGACCGTTCTGTAAAGAGGGAAACGACTAAGAAGAAGAAGATCATTCGACTACTATGACGTGAGTAAAACCGTTTCGTATGTATTTCAATACCGCGTTGTCTACCAAACTGTCTACAATAGTTATTTATAACTTGATGACTCCCAATTCCTGGCCCAACGTCACGCCTCGAGTGGCACGTCTGTCAATAAAGACGCCGCTTCCGTTTCCGACCGCCCAAGACGCGACAAAAATTAGTCGACGTGATTAAACAAGCAAAGCACGATATAATGTCTTATACGGGCTGATACAATGTATGGGATGGTGAGGTTTAGCCACCCGGTTGAGTTATTGAAAATTATTAGCGTGTGACTTTCTATTGGACGGTTTCACACACAGGTATTCCTAAAAAAAAAATATTTTCATACCTCTATATCTATACTATTATGAAATTCTAGATTAGTATTTAAACTCAGTTCTTTATGGAGAGGGGTCATCATTTCAGGAAAAATCTTAATAGCATGATGCAGGATCGTCTTTTGTTTTGTATGGCGGGCGACGTTTGCCAGTCTGGCGTCATCTGTTGGTCATGATTTCTTTGTTCTCTCAAAACGCCGAAGCTGCTGTAACCAATTTTGGTACTACACACCTAATGATGATTATAGGACACTTTTTACTAGACTATGAGAATTACAAATATATAAATCTTTGTCCTCCCATAACAACTAAACGGCTAGACCGATTTCAAATATGTTGGGCTGGGCAACCCCAGATGGCTATAGGATACTTTTTACCTAACAACGGGGAAGCAAAAATTCATAACCCACTTTTTTTCTGCGCGGACGTAGTTCGCGGGAACCTGCTGACTACCAGCAGGTGTGTAGTCTTATGAAGTTAGAAAATAAACGTTTGGTACTTACTTTCATATCTATACGCATACCACACCAACGCACACATTTTCGTAAATACTCCACTCAATAGCCCGTAGCGTAAATTACCAATGATGTAACAAAAAGTAAAAAAATTAAAAAATCAGCACCGTTTACCATTTTTCACCAATTCCAATCCAGTAAATTAAATACGAAACAAACTCCACACGTGACGTCACGCTCGCACGTCGTCACAATCAAAAGAGGTATAAAGTCGGCCGTCTGCGCACGTTTTATAAAGCGCGGGCTGGCCGCGCACGTACGACATATTAACGAACACCGTGCGACATACGTGACCGCGCGCGATTCGAGAACGCAGAGCGAACACTGTTTTTGTAGTATTCGGTTATGGGGAATAATGGGGTTGATGGTGATAATTTGTGATGCGAAAATGGGGGGTAGGTATTTCTTTATTTCTAACTAAAGGAGATCCGCAACTAAGCTCGATAGCTTACGTATTACTGCAATCGTCTTTGTACCAGAATTGGTTAAAACCTATCGTAGCCGCAGTGGTGCGATACGAAACATGTAGATAGATAGGTAATCAGTACCCATACGAAACGGAAGATAGTAGATTGTTTGACAAGGGGCTAAAACAAGCCATCATGACACGAGGTAATTATTTGGACGAGCGAACGAAGTGAGCGAGGCCAAATATATCTGAGTGTCATAATGGCTTGTAGCCCCGTGTTAAACACTCTGCTTTTCACTTCGACTGAAAAAAATAAAAAACTTAAAATTTATAATAATTTATTTTAAGAAAAATTTAAAGTACAATTTGAGTAATTTTTAGGGTTCCGTACCCAAAGGGTAAAAACGGAACCCTATTACTAAGACTTCGCTGTCCGTCCGTCCGTCCGTCTGTCACCAGGCTGTATCTCAAGAACGGTAATAAATAGCTAGTTAGCTAGACAGTTGAAATTTTCACAGATGATGTATTTCTATTGCCGCTATAACAACAAATACTAAAAATAAAATAAAATAAATATTTAAGGGGGGGGGGTATTTAAATACAACAAACGGGATTGGTTGCGTGAACTTTGCACCTCATTTGTATGGAGCGCTATACATACCAGGTGCAAACTTAACCACTTATGGATGGAAAGTGTTTGTACGGAACCCTCGGTGCGCGAGTCCAACTCGCACTTGACCGGTTTTTTTTATATTTAATGTTACACCTTTATGCCTTTTCGTTCATTAAAGAACGTGCTAAAATAAAATTTCAGTTAATAATCCAGTACATAAATAAAAACTTTTTGGTTTATTTTTTTAATTGGGTTGATCTTATCAGGTTGCAGGTTGGTTTATTTTATTTGTAAATAGTATGTAGCTGGCCGGTAACAAGATTTTTTTTTCAGTGTCATAGAAATTTGTATGGGATTATATGGTTTCCTTTTAAACCCTAGGGGCTAAATGTACTATTTCGGCCCCGCTTTGCGAACTTAAAATGACGTACTTTTTGAGCAGGAGAAGTGAAAAAACATTTTTAGCAATTTCATCTTTCGCCATAGAAAATTGGGTATCAATAAATTTCAAGATTTTTATTATACTTATTAGAGAAATTTCCTTTATTGGGTAGTATATATAAGAGTAAAAAATAACAAATGGACTTAAATAAATACTAATCACTTAAAGGAAATCTAACTACTAATGATTGCTTTTGCGCAGCTGGTGACGCGGCTAATATATTCCATATAGATAGTATATATTCCATATAGTGGCACTTAAGCTATAACCATTAATGTTAATCAACATTATGAAATAGAACTCGTGATCTTAACACCTTATCAAATCAACGAGACTACAGTGTATCTGTAGGGCCCACATTCAACCTCAAATACCTATGTACGTAGTAATTTATAGCATATTCTTTGTTTACATATTTCATTTTATTATTGAGTCATATTAAAAGACATCACAAACTCTACTTTTCCAAAAACAAAACAACTGACACAAACTTATCAGCCAAACACATAAACACATTACCGAACCCTTATCAGTGACCTACCGCAGACTATCCGGCTCGAAGGACTCATATTCAAATGTAACGGCTCCGAATCCAAGATGGCTGATAGCGCCATTATCGCGTCGTCATAAATCACTGTCGCGCGGGAAATTTTCCATTTTATTCGATGAGCTAATATCTCAATTTGCTTCCGATGAATGAAATGTTTCTGTTTTGATTGTGGCATTGTGACTGTTTTATCGACGCTGAAATATGATTAAGGCAGCTCAGTATTTGGGTAGTATTTTAGTGTGGAATGAGATGACTATTTTCTAATACATTATCTTGACTGTGCCTTGCCAAGTGCCTTAATAAGGTAATAATAGTTTAATTGATCTAATTTTTTATGGACTCCAAACTGAGCTCTCTTAAAATGAATGTATTTTTTTTTCAGAATAATTATGCCATACGGCGACTATGCATTGTATGTCACTGTAAGACTCTGGACACCGACGGTTTAAGTAATTTATGTAGTGAAAATAAACTAACTTAACCTATACGTCAGTTTACAATATCACTTGTTAATTTATAAACTATTTAACTTTATTTTACGTAGAAAAATGTATTTTACGTAGTATTTTAATATTTAACTATAATCACAATTATACTGTATCATATATTATAAATAGTAGATGCTCAACAAATAAAAAATGTAAGTAGATTATTTTACATACAAAAATAATGTTGATAACGATGATTGATCGCAACATTAACAGCCATTGCAATTTACATCATGATGTGAATAGAGTTCAATTCAACAAGTATATGTATTGCAGTTTTTACATAATTAATGTTTTTCATTTCTCAAATAAATTTTTAGACAAAATATTTAAAGACATCACAAACTAACTCTACTAAAAACAAAACAACTGACACAATCTTATCGCCCCAACAAATTAACGGTGACCTTTATTTTACCTTTTCTTTTAAGCTTTTATTTACCCCCTTCAATAAATCATTAAATGTATTTCAGAAATAACCCGGCAAACATTATAAATCACTGTAAGAAAAACTTCGCAAAGACTGCTTGTTTCACTTTATTTTTATTACATTATTATTCATTAGATCGACTTTCCTGTAGTTTAGTAGTTAATAGTTATCGACGGACGTCTAGACAAACTTCTGCCGTTAGAAATGAAATTGAGATGCATTACTGATAGAAAAGGAGTTTCGCAAAATGCTAGCTATTCAACGTTTCGAATGACATATGTACGAGATAATGTCTGTTTTAAGCAATTAATGTTTATTTATTTTAAACGTAAAATCCGAACAAGTCACTTCATGCATTGAAAACGACAAAAATCAATAGGTATATTGTGGTCATAACATGTTATCATTTATGATCGTGATAAATATGACCAAATAACTCAAATGAGAATAACATCGTTAATCGCAGTAGCGTCTAGGTTATTCTTATTTTACGCAAAATCACGATATACTTAATACAAAAGAACAATTTTATTACTTTAGAATAGAATAGAATATTCTTTATTGCACACCTCAACAGGAAATAGATACAAACAAAATCAGATTACACGTAACATTCAATAGAGGTAAACAACAGGCGGTCTTATCGCTAAAGAGCTTACTTTATACAAAATAACAATTTTACTCTTTAAGTTCACGATTATGTATTTATAAAAAAATATTTGTTCCTCTTGCGGTGGAGACGACCGGGTGTTGGTGTTCGGAGGCTAAGGAGTTCTTAGCCGAACTTGGGCGGCGATTGCGGGAGGCGGGGCTTGACCCTCGCTCCGGGTCCTTCCGGATGCAAAGGTTGTCTATTGCGGTTCAACGTGGCAACGCGGCGAGCGTGATGGACACCTTTGCGTCGGGGAGGACGGGGAGTGAGGATTTTGTATAGCTTAGATTAGTTTTAGTATTTTTAAGGTTTTTTAAAATGTTTGTAATACGTAAGGGAAAAAAATGTATAATGTAATGCTATATTTGTGAAATAAAGAACGTTTAAATATATTTATAAAAATAGCCAAGATAGTTTCAGAGAATATGCATAGATATTTTTGTTCCTTTTGGGGTCGAGACCTTAGGTCCGTGGGGTCCCAGTGCCCACAAACTACTAAATGAAATTAGTAAAAGGCTCATCGAGTCCACTGGTGACCGAAGAGCTGGCAGCTTCCTCGCACAACGCATCAGCATTGCGATTCAGCGAGGAAATGCTGCCAGCGTCTTCGGGACTATGCCGCGGGGCACAGTTTTGTAGATTTATTTTAGCTTAATTTAATTTACTTTATTTTAGATTTTAGTTCTTTAGTTTTAATTTGAATTTAATTGTCCATTTATATATTTTGTTACAATGAAATTAAATATTCTATGTCTATGTAGGTATGTATATGTCTTACGAGGGTCGTCTTAGTACTAGAACCTCATTGGTGTGTCTGGTAGGGGGAAAAAACTATACAGAAAAATACACAAATTAATTACTATTTTATTCAGGTATGCACGAAAACAATTTAGTACAGCCGACAATGATTCAACGTGAAGGGTCGTAGATATAGGTTTGTAGGTAAAATAAATAAGTATATTATATAGAAAACTTGACATGTCCTGCGACAAAAAAAGTGAGGGCCAGTTATAACAGCTCTGATTTGCAGTGGATACCAAGTTTACCAACACCGATAAGGTATCTACATCAAGTTTGCCTTACACTTCCAAATACTGCACAAGTCTCATATATAACATATTACACTAACGTCCCAAAACGTAATAAATCCAAATTCACGATAATTCCAAAAACTACTTTCATTTCAAGCTCACAAAGGTGATATTTGCCCGAGCGTGGCGTGTGATTTAAAATGATTGTATGTTAGATAAGATGCGTCCAAGTGTCAAACGTGGTCTATTATGACTTGATCGAGAAATATCGGCGAGTTTAACACGGTCGGGTGACTTTTTTGTCGCTTGCATTCTATTGAAGTACAGCTCATTAAACTTGGGGACTCCCTTCACTGAGTTTATTTGATAGTTGTATGGGTTTGGGAAGTTTGTGTGGGATACAATTCCGCTAACAAAACATATGTATGATGATGTGTTCCTTATCGAATTCGATGACAGGAACGTCGAATCATTCGTGAACCGAAAATCACGGGATTCTATCACTGATAAAATTTCACTATCTGTGCTAGTCGGTTACTTTCAAGCTTAATTTACGACAATAATTCTATAGAGATAACTGACAAGTCATTAAGTTACTTTGAAATGCCAATCTACCTATTGGCTGTTTTGTTTTCTTTCATTTTCTTTCATTCTTGCATTTTTCAAAACTTGGCATCAAGCAGAATTAAAACGCGCCTCTATTACATTACTGTCACAACTGACATTGGCAACAGCCTCGAGCTGCATTTCTCGGCTTAATAATAATAAGTGCCAATCATTTAATAGTTTTGTTACTTTATCCTACGTACGATCCAAAAATGAGTTTAGTATTTAGGTAAGTACCAAATATAAACAAAAACTTGTAACTTATGTCATAGCAATAAATAAATATCGGACAACCTGACACAAACTGACCTAGCACCAAAGTAAGCTCTAGTAGGGTTGTGTTCTGGGTATTACACGACGATATACTTTCTTATATACATAGAGATATATACACATATACCTACTTAAATAGGTTACATAAAAAACATCCAATGATCCAGGAACCAATATTCGATTTCATTACACAAATTTACCCATGCCGGGATTCGAACCCTGGACCGTCGGCTCATTAGACAGCTGCAGTACCACTGGTCCAATCTGCGTCAAGTTATACCGTTAAACCTGTTGTATCAAAGACACCCCTGCATTTGAAAGTCACCCCAGATTACGGTGTATTCTAAATTCGTCTCCCGTCTCAAATCCCGTGACGTAAACAAAGCAACGTGACGGGAAACTGTTACCCGGCACCTACATTCACAATGTGCACAGTGATTTTAGGTCGAAGTAAATTTCATAGTGAAAGAGCGTTATAATTTGTATTTAAAGAAGATATAATATTGACACAAAGGTTGCATGATATTGCTAAAGATACTTTTAAAGTTAGTTATTACAATAAAAATTAGTTCAACACATTGTCTTCGTATGTTACTTTACTGATCTATTTACACCTCACCAATATTGGATTGATCGCTGACATAAGTATATGATAACGATTTTGATATGAAGAAATCGACAAACTAACATTATATTAAAAGAAATTACTTCTACATAATAATTAGGGCATATCGTTTGTACTTTCGAGATATCGCATGTTGCATAGGTATTGCTTTTTACGCCTTTCAAAATACAGTATATTGATATCAATGAAAAATAAATTGTCATAACGATTACATCGAATAGAGCTAATCGCTAAAAGTCAAAGATAAAGTGGCGAAATTTCGGACGGGTGTCATTACAAACGTAGAATTTATAGTTTCCCAATTTAAATGAAGACAAAAAATTCTCGAGAATATTTCGCATACGGAATGAGGAAAGTTTCCGGAAATTCCCAGAAACTCCACATCACTATCATGTCACATAATATCACTAAAGATCGTCAAAGAATGCACAACTTGTGCAATCAATGTCAACATAAACATTAGGCCCTAGGCCCGCTGTTTGCAGACCGGGCAAAAGTGACAATGCGTCTGACTTTGTGCATCGGACACGAACTAACGTCATCAGGGGGTTTGTAAGGGGCCCGTCCACTGGCTGCTATATAAAGAGGGCTCCTAAAATCCGTTCTGCTATGCGAACTGGACACATTCTGATTCAATTAAAACATCAAATAGAGAGCTTGATATTATGTTTCCTTTTTTTCTTAGATGAAATCTGTGTCCATAACTGTGGCGTTGTTACTTAAGTGTGTTTCAAGTGCAACAACTATTTCTAAGTCCCTGTAATTGGCTCTATGCTTCTATTTAGGTTTCTATGTGCAACGTGTTAACTGTTGGTTCTCCGAAATAAATAAATAAGTTAGATGTGCCTGTTCACTGCGAATAATTCGACCTATCTGACCAAATAATTATACGAGTATGTATTTGTAACTCCATAAGTTGTCATTGAAGCGTTAACAGTTATAATCGATTGTTTAATTACAATAATGCAAAGGGAATAGTAGTAAATAACATATGAAAAAAAAACCGGAAACTATTAACCATTGTCTCTGGTAAACTTACCGCGGAACTGGCTAAAGATACTTTTTCAAATCCATCAAGGTGTATAAATGTTTGACATTATTCGTCAACAAAGAAAAATCCCTAACATCCCGTATTGGCATCATTTGTACGCGACTCGCCTACATAACATCAAGTTCTTTCGTTACACAGCCATAAAATATTCCTAACAAAAGACAGTCAAATAAAACAGCTGACTCGGTGTCCATTCAAACCTATCGTCAGTCCGCCCTTGCACACCCCTTGTTGACAGTCCTCCCGATTCGCCCCTGTCATGGTGAATTTATTTTGTCACTCGCCCCCATCCTAAACCTAATAAGGATCAGAGATAGTTACCAAAATACCGGTTAATAACAGAAGGATTCTCGCAAATTCTCGCCCAGACTTTGCTTCGTGAAATCTTAATTTAATTTACAAGAAAATAAAGGGGCTACTGATGAGAAGAGAATTTTATGAGTAAAAGGGAAATAATCCTTAACGTTACGGGGTCTATCCTTTGAGTCATTATTCGGGACCTTGGCTTTATGTGTTTTAAAATTTCTGAAAAGATTTCCCTAAGCTTTCGTCGATTGTTGCTTAACTTTGGAGGTGAGGCTATTTCTACCTTTATTTAAATATTTGAAAAGTGTGACTTTTGGTTACTTTGTTCTCAAAAAGTTAATGACGGTTTTAAGAGATTTTTATTTAAATTGAAAGTCAAATCTAAATCAATTATTTATAACGTTCCTCAATTTCTATGGGGAAAGAACGTTGTCCAGAACATTCCCCATACAATCGGGAAACGTTATCTAGAACGGTAAATTTTTACGAGCCTGTATACCCTGCGTTTTAGTTTTGAATTCAAAGTCTTTATACTAACAGGCAGAAAGAGCTACATGCTTCAGCAGCTATACCAAGAAGAGTTAGTTACTCTTTTATATTTAATATTCTGTAAAATATTTTTACTACTCAGAAACCGCAATAAAAGCCTACGGCTGAATTGAATATGGTAATCTTCTTATTACCTAATATTAGCAGCGTGGGAAGGCCCCCAACAAGGTGGACCGACGACCTGGTTAGAATCGCGGGCAGAAATTTAGGAGAGGCCCTTGTCCAGCAGTGGACGTCTATCGGCTGATATGATGATGATGATGATTAATATTAATCCGGGAATGGTTTAGTTAGTTTTTGATAATGGTAACTTTATATGTACTGAAGTAACGTGTTTTGATCCATCATCCATCCATCCAGTCAATGTCCATGATATCTTTAAGAAACATTGCCGTGTACCTCTAATTAAGTTTTAAACGAGAACTTGACAATCTCAGTTGATATGTCTCGAAAATCAATATCAATAGAAAATGAAAGACCTATTTATATCGCTCTTGTCACAATGACAATAAGGGTCAAAAAGCGTATCATAAATTTAAGAGTCATACTCATGTCGGTGTAGCTAATGAAATATGTAGGTTTTTCTATCTAACTCTTTCCATTCCACTTCCTTCATTTCCCTATACGACATGACGTCTACGTTTACGTCAAAAAGGTACGCGTTTCAATTTCCTCTACTGTAGGTACATGTTGACTATATCACTCAAATGTTAATAGAAAATAATAGTCTACGTAAATAGCATGATATTCTAGATTCGGTATCTTACTGACGTAGCACTATAGCTAGCACTTAAGATTCACACGCAACCGAACCTTTTTCCTGAAACCAAGGCCAGCCGATCTCGCCAACTCAGTAAGAAAAACTCATCAAGTGAAAACCGACACCGTTCCACACACCTGACGTCGTGAATATGCCAATAAAATGCTTCAAGTCAAACTCAGCCCCTGCATATCGAATCAAATTTATTTCTAATTTTGCTCCCCGATTGTCGCGGTTGCTATAGCGATGTCAGATGATTTATCTTTCTAGTTTGCTCTGATTGGGGCTAATAATTTTAAAATTTTACCTTACAACATTATACATATCGCTCGACGTCCGTTAAGATTGGGTGGTTACCACTTATACTCGTGGGAACGCGTACAAAGTGAACCGATCTTGTGAAGATCATGGGAAGTTATTGGTCGTAGCCAGTAGAACGTTAAACCTTTCGCCTAAGGGGCATAAATGATGGTATCCGTTTTAGACGAGTCGTAAATCGCCAATTTCTTCTTGGATTCATGACCTCGGTAAGAGAATTTTATAAAAGTACAATGTCAGAAATACCTGAAATCGGTAGGATACGGCAGTTAGAAGAAAAAGGTTTTTGATTGGAAAATGCTTACTGGAAGATGCAGCGTGGTTAACGACTCGGTTAGGATCACGGGAAACAGTTGGGTAAGCGCATAATATATGACCGATCGGATGTGGAGAACTTTAGAGGAAGTCAAAGTCAAAGTGTTTTTATTTGTGAAACATAGGTAAAGGCTGCATAAATACAGGGGTGTAATTATATATCATAATGTATCACTATGTTTTGCCGATTGGCGTACAAAAACAATGCACATAATATATGTGGGTCCATATTGGCTCACATAAAATCGATCCTCCGAATTTTTCTTCTACTACCGATTTGTAGTCAGAATCATCACTCTTCCGAATTTTTTACTTCATACTTTTGTCCGTCATAAATTTGTACTACTACCAACCGAGTTCATAACATACAGTTTTCAGAACATTGTAATTCATAATGTCGTCACTAAGATTATGTGTGTAGTCATAATTCTGATTTTCATATTTATTTTATTCAGAACTATAAATTACAATAAACTTGTCAATCATAACATTTAAACATCGACACAGTTTTTCTTCATAACGTTTTTATTCATAATGCTTGTTTTCATATTTATTTCAATAATAACCATAAAAATTCATAAACATTGTAAATCATAACATTAAACAGAACTCTGGAGTCGACTCATATTAAAATTGTTGATTTCGAAACATTTTGATTACATTTGTATTGTTGCTATAATTCATCATTGAGGGTATCTATCGTTTTGCACTGACGCTACGTCTTAACTCAATCGGCTGCAAGAGTAGGGGTTTTGTAAAGCCACGTTTTGTACAGCCATATTTTCCGAGTCCATTATGACTCAAAAAGCATGCAAGCATTTTGACGCTCCGCTCGCTTCGCTCGCTCCGCTATACGTGGTTACAATACAAACCTAACCTAACCTACAGTTTTCGGTTTTGGACACATGTTCCATTTTGGCGCAGTTCTTCCTAACGGTATGTATTAGTATATGATTACTTACTAAATACTGTTTCTTTTTAGGGTTCCGTACCCAAAGGGTAAAAACGGGACCCTATTACAGAGACTTCGCCGTCCGTCTGTCACCAGGCTGTATCCCAACAACGGTGATAGCTAGACAGTTGAAATTTTCACAAATGATGTATTTCTATTGCCGCTATAACAACAAATACTAAAAATAAAATAAAATAAATATTTAAGGGGGCTCCCATACAACAAACTTGTTATACCCCTTCATGCGCGAGTCGGGCTCGCACTTGCCCAATTTTTTTATCAATCCTGGCTATGCATTTGCTTATTGAATTTTGATGTAATAGTAGATTATTTACGAGTATACATACAAGCAAGCATGCAAACATTTTGACGCTCCGCTCGCTTCGCTCGCTCCGCTTTAAGTGGTCACTATACAAACCTAACCTAACCTACAGTTTTCGGTTTTGGACCCAGGTTCCATTTTGGCGCAGTTCTTCATAACGGACTCTTGGCAAAATTTACACCATTGCATAATTTTCTATAGTACACACGGACTCGGAAAACGTGGCTGTACAAAACGTGGCTGGGCAAAACGGGTTCCAGGTTGCAATAACGTTAGTTAGTGAGATTTTAGAATTAAACTGAGTGTTAATTCGTTATCCTAAATGAAAATAACAGGTATTCCGGTATTTTAAGATCAAATTCTGTCAAACTGGCACAAGTGAAAAGCGACCTTAAATTTACACCTATACAGTTGTTTGTACCTTGTCCCAAAGTGACTTCATTTATCCTTAGAGATCGGACAGGCTATACCTAAGCAAAAATAACCTACTTTATTACGATCAAAAATTAAGGGTAAAATTCGTTTAAAATTGATTTGTACATGAAATTATTCTTCTTTGTTTTAAACATCTATCGTTGTTTATGTTATTTGTACGTTTTTTGTAATAACATTTAAGAGGTGGTCATTTACTTCGCCTATGGACGGCGGGCTCATCGGGATGCCGCGGTAGGTCATTTTATCCGCATTGACAGAGTCAAATAAGTCACATTATTTATAAAAATAATAATAATGATGTCGGAGTTTATAAGTCAACACAAGTCAGTGTATAAACTATATGATAGTGAAGTTTATGAGTACAAATAAGTCTACTTATAAAATATATGATAGTGAAGTTTATGAGTAAAAACCAGTCTGCTTAAAAAAATTATGACAGTGAAAAATAGGATCAAAAACAGTTATGATGAATAAATGTATGAAAACAAAAAGTAGTATTAGAGATATTTATGATAAATTACATTATGATTTTAAATGGTTCGGAGTTATGATCGGTAGTAAGAGTGACTAAGTATGAGTAGTGACTATTATGATGAAAATTTTTATGAGAAACATTTTCGGAGTTCCAATAATCGGGGTTGAAAAATTATGTGAACTTTGGCGCACCCAATATATGTACTTATTCCTAATATGCCTATTACGGAAGCCTTTGTCAAACAGTGAACATCTATCGGCTGATATGATGATGATGATGATGATTCTATCAGATCCAGGAGAATCTGTTTCAAAGAAATTTGAAATCTTTGTATCAGATAAATTTAGGAGTGTTAGTGGCAAGTGGAACAAGCCCTTCATATCTGCTTCGGCTGCCGACTGTTTTCACTCAAATGCATGTGGCCTCATAATTTAATATGCGAATTGCTCGACAACTCAGTGAGTTTCACTCCTATTCAGATACTCTCGCGCTCGCGCCTTCGACAAATTAGGGCCAGAATAACGATTGTGTTGCTAAAGATAACGTTTTGGTGTCTTTAATCATGGGAATAATTTCCGCGGTATGTAGAAGTCCTTTAAGTTCAGAGAAAAATGTTTTTTTTTTATGCTACAGCGGTGGAAATAAGCATGCGGCCCGCCTGATGTTAAGCAGTTACCGCCGCCTATGAACGCTTGCAACGCCAGGAGCATCACACGCGCGCTGCCGACCCTTTAAGAACCTATTTACTCCCCTCTTGAAGAACCGCATACTGTAGCCCCCGGGGAAAACCTCGGCAGGGAGCTCATTCCACATGCGTAGCGTTCGCGGTAGGAAATTCCTCGGGAACCGGACAGTTCTCGACCATTTAAGCTCTAGCATGTGAGGACGAACACCCTGCCGATGGCGAGCAGTGCGATGGTAGAAGGTAGCCGTGGGCATCATGTCAAGCAATTCCTCAGAACACATCCTATGATCATCATCATCATCTCAGCCATAGGACGTCCACTGCTGAACATAGGCCTCCCCTTTGGACTTCCATATATACCGGTTGGAAGCGACCTGCATCCAGCGCCTTCCGGCGACCTTTATAAGGTCATCTGTCCATCTTGTAGGTGGACGTCCTACGCTGCGCTTGCTGGTCCGAGGTCTCCACTCGAGCACTTTTCGGCCCCATCGGCCATCTGCTCTGCGTGCTATGTGGCCTGCCCATTGCCACTTCAACTTGCTAATCCGGTGAGCTATATCGGTCACTTTAGTTCGTCTACGGATTTCCTCATTTCTGATTCGATTACGTAGAGACACCCCGAGCATAGCCCTCTCCATTGCTCGTTGAGCGACTTTGAGCTTTGAGATGAGGCCGATAGTGAAAGACCACGTTTCGGTGCCGTAAGTCATCACTGGTTGAAGACTTTCATCTTGAGGCACTGAGGTATGTCGGACGAAAAGACATTGCGTAGTTTCCCGAACGCTGCCCAGCCGAGTTGGATTCGGCGGTTGTCCTCTTTCTCGAAGTTGGACCTACCTAATTGGACCACTTGTCCTAGGTAGATGCATGAGTCAACAACTTCGAGTACCGAGTTTTCAACAGAGACTGGGATGGGCACAACCTTGGCATTTGACATGATTTTCGTCTTGTCCATGTTCATTTTTAAGCCCACCCGTTGAGAAACTCGATTAAGGTCATCGAGCATCATGCTGAGTTCCTCCATCGACTTTGCCATGACTACGATGTCGTCGGCAAACCGAAGGTGAGTGATGTATTCGCCATTGATGTTGATGCCAATACATACATATTTGCAAGGTGGTCAAAATCTTTAAGTAGTAAAAAAATTCAAGAATAATTCTATGGCCCTAGTTACAAGGTCAATACTCCCATTTAACCTCTCAAAGAAATTTAAGTCTCACCATAGAATAACCTTTTGTTTCTGGTTAAAATGTGACTCAAGCCCCTTTTTGGTAGGGCCACAAAATTAAAATTCAATAAGTTTTAATTATGTGTTCAAACCGCGGGAGTATAAAGTGTTATATCACAAAATTTTGTTAAGATGTGAAACCACACGATGCCCACTGCTAGACAATAGTCTTCCCAACCTCAAACACCAACAATCTAAGAAAATGATCCACTTTACTGTTGTACATGGTCTATAGAATGTTTTGGCCCCAAGGGGCATTGATTTTGCAACCAATTTGTCCCACCTAGTGCAACTTTATTCTTGTCACTTTCAGAACTACCGACGACTTTGGTTCTTCTGATAATCTCATAATTTAATCGCAGATAACTGCCGATCATGGAAGTTTACAGAAGAAGATTTCCTTCAGATGAAAATACTGACATACTCTTACATAAAAACTAAAATTTACTTGAAGCTGTAAAAATTCATCACTCCCAGAAGTGCCAGAAAATTTTTACTCTCCGGCGCCTTCCAAATAAAATACTTTAACCCTAATAAAAACATTTGGCACAATCCAATACCGACTCGAGTTTCCTGTAAATGTTGGCTTAAAAAATAAAATATTCACCCTAAAGAAAGTATTCTGAAGTTATGAGGCGAAGTAAAATTTGTCTCAACGCGAAATCAGCAAGAAACTTTTTAATTCAAAAGACGTTTTACGAGAATTTAATATTTGAGCACGTAATATGTGCGAGTTCGCTGTCAATAATTCGATCAATCTTATTGATGGGCTTTTTATTGGTTGTCTTTTTCGTAAGATAAGATTCTTCGTTCTAGTCGTCTCACTCTTAGTGATGATCGTGGTTTCGCTGATGATGTATTTGTACACGTCTTATTTTCGTCCTCGGTCCTCTCGACTTGGGTGGCGGTCTTCGCAATTTGTCACCACTTTCCTCTACATATTAGCATTTTGAGAACACTGAAATGCTGGTGTCTGTCACTCTATTAATCAGGGCCGTTCACCGGGCTGGAGACCTCGAGATCTTTTGCCCTCAAACCGTCCTTACTCTCCGTGGATTGCTAAGATGCCTCTCATTGATTCTTAATTCCTTTAAGATGGTTAGGTTTGTGCGAATAGTGGTCCAAGGAATTTTCAGGATACGCCTCCAGCACCACATTTCTAGTGCATCAATTTTGCGTCGGTCTTTTAACCTTAAACTCTGCTCCGTAGAGAAATACTGAAATCCTCTCTTTCATATCATCTTGTATCTAAAGCGGCAAAAAATCTATGCATTCGGGATGAGTTATGTCGACCGGCCGTCTCCATGCTGTTCTACCGCGATACCCAACTCTACTGGGTGGACTCCAGTCAGTGGTTTTCTTGGTCCACAAGTTATTTAGCATGAGACAAACGTATCCGGCCCAGGTGCATTTTAGATTAGTGGCTGTTAGGGTTGGGTCGATTTTCATTTGTTCCTTGTTGACGACGCGGTTAGCGCAGTAGTGAGCTGCAGCTGACGGTCCTGGGTTTGAATCCTGGCAAGGGCGAATATTTGTGTGATGAATCCTAATTTTTGTTTCTGGGTCATATCGTCGTGGGGATATCGTCGTGTAGTGCCCATAACACAAGCCTACTAGAACGGACTGTAGGATTAACTGGATTCGTGAGTGGTTGTCTAATATTACTCCAAAAAAACTGCGGTATTGGCATGTTTAGGCATGTTTGATCGACAATTAAATGAATTGGGAATATGAGCAGAAACACTGAACCAAAGAACCCTGAAACTATAAAGCAGATAGCTATCTGCTTATAGTTATTGCGAGCTCGCAATATCGTGAAATTCTTAAGCAAAGAAAAGTGTAAGATAAACGTTGCCTCAATCATGAAACGTATTAGCTTTCAATTTCTGAAATGAACCCGGGCTAAAGCATTTCCAATTTTTCTAGACTATCCCGTTTAATACCTACATTATGGTCTAGATTTGGTATCTAAAACCAAGAATGTCGATTGATATCGAATATTTGGCAAATATTTAGACAGTAGGCAATTTCTAGATTTAACAGTGACTTAAAATCGAATCTAAAGAATAAAGTAATTTTATATGCTCTAGAACAAATACTGATGTTTCTTGATTATTTCACATTTATTTCAATCCCAACATACATTACAGGGATTTTATCCTGAGATCTAGAGATCTAAGATAAGGGTGGGTGGTGCAACTAACTTATAGTCTACTATAAGTTAGTTGCACCACCCACCCTTTTTCTGCTTTGCCCTAAGATGACTGGTAGACGTGGTAGAGAATGCTTCATAGCAATAAGTCCACCTTTTGTACGATATTTTTTTTTTAGGGCGATTTAATAAATCAGTGCAACGCTGGCTCAGTAGACCAAACTTATGGTCTGTGAGACCAACTTATAATAATTGACATAAATTGTATCAGTAACTCCTAGAATACTTAGTGCTTATAACGTTTCAAATTTCAACCTTTTGTATTAACCAAATTATGTAACTTATCCCAACGAAGTCGGTACAATATTCTAGAATATAGGTTACCGATACAATTACACGCAAACAACATGACCAATTTCGTAAACCAGACACGTTCAGAAACCAGCTTTTTGAACAAAAACCCCAGCACTTGATGGATTGCCGTTTCCTTATTAGTGGAACGGAATTCCATCGTTCGACCTTGCAGCTCTTGGAAATTCCTTGCGAGTTTCAGAATACATTTTGGAACTTTTTTACCAGGCTTGGTCTTTGGCGGCCAGCTTAAATAAATTAGGAGACGACGAAATATTTTCTTATTGATTTAGTGGGCACGTGTACCATAAATAATTTAAGCAAAGTGTAGCGTAGTTTTTACAAGGTCTTGTTTAAGTTACTAAATCTTAATTTTTTTAGAGCCTTTCGACTCATTAACTTTATATAATCGGATTATTGAGGACTTGTTGATAGACTGTTGCCATGTTTGGATATTTCGAAGAAGTCGGAATCCTTTCTTTTAGTTCTCTTATATTTTATGCAAAATCCTTATTTTTTCTTCAACCTACTCCTGAGGTGGTCCCATTATAACAGAGTTGGGATCTGATGATGGGATCCCAGGAAAATCGAGGGCAACCCTCAAATTTTATAGACACTCAAAGCTATTTTAGTATTTGCATATGGAAGTCATCATCTCATCATGCTGAGCTGATGATAGAAGATACTCCTTAATGGTTAAGAGTTGCAGGATAATTCTTAAAAATTACATGTATTATAGGTAGGTACGTTAAGACTGTTAGTCGTATTCTTTATAGTGTGTTTGTGAGGTAGTCCCCTTGTCACCAAGTCAGGATCTGATGATGGAATCCCAGGGAAATCGAGGGAAACCCTCAAATATTATATGAACTCATAATGTTTTTCATATATTTCCTAAGGCTATGTAAGTATTTGCATATGGCTCCTTAACGGTTAGGAGTTAGGGGATAATTCAAACGAGATGCATGCAAACAAGACCTCTCCGATCACCCCGCCGTAAGTATTTTACTTGAATCACTAAAAAGCAAAAAAAAAATTAACAAAGAAATAACCGACTTCAGAAAAACTGAAAAACTAAAAATAACCCGTATACATGTACAGATTACATTTGAATCACTTTTTGAAGTCGGTGCCAAACCCTCACGTAAACTATAATATATAAATATGGAACAAAAATACTCGTAAATACCAAATGGTAATCACTAAAGGCTTTATGCGCGGCATCTTTTTTCATAGTAATAATTGAGTGGTTTGGCACCGACTTCAAAAAGTGATTCAAATGTAATCTGTACACGAACGGGTTATTTTTTGGCTTTTCAGTTTTTTTGAAGTCGAATAATTTTTTGTAATTTTTTTTAGCATGTTTTCGCTATCAACTTCGGTGAAAAAGTTGAGAAGGGAATTTTTAAAACGAGCTTAGTCGACGAAATACGATGGAAAACTATTATTCACTACAACTGACCTCAACTGACCTGACTGTCCGGCCCGAAAGATATATTTATATATTTTTTGTCTTAGGGTGCAGCCTCACCACTGAGCACGTGTATCTGGAATTAAACATGTCACTGTTATATTTAATTAACGTTAATATTAAGTTTTTTTACCGTCGTGGACAAAATTGCAAGCACCTTTATTTTGTATTTCATTAAAACTCGTTTTGTCAGGAAATGGTACTCCTTTTCCTAGGGTAGGTACTTCTAGTATTAAGAGACTAAATGCCCTTAACCGGTAAACTTATATTCGACAATTGTCCGTTAATTATTCTCAGTCTTGTCTCCATTTACTTACCCGATTCCCACGCAACGGCCGCTCCAACTAAAACTTCGTAATTTGCCAACAACATCACTAATTACTAGCTTTAAAAACACGACTATCTCAACAACTTTGAACCTTCTCACGCTTAAATTAAAGCATTCGTTCTTGTTAACTTTAAAGTCTTAACGGGCAAGTTAGATAGAAAACAAGCGAACGCTCCTGTCAACAGGAGTTATAAATGATGGAACCCTTCCAAAGGGTTCGGGTTTTTCCCTTTAAACGCGATTTCGGGAAATATGCCAAGGGGATATTTGAAAGGAATTTTGTGAGTCGGGAAATCTTTTATGTTTACGTAAACATGTGCTTACTATAATGTTAAGGTAGTGAGAGGATTTGCTCGTGATGAATGAACGACAAGGACGGTTAAGGAGAATATTTAACTCGGATTAACTTTATTTATTTAATGTTTGTAGGAAATATGAATCATATTTTATATTATATACTTTACCGGCTTTTTGCGCGACGAGATCGCTACAATCTTTACAATTTTGTGTTTATGATCTGCTACGTAAAATACACAGAATATTTTGTTTTATCTCAACTTAGCTAGGTGAACTATAGACCTATTTTTTTTAACAACGTGACGACGCGGTTGGCTCGGTTTGTAGAGACCTGCCTACTGAGCCGGCTGTCCCGGGTTCGAATCCCGGCCAGGGCTAATATTTGTGTGTTAAACTGGAATATTTGTGGTTGGGTCATGGTTGTTCTATGTATTTAAGTATATATTTATCTATAGTAGGTATGTATATCGTCGTCTAGTACACATAACACAAGCCTTCTTGAGCTTAATTTGGGACTAGATCGATTTGTGTGAGGTTGTCTGATATGTATTATTATTCTTTCCTTTATTTATTTTAATTCTTAGGCTAGGTTTTTACAGTATATGTCTATAAAAAGTAAAATACAATAGAGAAATTACAAAATATATAAACACATTATAAAAAACCTAACCTAGGGTGCCGCCGGCAGCGGGGCAGGGCCCAGGCTACCGGTGGTTAGGGCTGCAGAGAGAGAACCTCCTGACGATGCGCGCCGTGTCCAGGAGTACCGCCTTCTGTATTTGGCCCTTGATCCAGCCATCTAGCGACATCTGTTAAGATGTTTGTCGAGACTCTTCGCTATAAGACCGTTCGCCGAAACGACTATCGGGACAGTGATCGTCGAGTCAACATCCCACATGGCGGTCACCTCGTGAGCCAAGTCAAGGTACTTGCTGAGTTTGTCCTTCTCTGCCTTCATGAGGTTCTCGTCATGGGGGATGGTGATGTCAACGAGCACTGCCTGGCATTTGGATCGATCTACCAAACGATATCAGGCTTATTGGCTACAATAGTCCTGTCCGTGAAGATAGATCGATCCCAATAGAGCCTGGCACGATCATTCTCAAGAACTGGCATCGGTGCGTACTTATAGTACGGCACGCCCCATAAGACCGTATTGAAGAGCAAGTTGCTGGTGAATGATCCTGGCTACTTGGTTATGTCTGTGCAAGTACTCACCGTTAGCAAGATGAGAACAACCGGAGATTATATGCCTGAGTGACTCGCCGGGACGGCGGCATGCCCGACAAATGTCGACCGTACCGGCCTTCAGGATATATCTCCGGTAATTGTTCGTCATCATTACTTCGTCTGCAATTGCACAGACAAAACCTTCGGTTTCCTCGAAGAAATCCCCGAAGCGTAGCCAGTTCACCGACGCGAGCAGATCTACATCGGACCCTGTAAGGGCTTTGTAGAACCGCCCGTGTAGCCATTCCTTGCTCTTCCGTACGGCCCTGCGGTCATCGGTGCTAAGCTCCTTCGGTCTGCTACTACATTGCGATGAATCTCACATTCGTTGTTTAGGAAATACTCCCTAAGACTGCACACCTCGCGGTTATGGAGATCCTTGGCGTTTAAAAAGCCACGGCCTCCACACTTATGCGGGATGTACAGTCTCATAACCGACGAGCGTGGATGCCTCATGCGGTGTGTAGTGAGCAGCTGACGGACCCTCGTATCCAGGGCGTCCAGCTCAGTCTGAGTCCACCTTAGTATGCCAAAGGAGTAAGTGAGCAGAGGCATCACCCAAGCGTTGAAGGCGCGCGCCTTATTGCCACCGGACAAAAGACTGTTAAGTACTTTTGTCAAGCAACAAAAGAAACGCTCCTTCAGCGCCTGCCTAATGTCTCCGTCCGCAATACCCAATGACTGTGACATACCAAGGTACTTGTAGGTTTCAGCTTCGGAGATAGACTTGAGGGACATTGTCTCAGAAAGTTGTAAGTTCGCGGAATTTACGACTTTCCCCCGCTGTACATGCATGACCGCACACTTGTCTACACTAAATTCCATTTTGATGGCACTACTATTATTATTATTAACAATTTAAGGACTAAAGAGTTTGTTTTTATTCAAACGGGCGTTTAACATACTAGGTATTTAGTTATTTTGGTTTTTTAATCCTGCATACTATGTTAAAATCTGCCGCTCCGCGCTCCGAGTAGAGTAAAGCTTCGCTGGTGTGAAGACCGTCTGCAATCGCAACGCAATCTTCATATACCCACATTTATAACATACACATACATATGTATTAGGTGTACATGTAAACCGCCACGTCGGAGCAATGACGTGGTGCGACGTCACGACACGTCGCGCGACGTCGCGCGCGTCACTGCGCGTCATTTCAGTTCACGGCTAACTGGGCTCGGACAGTTTGCTCGGTTTATCGCTATTGATAGAGGCTGCCTCTGCTTTGTACAGTCAGCAGCGGAATTTGCTACCCACGCCTATGTATTAGGCTATGTGACTATGACCAGACCTAGATTAAAACTATTAGGGTATACGTCCATGATGAGAGGGTGACTGGTACCACTCTTTAGCAGTCGGCATAAAAATATCGAAGAAAATTGTTTCGTGCAAATGTACTCGTTCATTCGGTAAGTAAGGTTGTCTAGAAGAGATTGCTCTTTAGCATTAATACGGCCTGTTGTTTACCTCTAATTGTAATCTTTTCAATGTTTTGTGAGGTGTGCAATAAATAATACTTGTATTGTAAATAGACCTACATAAATAGTTAAGTGTCGCAATAAACAAAACGAGAGCCAATCCCATTTTGTCGAAAATCACCAGACCAGTGTGTTACTTCTACATGTTCTAATAGCTACCTAAACAAAAAAATTCACAACTGACTCGAGCTGCCCTGCTGCCGGCAAAAATAAATTCTGGGACATTCAAAACATTGCCGGACAGCTACACAAGGCTGCTTACACTGTATCCGTCTAGTATTATTCAAAAATCGCGAATTTATTTTTTTATTTATTTATTTAAACTTTATTGCACAACACAAAAGTCAGTACAAATGGCGAACGAATATATTTTGTGAACGTTTTAATATAGCAAACGAAGTGAAAACACTACCAATGGCAAAACTAAATTTTTCTCCATGTCACATCGAGCTGCCCGAGTGCCGGAACATACAATTCAAAAGCTGTAAAAATAGTCCCGCTTCTAAAAATAAAATACAATATTCGTATCCTGCAGATTTTCGCTATCTTCTTATTTTTAAATATTGAAAAATTGCCCGCAGCTTGAAGGAAGAAAATAACCATTTTGCAACGTAATCTGGTAAAAAATATTCTAAAATCAAACTACTTTTTGAGTCCTAATGCCCCTATATTATAGTTGATTATGCATTAGAGATATTCCAAAAAAACGAAGTGAACTAACTCTCTTTCGTTGTCAAATCCCAGACTGTATTTTCCAACTCAGAGACTTCCGAATAAGATTAGTTTTTTTTTAATGTAATTTCACGAGAAAAATTCGTATGACAGAGTTATGCTAGAGGTGCAGAAACTTCATTTTTATAATTTTATTATAAAAAAAATAAAAAACCAACAATGTATCAGGCAGCAATGTAAGCCAACCTTATCCTTTTGGGTGTAGCTAAAGTGCCGCGGGCGGTGTCACTTCTCATCGCCGATATGTTACACTAATAACTAGGAATAGGGTGTTATACTTAACACAAATATAAGTACAGGTACGAGGATATAGTAAGATGAAACATAAGGTGTGTTAATATAGAGATATAGAGACTAGTTCTAATATAATGTAAGATGTGCACATCTCCAGCGACGTTCACCTAGACAGCAAGATAAAGGGCCTTAAGCACTTGCGATTGCAAATTAGCGACACGGCGAACTCGCTGCATGATAGCCTTCATACAAAATTCGCTCGAAAATCGCTAGTTTGATAAGGCCCTAAACAAAAAAAGTTTAATTCACTCCGGGCGAAAGACTACTTGACTGAACAAATGTTTGGGCAGGAACATCTAAGATTCCTCCTAACTTTTTTTGACTTCATTCAAAGGCACAATTACGCTAATCAAACAAACTCTTACTCATTTTATTATAAAAAAAAATGCCGATCATTTCAGTTGCCGACAAGAAATCGTTGTTTTGTAATAACTCTGGGTACTTGTTTGCGTTGTTATCTTAAATTTTATTTGTTTGTGTGTCTTTCTTGTCTAGGTAAGTATTAAAAACTATTCTATCTGTTTATTTATCTCACAGAGGGCATCGATCCTTGAAGTTTAAGTAGAGACTTTTTTAATTCATAATCCGAGCGATTGACCCCATTAACACCTTTTGGTAAGCAACTATGGGTCGAAGATGTAACTCGCTGGTTCAGCAACAGTCTTGTCTTGAAGAGACGCAAGTTATATATTTCAAAAAATACACATTGTGGAGTTCCATTCCAAGCGACTTTCCAGAAATTTCTGCGCTCACTTTCTACGCAGTAGCCTTTTAAAGCCATCAATATTATCAGCAGATATTATCAACATTTTAGTGACAAAATATATTAAAAGTGCCGTGTTATTCCAACTATTCTACGCCACTAAACACTATCAGCGCCTCATCCATCAAACATGCTAAAACTCAATACGTGGCATTATTCATAATTTGTCCCGCTCGAACTATAAATTACATGAAACGCAACGATCAATCAACTTTGAGACACGGTTTAAAACTAAGCTGGGGGCCATTTTGTTTTGGGGTAAAATATCAACGGTCCTAAAGATGTGTAGTGCTCGTTGACAATTGTAACTGAGAGGTAAATTAAATGTAGGTATAAAATAATGATACATATAAAGATATATAGATAGAATATTGTTTATATTATTATGTTTACCTTACAACAGTTCATATTTGCTAGAAAGGTTTGAAATATATTTTGTAAATTCCCAAAAATAATGCAAATAGTTGAGGAGGACTCCTAAAACTTTTCGTTGAATGTTTCATGGCGCCGAAAAATCATTAAGTAGAAAGCATTTTTCTTTGCAACCGTAGGTCCATTCGAGATTGTTATAAAACAAACCTAACCTAATCAATAGGATGATATTTGCAAGAATTGACAACATTTCATATTTTTAATACTATCATTTTATTACTTTTCTGAATTCTGCTTAAAAAGATGAAGTAATCTCTGTTGTTATTTATTATCTGAGATGATTATTTATTTTATTATTAATTTATAAAAACATACTCATTTTAAAATGTGGCAACACCAAAACCAGAACTTAATGGAACGATTACTTTAGTCGGTTTTCTTATTTACTATTACTATACTATTTTTTAAAAAATGGCAACCGGTCACAGTTAAGCGACCATTACTGCCAATGTCTCGTTGCCAATCGCACTAGGCGACTAGATAGAGGATTGATACCACGTTGTACGGTGAGTTGAAAAAATCGTGCTTTTTGTAAAGTGATAGCGATTTACAAAAAACCACGCGGACTATCGGGCCTTGACCCAGGAAGGGCTATGAACGCTTCAAGTTGAATTCTTCATTAGCTATTCACTCATACGTTAGATCACTGCACAATACGCTATCAATACTACACATTGAACAACAAAAATGAATAAATAATGAACAACGCAACTTAAACGCATGCGGCCATCTTGAGACACGAGCCGGAAGTCCGTTTTCTTATTTAAAAAAAACTTAATAAAACTCGGTATGCATCATGTCATCTGTCAACGTCAAATAAAAAAAAAAATATATTTTTTCGCTCTTTGGTTTAGACAAAAACCCTATTCAGACCGTATTGTCTTAGATTGCAGTTATTTGATGTATTTTCTTATATTTCTTTAAATATAGAAGAATAAATTCAAAGATTTTTTTTAAGGTACACGACATTAAGTCCTGTCGATCTCTAAATTAATTTCCACCTGTTATAAATATGAAATGTTGTCAATTATGAAAAATGTATAACTACAGAGGAATAAAAATTCTGCGAAATAAATTTTTCGGTGAAATGAAGCAAGACATGTTTCTAAGAGTTAAAGCGCCCCCAGTAAATGAATTCAGCCAAGGTAATTTTTTGTGGTCTCAAACAACTGTTTTGCTTTGTTTTCAGCAATTTACGACATAACTAATTTTTTTCAACCACAGAACAATATTTTTAATCGTCATTGATTAGAATTGCTTTCAGCAATTTACGACATTACAAAAAATTTTCAACCACAGAACAATACTTTTAATCGTCATTAATTAGAATTGCTTTCAGCAATTTTCACATTACAAATTTTTTTCAACCACAGAACAATATTTTTAATCGTCATTAATTAGAAATAAGGTTATCATGATGGCAGTATCAAACATTTAAAACTAGCTTACCAAACAGCAAACAACATCGATACGCGAACATTCCTCGCATACCATTTCTCACATACCTGTAACAAAAAGGAGGCATTAGTCAAACAGACAGACGCACTGACCTCCGGCACGGGGCAAAAAGAAACAATAAATTTTGTTAAACGCGAACAAAAATCGTTTGACTTACGCAAGGGAGCTAGCTATTCATGAGCGACTTTTTTAATGCGATTGCTAAAATCGCATTTTCTTTCTTTCTTTCTACATATTTTAACAAGATGAATGAGAAAGAAACTGCATCAGTCGTGTAAAAATATATGTGAACTTATCTATACAAAATAATTTTGCTACAATGTACCTACACTTTGGTGACTGAGCTCGCTTTCACGAACAACTAACTGCATTTTAAGAATTAGCAATGTCATCACCACATCCCTTAAAGTTATATTGAATTAAGTGATTTGGGTTTTTGACCACTATCTATCGCCAAGAAAAACCAGCAGGGTCAGTAACATCTTGCCACAACTACATGTCGCGTGACTCAGCATCACCTGTCATGCTCGAATGATACTGTATGCAAAGTGACAGGTGTTAATGGTCAAGCGATAAAGAGTCGCGTGTCACAGTTATGCTAGACGTGGGTACTCTACAAATACACCGAAGTTTCATTTGTCCGAATGCATCATCATTCCGAATTTCATAATTCCGAAAACTATGTTCTGATAAAATATTTGGTTTTTTTTTGGGTTAACACATAACATAACCCTAACCTGACCTAATTATAGTATCTAACATAAGATCCATGGAAAAAATCATGATCATTTCGCGTTATTTCAATTTCGGAATTTTGAAAATTCGGAATATTGATGGTTTCGGATAAATGAAACTTCGGAATTTTTGAGTGATCCCGCTAGACGTACTGGTGCGCGCTTACCATTCAAGAATCTTTTAGCTCCAACAACCATCGGGTCAACCATCAGTAGCAATATGTTGCACGAAGCACGTCAGCCAAGAAAGTCGTAAACATCCCTCGTGTCCGTATTTAAGTCCCGGTCGTCTCGTGAATGTCCGGCCTGCGTAATTAACAGTCGTTCCGGAACGTATAAATCGCGCGCCACTCTACATTCTTCTTCGTCACTGTCCTTTTGTACTTGCGTTTTTAAGCCACGCATGAAAAAGATATTTCGGTGTAGCACCTTGAGTTTATTTATCTTTTAATTAGGTGCATTTGATTTATTTAGGACTAACTGAACAACACCAAAGTAGTACGAAAATATCTAAAAATAATAACAAATCAAACATACTTAGCAGAAAAACAGATACATAGAAAGAAAACCAAAAAGGAACCTAAATTTAACAATAGTTTGAAACAAGACAAAAATAAAATAGTGAAATAAAATAATTAAGAAAAAATTAAGTAATTAAAATTAAAAAAATTGGGTAAGTGCGAGTCCGACTCGCGCATGAAGGGTTCCGTACCATAAAACAAGTTTGTTGTATGGGAGCCCCCCTTAAATATTTTACTTTTTATTTTTAGTTATTGTTGTTATTGTGGTTATAGTAGCAATAGAAATACATCATCTGTGAAAATTTCAACTGTCTAGCTATCACCGTTCTTGAGATACAGCCTGGCGACAGACGGATGGACGGTTGTACGGACGGACGGACAGCTAAGTCTCAGTAATAGGGTCCCGTTTTCACCCTTTGGGTACGGAACCCTAAAAAATTACTTCTCATACTAGATGGTGCTGTCATGTCAGACCTCAAATTGACACCAGTCAGACGCTACGACATCGACATTTGGACTTCACTCAATCTTATTGCCGTTCAGTATTGCATTACTTTTTAGACTTAACTTGTCTATGCACCAGATTCCCAACAGAACTGCGTAACCCGCACAAAAAAAAAATTACGTCTAATTCGAGATAGCGAGAGAAGCACCCACTGTCAGCCACAAAGCGAGGACTTTGACACAGTTCTATCTGAACCCTTGCACTTGACTCAAATCAAAGCTGACACACTTCCAACTTTTCAGTTAAAGGACACAAGTGATGTAGGTAGGTACGTGATTATTGAAATATTCACATTATCCTTTAATTTTCGGATAACAAAACGTGAACGAACGTGATGATACTTTCATCGTCTCGAAGGAAACATCACGTTCGACACTTCGAGGTAATTAAATAAACGCTTTGAACGCAATACGTCCCGTTTTCGGAGTCGTTCTCATTGCATAAGATTTCTGGTCGTAATTTGGCAACTAAACCTTTTTTTTACTGTCATCATCAATGTATCATCACTTAAATTGTATCAAACTGAAAATATATATAATTTTAGGGTTACCTAGAGGGTAAAAACGGGACCCTATTACTGAGACTTCGCTGTCCGTCCGTCCGTTCGTCCGTCCGTCTGTCACCAGGCTGTATCTCAAGAACAGTGATAGCTAGGCAGAAGAAATTTTCACACATGATGTATTTCTATTGCCGCTATAACAACAAATACTAAATAAAAATAAAATAAAATAAATATTTAAGGGGGGCTCCCATACAACAAACTTACAGATAATGGTACGGAACCCTTCGTGCGCGAGTCCCACTCGCACCTGTCCGGAATATGGTTAAAACATACTTTTAAGCTGACTATGCTAAAGCAAAAACGGGGAATATAAATATGTATTTTATTCCCGCATAGACAAAGATGAGGGGAGGGTATCTCCTAGTAGAAATAAAAGTAAGCCCTCGGCCCACGGGCGGGCATCAAAAGGCGGTGTTAGTGCATCAGGTCCTCACGACCAATTAGCCCCGACATCGCGCCACATAAATTGTATCAAACTGCCTCGCGCCGCACCGCACCGGTTTTCATATGGATGCTGGAAGTGAACAAAAGATTTACAACACAATCGCGTAACATACTTACCTACGTACAAAATAACAATCGGTTTAATTGAGAACATCTTCTTGAAGTCGATTAAAAATTAAAAGAAACGAATGTGCCCTTCTGCATCACCTACTCATTGTGTGATTTATACTAATCAACTCCACTACCTAAAGGTTGTCTGGAAGAGATCGCTCTTTAGCGATAAGACCGCCTGTTGTCTACTGTTATTAAAATTATTGTTCTGTACTGAATTTGTAAACTTTTTTGGTGTGCAATAAAGCATTTTGTATTGTATTGTATTGTGTTTTAATTTGCTATTTATAAACTGACCAGCGATTGACCTCACTAACACCCCTACGGGTTAACATTATAAACACCGTAATTTAAGTACTTGTCATAAGATAGCTCAGAAAGATACCAGACTCAAGTGGTACTGGGAGGAGCACATTGAACCGGTTGTACCATTGAATTGCTCGTAGAACCTATAGTCATTGAGGCAGAAAAGTTCTTGAGTGATGACCGCAAATCGGAGACACGACGTCCTTCCCTCGAACGACTTCAACTAGGTCGGCGATCTAGTCACGAGTCATGGGAAGCCGGAAAGCATATGGTGCAGACGACCAGAATCTCAAGGGAAGCCAACAGTGAACGTCTTTCAGCTAATAATTATGATAATAATGATGATAGATCAATACACATTTGCCCTGATGAGATGCCTACTTTCATTTATCACAAATTAGCTGCATTATTATTTTTATTCAAGCTTTGAAGCCAACAGTGAACGTCTTTCAGCTGATAATTATCATAATGATAATGATAGATCAATACACATTTGCCCTGATGAGATGCCTACTTTCATATTATCACAAATTAGCTGCATTATTATTTTTATCCAAGCTATGAAAATTTTCGGGTTTTCGACAATGACCCAACCATAGTTGTCGCGGTTGGTGCAGTTTGTAGTGCACCTGCCTACTGAGCCAGCGGTCCCGGGTTCGGATTAATTTCACAATAAATAGCCTTGACATTATTTTTTGACCATTTTTTAGATTATCAACGGCACCGAGGTTTGAACCTGGGTTTCTTTTTATTTTGCGACGTTTAGGGTTAAGTTTATCTATAACACAAGACACAGACTATATGACACAAGTTCGTGACCTTGGCGTGTACTTCGACCCCCAACTCACCTTCAGAGACCATATTATTAAAATGGCCAAGAAATCAGCGCAAAAGTTAGGGTTCGTGATAAGGAATTCGCAAAACCTCACGACGAATGCTTTTCGAATTCTCTACGCGGCCTTAGTGAGGAGCGTGCTCGAAGCAAATGCATCGGTCTGGAATCCCCACGAAGCTAAATATACCTTAATGCTCGAAAAGGTCCAAAAGAAGTTCTTAAGGTGTCTATATAAAAAGGAATATACCTATTACCCATATCTCTATCCAACATTGTTTCTTTTGGGGGTACTAGGATATGAATCTTTGGAAGTGAGGCGATACCTGGCAGTGGCCAAATTTGCGTTGGGCATCATTAATGGTAAGGTTGATTGCACGGGGTTGGTTGAGAAGGTAGTTCGGCTATATGCGCCTAGCGCGCGATCACGATTGCGGCGCACTCCCGTGCTGGCGGTGCCGAGCGCACGCACTGCGCTACTGAAGCATGCGCCGATCTCGAGCGCGCTCTCCATCAACTCTGTACTCGACGTGGCCCCGCACTGCGACATATTTGCTGCGAGCTTTTCGAATCTACTGGTGTAGTGCAGGAAATATCTCGAACGGCGGTAAATTCAATGTTTGTATTTGTATTTTTTCTTTTATAAATTGTTTTGCTGTGCACTAAAGTTTAGTTACTGTTTTCTTTCTTTTTTTTCTTTTTTTTGTTTTTAATTTGTAACTATTAACTTATAAGGATATATATAATGCTTGTTGTTAATTTTAAGTTAAGATCTGTAACGCCTTGGCAATTAGCTGTAAGTTGCAGATATGTAATTATTATAAAATAAATAAATAACACAAGCCTTCTTGAGTTTAATTTGTGTCTAGATCGATTTGTATAATTTTGTTTGATCATTAATATATTTTTTTACTTATTCATGTTTCCATGAAACCCATATCTCTTTCAGTATCTCTAGCCCCTGGAGCACTCGGTCCCTCGCAAGAGTTCATTATCACAAATAAACCGGAGAGCCTTTCTGTTTTTATTGTCGTGCTTCCTACAACAATATGGCGAACTGTGTCAAGTGTCTCGCAACGGGTCCTCGGATAGTTTGTACATTTACATCTTCGACGCACTCATTGTACTTGCCAAAATATCAACATTACGAGTGTTCTAGAAAACTTTTCTTTCGATTTTTCTTGTAACTATTATTTTAGATTTTCTTAGATACAATGGCAACCTCAAATTATGTTTTTATTAGTACTGCTTGTTTATGTTTGTCATAAAATCGTTCAGAATTCGGAAGATTTGTTTGATAAGTGACACGGTAAGCAAATTTATTCACAATTTTATTCACTGTAACGAAATTATATTCATAATCGTAATTTCTCTTATGAGCTTTTCACTGTGTTTTGAGTGATTGTATTTTTTAAATCACAAAAAAAAAATTGACAAGTAATCTGCAAAAGTTGTCAGGTTCCGTTAGGTAACGAATATCTGATAATTCAATAAAGTTTCTGCAAAATAATGCTTGAAGAAAATTCTGATCAACATTACATTATGGTAATGGCTATCGCTTTTAAGCAAGCAATACACACCAATTGTGTTACACTATGTCTGAGCCCCTGCCGAAACGATCCCCAACCTGCCAAAGATCTCAACAATAGTCAAACTGCATAAGCTCCTGAACTCCCAAACACGCACTACAATTTACCGCTCCATCGCCTCTCCTTAATTCTATCATCCAACTTCCAGGGTACAGTTAAGAAAGCAAAATTAACATTTGAGTCAACTGCTTAATCCGCAAACGTGTCACGTATGAACGTGGTTACAACTATATAACACTCAGATTGTATTAAAACCGCAGCTACTTTGAAGATTTCATCTGTTTCTGCATCCGACAAACCATTCGCTATTCTATCATTTCCAAGTTTGAGTTGAATTTCGTCTGTGGCGAAGCGAGTTTTGTATCAAAATTTACGGAATTCTGCGCATATCTTAATGCAAATGTGAGTGTTTGTTTCGCTTCTTGGTGGTGCCGTGTGAAGATCATTTTTGAAATTAGAATTTTTAGTACTAGATGGGTTATTGTTGGATTTAGGTTTGAGTCTTTCCGGTGGACATTTGCAAAATTAAGGATTCCAGGGCCTAATTTTCTGATAAAACGCGTATTGGGATAAAGAACGATCTCTCTTCTATAATCCGATGTAATACGAGTAGCAACAGTCATAACCTAGATTCATATAAGTAACTTAACGTTAACGTTTGGGCGTGACAGTAACAAACATACACATAAACATAAACACACAAATACACTCACAAAGTTTCGCCTTAATAATATGAGTGTGATTATTATTGCTAGTCAAGAAATTAAATTAAAATATTGCTCAATTCTGCTGGAAGTGAGTGTGGTTAGACATCGACAGCATTTAATAACTAAGCGATATGTCAGACGCCCGTTTCAATTTGTTACTCATATTAACTTTTCCGAGACATCCCCTTCCTAATTTGGCTTATCCCAATCGATATTGGGAGATATTTCGGTTATTAAAAGCTCAAGATGGGGGAAAGGATTATTGAACAACTAGCTGTACCGTGCGGTATTACCCCCTCGTCCCACGGGAACACTAAACTTTTTCGGGTTATAAAGCAGCCTAATGTGTTAATACAGGGCTACCTGCGTACCAAAGTTGAGCCAGCCATTTGAGCGTGATGAAGTAGCAAACATACAGACACACTCACAAACTTTCACCTTTATTTTTTTCACCAAGCTTTTATTCAACTTGAAAAGTATGTATGTAACTATAAATTATGTCTAATATCTATTTAATTGTTCAGGTGAAATCTTGCAACTCAATTTTGAAGCAGATATCTTCAACCGATTGAGGTGAAATTTTGCATACTTTCTTTGATGGCGATACAATAAGAATTATGGTACCATGGGGCTGGTCTGATGATGGAGCCGGAAGGTGGCTCTAGATGCTCTGTAATAGATAAAGCAATCCTACAGGGTTAAGGCTCTTTAAAATCGTCTCATTGATGGATATTCAAAGAAAAGTACAGTCGGCTATAAAAGTTTGTCATAAAAATGAAATTTTTGACAGAGATTTATAGTATTAGTGTGTAAACACACAGGTCCATTTGAGACAAGAACGAATACAACCAACAAAAGACTGAGATGCTAAAAAGGCCCTGAGCTGGACTAATAGAGAATCCCTCTTGGCATTATACCCGCTTTTTGTGGAATATCTTTCAGTTGTTCAATAAAAATAAAAAAATCTATTAAGTAGAATTCTAAACTACCTGCTCACATATCTAGATAATTAGTTAAAAGCCTAAAGCGTGGCACTAATTACTAAATAATCACCATTAGCGATAATGTATCGCCTCAGCCATTTCATTAGGCTAGGTTCGTATTAGGCTAGGTTACATCATTATCAGCGCTTAGCGCGCTCCGCATCATAAAATAACAATTTTCAGGTTGATATCATCATATAATAGATAATTAACACGTTATTATTATAGTTTTCACCCGCAGGTTTAGTTGTGGGCAAAGTAATTTAGGTTATCTATTACGCTAGTATTATAAAGGCGAAAGTTTATGTTATGTGTATAAATAATGACACAAAGGTAAATTAAGAAAGAAAAATTGAATGCTATCTACTACAATCGAAGCAGGATTTAATAATAATAATAATAAAAAAAAATAATAAAAACATTTATTCGTAGTAACAGTACTCCTACACATTACACAACTTCTGCCAAACTGTAAAACAGTTTGTTGGCAGATTTGAGCCTGCGTATTGCGTTTCCGGCGTATTGCTCTCCCAACTGAGCTATTAGATCGCTACGTCAATCACACCAAATCTTTAATTCCATAATTCTTACGCTACTGGAGCGCGTCATATGTGTTTGAAATGCTTATGCGCATTAGCCATACCCTAGGATGTGCGCTTTACATGGTATTTCCACATAAAAATAGAATCGATAAAAAGATTTGACGACGCGGTTGGCTCAGTTTGCAAGCACCTGCCTACTGAGCGGCGGTCCAGGGTTCGAATCCCGGCCAGGGCAAATATTTGTGTGATGAATTCGAATATTTGCGCTTGGGTCTTGGTTGTTCCTATGTATTTAAGTATATTATTTATCTATATAAGTATGTATGTATATCGTCGTCTAGTACCGATAACACAAGCCTTCCTGAGCTTAATTTGGGACTAGATCGATTTGTGTGAGGTTGTCTGTATTTATTTTATTTATTTATTTATAATTATTCAATAAAAAAGATTTTTTTTTATGTGTATGTTTGTTACTTCTTCACGCTCAAACGGCTGGACTAAATTTTGGCATGCAGGTAGCTGACACCCTGGATTAACACTGGCTACTTTTTACCCCGAATAAATGTAGTGTTCCCGTGGGATGAGCGGGTGCCGAGCGGCACAGCTAGTAATATTCTAAAATGAAATCTGTCCTTTCATCACTAACACGACTTTCGACGACGCGGTTGACGCAGCGGTCAAGCAGATGCCTACTGAGCCGGCTGTCCCGGGTGCGAATACCGGCAATAGCTAATATTTGTGTGATGACCTCGAATGTTTTATGCTTGGGTCATGGATTTAAGTACGTATATTTCTGTGTAAGTATGTTTATCGTTGCTTCGTGTCCATGACACAAGCCTACTAGACCTTACTGGGACTAGATCGATTTGTGTTAGGTTGTCCAAAATTTATTTATTTTTTAATCGGCTTCACCGATGGACCGACCAGATCAAATTGGCTGTGGGCGGACCTTTGCATGAGTGCACCAGAATGTCTGTAAATCTCGAAAAATGGCGCAATATCATACAGCGAACAATATCTGCCTCTAATAGAACTACCAGTCGATCACGACCGCTCTGTAAAGAGTGGAACGACTAAGAAGAAGACACCGATTTAAAGTTTTACTATACGGATAGCTGCGCATCACCAGATGATTATAGGATACTTTTACCCGATTATGGACAAGAAAAAAAAGTTAAAAGTCGAAGTTGGCCACCAGTAATAATAATACGATGGAAAAACATTATCACACTAATATTACAAAGGCGATTACAAAATTTGTGAATGTGTTTGTATGTTTTTTACTCCTTCACACTTGTCGGAATATTGGAAATTTCGCATGGAGATAGCTGACCTGGAGTAACACAAGGGTTACTTTTTATCCCAAGAAAAATGTAGTGTTCCCGTGAAACGACCGGGTAACAATGCGGGCCGCAGCTAGTAGTAAGTAGCTAGTGTAATAAAAGGGAATAAAATGTACGTATAAATCAATTACGTTGCCAAATGACAATTTCGCAAAGCGTTTCGACATGTAAATCACCCAAACCGATTCCAACTACGCATATACTCGGTGTCCATAAACTGGATCTAATTAAACATATAGAGGATTAATGGGGTGACAATAATCTTATAGCATCACGTACTATGGGGCATGGGATAATCCCGAATTTAATCAGTGGAATCCACCGCTACCCTTATAAACTCAGGATCGACCTTTTCGTATGAAGGTACGATCTTTATAGAAATGCGTTTAATTTATGGATTCTCGTCGACTGGTTTTTGCCAGCGAACTAGGTAAAATAAGTTTTCTATCTATACATTATATAACTAAAATTGTATTAAAAACTCGCCAGAATCATGATTTCAGGCAACATCTTAATTCGCCAACGCATTTGTTTATATGAACATGGATTACAACGCCATCTCTCTGTTAAAAACGGCTGGATGTATAAAATTTGAACCAATTTTGTTACAGATACTATACATAGTTTAAAATCCAGAAAAAAGTAGGATACTTTTTACTTGATTACATTAAAAAGAGGAGAATTATGGAGATGAATTTGATTCTAAAATGTTGTGGTTTTTGAGTAGAACTCGATTTAAAATTCTTCTTTAAAGTCACGAATCGAATCGAATAAAGTCGTGAATCGATATATTATGACAGAGATGGGCCGACTAGTTGGGAAAGCCGACTATTCGGCATCATTTCTAGTCGGCCGATTAGTCGGCACCACGAACTGCATCGTGTTCGGTAACATTTTCGTATAATTAAATGATGCCGGATTCATTTTTGATTAGATAATTATACCATCTCATATAAAAACCGAGATTTTTGAAAATAGTAGGTATATTAAACTAGTAACGTTATTAAAATCATTCGGATTCCTTACCGGCCCCCGTAAAACCAATCTGTATTTTACCTATAACTAGCCAGTAACAACCCTTTGGATTTAAACCTTCCATACGATTTGTGCAAAAACCAGCGTTTTTTTTCGGGACAAGCATGATTGGTAGTGCTGACTAATCGGCAATTTTTGAACCGATTAGTCGGCAGAATCCCATCGCTAAAATATGACCGTGATACACTGTACAGACTCATTAAGTAGGTAAATGCACTCCTTTAAGTAGAATTGTTCTGTTACTAGTCAACGACCCAACATTGACTAGGTAACAAAGCCGTTTTATAAAGTATTGATTACATTTCATCATATGCATTTAAAATATCTTTCGTCTCTTCAACTCCTGCCCAATGATTAATTGATAGCCATCGACACACGATCCGATATAACAAACAATGATTGCACACAATGTAAGAGAAATCATTAAAATTGTAACATTATAAATAAGGGGACTTCGCATAATAGGCCTCGTATGAAGGGGTCTCTTTATACAACTTGCAAGGGTCGGTACATAAATAGTTACATTTCATTGTACGCGGCAAATTATTGTAATTTAGCAGACAGGGCACAAAAGCGGGGCATAAAAGTAATGTACGTTAAAAATTGAAATTTGACGGTCACAGGAGAGGAACTGTTGGGATTGAGACGCGACTGTACCGGTTGTATTTTATTGCTCAATATTTTAAATTCTCATAAACCGGACAATTTAAGGAAAATAATGTATAGGCATCTTCTGGAGACACTCACTTTATCAATGCCTAGTAGTAACCTCATTCTAGCGTCAGTACAGTCCATCAATCAGTACTGTCAGTTTACTATCATTGATTAACACGATTATCATCTCGTCATTCTGGCTAGAATGAAGAACTGAACTTATTTATTTATTTATTTATTTACTTATTAATTAATTAATTAATTTATTTAAAAACATGAGTATGTTTACAGCACATAGCCAAAACACATACGCATTAAATTAGATAGAAATTTATACAATAATACTAGAATAAAATTACAATTTAAAATAAAATACACGTTACAAATCAAAATTTATAAGGATTATAGCATAAAATGAATGTCATTGAAATTTGAATAATTTAAACGAAAAGATGAAAATTGAATAAACCTTGAAAATTTGAAAATAATAATACAATCTAAAATAATATAATTCCGAATCACAAAAATTAATTAGGAGTATAGCATAAAATTAATGTCAATATTAAATAAAAAGTCAGACTGACCATGTAACCGCTATCGGACTGATGAAACGGACTGGAAAAAATATATAAAAATTATTACAGTAAACTGACAGTCCAGAATAATGGAGTGAATTGACGTCATTCTCAAGGGCCCTTGATTGAGTAGGTATCTACGTCAAAATGCCGACGAATTGCGAGAGATGCTGATAAAATAGAAAAATAACTTTTGATAGGTAACAGGTAAAAAGCAGTTAATAATAAATTGATAATAGGAAACTTTATATTGGATAATTACAATTTATGGTAAAACAGCATCTTCTTATCTTTAAATCGACGAACATTTTTCTGCTTTGCCCTAAGGTTGACTGATAGAGAAAGCCTCATGGCATTAAGTTCGATAAGTTTTCTTTTGTGCAATAAAGCTTAATAATAAATAAATAAACATTTTGTGGCTTGCCTATCACAGCACGCTGGCTGTGATAGGGACGAAAAACGAATACCTACCTACTGTTTATTTCGTAGTTCCATCTGATTGCAAAGGTTTATTTTTTTATAGTTACCATAATAGCTATAAGCACTTTTAACAAAAATTACCGAAATTAACAAAACGGAGTTATGTAAAATGCGAATTAAACCAACTAGAAACTATACTATTTAAAAAAAAAAGAATTATGCATTTAGGTTCAGCCGTTTTTAAATCCCAACATCCCAACGGAGAACCTGCGCTTTTTTTGACATTCGGTTAAAGATAACTAAAATTATATGCTGTATCCAAGCAAATAATTCGAAATTCTACGCAGCAGATGTGTTATCAGCCAAAACCTAACTAACACATCGAATTATTACCCGACTTAGGCGAATCTCACTCGCATAAAGGCACGGATGATGGATGACGTGTCGTCGCGCTACAAATAGGGGTCGCCATTCAGGCTTTCGTTATTGTGTTAAAATCAATTTGGCTCATCCCTAGCGAGTGCCGGGAGCTGTCGATAAAATTGTCGGTGTTGCGGAGACAAAGACGGTGCGTTCGATAAAAAGTTCCGATGCAATATTCAATGACTTTTCAATGAATTTGCAATATAAAACGCAGTTTGTGGTGTAGCTGCCTACTGAGCCGGCGAGCCAGGGTTCGAATCCTGGCAAGGGCAAATAGTACTCATCGTACAAGCATTGAGTAGTTTGTGACTAAGTCGATTTATGTAAAACTGTCCCTGAAAAATCATGTATTTATTTAACTAGTATAAACTACACATCATTGACACAAGAGTCAAAAACAATACCTACATCCTGAAAATATAACAAGAATGTTTTTTTTTCTACGAAGAACAGAAATTCCATCCGAGAAGATGGTCTCATTCCAGCTTTCGTTGTCAAATAATTCGGTATCAATAGATGTAAAGAACATCAAATTATCATGTAATTGCATTGTGGCTGAGGTAATAAAAGTATCTGTTATAATATTATGTGCGTAAAATCACTAAAACAATCCGAAGTTTCATTTATCCGAAACCATCATATGCCGAATGTTCAAAATTCCGAAAGTGAAATAACGCGAAACCATCATTTTCGCCGTGGATCATATGTTACATACTATAATTAGATTAGGTTAGTGTTATGTGATATACCAAAAAAAAAACTAAATATTTCATCAGAACATGGTTTACGGAATTATGATTTTATTTATTTATCGTATGGCATTTCAGTCACTGGATATAGTTAGGTACAATTAATTAAATTAAATTTAAAGGTTGAAGTCAGCCTTCTCCAAGTAATCTCTGGCAATTTCAGTGAGGTTTTTGATGTCTTCTATTCCTCCTGTGAATTTGGTGATAGGACAGTCAAATACGATGTGCTTGATCGTCTGGTTAGGGTGCCCACACTCGCACTCGGGCGACTCAGTCCAGCCCCATTTAAACCAGTGGTGGGCGCAATTTCCAACGTCTGTTCTGATGCGGTTGAGTAGACACCACACCTTACGCGATTCGTCGAAACCAGGAGGACGCGCTTTTGGGTTGAAAGCGAACAATTCTTCATCTTTATGTTGAAAGATACTCCATTCTGAGTTCCACGAATCGTGCATGGTCCACTGTGTGTTAATGTCCAGCATATCAAGAAGACCTGGCGGGTTTCGTGACTTGAGCCTTTTGTGGCCGAAGTTTGTGAGGTCCTCATGGATCGGCATGTCTTGGTGGAGTTTTGATTTGGTTGCCTCCCGCAGTTGGCACTTTTTGCGGCGTAAGTGTGCCGGTTCTATATGGCTCAGGGCAGGTAACCACAGCGTAGGGGTGGGCTTGAGGCATCCAGTAACGAGCCGCATGGTCTCGTTTAGGTGTACATCCACCGCGGCCGTGTGTGCGCTATTCATCCACACTGGAGCGCAGTACTCTGACGTTGAGTATACGAGAGCTAGTGCCGTAGTTCGGAGGCATGATGCGGAGGCTCCCCACGTGGTTCCGGTAAGTTTTTGGACTATGTTGTTTCTAGTCTTGATTTTAGATTTTAGTCTATGGATGTGCTGTTTGTACGTCAGACTCCTGTCCAATGTAACGCCAAGGTACTTAGGGAATTCGTTGTGTTGTAAAACTGTGTCCCGGAACCTTACGTGCAGGGTCTTCTTGGCGAGTCTATTGCACAGGTGAAAGCAGGAAACTTCCGTTTTTGTTGGATTTGGACAGAGGTGCCAACGGCTGAAGAAATCGTCCAGGGTGTTGAGGTCCTTCTCCAGTATTGGTTCGGAGGCTTCAATGCTCTGACTCTGGGTTATGAGGGCAAGATCGTCGGCGTATCCGAACTTACGTGAGATGGTATCCGGGAGGTCATGAATGTAAAAGTTGAACAGTAAAGGGGCCAGAACCGATCCTTGTGGAAGACCGTTGTTTAACGTTCTGACCCTGGTCATGAATGTAAAAGTTGAACAGTAAAGGGGCCAGAACCGATCCTTGTGGAAGACCGTTGTTTAACGTTCTGACCCTACTGGATGATTCACCTAGCAACACTTGGAATGTTCGGTTTGTAAGAGTGTCCTCTATTAGTCTGTGCAGTTTAATACATGGCACAACCTTTAGGAGTTTAAATAGTAGTCCCTGTCTCCAAACGGTGTCATATGCGGCTGTGAGGTCGATAAACGCTGCGGCGGACTTTAAGTTTTTGTTGAATCCTCTTTCAATATGAGTGGTCAGCGCCAGGACCTATATATTTAGACCACTTACTTTATTAAAAAAATATCGATAAATTAAAAAACCATCGCCGTGTCACTAAAACTAAAAACGCCTATGTCCAGTCCACAAAATAATAGTTCCTGGGGACGCCACCCCACAAGCCAAAGCGATATGTAACAAAAGTCACATATCCCCAGAATTGTCAAAAACGAGCTGCTAATTTTTTTTTTCTAAATGAGTGTTCGGTTGCAATTTAATGGGGTTTTTAACAGACGGGTGCTTGCAAGGGGCAATTTTCTATGTTAATTTGACACTCCTTTTTTATTCATTTTTTGCTCGTGCACATGATTAGGTGCTCTTTTTGTAAAAAAAAAAAACAGGTTTGTTTTGTATCATTTGTGATGTACATGTTTGAATAATAATTTATGCATGTTTTGAAGTAGTTTTTGAATTCGTATTTTGTGTTTACATGTGAGTAAATCGGTAAAATGTTCATAATGCTTTGCATGTAGTTATTGTAACGTTTTAAAACTATCAACTGTTACTTCAGTTACCTTTATTTTCATATTTGCTAGAACATAATTATCAAAATCTGGGATATTTTTGATAGATTCAGCCATTTAAATAAAACAATTGAAACGGGTTATATGGCGTATATTAATTGTTTGAGCCTCCCTGGTCAACTTTTGACAACGGTAACTGGAAAGTTGCCGAAACGTTAGGGTGATCAAATAATTAATATACGCAATATAACTCGTTTAAATTGCTTTATTTAAATGTGAGACAGCCGCGGAAACTGAAGAAAATATTAGATTCAGTCAGTTAATTTACTAAAATGAAATCATTGCCTTTATAAACTATAATAGAAAACTATGGTTTATGGTTTAAGATATATAATTCTCATAAGATTTTACAAGATCACTTGCCGAGAAAAAATAAATAAATATTCAGACAATCTTACACAAATTGACCTAGTCCCAAACTAAGTGAAACTTGTACTATGGGAACTAGACGACGATATACATAATAATATATATATATACACATATAGCTAACATCCATGACCCAGAAAAAAATATTCGAGTTCATCACACAAATATTTGCCGCAGCCGGGACTCGAACCCAGGACCGCCGGCTCAGTAAGCAGGTGTACTACAAACTGCGCCAACAGCATCGTCGACAAATTCAAAAACAAACATTATTTACTTTTTTTTCTCGTCGTGGGTAGGCAGACAAACAATACATATGTTTTTGACTGTTCAGTGTTTATTAACACTAGAACAGTCGCGCCCTAGTTTCGAACACTTTTAGTCGCTACGGGGTCCACTGGACCCAGTCCGTTATGTGGCCCTATATCGAAAAATATTCAAATATATATGAAATACGTATATATTTCCTAAAATAAACTATAAAACAATCATGATAAAATAATCAACACTTTATTTATGGCAAATTATCATAATATTATAATAATTTCAAAAGATACCTACGTTTTAGATTTTTTTTTTCGTAACTTATACATTATAGGCTAATAACCTTGTATTTTGTTTTACTTTTTATATTTTCTTAAACTACTATAATTGCTTTATTAAAAATCACAAAAAGAGATCACAGTGTATCCTAAAAAATAATGAGTTATTACACTTCGAACTAAATCTATATTTTTACTCAGTAATTTCAAAACAATTGGTACAAATTGGTTTTGTGTGCTCACCACAACTTGCTAAATTCCATTTGCAGCAGTATATTTTCGTTTTTCGATCTTTCTTCCAGGAGCAAAAACCACAACGAATTTTTCTTCCACAATGTGTTGGCTGTGGCAAAGCCGGAACTTTGGGCTTAGGCACGATATTCCAAATACGATTTTTTATTCCAACTAGAAGATTTGTCAAAAAATGTCTTACATAAAGATGTGGTTTGATGAAAAAAATGCACAATGGCCATCGTTTAGTTTGCCTGGACACAGAATATCCGGCGGTCATTTAATCAACTATGTCTGCTCCACATTTAAATGCATCGTAGTCTGTTATCATCGCAGGTTTCGTTTTTTCGCCAGTCAGTGTATCGATGTTTGCATTATTGTGCATAGAAGACGCTTACAAACAACTTTTATTGGCTTAGGTACATAAGACAGCAACGTGCATTTCGGTTGAAAACCAAAAAAATGTGGAATACACTGGCCTATCTTTTGTTTCTTTTATTAGTCGCTCACGGGTCCAGTAGACCCAGACGTATAAATATTACGCACGCAAATGGTCGCTGCAGGGTCCAGCGAACCCATACGCACCTTAGACGTCCGTCGCTCGCGAGCGCGTCGTGCAAACTGACTCCCGCGGCGATGAACCGACGCGCCACACTTTTGCGGGAAGGTACTAAGAACGGCAACGTCGCGCGGTACCTAACTAAAATGTTATTGACTGTTATGAAGGTCACCGGGTCCAATAGACCCATAAGCGACTGTTCTAGTGTTAATATAACATTAGTATTTTGTTACTAAATAATAAAATTTTGCCTTACATGCAATAATTAAGTCCTCACTGCCGCCCACAGTTATTTTCAACACTTAATTCAATTTATTGGACAAGATACACAGTAGGGTCCAAAGGTCACTTTTTGTGCACAATTGTCTTAAACTCAAGATTCATGATGGATCAGTTACACCAACTGCAGAAGAAAATGGAGGAGCTGAAGGAGATGTTTGCATCCCAAATGGCCTCATTTGAAAGTTCCGTCTCGGCTCGTGGCTCAGATATGTCGCCACTGGAGGGTGAATACAAGGCCTTTAAATCTCTCATTTGGACGGCTGTGGAGAGCTTACGGCAACAGATGGGCTTCGTGCTGGCAGCCCTAGAGGAACTGGAAACCAGATCTCGATCTGGCATCTTGTTGCTTCATGGCATGAAGGAGGCGGAGAATGAAGATGTGACAGGGAAGGTGATTTTGGCTTTCAAGGAAACTCTTCAAGTACAATCTGTTACAGAACATTCGTTTATCTCCTGTCATCGCCTTGGTAGGGTCAAGAACACTAAGACAAGGCCTATTCTTGTCAAATTTGCCTGTTTGAGGACTCGAGATGCGGTTTGGTCAGCGAAGAAAAAATTAAAGGGCTCTGGAAAGACACTATCTGAATTTCTCACGGCTTCACGCCATGAAGTCTTTGTGGAGGCTCGACGTATCTTCGGTATCCAGGGCAGCTGGACTAGTGATGGCCGGGTCGTGGTGCAGTGTCAAGACGGATCTCGACACAAAGTCACGACACTCGCGAAGCTTCACTCGTTGCCTGCACCGACGCCTGCTGTTGTTGCTGCCGTCCCTGCTACGAATACCGCTGACGACCCTCGTGCAGTCTCCGCTGAAGCTCCTAGTGTAACTTTCGCTGCAACCACCAAGGTACGATCCGCGCCAGCGCAGGCCGCGCCGGCCGTGTCGACGGGGCCAGCGCTTCGTGCTCGCAGTAGCAAGAAGAGCCCCGCCTCCTCGGGAACGCGATAAAAGTGTGTTAGTTCTTGTTTCGGTTACTGTTTTTCTCTTGCTGCTGTTTTTTTTTTTGTGTAGTACCTTAATCATTTTTACGGAATACCTTCATCTTAGTAGCAAATTGATAATAATGTACGGTTTATTGTCTTTTCTCCTGTCACTGTCATTGACTTGACAGTTGTTGCGTTTTGTTGCTGCTAAGTCAGAGCTGTATTTTTCGGGTGCGTCCCATGAGATATAACTACATAATATATAATTTCATATTAATAACGTTCACAAGATATAATGAACTTTTGCTATAACATCAAAATCAATATTTTTATTAGGAATAACGGTCAATTAGCATAATACTCATGTTGTAGAATATTTTTTTATATAACACTCAAATACTCTAAATTCAGTTGATATAACATACATAACCTATATCGATCATAGTATATACTTTCTTTTAGTATAATGATTAGAAAACATAATAGCGTATGATATACTAAATAGGTTACAACTGCTACCCCTATGCCCCTAAAATGGAACATGGGTCAAAAACCGAAAACTGTAGGTTAGGTTAGGTTTGTTTTATGACCATGGATAGCGGAGCGAGCAAAGCGAGCGGAGCGTCAAAATGCTTGCTTGCATGGAGGTACCTACATTAAAATTTAACAGCGAACTATTGCATACGACATACGTATGTTCACAATTGATAATGGGTGATGAAATTCTGGCAAGTAAGAGTATAACCGTTTGGAAGAACTGTGATAAAATAGAATATGGGTCAAAAACCGAAAACTGTAGGTTAGGTTAGGTTTGTTTTATGACCATGGATAGCGGAGCGAGCGAAGCGAGCGGAGCGTCAAAATGCTTCCTTGCATGGAGGTATATTAAAATTTAACAGCGAACTATTGCATAAGTATGTACACAATGATAATGGCAGATGAAATTCTGGCGAATACGAGTATACCGTTTGGAAGAACTGCGACAAAATGGAATATGGGTCAAAAACCGAAAACTGTAGGTTAGGTTAGGTTTGTTTTATGACCATGGATAGCGGAGTGAGCGAAGCGAGCGGAGCGTTAAAATGCTTGCTTGCATGGAGGTACATAATTATATTAAAATTTTACAGCGAACTATAGCATAAGTATGTACACAATTGATGTGCAGACGGTTATTCTATACGAGCATTATGCATTTTGGTGTTAGATGTATTGAGTAATATACATTATAAATCTGAGATATTATGAACGTTATACGTTATGATCGTTATTTACAATGATATTATACTTAAATAACGTTATACTTAACAAAAATAGATATTTTGATGTTATATCCAACGTTCGTTATACACCTTGAACGGTATACAAAACAAGCTTATACAATATGAGCGTATATAATATGAATATTATAGCATAAGTTCTTATATCTTATATTACTTACCCGTATTTTTCTGTGCGTAACTTGTATAAATTATTTTTCTCCAGTTTTGTGTTTTAGCGTAGTTTCTTTTTATTAATTTACCTATCTGTTTATTCTTGTTTTGTTTGACTTGTATTAACTGCTGGCGAGCTAATGAGGATGTTATCCGAAAAGTTTAGGGCTGTAGATTTTTTATTAGTATTAGTTTTTGGCGGTCACTTATTTATTAGACCTCTACTTATTTATTTATTTTATTGATATATTTATATTATTATATATTTATTCACTCTTATTAGTTATGTCAGATGTTTTTAACGAGAGTTGCGAGAGCGAGTTTTTTTCTCTATCGTCTTCCAGCCTCTACGACTCTTTAAGTGATGTCTCGGATATGCCTGACTTGTGTGACCGGCTACAGTGTACCTTTTCCTCTTGCAAGAAGCAATTTAATGTAGTACATATCAATGCGCAGTGTGCCGGCGCATTACTCGGACCTTTTGACATCTTTTAGTACCTGCAACATTGATGCTATCCTTATCTCTGAGTCGTGGCTCAAGCCGTCTTTGCCCTCCACTTTGTATCCTCTGCCAGGCTACCATCTCATACGCAACGACAGGACAGGCACTAATGATGACGGATCTGGAACTCTCCGTGGAGGTGGTGTTGCTATTTATTTGAAACATGATCTGACTTATCAGGTAGTCGCACAGTCACCTAATCTTTTGCTAAATTCTCCTGAGTATCTCTTTCTTGATTTAATGCTGCTGCGTTCTCATGTCATGACTTGATCTTTGCCTCATTTAAAATTCGACCTCCTAAGCAGAGACATAAAATTATTATGCGCCGTAACCTTCGCGACATTGATCTGAAGGCGCTGCATGAAGACCTCTGCAATGTTGATTGGAGTAGCATTGAACTTCTCGATGGCATAGACAATAGGTTGGGGGCTTTCAATGCCATATTGCTTGCGATTTTTGATAAACATGCTCCGTTAAAACCGATGCGTGTTAAGCATCTCCCTGCGCCTTGGCTCACAGTCGACATTAAATCCCTAATGGCAAAGCGGAATAAGGCTCGCATCAAACTTAGATCCCATCCTTCGGAGGAGAATCGTCTAAGTTACATATCATTGCGTAACCGCTGCAACAGAGCTTGCCGGGATGCGAGACGCCGATATATTCACGAGTCTGTCGTTGATTGCCCTCCGGCAAAGCTCTGGAAATTTTTGAAAACACTTGGAGTGGGCAAAACTTCCCAATCTTCTACCGGTGTTCTTGACCTAGACGCCGTCAATCAATATTTCAGCACCTCACCGGTTACTCTCAATACTTCTGTCAAACAACAAACTCTTTCTTTTCTTGCCAATACCAAACACTCCGACTCATCTACCTTTGAGCTTGGTAGCATCTCTCCGCAAGAGGTTCTTGCTATCTTAAAGAAAATTAAAACGAAGGCTGTCGGTGAAGATAGCTTAAGCTTAGACATGCTCGTGCTCGTGGCGGACCATATCGCCGTTATTCTTTCGGACATAATTAATTACTCTTTTTCTTCTGAAACGTTTCCTTCGATTTGGAAATATGCTAACGTCATCCCACTTCCTAAAACCCCAAACCCTATCAACTTGTCCCAGTACCGCCCAATTTCCATTCTCCCCGTGCTGTCCAAAGTTATTGAACATTTTGTTAATCGTCGCCTCCTATCACATCTCAATAGGCACAACATGTTCAATCCCTTTCAATCTGGTTTCCGTCCTGGGCATAGCACTGTTACTACTTTAGTCAAAGTCAGCGATGACATTCGGTTTAATATTGAAAACAAGAAGCTGACTCTTCTTGTTTTATTAGACTTTAGTAGTGCTTTTAATTCCGTAGACTTCGATATTCTTTTAGGAATCCTTTGTTCGCTTAATTTCTCTCATAGCGCCTTAGCGTGGTTCAGGGAGTACCTCTTTGGAAGGCGCCAGCGTGTCCGAGTTGACGACAAAGTCTCTGAGTGGTGCGATCTTTCCGCTGGTGTCCCTCAGGGAGGTGTTCTCTCACCACTTCTGTTCTCCATTTTTATTGATGGCATTACTAAGTCATTAAAATCCAGCTATCATCTTTATGCAGATGATTTGCAAATTTATGCTGCGGCCAGTATAGATGATTTTCCTTCGGTGGTTGGAAAAATTAACGGAGATTTGGAATCCATTCGAGCGTGGGCTTCAAATTTTGGTTTGAAAATTAATGCAAAGAAATCGCAAGCAATTGTCTTTGGTAGCCCTCACTTCGTCTCCAAACTGTCAAGCCTGGTGGTACCAGACGTTATTTTTGACGGAATAACGATTCCCCTCTCCTCTACTGTCCAAAATCTGGGCATCATCATGGACCAGACACTCTCGTGGTCAGCGCACATTTCAGAGGTCAGCAGGAGATTATTTGCCTCACTCCACTCTCTTAGGCGTTTACAGAATTTCCTTCCACTTCAAACTAAATTATCTCTCGCCCGTTCTCTTTTACTCCCTATTTTCGATTATGGTGACATTGCATTCCTCGACCTTACAGAGGAGCTGCTTGACAAGCTGGAGCGTCTGCAAAATGTCTGTATTCGGTATATTTTTGGCCTTAAGAAGTTTGATCATATATCTCAGTTCCGTTCGCAGCTGGGCTGGCTTCCGATTCGTCGTCGTAGGGATGTGCATGTCCTGTCATTGCTCTATAATGTGTTGTTTAAACCGGTTTCACCTCTCTACCTTTCCGAAAGATTTACCTATATGGCGGCTGGAAGTGGTCACCGCCTGCGCTCGAGTGTTAATCTCTCTCTTGCCTTTCCACCCAATAAGTCGCGCACATATAGGAAATCTTTCACAGTTCACTCCGTGAAGTTGTGGAACTCGTTACCAGTGTCAGTGAGGCAATCACAATCCGTGGCATCATTTAAGGAAAATTTGAAAAAGTTATGGCTTTTCAATCCTTGATCTCGTCTATTAATATTATAGTTCAATGCTAATAAGACTGAATATTTATTATTATTATATTATATATATTTATTAGTTTATGTTTAATACAATATATACGTTTGTAATTATATGTATATTTATTTATCTTAAGGTTATATTTACATTTAGTATATTTGCACGTTTTAGTTTGTTCGTTTGTCTATCACTTCAATGTCTAGTTTTCTGTCTCATTTGCTCAAAGGTTAACTGGAAGAAATCCCTTACAGGGATAAGTTCGCCCTTGTACACATGTATTGTTTTTGAGTTTTTGTCATCATTGTTCTATGTGCAATAAAGTGTTTACATACACACATTTACTCTAAGTTCGACACCCGTTTGTTCTGATGCACCATGGTCTTGAACAATATCAAAAAAATTAAAACGCCCAGCTTAGCAAAATGTGCAGATGTATATAAAACTGATTGTACTTTCTCCTCTAATATCTATGGGAACACGAGCAACACCCGGATCACATTTGTCTCCCCTTTTCGACAGGGAATCGAACCCGACAACCCAACAAGCTGACAACGACAACGCACAATGAACCAATCGGTCAAATTGACATTTGTTAATTCTATACTTATGTACATATACAACGTATAGACACATTTTAATCACACTAATACCTTAGAATAATAACGCCTAGAAACCCAGTTCACGCGCAAAGGTGACGCCACTAAAAGTTAGCCAGAAATGGCTAAAAGCGTCGATCGGCTAGTCAGTTGCAAGGACACGTGACAGGTGTAAAGAGCTCCCGAATTTTCAATTATTATGACGGTTTGTGCAGTGATAGGGTGTCACAATGCATCTGATAAAAAGGATAAACATGCTAAGACAACATTTCACTCGTAAATATTATTCTTTAACTCGTATTTTTACGTAAAACAGTAATCAAAATCTCATATTTTCTATAAGCGGCATGACAACGTAGTGTTTCCAGTGTAACGGACTTTTTTTACCCATAATTCTGTCCTGATAATAATACGGTCCTATTTTTGGGAGCCTATAATTTAAAACATAATATGAAAAAATTAAGAAGATTAATCACTTGATTTTTATTATCCTTTTATTTGACTTGCCGTGTATGTTAGAGTATGTCTGGGTCAAATATTGCAAATCAAATTTGAATCGAGTTTAAATTTTGTACACCTGTTTAAATCACGTGAGAATGCATTACTATGGTACTACCAAGCTGGTCTGATGATGAGGACGGAAGGAGGCCATAGTTAGCTCCTAAATTACACAAAAACACAACGTGTCTTCACAAATGTCTTGATGATAAGTTGACGACTGTGCAAATAAAAGTGTTACGCCGGTGGATTAGGTCGAAAACTTCGAACATGAATTTGTGCTTTAGAAGCGTTTTCAGCTGCCTGAAAAGTCATTTCAGGATTTGACCCTACCTACTATCTACGATTTTATTTAGTTTCAAGTGACATTGCAAATTAATAATAATAAATAAAAAAAAAAACCTTTGTTTAATGTATTTAATAGGGTTTGAAGTCAACAACGAGTCTATGATTCAATTAAAATTTAGAATGTAACCAATCACCACTGGCATGACTATACCCCCAATTTCAAGGGAAAAGTGATTGCGCTAGCAACATTATTGCTGTGTTTGTGTGCGTATCGGCGCGTGTAAATACGAGTTGTTCACAACTACATGAATCCATTTTATGCCTCACGTGTGGCGCCTCGGCCGGTTGAAACTATCCTTCTAGGCGTTATTATTCTAAGACTACCTGCGGGTAATAAAGCCTGGCGGCCAATAAGGCCTAAGTAACCAAAAACGTGTTAAATGCGAGAGCTCGCGCTCAAGGCCACGCGTCCCTGATGCCAAGCGGACAAACAAGGAACTACAAGTTTGAACTGGCTCGATGCCCTGCTCCCCGCCGCCAGTGATGCGTCATACATGTCAGCAGGTGAGCGCGCAGCGCGTGATACAAAAATCGGTCCGAAGCAAACGTGAATAATTATTATAGTATTACATTAATCATGACAATTTGCACACAGTTGTTCTCCCTAATTAACGCTTTTAATGTGATACAGGTTTCAATAACGTATTGTGATGCCAATATTTTATATTTCGTTTTATTTATCCACGAAGTCGGCGGTGAATATGGCCTACAAAATTTATCTACAGGCCTTATTGCTCTCTATAACTAAAAGTTAGTGTTAGGCTTTATTATCCTCCTACCTCATATATCGAATTTTGTTTAGTTTTTATAGTGCATTGCGGTATTTTAAGTTATACTATTAATTTAATGGGAAATTAATTACCTATTTGTTATATTTTCAGTTTTAGATCTCGACGCCTCCCAAGAAGCCTCTCGATGCCTCTAGTGTGATTTAGAATGCCCAAATTGGTGCTAGGCGATGGGATGGTATTTTTGTATTTATTAGTTAACGTTTAATTGTTTTATATTTATGTTATAAACGTAGTAGGCCTTCTTGCACTACCTTTAGTATAAAATGGCCTATAGTAAAATAAGGCCTTTAGGAAAAATAAAAAAAAATACTAAATTTCATTTTATTTTAAAGCAAGAATTACTATTTTTCGCTATTTTTTATGTTGGTTAAAGTTTGAGACTGATTATCTCCATACATGTTAATTAATTGCTAGCGGAGATAACGGAATATGTTGATGTATTTTTGTACTAAATAGCCATACAATGAGCAATATTTTATCTCAATTAAAGAACATAAACGTATTTGTTGTAATTAAGTGATTTTTGAGCTCGACAACATTATTGTTTAATGATTTCAGCAAGTTAAGGTCTTAGGCCTTTTTATACTACCATATTTAAATAAGGCCTAATGGTAGGGTTTTAAAAAACCTGTCACTGTGTGTCTCTTAATGGCAATTTATGCAAATTTTCACGTTTATTGTATACTACTTGAAATTAATGACTGGTTAAAATATAAATACGTTGTTTAAATATGCTATTTTTAATTTTATTTACATTCTCCCTTAGCTAGGCTTTAATACCCGAAAGTACCTTAATACCTATTATAATGAGTGTGTATGTTTGTTACTTCTTCACGCTCCAACGGTTGGACCGATTTGATTAATTTTAGTGTGAAGGTAGCTGACACCCTGTATTAACACAAAAATCCTATCCCGAAAAATGTAGTGTTCCTGTAGGATGAGCGAGTAACACCGCGCGGCGCAGCTAATAGTGTTACGTATTAACAATTTCGTATGCGTTAATTTTTTTAGAGTTCCGTACCCAAAGGGTGAAAACGGGACCCTATTACTGAGACTTTGCTGTCCGTCCATCCGTCAGTCACCACCAGGCTGTATCTCAAGAACGGTGATAGCTAGACAGTTGAAATTTTCACAGATGATGTATTTCTATTGCCGCTATAACAAAAAATACTAAAAATAAAATAAAATAAATATTTAAGGGGGGCTCCTATACAACAAACTTGTTATATATTATGGTACGGAACCCTTCATGCGCGAGTCGGACTCGCACTTGCCCATTTTTTTATCTTCACCGTAGTCGGATAAAAAGTATTCTATTCTATTACCAATTTAAAATCAACGCCAAGGTTCATAAGAACAGATTTCCCTATCTCTTCAAATTTTCGTTTTCTCCCCACTGACCTCTTTCGATTGAACATTCTGTATATCAGACACCAATTTATGACAGGCGGTTTCACCAGAACAAGGTTAAAACCATTGAAACAACTTGGCCATATTAAGTAAAACAACCCAAAACCATTACTGCACTTTTCTAATTCGGCTTATGTCGCAAATGGGTTTTTGTTTATTCAGGACGGCCGGCCTGGATAAATAAGACTGGGAAGAAGTGCCCAAATTAAGTACGAAGTGCTAAGTGCACTTGACCTTCTAATATAAGTTAGTTTTCACAAATGGAAGGCATTTAGGTGACTCGTTTGTCTCTATGGTAATACAGTGGCCTGCAAAGCCGGTAGTCCTGGGTTTGAATCTCAGCCAGGGTAAACAATCTCGAATATTGTTAGTAGGTCATGGATGATTTATTTATTTAAGTATACTGGGTGTGGTCTGTAAAAAAGGCAATAAATTAAAACATAGATTAGACTCTAATCATTAATTTTTACAACATTTGTGTGGTTTTTTTTTTAAATACGTAAAATTTTCTTTATTGAAAGAAGCATTGTAGTGCGGAATATTTAATAATTAGTATCATGACAGCCAGTGTCAATCAGAGCAATGACGATGTTGAATGTTATATATTGAAAATTCTAGTTATTTTTTAGACATATTGAACATCTAATCTGAATCTAGCGATAAGACCTCCAGTTGTCCATCTTTGTTTGTTTTTATTTTGTTTAATATTCCTTCGTTAACCGCGACTGTCACATTTAAATAAAACGATTTAAATGGATTATATCGCATATATTAATTATTTGAGCTACAAATAATAAATATCATCATCATCATCATCATTTCAGCTATAGGACTTCCACTGCTGGACACAGGCCTCCTCAATTGACTTTCACATGGGCCGGATAGCAGCGACCCGCATCCAGCGAGTCCCCGCAACTCTAACCAGGTCGTCTGACCACCTTGCGGGTGGCCGTCCTACACTGCGCTTGCCGGTACGTGGTCTCCACTCGAGAACCTTTCTGCCCCAACGGCCATCGGTTCTTCGAGCTACGTGCTCCGCCCATAAAAACAATATACACACAAAAAAGAAAATATATGTGAAATTATCAAGATACGCGATATAATCCGTTTAAATCGTTTATATCATAAATACTTTTGTTTGTTCCTGTGTATTTGAGGTATGCAATATAGAGTATTTTGTATTTAATGGATTAACTGTATTATCCTGATTAATAAACATACGAGTAGTAGGTATTTAGCGGTAATTAATTACGTACCTAGTTAGTAGGTAACTTAATTCCAAATAAACATTTGTGAAACAAACCCGGGTAATGCTGAGATTTTAAATGTTATGTAAGATACGCGTTTAAAATGTTGATAGAAACTGAACGTGAAAGTAATAAAACATTACTTAAGAAAGGGGATCCCGAAATTTGTATGTAAGCGGAGGCAGGGTGCGTGTTTCCACTGCCCGACACAGTAAGGGTCCTCCCGTCAGGATTTTTGATGTTACTAATAATACACAACACTTAAGAAACCGCTCAAGTGTGAGCTAGACTCGTGCACCGAGGGTTCCGTCATCATCATCAGCCTGTATCAGTCCACTGCTGGACATAGGCAACCGAGCTCGATTTCCACCTCCTTCAGTTACTACCCGCTGTCCTACGAATGTCGTCGCTCCACCTTGTTACAGGGTGCCCTACACTATGTTACCGATACCGTACATACTACGAATGCACTGAATAATATTGCTTTAACGAAAATACAAATCATACTAAAATTGGGCAAGTGCGAGTCCGACTCGCGCATGTAGGGTTCCGTACCATAATCTATAACAAGTTTGTTGTATGGGAGCTTTTTTATGGGAGCCCTTAAATTTTTATTTAATTTTATTTTTAGTATTTGTTGTTATAGCGGCAATAGAAATCCCACCAAAAACATTTCATGTAAAATTGACGGCCAAGACTCACATTCTCATAACGCTTTCGCTGTAAAAAAGTTATCAGATCCCAGGAAAAGCCAAGCCCCTAAGCCCCGACTTTACTAACCCCACCACCTTGTTTTAAAAAGTATGGCATCAACTGGCTTCAAGCCCCTAAACCCGGAGTTTACTAACCCTACACCTTTGTTTCAAAAGTATGGCTTGGCCGTTTCATAGAGTACCGTAAATAAGTCCAACGGACCGTCTGGCCCATATGGTATCAAGAAACTAAGTTTATGTCTTTGATAATATATACTTATAAACTTAATTCCTTACGATATGGGCCGGACAGTCAGCTAGACTTATTTACGGTAGTCTATGAAACGGCCAAGCCATACCTACTTTTGAAACAAAGGTGTAGGGTTAGTAAACTCTGGGTTTAGGGGCTTGAAGCCAGTTGATGCCATACTTTTTAAACCAAGGTGGTGGGGTTAGTAAAGTCGGGGCTTAGGGGCTTGGCTTTTCCTGGGATCTGATAACTTTTTTACAGCGAAAGCGTTATGAGAATGTGAGTCTTGGCCGTCAATTTTACATGAAATGTTTTTGGTGGGATCTCATTTCTTTTTGTAAGGTGCTTTAGTTTTTTTAATTTTTTTGGGCTGTAGGGTTTCTTGAGCGACAACTGAAGTACACAATTGTGTATTTAAGAAATACTTAATTCTAGCCCCATATATAATACACTTTTATCCCCTATTATGGGAAACCCATACAAACTTCCATCCCCTTATTTAAAGGGTGGGGGGTGATTTTTTAAAAGTCCTACAATATGTATTTGATTTATAACAATGAGTCCCTATAGGTTTCAATTTTCAGACCTCTAGTATCAAAATTTGCGGAAGTTTCATACAAACTTCCATCCCCTAGTTTAAGGGGTTGGGGGGTAAAAGTTCCAAGTTTTAGAATTATTTTGTTGTTTGTGTACTAATACTAGCTTACATACTAATTTTCAGCTTTCTAGGTCATCGGGAAGTACCCCAGAGGTTTTGATACGTCAGTGAGTGAGTGGCAAAATCGGCGTATTTTAGGTACCTATAAAACCTAAATTATAAAAGCTAGATCAATTAGATTTTGTACATTTTATATGTTTGCTAACTGAATCTTAACCTGAGAATTTGGGCGCTCTAGTGTTAACTGGGACGAAACTATGAGGGTTTGAATATGAGACGAAACGGTTCGAGAAAAGGTAGGTAGTGCCCCCTTATTTTTTGTTCGTCTTGGCGGGGGCACTACCGTGCCCCCAGATATTTAAAATACGAAGTCGAAGTGTAGATATGGAAGTAGTAATAATTGTGTATAAGAAATACTTACGTTTAGCCCGATATATACTACTTTTATCGCCCATTATGGAAAACCCATAAAAACTTTAATCCCCTTATTTAAAGGGTGGGGGGTGATTTTTTTAAAATCCTAGAATATGTATTTTATTATTTATAAATAATAAAGGAGTCCCTATATAAATTTTCAGACCTCTAGTATCAAAATTTGCAGAAGTCTCATACAAACTTCCATCCCCTAGTTTAAGGGGTTGGGGGGTAAAAGTTCCAAGTTTCAGAATTATTCTATTGTTTGTGTACTAAACCTAGCTTACATACCAAATTTCAGCTTTCTAGGTCATCGGGAAGTATCCCAGAGGTTTTGATACATAAGTGAGTGAGTGGCAAAATCGGCGTATTTTAGGTACCAATAAAACCTAAAGTATAAAAGCTAGATCAATGAAATTTAGTACATTTCATATGTTCCCTAACTGCATCTTAACCTGTGAATTTGGGCGCTCTGGACGGGACTGCGACGAAACTATGAGGGTTTGAAAATGAGACGAAACGGTTCGAGAAAAGGTAGGTAGTGCCCCGCCTCTTTTTTTTCGTCTTGGCGGGGGCACTACCGTGCCCCCAGATACATCATCTGTGAAAATTTCAACTATCTAGCTATCACCGTTCTTGAGATACAGCCTGGTGACGGACGGACGGACAGCGAAGTCTCAGTAATAGGGTCCCGTTTTTACCCTTTGGGTACGGAGCCCTAAAAAACAAACTTAACTCTGGTGGTGGACAACTATATTATCACTATACATCGACATAGGTCGGGGTTCATTTGCCAACTGCAAATTAATAAGTTGAGTAGTTTTTAAGAGTGTTCATCCTCACTAGAGCCTATATCAAGCCTATTATAGGTCGAGAACTATGTGGCTCCAGAGGAATTTCCTACCGCGAACGCTCCGTTTGTGGAATGAGCTACCTGCCAAGGTTTTTCCAAGGGGCTAGAGTATATGTATAGGCTTCTTAAAGAGGTGAGTAAATAAGTTTTTAAAGGATCGGCAACGCGCGTTTGATACTCCTGCCAGTCTAGCACAACTATGGTTCGCGACTCATGTCGCGCGACATGGCCTCACCCGTCACTCTCTGACAGTGTTGTACAGAAAGAGATAGGTAGCATATCTCACGTGAGAAAGAGTCGCGTGTCACAGTTGTGCTAGAGGTGCTGGTGTCACAATCGTTCATAGGCGGCGGTAACTGCTTAACAAAGGTCCCGTCGCAGTATAAAAAAGTTTCTTAACACATAAATGCCCACTCATAGACTACTAATAATGTCACTGACTCATAGTAATAGGAAAAAATGTAATGTAAAAAAATACTAGGCTCAAAGTGACGTCAAATATAATGAAAATTACGTGACGTACAACAACGTGGCCAGCCACAGCATCGAGCCGCGGACAAATATTTGCGCGGCAGAATCACCCGGGAGCCGTCCCGCAATATCGTGATGGATGACTTAGTATCGCATAAGCTACTATAGTACTCCTATGAAACTTCTAGAAATTCAATGTTTACAAATGAAGCGAAAATTGAAAATTTTAATGATTCGGCGGCTACGGCAACGGCTTTCCGGGCCAACACTCTGACAATGACTCTGACATCTGATTCGGTGGTCCAATTGGGAGGACGCCAGTGTTGGCCCGGATTTTTTTTTAATTCTAGTAGGGGAGCTGGGGGCTAGTTGTAGCAGGGGTAAGAAGTAACACCCAATTTTTACCTGCTTAACGGACATTTTATTACACAATTATCGACTTTATACAATCCTTATAAGGTGATCTATTACCCGGGAACCGCCAGTGACCCGTCGAATAGCGCAGAGGGTGGACGTGTGCATGCGCTCCGATTCCGCCAGGTATTGAAAAAAATCTCACTCGTAAATTTTTGTTTTTTGGCCATGTTTTCAATGATAATTATGAGTCTTTATAAAAAAAATATTAGATAATTTACTAGGGTTTAAATATATAGATCGTGTTTTTGGTGAATATGTATATTAATTTCGCAATCGTAGTTTTTCTTAAAAAGGACACGATGGGGCAACTTGTAACAAAATTGTGGGGCTAAATGTAACATGTTACAACTTACCCCGATTAATGTTTGTATATAATGCGATAGTTGCTTTTATTATTTTCATAAATATTTATATAAACATGGTTTTATTCCAGAATGAGAACCTATAAAAGGAAAACTAACTGGGCTTCTCAAAGCAAGGAAGTGGACGAGTTGGCTGCTATTGAAGTTTTAGGAAATAAGGCCAGCATCAGAAAATCAGCTCAAATATTCGATCTGTGCCATATCTCACTATACAGATATGCGACTAAAAAGAAAAAAAACCTGTCACCGTCAGTTGGCTACGTTAAACCTAGGCAGGTGTTCTCAAGCGAAGTAGAAAAAAATAATATCTGCATATTTATTGACATGTGCGGACATATCGACGCTGGAACGACTAATTGACTAACGAGCCATTTTTGGGCAAATGGAGTTATATACACCGTTGAAATCAGCGAATTTTTCTGCGTCTAATGAGCCGGGTTTGAGCTCGATCAGAGGACTTTTTTGGCTTGTTAGCAATTTAGAAAAGGGTGATTATCTCAGCGAAAAAAAATTGCGGCGGAATTGATAACTATAGTGTGAAACAATTATATTAAAAGTTTTAATTTTTTTCTGAAAAGAAGACAAAAATTATTATCTTAAGCCAAATCGCAAAGTATTGTAAAATTCATTTATGTTTAGTAATTATTTTTTTTGCGGTAAAATTATAATTTTGGTGCGGCGTCCAGTATTCGTTTTTCCTCATAAATGTCTTTGATAGAACCATATCATCAAAGTTTTAAACTAAAATTGCATTTATTTATAATCTTTATAAGTTTAAGTATCTTATATGGATATATAAATAAAGATTAATACATAAATAGATACTCAAAATTGAGCACTAATTGTTGTCCGGGTGACATTGACAATTTTGGTGGTAAATATTGAAAATGTGTTTATGGATGAACGAAACGCAACAAGACCAGCAAATGTGTGTTACCCTGTTCGTTTAGTTCCGCTCCGGCATGGAGCGATGACACACATGTCGTACCTTGCTGGATGTGTCCACTCAGCACGTAAGTATCTAATTTTGGTGGGGTACAAATACGTTTTGACACAATTTTTGTGGTATATGTTTCTAGTGACTTAGCAATAATTGATTGTGTGTGAATTGTTTGTAAGACGTGTTAAAGGTTTCCTTTTTAAAATATAAATTTAAATTGGAAGTAAATAATACGGATATATTTTAAATATTTTTTTAATCACTTTTTCTAATTTTGGTGGAGCAATTTTGGTGGTTTTGGTGGTAATTTGAAAGTCACCAAAATTGCTTGATGCCACCAGAATTGTTAATTCTGTAATCTGTATATAATTACACATTTGTAATCGCATTTCCAACACTTTGGACTCGGTGAATTTATTTGAAGTCAAGTATAAACAATACACCTAATATTACAAGCTGTCGGTGAGGGTAATCTTAGCTTAGATATGCTTATGCTGGTGGCGGATTCTATAGCTCCTATCCTTCCCTGTATTACTATTTTTTTTCCTCTGGCACGTTTCCTACAATTTGGAAATGCGACCATGTGATTCCTCTCCCTAAAACCCCTAATCCGTCGTACTTTTCGCAGTATCGTCCTATGTCCATTCTTCCCGTCTTATCCAAAATCATTCAATCCTCTGTAAATCCACTTCCCTCATCACATCTAAATACTTGTTCAATTCTTTAGCACAACCACCGCTTTGGTTAAGATCACCGACGACATTCGTCTTAATATAGAATATAGAAAAGTGACTATATTGGTGCTCCTAGATTTTAGTAGTGTTTTTAACACTGTTGATTTTGATATCCTTCTCAGTTTACTTAGTACTTTAAATATATCTCCAACTTCACTGTCCTGGTTTCGTTATTACCTCTTTGGGGGGCAACAGCGGGTTCGAGTTGATGATCGATTTTCTAGCTGGTGTGAACTGTCTGCTAGTGTCCCTCAAGGGGGCATACTCTCTCCATTACTCTTTTCTGTCTTCATCAACGGAATCACCAACCACAGTTGCTCTCCTCCTCGTTCCATGTCTATGCAGACGATTTGCAGCTTTATGCGTCGGCCAGCATTGATGATTTTGGCTCCTTTGTTTAGCAAATCAATTTAGACCTGGAATCAATCCGTGCTTGGGCTTGGTTCTTTGGTTTGATGAAGAATGCCAAGAAGTCGCAGGCTATTGTCGTTGGAAGCCGTTACTTATTTCCAAGCTTTCAGATCAAGTTAAGCCAGTTATTTTCTTTGATGGTACGCCTGTACTTTTCTCTTCTACTGTAAAAAAATTGGCATTACCATAGATCGGTCTTAACACGCCTGTACCGTCTCTCACTTGAGACTGGAGTTGTCCCGACGTCTTGGAAGCTTGCAAATGTGCAGCCTGTCCCCAAGAAAGGAAGCCGGGCTGACCCTGTCAATTACCAACCAATTTCCGTAACCTCCATACTCTGTAAGACTATGGAGCGTGTACTGAACAAACGCCTCCTTGCATACCTGGAAGTGAACGCCTTGCTCAGTGATTGCCAGTTTGGATTCCGTCCGGGGCGATCAACTGGGGATCTTCTTGTGTATGTCACTCATCTATGGAGCGAGGCGATCCAGAGACATGGGGAGGCTCTCGCCGTGTCTCTCGATATTTCAAAAGCCTTTGACAGGGTCTGGCACGCAAGCCTGGTGGGAAAGCTTCCAGCGTATGGGGTCCCTGAAGGTCTCTGCAAATGGATTGCTGATTTCCTGAGTGAGCGTTCGATCCGAGTAGTCCTTGATGGCTACACTTCGGATCCCAGGGCTATTGACGCCGGTGTTCCTCAGGGGTCTGTTCTGTCTGCAACTCTCTTTCTGCTGCATATTAACGACATGCTTATGCCCGGTACCTTTTGGTATGCTGATGACAGCACAGTTGTTGACAGATACACATCCAGCGCAAATTCCAAGAGGGACGAAATCCAGTCTTGTCGAGAGGCGATGGTGGATCGATTGAACCAAACTCTCGTGGCAGTGTCCGAATGGGGAGATGCCAATTTAGTTGGATTCAATGCCATCAAGACTCAGGCGTGTCTGTTTTCCGCTAAACGGAGTCCCTTTGACCTGACTCCCACTTTCCAAGGTGTATCCGTTCCGATTTCAGACCACCTAGAGCTTCTTGGGATGACCTTATCATCCAACCTGAACTTCGGCCAATACATTGAATCCTTGGCTACAACTGCAGCAAAAAAACTTGGAATCCTATCTAAGGTGAGGCGGTACTTCACGCCGAGACAGCTGCTTCAACTATATCAGGCGCAAGTCCGATCATGCATGGAGTACTGCTGCCATCTTTGGGATGGGTCCGCCAAATACCAACTGGCCGCCTTGGATTCAATTAACAAACGTGCGAAGAAGCTCATTGGCGACCCTGCCTTAGTTCAGGAAAAGCTGCAAAACCTCGAACACCGCAGGAAAGTCGCCTGTTTATCGGTTTTCTACCGGATACACTTTGGTGAGTGTGCACTAGGACTGCATGAATTAATTCCACCGTCTGCATTCAGACAATACAGTACTCGGCGCGGACTTGGATTCCACCCTTATGTTGTCGATATACCACTGATTCGTACGAAACGCTTTGCGTCTACTTTCCTTATGAGGACAGCTAAGGAATGGAACTCTCTTCCTGCGCACCTGTTTCCTGAAAAATATAACTTGGATCTCTTCAAGTCGAGAGTGAATAGGCATCTTCTAGCCAAGCATCATCTTAGGCCTTATTGTCACTTAACATCAGGTGCAATCGAGGTTAAATGCATGGCTATTTTGAATAAAAAAAAAAAAAAAAGATCAAACTTTGTCTTGGGCACCTCATATTTCTGAGATCAGTAGGAAACTTTTCGCGTCCCTTCATTCATTGAGGTGTCTGCAGAATTTCCTTCCTCTTCATACGAAGATCATGCTTGTCTGCTCTCTTTAGCTTTGGTCTCCGCAAGTTTGATCACGTATTTCAATACCGCGCTCAACTTAAGTTGCTTCCGATCCGTCAGCGCTATGGTTATATTTATTTTATATGTATTTATATAGATATTACGTAATATGTATTACATTGACTGTTTGCCTATCTCTCTCTCATTTGGTTTTTGCATTTTCATTTGTACTATTGTAGTTATGATATTGTACATGTTGCTTGGTTTGTCTGCCATTTACTTTTGTTTAACACTCATTTACTCGAAGGTTAATTGGAAGAAATCCCTTAAAGGTATAAGTTCGCTTTTGTACATGCTTATTTTTTTGAAATGTACGAACGAGTTAGTGATTGTATTTTCATAGATATTTTGGTATAATTAAAATGATTACTTAAACATATACTTTCTTTTCATTTCTAGCAGGCAATTTCATTGACAAATATTAATTAATATTAATTTTTAGCACAAGTAACTAATTTTGGTGTAGATGTACAATTTTGGTGGCAGGCAAATTACTAAAATCATAATATCTTTAAAACTATTATGTATAACAAATGGCCATTACTACACAATATTGGTTATGACTTTATTCGTATTATTGATATATAATTTTGACTCTAACATCAAAAATAAAAAAAGCCACCAAAATTAGGTAAATTTCGAGCTTGTTGAAATTCACCCAAAAAGTAGATTTACTAAAAAACTTTTGCCTAAAGAGCCAGCATTTTGTCGAGATTTAAAAAAAATGGCCGTTAGTTAAAACGTAAAATATTTTTTTGCCTTTAACGGTTTTTATTTTCGGAAATTTCATTCCCGTTGGCTAAATAACCATTTTGCTGGGGTCAAAAAAATGCTTTTAGTGGAGGTTAGACCTTTTTTCTAAAATCGTGATACATGGGTATTGCACGTTAGCTGTTTATCCCAACTGGTGAAGCACAAGTTTATGGTATTTACGCTAATAGTCTAGAAAATTATAATGTTACATCCGAAGTTTAACCGTTTCATTCTTATTGATTTTTTTCAACATTTGCTTCAATAGTCATTTCATCCGGACACATTAATTGTAGTTTTATCAATATAAGTCAATTTAAAAAAAGAGTTTTCTCAAAATACTGCGCGTAAGCGTAAACATTTTCAAGGACTTAGGAGAGGTCCGACTCGTTAGACTTTCGTGCCAAATTTTGCTGATCGAGAGTCCATTTTACTTTTCGTGAATATCGGGTTAGTTTAGTTTTAAATAGTGTTAATTACATAAAACTGTTTTGACTGCGTGAATGAACGAAGAACACTTAAGTTTAAATAAATGTTTATTATATTATTAAGTGATATTTATACACAAAATAGATAAATATTTAGCAAGCCGCCTTTTTGTAAATATAATTTTTAACAAACGAACCGTGCGCAAGCACATGTGAGCGGTATTGAGTTTTATGAACGCGTCCGATGGTCGTCATTTCTGCGCGTGCATGTTGCGGGGGTGTTAGTCCCTACCGTCTTACTTGTGCAAATGTAGGGATGTTGTTAATAAAGTTTTGCCACTTATTCAACTGCTGTGCAGTTTGGCAGATATTTAGAACGTTTATTGTACTAGTGTTACATAAATAAAAAAATAAAATTAAAAAACAATCACGTTTCTTTGGACAGGTTTTTCATACAACAATTGTACAAATGGTATATAAATATATAAAATAATTTAACTTTTTATATATTTATACCAAAGTAAAATATATAAAATAAATGAAAAATATAAACACATTAAAAAACTTAACCTAGGGTGCCACTGGCAGCGGGGCAAATCCCAATTGGTTCTCGTCATGCGGGATGGTGATGTGGACGGGTACTGTCTGGTGCTTAGATCGATCTACCAACACGATATCAGGCTTGTTGGCTACAATATAGTCCTGTCTGTGGCGATTGATCGATTCCACTAGAGCGTGGCACGAACAGTCTCGAGAACTGGCATCGGTGCATACTTGTAGTATGGCACCTCAGACTCCAGAAGACCGTATCGAAGAGCAAATTGCTAAAGCAAGATGTGAACAACCGGAGATTATATGCCTGAGTGACTCTCCAGGACGGCGGGATGCCCGAAAAATGTCGACCGTACTGTCCTTCAGGATATATCTCCGGTAGTTGTTCATCATTTCATTACTTCGTCCGCAATTGCACAGACAAAACCTTCGGTTTCCCCGTAGAAATCAGCCGAACCAAAGCGTAGGCAGTTCATTGACACGAGCGGATCTACATCGGGCCCCGTCAGGGCCTTGTAGAATCATCCGTGTAGCTCCCTGGTCTTCCATACATACCTGCGGTCATCGATGTGAAGCACCTTTGGTCTGCGCCAGTTTTTGTTTGTCAATGAGAGAGCGGTGAGGCGTTTGTCAACTGCTACTACATCGCGATAAATTGCACACTCGTTGTTTAGGAAATACTTCCTAAGACTGTAGGTACACCTCGCAGTTATCCTTGGCGTTTAAAAAGCCACGGCCTCCAACTTACGTAGGATGTACAGTCTCATCAACTGGTGAGCGTGGCTGCCTCATGCGATGTGTAGTGAGCATCTGACGGACTCTCGGATCCAGAGCGCCTCGTTCGGTCTGAGTCCACCTTAGTACGCCAAAGGAGTAAGTGAGGAGGGGTATCACCCAAGCTTTGAAAGTGCACGCCTGATCGCCACCGGACAAAATACTGTTAAATACTTTTGTCAAGCGACCAAAAAAACGGTCCTTTATCGCCTGCCTAATGTTTCCGCCCGCAATACCCAATGACTGTGTCATACCAAGGTACTTGTAGGTTCCAGCTTCGGAAATAGGTCTGTTCCGTTCCGTTCCGATGGCGCCGTTCCGTTCCGTTTGATGGCGCGACTGAAGGTTTCAGTTACTTCCAGTAGTTCCACCATATTGTGGTGTTTTGGTGCATAGTTACAGCTTGAGGTCGTCCATTTACAGCAGATGAGAAATGACCTCACCCCCTCTTAGAAGCCAGGAACCTAGTCCTGAATCCTTGAGCAGAGTGCTGAGCTGATTCAGGACTAGGCAGAATCACTGAGGACTTAATTTGTCAACTTGGAAAATACTTCTCTCAATCCTTATCAAATCCTGCAGACCAGGAACACTGTTCTTATCTGTTGGTTTGGGCGACCAAGTACCAGCTTCTCCCTCTAAACCGCATTCAACGGGGAGTGACTCGTATCGTCGGCTACCAGTGAATTTCAGATCGCCTTGACTCTCTGCATCTTTTATCACTTACATACATAACGGGGAGCGCTCCGAGGAATTGTTCGGATTGATTCCTGCCGCATCTTTCCGCCATTAGATAGTTAGCAGTCCACAACTGTGCGTTTTTCTAGAAATTTCTTGACTCGCACGACTGCATAGTGAAATGAAATGTCGCTTGCGGTATTTCCGGACGATACGACATTCAAGAAAAGAGCGTACTCCCACTTGGAAGTGCTGGCAGCGCACTTGTAACTCTTCTGGTGTTGCAGGTGGGCGATGGGCGATTGACGACCGTTATAGCTTTCCATCAGGCGTTCCGTTTGCATGTTTGCTCCCTTTGACATAAAAAAGGAGGACCATCCCCGCCACCTGATGGACTTATTATTATTTTTTTTTGTCAAGATAAGTTATTGGCAATGTCTGGACATAGCAAAAAAATGCCTGTCTTTAGTACTAACCGAAATAAAATTATCAATATCATGCTTAATACTTTGATGGGAGGTGAAAAGAAGGCTTATGCACGAAAATTTCAATGTGCACCTCAGAAGAACATAAAACTGGTGCAGGCAAGTTTTTTTTTAATTGGCTCCATTTCTCTATGCTCCATATTATTCTGTTACATAATTAAAGCCATTCTGGTTAAGTAACGTTATTATAAGATTTTCTTATAGCATAAACTTTGTCAGGAACGGCCCGACATATATTTCGAACTAGTAAGGAGATATCCATACGTGATCATAGTAAATTATTATTTTTTTATATGAGTTTAAGGCGTTTAAAATAATCCTACCCGTCTATATTGAAGCCATGTTCTATTATTAAGCTAATTTATATCATAAATGGAAGATTTGCAGAAATTAAACTCAATTCAAGACTCCATAGCGGTTTAACAATTAATTCTAATTTGCATTATGTCAACAAAAACTAAAGGAAGGATTTACTTTAGTGCGTTTCTTAAGAAATTATACATGACTTGCTTAATAAAGAAACAGTCACTGCAGCAACTAGTTTAGCGACATTTAAATTAAAATTAAAGAAATGGCTTATCGAGCGAGCGTATTACAGCGTCGAGGAATTTCTGGACACTGGAAATTATATTGTTAGTAATAATTAAATAATGAATTTTGGAATATGAATTTGTGTAAATTAATAGTATTTTAAATTGAGTACTAATTTTAATGTATTGTTTGACATTATTTCCGAAATAGTAATAATAGTAATTCATTGAAACCGTATTTTTTTGTAAATGTAATCGTAATTTTAATCTTGTAATTGTGTATAACTATAATGACCTGTGATCTGCTTCACCAATAAAATGAGTTTGAGTTTGAGTTTGAGTAAAGCAAATGTTCAGTAAATCCTTTTATTCGGTTACAGTTTTGTTATACTAGTCTAATTAGGCATTTTTAGGGTTTAATGTTTGAAGTTAACACTTACTTTAGTTAACTACCCATACTGAAAGCAATGCTTAAAATGGCATATTAAGCCTTTTTCCCGCTTCGCAATTAGAGGCCGATTGGCTAACGTGCAATTTATTTCTAAAATACACGAAATTTCGAAAAATAACAATCATAGATTAATTTGCATCGCAATTATCTTCTACTCGTCAATACATCATTTTATCGTATAATAAAAAGAAAAAAAGTTATGAATTTTTTTCCGATTTTTTTTTTTGTTTTTGCTCTCCTGTAAAGTTTGGTAAATGCACGTTAGTCAATTAGTCGATCCAGCGTCGATATACATGTGCGGATATTTTGGACAGCCATTGGAGGTCAAAAAGTTGGCATATCAATGTGCTGTTACAATTGCTGCAAAAAATATACCACCCTCTTGGCACACATGGCAGGACCAGATTGGTTCCAAAACTTCATGAAGAGGAATCCACAGTTGTCGCTTAGAACACCAGAAGTGACATCATTAAGCCGGGCTACTTCTTTTAACAAGAAAATATAAGGACGTGCTTCAAAAATACCAGTTCTCGCCATCACGAATTAAAGAAAATAATTATATTGGTCAGTTTTCCACAATTGAAGTACAATATTTTTTTGTTCAAAGTTTATTTAAGTATAGTTACCTATTTTAAGTGTAATAATTCTGTGAAACGGCAATAAATACTAGAAAATCAAAAACAATCTTTATTGTTACTACGTACCCCATTACTGTTACAAAAAGCCCCAAATACGGGGTAAGTTGTAACACTCGATTTTTTTTTTAAAATGACCCTTGATTAAATATTATTAGGGATTTTTCAAATATTCATTACTGAGAAACGAGATAGATAAATAATCTCTTTAGATATTCTTTTACACTCAAAATTCGTTGTATAGTTTCGGTTTTATACGCTTTTTTCCAAAAATAGTTACAACAAGCCCCCCGCTCCCCTAAATGATATCGCATCTGCCAGTCCCGATTTGGAATTCGTATCCTTTGCTGACGACACGTGCGTGCTGGTGGATGCTGACAGCTTGGACATTTTAGAGTCTAGGTTGAAAAATGCAATGTATCAAATATCACAGTGGTTTTCAGCAAACGGAATGAAACTAAACATTGAAAAAAACGAACATTATGCATTTTCAACTTAGATCCAAAGAATACAGTTTTAAATGTGTCTCTCGATGCCATTCGGGTACCACAAGTTGAGCAGGTTCAATATCTAGGCTGCACAATTGACTCCGCCCTGACATGGTCCCCCCAAATAGACTCATTGTGTGATAAACTGGCGTCCGCATGTTTCGCACTTTCCAGGCTCGCCCCCAGTTTATCATACGAAAACTTAAAAACAGCATATTATGGGTACTTCCACGCCATACTAACTCAAGGGGTGGATTTGTGGGGCATGTCAGCAAACTGAGATAAAGTGTTCAAAATGCAAAAGCGTGCTGTCAGAATATTTATGCAAAAATCCTTTGACCACCCTGCAAAACAACTATTTAGGGAATCAAAAATACTCACGCTATCTAGCGTCTACATTATAACAGCTTGTAAGTACGTAAGGGCTAACCTAGCTTGCATCACCGCTCCACAGAACACATGTACACGTATAATGCCCACATTGAGCGTTCCTCGACGACGCAGACTCGCAAAGTCCCGGAAGTCACTGGGTGTCATTGGGGTAAAAATATACAACTCTGTCCCATCAGATATAAAATCAATCGAAAATTAAAATCTATTTGTAAAAAAATTAAAGACGCTTCTAATTGACCTGGCGTGTTATAACATAAACGAATTTCTTGAAAGGAATCGTTAACCTGCGTAGAATAAATAAATATTGAAAAATTGGTACTTAGGTACCTACTTTAAATGAGAAAATGATTTCATTAAAATGTTAATGTAATTAATAATAACCGAAAAATTTGATAAACTAATTAAGTTTATTTAAGACAATGACATGCAAAATATCGAATTTTATAAATAAATATCTGTATCTGTATCTGTAAAGCCGTTGGAAACGCAGGTTCGAATCCTGTCCGAATCATTAAATTTTTCAATTTTCGCTTCATTTGTAAACATTTAGTTTACGTTAGCAGACGTTACTGCTTTAATAAAAAATAAGTTCTAGAAATTCGTTGCGCTTGCATTTGTTGCTTAAAGTGGCTAAAAATAAAAATATATCTACAGCTGAAATGAAAAATTCAAAGGATGAGATGGATTACAGGAGTTACATATAAAGACTGAAATAATTTGTAGAAATGTCATAGGAAGTGTAACCTGTGACGTCCGAAGAAAAACGTTCCTTCCCTTAGTTGGGCGCTCCAGCGCAGCATTGGTCTATAATTAGCATTAGCATGAGGTTAACGTTCAACCTCAACGTGCAGTCGATGGATGCGTCTGAACAGGATCGCATATTATGGCGAGTAAAGTTATGGGGGAGGCCTATGTTCAGTAGTGGTGGAAACGTTCACTCTAGAATGGGCGCCACATGATGGTACCACAGCTAGTTGCTAAATATTTAGCTTTACATTTACTGGTACAATAAAATTCCTTATCTCAAACGTGGCTATAGCTTGATATTCCATTCTAGTAAATTAACCATATTCCTTAGCGTAGTAAATTGCAACTGTGGAATTATTTTATAGATTGACTTATTTGCTATCAAAATCGATTTCAGAATTAAACCTTAAGCTATCAGTTTTAAGCTACACTTCCAATGAAACATTGTATAGGATTTAAGCCGTTTTGAAGAGGCAACTCGCATGCAGACGGCCTTTTGGGGCTTCGCTAGCGTTCACGCGCCGATGCACATTCTGTTCAGGGCACCTGCCTAGCTGAACACCAAAAGGTCACATCAGTATTCGTCGCTGTAACAATTATACGACTTTCTGGTGATGCAACCGTCCTGCGCAACCTTGCGGTGCTAACCTGAAATGTCTGGAAATGTTCGTCGCGCTTAAGCTTATATGACTTTTTGGCACCGAGGCTGGGATATTGGGGGTGCATTGTTTAGTAATTGTCAAAAGGTGTCAGATAGTGCTCGTACGGCGTATACATTGCAACAAGGGTAATAGCTGGGAGTGATATGACGAGCGATAGGGTGGTAATTTGTTTGAGTTTTACGTGCTAGTAGGTACGTATTTTAAATAAATCATGACAATTACTAGAATTGATAAACTTAAACTGGGAAAAATATAGCACAGTTTGGAGAGCCTAGTTTTCCCTATTTCGCCAGAGTAATTTTTCGACAAATAATTAAACTGTCCGTCTGTCACAAGGCTGTATTCCGTTGCCTTGAGTACGGAACCCTAAAAATGCGCGGACGAATTACTTTTAGTAAATTTATAGTTTCCTAGAATAGGCGTCTCAACTTATGATTACTTACATAATTCGCAATTACGTCAACTTTTTACTTTAGTCCGGTAGTGTTGGGGTAACTTACTATCCTTATACCAAAATTGGTTAAAATTAGTCCAGCCGTTTCGGCGTGATGAGAGGAAAAGGAAATTCTGACCAACAAATGGCGCCCATACGTAAAAAAAAGAGATAACGCGCTATTAAGTTTTTTCCTGAAATCAGGACCCCTTTTCATAGAAAACCGATTCTTAATATAAATCTAGGTTTTTATAGAGTGTAGAACTAAATCTATACTTTATCCAAAGCAGTCGAATTAGCGTCTAAGCACTTATTTGAGATTGCCTCTGTTCTCCAAAAAGTAGAATAAAGCGGAGCTGCTTAAAATAGACCAATCACGTTTCTCATATTTAAACGCTTCGCTTTTGGGCTTCACAAAGACTTCTTCTTCTTCATAAAGGCTTCTGTGGACATGAAGCCTGAATGTCGTATTGGTGTATTCCTAAGTAGCACACAGGCACTTACATAGCCGTTATACAACTTCAATTAGTGTAATGGCTGTAAAAGCTTTTATTATACACCCTGTTTGCTACCCTAGGTCGCCAAAGATAGTTCATTATATCACAAATCATACAACTGAAGCTCACAACCTTGCTCAACGCTTCCATTCCGCTTATATTGCCGTTCTGAACGCGAACAGTCGGATCTGGGTCACGGCGCTGCGGCGACGCGACATGTCGCACGTATCGGCACGGCATTGTGTGGAAACAACCCGACCTACTGTACTGATAGTGACATCTCTCGACAGACTTTGGTAAGCAAGACACAAGACTGGAAACCAGACCTTGGACGGTCTAAAACAAAAAGTTGTAGCTTTAATTGGAACAACTGACAAGATCTAGGCCAATATAGTAGCCAAGAATTCCAAACGTAGTTATATTCAGTTCTAGTAGCATTTTTTAAATCACTCATTGAATGAAGGTCTCATGATGAACAGCTACTTGTATAGGGGGTATCGTAATTTTTTTTTATTGTAGTGTTCAAAATCGACTTAAAAAGCTACCCTCCAAAGGAACGCACTTTATTTTTGGCCACCCCGTATTTAGTTAGTGTATGATATCTTCGTCAAACGTATAACCCGTCATCTGCTGCTAGGTTGAGTAAGGACCGAACATGAGCTGGGATAATGCTAATGGAGGATGATTGAGCGAGATGAGTACAATTGATCGCTGTGACGGACAGACGGACGGTCCCACGGCGACCGACATATATGTAACTTCGTAGTATTTAATCACACTATTATTATAAAGGCGAAAGTCTGTGAGTGTGTTTGTGTGTATGTTCTTTACTTATTCACGCTCAAACGGCTAAACCAATTTTGATAAATTTTTGTATGAAGATAGCTGATAAACTGGACTAACACATAGGCTACTTTTTATAACTGCAGAATATATTAATATAATACAAAAAGATTTCACTCGTATTTTTGTAAATCAACGTGATGACTAAACAGTAAACCATTCAGAATGGAATAAAATATTATTCATGTTAAATTCCTAAATAAAATGGGTGATTGTTCCAATATAACGAGTGTTAGCCTATTAGTTCAGTAATTTAATTATTTCCTTCATTGTGAATGGCAAGTAAAAATATTATTATTTATTATTGTATGACACAGTTACGTTCTATGTCCATCGTTCTTACATTGCCGCGGCACCTTTATTCAATTTACACTCCGCAGCGGATAATTTGTATGAAATGATATGATAGCCACCTTGTAATGTGTTCATTAAATGAGATACCGTTTTTTCTTATAACCGTTTTGAGAAACCGTTATTTTTTTTACAAGAACTGTAAACTGTTAAAATAAATGCTAGGTACTCGATTCTTAATTATTAAACTAAAACTAGTTACATTTCTGTGAAACTCGTAGTTTAATAATATAAAGTTATTACTTTCTGACGCTAGTACACACACTTACTATGAGTCAGACCGCGCTAACTTTTCCAAGCAAATGAACTGTCAATCCATATAAACCGACAGACTTTTATAAGGAATCGATACGTTTAATTAAAACAACGACAGTTGATAACAAATGATGTTTATTTGCACAATGAATACAACTTGTGAGTAGGCATAGACTTCATTAAATAGTATTAATATTGATTATACCTAATCAATACGAGAGCGACACTGACCTGTACTTAGTAGGCTTGAACTTATAATTAGCTCTTAAATAACCAACAATGCTTCCAAGCCGAGAAACCGACCGACCACTGACCATGTCCGTTAGCGAATGTCGAATTCCCGGCCCCGTGACCGGCGCCATTGCTCGGATTGGAAGGGACGATCACGTGACTATCACGTGATCGTTCATTGCAACTACTTTTCAATAATAACAAAACGTTGATAATCTTAATATACATGCGTCTACATCACTAGTAATCTATTTAAATTAGAAATGATCCTTACAGCTCGGCCATCCTGCTAGAGCAAGTCTCTTCGCTCTATAACTACATCATAGTAACATAAATAAAATTGTAAGTATATTACGAAAACCTAGGTTAACCTTATAATTTCTAAAATCAAAGATTCATGTCTAAATTTAAAATGTATTATAGGTTAATCCTTCCAGCATCTATTAAGTATCAAATTTGTCAGGAAAGATGATATATATGAAATGTTCATATAAAATTCCGAATTCCGGTATTTTGTTCTATTTTATTTTAAGTAATATTTTTGAATTTTCTTTTTCTTTTCTTTCAGGTGATGTAATACTTACTTCGTTAATTACACATACATAGATATAGATATATTAGATATACCAAAGCACCAAATGCTGGTTTCCGTTTGGTCTCATGATTGACTGGTAAAGAATGCGCCACGGCATTAAGTCCACCATTTGTGCCTACCATTTTATACTGTACAGTAAAGTGTAATTAAATATACTTAGATAAAATATCGTCATTTACTAATAACATCGTATGATCAAAAAAAAAAAAAACATTTTTTATTTTGTTTTATTAGGGCACTTACAAATGAAACTAACTAGTTTGGCGTGTCTATAAATAATTTTGCAAATATGTAAATTATATGTTCAAATGAGATATACAGGAGCATCAGCATTCAATTGCAGCAAGAAAACCTATTAACATATAAATAAATTCCTAAAGCTAAGGAAATTATGATGGCTACACAGTAATTTAACTATCGTTAACATCACAGACCATAAGAGTTAGCAAGCATTCTCATCACTACTATGCTTATTATTCGTCGAAATCACTACTAAGCTTATTTTCACCTTAATATTATATTATAAATGCATATTATAAATGCGAAAGTTTGTGAGCGTGTTTATGTGTATGTCTGTTACTTCCTCACGCTCAAACGGCTGGGCAAATTTAAATAAGTTTTGTTATGAAAATAACGTAGCTGACACCTTGGACCAACACATAGGCCCATGCAGCGTTCCCGTAGGACGAACGGCTGACACCCGCAGGCGCAGCTAGTTAACACATAATTAAGGTTTTAATCCACTGAATCGTTCACAGATTTATCCACTGAATCTTTCTTGATTTGTTGCAAGAACAGTTTGTTAGATTCTACTTTCTCGAAACTAACTGATGTGGAATCTTTATAATAGTTGAGTATTTTCGGCAACACTAAAAACATAAGTCCAAACCGAATGGGATATTTTAGAACATGATTGTGTGTTCATGCCTAGAACTGACACACTCGAGGCGCCCTACTTAATGATGTCAATGATGGGCTCGACGCCTCGTATCAAGAAACTTAAATATTTATCTAATAAATCGAATTATCTAATGACGGTGCGTTGACTACCGACATGGCATAAAAGTCTCCTTTGATTTTGTCATGTATACTTATTTATGTTATTATGTGATTTTATTGATTATGGAATTTGATTATTGTATTTTAATTTCATTTTGGTATTTTATTTAAATTCTAGACTATCTAGTTTGTAATCTATAATTTGTTTTGCATGGTTTTTCCTCCTGGCAATAAAACGAATTAAATTTAAAAGCGTCCTACCCTTCATCAACATGTTAAAGTAGGTACCAACATGAATTAAATTTTTTTGACAACTTTACTCGATAACATTTGACTCCCTTTGTAGCTGATACTTTCTGATATATTTACCATTTACATTATTACAAGCGAAAGGACAGAATGTTGGAAGGTGATCTAGCTTGCCACACGACACGTAGTACAATTATTAGAGTATTTTGCACTGGAAGCGTTTGTGCCCGTCCTCATTGCAATTTAGATATTTAAGAACCTCTTCAGGTTCGCGAAAGTAGGCGGCTTGAGCACCTACTCGTACAACACGATCTTCTATACCGTTTGACAACTGATATTATAACAACTGATATTATTTACCTAACTTAAAACTGATATGTAAATCTAATATAAGTACTTTAGTTTCTAGTTATAAGATAATTGCAATGCCCTGTCAGGGCGTTTAACTGCCATATATGTTAACACCCTACTGCACCTACTCATGACAGCAATAAGCGAATATGAATAATATGAATGTGAAAAATAATCCACCCATTTATAACCTGTTATGCTACACCTGTTCAATAAATTGATTTCAGCATATTAGTAGTGCTCAAGGGAATCACTATATCGATCTTTTTCTTCTGACCAGAACAAAAGCTCTGCGTAATCGTCACGGCAAGGGAATGACTCTATAAGTTGTATCTTCCACACTGACCATGAAATATTGGACCGTGCCGAGACCCCGATACCAAGACTTGGCAAGCTCTGTAAGTTTGGGAAGTGCAGTCTCTCTTTCAGTCCATCCACAATTTCAGTACACTCCTTTACTTTGGTGGGCCACGTCAAAATCGTGATCTTCCGACATTGAATTCAGGAAAGACATTATTTAATGATATTATCTGGCTAATGAATTAATACTCAAAGTTACGACGGACACTTTAAAAATAATCTGTGGCTAGTCACACAGTGTGTAGTAGGAAATATAGTTTTGGTACTAAAAAAAAATATTTTTATTTCCTATTCAAACGTAAGGCACCCAAATAAATAAGTTAAATATATGTTGTCATGCACTCATAGTCAGCTCACATAATTTCTACCACTATGTACAGTACCGTAAGCAACAAACACATATGTTTACACTTTCTAACCATAAACAAGGCGAAAGATGAAATGTAATGTAAATAAAACCCAGCTCGATAATACCGTAATAATAATCCGTCACAAAAAGATTTACATAATTACTAGGCCAAATTTCAACTCAATCGGAAACCGCGAAGTGGGTCAAGTTTAACTTAGTATATTCGCGTTTCTTGTTTGCTTGCTTACAGACAAGACGGACACCGGAATAGGTAAAACCACGAGAAACTAACTATAAGCTACAATCAATCATTTTGACTAAGATGAATATTTACACCTTTTAATTTTACTAACCATGACCTATTCGCTATAGTCAAAATCGGCCTCTAAATATTCCGCTACAATGTTTTTTTTTTGTCTAATATCAAATTGCTCCACAAATTTCTTTTTCTCAATATTGGTTTTTAGTAAGTTTTTGCGTTCAAATGGTTTGATTTTATTTATATTCTACAGAACTTTTGGTTTGTCCGTTTCCTTACACACTTGCCCTGTTTATGAGTTTCACGGAAATTAATAAACTTACGAACCTAATCAAGGTTATAGTTAAAATATAGAACTAGTAAATAAAGTATCAAAATATTTACGAATAGCCCAACAACTAAATTGTTTTCTACTTGTTAACATTCAATGTCTTCGCTATACGACGCTTCACATTGGCTTCGCACATTGTCGCAATTATTTACGAGCTTAAATAATAGTTTGCGGACCTCACTTGGTATGGTTATTGTTAATATGAGTCATTTATTTAAAATAAACATTTGGTGATACCACAAAGAAATATCTGTCAACACTATTTGACTAGCCAGACTCTAGTTTAGAAGTTGAGCGGCGCTTGGAGAACGAGAGTACAACTTTTGAAAATTTGAATTTAGAAGCTTGTCATCATCGGAACTACTACTATAAACATAAAGCCTCTTCGTCTCCATGCGCTCATACCGTCTTGGGCTCACATTCACATCGCGGAGTTCATACGATGAACTCCGCGACCTCCGCAACCGTCTTTCCCGTCGATCAACTACATCATGCAATCTGTGCTGATCACGAGGTGTGTGCTTCGACGGCCTACATTCACGATCATCTCTAGCAGCGTGAGCGGCGTCGTCGCGGGATCTTGCCATATTTACTTCGATCTCTCATACACGAGCGTGAAACTCTCTCACGATATACTGCGCGATCATAACTGCCTCCATCATGTAAGTGTTTGCGGCTTTGCCTACCTTCAGGCTCCCTTCCGCTCCCTCACTTAGCATGACTTCCGCGGCGAATGTCGATGAACTGCCTCCATCATGTAAGTGTTTGCGGCTTTGCCTACGTTCAGGCTCCCTTCCGCTCCCTCACTTAGCATGACTTCCGCGGCGAATGTCGATGAATCTCGAATTCATCGTATCTCCTCTCTCGCGCTCCTCTCTGGGCTCAGTATCAGTGCTCTCCTTATTTCTCAGCCTCCATCACTGAAACTTGCACTTAAACAGTGATTACACTGATAATTTATTTATCAGCATGCATACATCGGTGCTTCGATCATAAAAATGAAACAAATTTATCGTATAGGGAACAAAGCAAGGAAAGGGTCCAGCTGTTAAACTCCTTAGTTACTAGTCCGTAATTTTCGAGGAGTCCTACCAGATTATCTTGTATTGTACATTATTACAAACGTGAAAGTTTATGATAATATAGTTATATATACCTTCAACTTTAAAAGGCAATAGACCATCATAAAACTAATTCAGTAACCAGACATCAGAACAGACACAGTGTTATGGTTACAAATCATAGGGTACTCATTCAAAGGAGGGACAAATAGGAGCCGAGGGTTTCTACGGGCGCACCTCATCCCCTCTACGCGAACGAAACCGCGAAGAAAAGCTAGTTAAATTTCTTATTCACCAAGTGCCAAAAACTTACTTCCAGTTTCTCGAATTAACCCATAATCATTTCTAATATATCTTTGGGGTAAGTTCTCAGAACCTACTCGTATATTATGGTAGGATTCCAGAAAACCTCGATGATGGTCGTGAGCTTGAGATTTTAAGACCGATCTCGAGAATGTGTCGTTATGTAACCCGCAAAATAGTCTGATTGCTATCACATTGTTGGTCGCCTTGAGCGGCATAGTAATAACAAGCCGATACGTAATAAAACCCTACAACTTACGAGTGCAGCGGTCAGCGTATTGATAAGCAACTGGAATATTTTATCTAGGCACCCACTTTGTTGTTTATATTTTATTTATTTATTCATAGTTACCTTATGTTGTATTATTTGCGATTCGTACACTTTGAACTTAGTTAAGTATTGAGTCAAACGATGTGCATGTATTTCTCTAGTTAAGTGAATTGTATTCTTTTAGAGAAATAAATTCTTAAACCATAACCATGTATGTATCTTTGTAGTATTTTAATTCCATTCTCACGAAAATTATCATCTTCACGTTTCAAAGTACAGTCTTAGTAAAAGAACAGAATAGAGTGGACCCTAGTATGGTATGGTACATTCAAAGTCAAAGTAGTTTATTCTTCAATTTAGGCATAATTACAATGCACTTATGAATGTCGGCTGTTTTGCAAAACAGTAAGTATATTTTATACATAAAATTACATTATTTTTTTCAGTTGGAGGGCTACGTATATTTTGTGTGTTCATTCAAGAAACAAAGCCCAGAAACATGAATAAAAGAGAAATAGTTCTCGCATAAGCAATGTTCAGGTATTTAGTTACCTATACTAGAACTCATAATATCACAGATACACAATCTGAACCACCAAAACATAATTAAGATAACTATCTAAAACCCAACAAAAGAATATGGTCGAACACTATAACTTTACGGACATTCACCATTGCATTTTTAAGTGAAAGTTTGTATTTCTAATTGAATGTACATATATTATATCCCTTTAGTTGGTAATTAAAATGCCATAGTATTAGTAGCCCTTGAATTATTTCACAACACAAATTTAAGAGGATATTTGATATTATGCATTAATATATGTAGACACTTTATCATAACAGCAATATTATCAATAGAACATAAAAACAATCAAAGTATACAAAGACGAACCCGTCATTATTTATAAGGGATTTCTTTTAGTTAAGCTCCGAGTAAATGGGAGTGAAAGGTATACGAATATATTGAACGCTTAATTATGCATACCCTTAAGGTAGTCGTTTAATTATATAAACAAGTGTATTTACTTTTATTTTGCAAATTTATCTCAAACGTTAAATCAAAAATTCCACAAAATAATTAAAAACATTTAGCACTTTCGCGCCGTTTAGGGATGAAATTAATACTTATTCTTAATACTCGTTAGTCGTATTCATTGTGTGAAGGCCGATAATTCGAAATTTGCGGGCGGGATAAGCAAGTGATTATAAGAATACTCGCCTATCCCAACTTCTGATATATAAGGAATCGATACGTTTAATTAAAACAACGACAGTTGATAACAAATGATGTTTATTTGCACAATGAATACAACTTGTGAGTAGGCATAGACTTCATTAAATAGTATTAATATTGATTATACCTAATCAATACGAGAGCGACACTGACCTGTACTTAGTAGGCTTGAACTTATAATTAGCTCTTAAATAACCAACAATGCTTCCAAGCCGAGAAACCGACCGACCACTGACCATGTCCGTTAGCGAATGTCGAATTCCCGGCCCCGTGACCGGCGCCATTGCTCGGATTGGAAGGGACGATCACGTGACTATCACGTGATCGTTCATTGCAACTACTTTTCAATAATAACAAAACGTTGATAATCTTAATATACATGCGTCTACATCACTAGTAATCTATTTAAATTAGAAATGATCCTTACACTTTGTACGGTTTGATTGTTCATTTGCTGGCCTGACAAACTACGATATATTTTAATTTAAACGTACAAAATATATACGCTTTTAATTAATTTATATTATTATTAAACACGTACTTACGGTTTGGTTCGTGTGTCTTTATTTTCTATTTGCATTTTTCCTTCTTACTTTCATATCCATAATATTATGATAAAAAACTAAACTAATATCATAAATAAATGAGTAAATCAAATATTATATAAAAACCAGAGTGATTGTTAGGTGGTCTGGTCCATTCACTTTACTTTAAACCTTTTCCACCGCCACCCAAATGTTTCAGCTAATTGCGTGCTGCAGGAATTCCAATTAAAACTGGACTTTTTTAATACCCATGCGTTTTACTGGCCCAGTTTTTATCCTCGTTTGACTAGGTATATATTTGCTCTGCAGTTTGGTCGGGAAATGATACAATATACCATCTTTTCAATAGACATGATAACAATTATTGTATTAAGCTGTTTACATTCACGTGGGATGGTCACGGAACGGCCCGACATATTTCTAACTCGTATGGAGCTCTTCATCGGGGACTGCTGCCTATTAAATATGTCTCACGAAAGTTTTAATAAGATTAATGATAACTATTATTGTTGAGAATGTCAAATGTCTATTAGAGACTAGATACTTGCACTGCTCTAAAAGTTACAAATTACCAGCTGCTTATTCCTTATATATGCTTTAGGGTGGCATAGTAGCTCCATCTACAACACAATACAGTACAAGTACGCTTTATTGCATACCAAAAAACATCCACACGATCTAAATTCCAGCTAGATGACATACACTAACAGACTGATCTCAAGACGACGTTGTCAAGCTAGGTCTGCTGGTTCGAGTGCCCGTGCACGCCAGCACACACACTGGGGCAGTGCGCTGCCTACAGCCTAGCAACACGATGTCGGTTACCATGATTTACGATACGATACGATACCAAAAAAAATTTATACAAGAAATCAAATATAAAAAAATTGAAAAACGGAAGACAACAGGCGGTCTTATCGCTAAAGAGCGATCTCTTCAGACAACCTTTGGGTAGTGGAGTTGATGCTAAAAATCACTTATTGAGTGGGTCGTGCAAAAATAATAGCAGTAATAATAGTAAGAAAAGAAAACGTAAAATTCTGGTAAAAAAAATGTATGACTCGATGGTTTCGGTGGTATAATAGGTAAAACGCTCGTGTTGGTCCTGAAGCGGGTTCAAACCTCAGAAACCTTCATTATTATTTGTTTCGCTTCAATATAAACATTGTGTTTAACCTTTGTATCGTATTTTCAACATGTTGTAACAAGTATATATGTATTGTCAGCACATCTTGTATCTGACAAACTCTGAAGCGAGCGCACAGCTAAATAAATAACCAGCGACCCGCGCGGCGGATTGATACCCGTCAAATATTTATAAGTAATGAAAAGCATCGGCGGGCGGACCTATTCTGAACGTGGGAATAACCTGGACGAAAGAAGATATTATTCTGGCCAAGATACATTTTGGCTATTCTGGAACTGGTTTTTGCATTGTGAAAAAGTATTGTTCTTTTGAGCGGGTACCGCTTATTCATTAAATATTAACCCTTTTCTTGGCAATGTATCATATATTCAATTTAATCCTCTTTTGTATTTTTTTTTACTATTTTTACAGTTTTTTTCGCAATGAAGCAATGAGTTTTTTGAAATGCGGACTTCTCATTTTATTTTGCCAAGAAATGGGTTTAAACATTAAGCAAAATCTAGTTATCTACTTTGCTTTAGGAATTTTGAAAGTTTTCTTTTTATAAAGGTCTGAAAAGTCTGCAACAAGAACATGTACGCTCTTAAATAAATAACCAACGACCTGCGGAGCGTATTGATATCCGTCAAATATTTATAAGTAATGAAAAGGATCGGTGGGTGGATCAATTCTCTATGTGGGAATAACCTGGACAAAAAATATAAATTCTGACCAAAATATATTTTGGCTATGCTGCAACAACAAATCGTCAATAAAAACAAAAGTCCAGAAAGGATAAAAACATTATAAAAAAAGTATGTGCATCTTGCACATTGCATAACCATTTATCTTTGCAAAACCAGTGCACCAAATGTTACAAAGAAGCGAATAATTGAAAAATTTAATGGTTGGGGCAGGGTTCGAATCTGCGTCTCTAACCGCTGCGGCTGAACCCAGCCTGAACCATTAAAATTTTAAATTTTTCGCCTCATTGTAAACAAGAGTTCTATTTTTAGTACGGTCCAAAAACAGCTTTTCAGCGTATTGGTATTTTAGTAAAGCTCACAACAAAACCACTGACTAAAACCTGTCTATCCCGTCGGCCGCAATATGGCCGCCATGTCGGCTCAATCATGTAATGGAGTGGTTCCGCGGGGATCTATCAAAATGCATTCACTATCCAGCTAAAATCGACTATCCGGAACTTTGCGGCATTATGGCACGCGTAGACATTCTGGACTTGGTTATACACGTTTTTTTGCTTTTATGACGATTGATTTTCGCGTTATTTTTCATTTTATTGAAATATTGACGGTATTTTTAAATTTAATACTGGATTGGTTCTTTTCATATGTTTCTCGAATTATTATTCATTTCAAATGCAATCCTGGGTTCGAATCCAGGCAAGGGCAAATATATTTGTGTGATGAACTCGAGTTCCTGGATCTTATATATGTATTTATTTATAATATATTGTGTATATCGTTGTCTAATACCCATAGCACAAGCACTGCAAGGAGGCAAAGGATAAGATAGGATATTAATGTTACCTTCAAATTTACAAATACCAAAATTTGGTTAGTGGTTATTGTCAAAATTATACGAATTCGTATCATGAGGACAAAAGCAACAATATCCAGCTCATTCATTTTCAAGTGCCTTGTGGCAATTATTCTAAATGGAAAACATACTAGAAACCCTTTTTATAATTCCTAGTTAATATTAGTGGCCTCAGATAAGATTTGTCGTTGAGATGAGAATGGAACTATGCTTGGTGGAAATAGAACCAGTGGCTTCCAAGATATTCAGCTTTAATTGGAACAAGTGACAAGATCTCAGCCAATATAGAAGTTAAAAATTCCAAAATTTGTAGTTATGTTAGGTTCATGTAGCATTTTCTACATCACTCATTCAATGAGGGTCTCATGATGACCAGCTATCTGTTTCGGGGTCGTTTTAAGGTTTTTAATGCAGGTTATCTAAAATATATTACGCACTCTACTACGTACGGTAGTCATTGCAGTAGGCACTGAACATAATATTTCAGCAACTTATTTTGTTGGTGCTGGAAAGACCATTATTTTCAGCTCAAATAATAACACTAAAACTGTTTAAGGAAACCTCATAAAGCGGACCAACAAAAATCCCTTGAAATTTCGCCTATACATCTTCATTTATTTATTTAGATAAAAATTTACGGTCTCCGAACGGCCGTTAGCGCCCTAATTCAAAGACAAATGACCTAGTGTTAACTTAGGAACGGCCGAGATACCTAACTGGCGTTTATCAACAAAACGACTTAAGCGACGCACTTTTACTATGAAAGTTTTACTTTAAGCACTGAACCGTGATAGAGTAAAGGGAAATGCATTTTTCCACAGTTGCACGAAGGCGCATTTTGGTTGAAAATTTGAAATTCTTAGGGGAGTATGTCCTGCTTGAATTTATTTTGAGATGGAGACGTTTATGTAGCTTTTCCGTGACACATAATAAGTAGTACCAGCACAGAAGTCTCTCTGTTTTTGACGAAGATTTTTGATTTTGATTTTAACTTTACTTACCTAATCGAGTATACCATAATTATTATTTTTTTTAACTAGTTCTACTTATTGTATTTTTGTGGATATTTTTTATTGGCTAACTATATTGTTAATTGTTACTAAATTGTATTGCAGTTGATGCCCCTAAAATAAAAACTGATAGTGTGTCCACGAGACCATACGCAAGGTGCTCGAAATCGAAGACGAAGTGTTCCAGCAAGCGGCCATACTTTTTCAAGTCTCTATCAATGACGGTTGGAAAGACAGCCTTGTGACAGACGGGCAGACAGAAAGACAGCGGAGTATTAGAGTATTCCGTTGGCACCCTTTGGGAACGGAACCCCAGAAAAGCATTTGTAAGATTACATGTTTTGAGATGTCTTCATCTATAAGTTTGCCAAGACCCTGACATGGTGGTAGGTGTGCTTAGTAGAAGACTTCTTTGCGGTTTCTGGTTCGCGGTCGTAGCCTTTCCGGTTCCACGAGCGATATTACGAAAGGTTAACTGGAAGATACCCTAATGGGATTAAGTTCACCTTTAATTATTGTTTTTTTTTGTTTTTTACTAACAATCTATGGATCATTGATCCGAAATAAATAATAATTTGAATTTTAATCATTGTATTCATAACCAGTGTTTGTGTAAAATAAAGTGTGTACATACGCTGAAAAAAAAAGCTCAACTATGTAGTTTAACTACTTAATAAATAGCCAAACTGTGCTTAGTAGCGACCAAAATTAACCAAAGTTACTAGGAGCCCTCAGTAGTTTTATATTCAGCCAAGCTAGAACCAAAATAGTCTGCCCAAAATCAGTCTCGCCCGAGAACAAACACCCTGTATTTGCGTATCATTTAGGGACAAACAAAAGAGCCAGGCAAACACCGTGTATGTATTATATTATTTATATTGTTCACTCACTTAGTTGGCTGAATAAGAGAGAACAGAAGTGTTACGTTACATAACATACCTACTGAGCCGACGGTCCCGGGTTCGAATCCCGGCAAGGGCGAATATTTGTGCGATGAACACGAATATTTGTGCCTGAGTCATGGATGTTATATGTATTTTAGTATTTATGTACATCTTCGCCTGGTACCCATAACACAAGCCTTCTTGAGCTTAATTTGGGACTAGGTTGATTTGTGTGAGGTTATCAAAAAAAAATAAGTTATCGAAGATTTGCTTTTGTCAAGGCTGCCTTAACAGAACTTGCGAATTGTGATACACTATTTTTTTTTCTAATTATTTAATAAATATTTAGGGACAATCTTACACATATCGATCTAGTCCAAAACTAAGCTTGTACTATGGGTACTAGACGACGATAATACCTATAGATAACATGCATGATCCGGGTCAAATATTCGAGTTCATCACACAAATATCTGTACTGACCGGGATTCGAACCCAGAGATACTTCGGCGATATTTTTTTAACAGACCCCATAATTTACTGTCTACTGAGGTAAATCATAAAGCCGCTCTATTCAGCCGCTATCCTGGCCATTTTAAATTTTTATTGCGATTTAATGATATTCCGAGTGGATTGAATCTTTTGTCTTCAGCCATCGGTGTCGTCTGGCTTTAATGGATAAACGGAATAGACAACGTCTTGATTCGCGAGTTTTTCTTCGAATATGTACCTATACAAGAATATACGTGTATGTTTTGACGGCGTGGTTGGCGCAGTTTATAGTTCACCTGCCTACTGAGCCGGCGGTCCCTATCAGGGAAAATATTTGTGTGATGAAGTCGAATATTTGTGCTTGGGCCAGGGTCGTTCTATGTATTATATTCGAGGGGTCCTGGACCACAAGTTAAGAACATTACTGTATTGGTAGGGTAGACAAGCCCACGCAGGCATCGGGTTTTACGGATTCTGTGACAAATGAATTTGAATTGAATTAATTTCATTCTTCTACCTAACCTAATCAATCTGCCATTAGTTTTTCTTCGTCATATCAAATTCCACGACATATAGCAGATTCTTCGTAGAATTATCGAAATACTAGGCGTTACTTTACTTATCATCTGTCACTCTTTCGGAGATAGAAACGACATCTATTAATACAATACAAGTACTCTTTACGGCGCCCCTCATAAAACATACAGGACAAATACAAGGCAAGAAAACAACATGTAATCTTATCGCTAAAGAGCGATCTCTTCCAGACAACCTTTGGGTAGTGGTTTAATAATTATATTAATAGATGTCATTTCTCTCGTGTATATCTGTCTTTTTTCCCCACCATATCTGTTTCAGAGCTCACCACCTCCATGCCTTCTGGTATTAGAGGTAAATATAGGTACTAAACGTGATGTTGTTATTATTAAATCCACCTCAATATCACGATACGATCCAAAACCACCCACCTATACCGGGCTGTTTGCGAACCACGTCTGAACACACACGCCCCGAAATCCTGTTTGTGCTATATCTCATATTGGAATTGACAATTTAGTAAAGATGTTATTACATTTCAACACGGAACCGTGCGGTTCGCGATACTGGAGGTACCTAAATCGTGTCGCCAATCACTACCTAAGCTACATTTCGTGGTCTTGTGGTACCTTTTGGCAGTTATAACTTTTAAATTTGTAGCCATAGGCAATGGCTAACATTGTACAAATTGAAATAGTAAATTGTATAATTATTCGTACGAAGCGATTTCCTTCATCTAATGCGAACCGCTAAGGAACTCGCTCTCATCGTGTGTATTTGCAGAAAATTATAATTTGGATCTCTTCAATTATAATTTTCTCTCTCTTATTTTTTTTTAACTCATTTATTCATCTTTATACTTAATTATTATCATGTATGTCGCTCCCGCTCACGGGATGGGCCGCAGGTATTATTGTTTATTTAATTATTAACTTTACAATTTCTTTCAATCTAAATACATTGTCCCACAAAACCAGTGACTGTTTTGACTGTGGGATCTCTATTTTAACCACGCTAACTCTTCCGAGCAAATTAACTGTCAAACCATACGAAGAGTTACGGTGGTTTGACTCTACTGAACCAGCGAGCTACAACCCCGACTCCGTAGTCCCTTACCATCAGGTGTTACTGAGGTCAATCGCTGGTCAGTTTGTGAATATAAAATTATGGTGATCACAAAACGAGGTTATTAGAATGTTGTGAAGTGTTAGTTAATGTTATCGTCTTACATAACTAGTGGTTCCCAGAGTTGTAGACTATTGCTAGTCTATATTTTCGAAATTTTACAAGTTGGTGGAGATATGGGCATTCAACCTTTAAAATGATAATATTTCAATTTAGATAATTTAATGAACACAAATTTTTCACGAGAATCTGTTGAGAAAGGCAATCGGTGAGAACATCCGGAAATTCGAACCGGACAAACGAACATACGAAAGAATTATCGAATCTATATTAGCGATGCTTTGCTCGTTTCGCTCGCTCGAATAATAACATTTTACAATCTATGCGTGGAACCACCAAAAAGGCAAATCAAATCACCGACTTCTTTGGAATGTGAGCTCAGAAAGGCTAGCATATCTTGCCGCGACTCAGCATCACCCGTCTTTCTCGCCCGGTATTGAAAGTAAAGTGACGGGTAGTGTTTGTCCCGCGTTAGAGTCGCATGTCACAGTACAGAATATGCAGTGCACATTTCATAACACCGATTTAAAAACAAAACACCAACCATAAACAAAGCAAACGTCTTCGCCACGCCGGCCCGATATATTGCATTCGAATGTCGCAATTTCAATCGATCCATCACAATCGCGGGCACATGCCGAGTGACTAATGCCTCCTTAATCGAGCCTAGTCGGCTCGCATTACGGTAGGCTCTTTTGTTACATCGGATTCCGATTTGTAGGAAATGTTCGCAAGTATATGGAACGGTTTTGCGATTTCACTTGTTTGTTTGCGCAAAAAACTTCCTTGCCAGAGGCATTGCCGGAATCCAATCATTGCTAGTCGAAACTTCACGACTTCGGCAAATGGTTAAAGAGTTGAATGAGTTAACGTGGTTAGGGGTCGTAATGGACACAGATACCACTAAAATCGCCCGCATCTACCGGGTCTCAGCAACCGTCGCCAGCCTACCTTGTAAGGTAAGCTGACGATCTGTAATTCTTACATACATACCGACGCTTCAGAATCAATATTGTCTATGTAACGAAAATAACTGATTCTTAAGCGTCGATACATAAAATTGAAGTTAATATTTTTTTTCATCATCATTATTATCATCAGGATACCAACGAAGTCCCCTGCTGGACACAGTCCTAACAGATACCACCATAGTCGCACGCATACCGTGTCTGAGCAACCTTTGCCAGATCGTCAGCCTACCTTGTAAGTAAGGGTTACACACGATAAGTCTTCTGGTACCTTACACATTATTTGCTAACGTTACACTTTATTGTCACACTACTCGTGTTTGAATGAAATGTTTCAATTACTTATGACTTACATTAAAGTGTAAATGGAAAGAAATAAATCCAATACGACTAGCTAAGCCAACATGATTAACAATATGTTATTGATATTCTATTTTCAGTATAATTAAGCCCATTCAGACTTCAAAGTACAGTCAGCTGAATAAATCCACGCTGGCACATTCGCGTGTGACATCCCATCTTCATTCAGCTTCGCGAGGTGTATTGGCACCGGTTCAAATCGGGTACAGTCAGACTGATATAGACTTATTTTTGACAACGAAGCATAAAATATAGATACATTTTACTAGTCAGAACTCATTGTTTTTATTAAGCTATTGATATAAAGATCAAACATCAAAGAAAAATGTAAATGCGTAAGAAGACCGGGAATCGAACCCTGTACCTCTGGATTGCCGGTCTTTTTATCTTTATTAGTTAGAAAAGGGTTTTGTAACACACTGACTATGTCACCCCCGTTGAGATCACGCTACAATGTATCTACACTTTCCACTACTTACATTAATTTAGAATTTCGTTTTTTAGTTCGTTGTGCAACAGATAGAAGAGGATTGTACTAGCAACATGTCATAGGCGTTTATTCACAGACAGCTGGATTGTATTTATTCAAGTTATAATTAATTAAAAATATATAGAAAGTGAACTGATTTTCAACAAAACGAAAGTGAACAGTAATTAAATCGGCATTAAATTAATTAGGTAATTATACTAAAAGTTTAAAGAAAACGTATGGTTAAAACCCAAATATTTTAGTATATACTTTAGTTGAATTTCCCGGTTTTTTTTCTGAAATCAAACATTATACCAATATTTTTCCATGCTATTCTTTCCAACTGTACCACAAGTATAAAAAGCTATAGCGTATCGGACAGTTTGACGTGCTGTCTCGCTCTGTCGTCACGCGAAAGACAGAGGAAGCTACGACGTGACAAGGATTACAAGACAGGATGTGCAATCACGATATTTCTGGATTTTATTTTTAAAACTAGTGCAAATAATATTTCACTGACTGTTGCTAGGTTATTTACTTATATTTATTTGAGATGTTATTAGAATTTATAAATAGAGAGTACATAGAAAGATGGTGCTATGTGAAATATCTTGTTCTGCGCAAAATAACTATGTTTTTAAATGTGTACAAAAGTTTCGTAGGATTATTGAGAATCGAATACTCGAAATATTCCTAAATCTCAAGTAAAAAAGCGGTGTGAAACTCATGGCGTAGTACGTACTCATTTTATACTGCGCAATGAGTTTTACACCACTCCTTTAACGTGCAATTTGGTAAAGAGTAAGAAACATAATTACCTACATTTACTTTATTTTTCAACCGGCTTCTAAAATGAGGAGGTTCTCAATTCGACTACATGTAAGTATATACTTTTTTTTTTATTATCAAAATTCTTTTTTGTTTGAAACTTGTTAAGTTTCCATCGTCACCATATCGAAATAGGGGAAATCGAGGAAAACCCTCAGATATTCAAACTCTAACAATGTTTTTCGTGTATTTAATAAAGTTGTTCAAGTATTTGTGTCTGGTAGTCATCCTTTCATTATGCTAACCTGATGATTAATGATGATGGCAGGTTCCTTGAGGTTAGGAGGTAGGGGATTATTTTTCGGCAACATAATTTCTTCTCGTTGAAGTAGGTTATCAATCTAATATTGGGTCTTACCATTACTATCCAAGAGTAAGTAAGCGTTATTCTTAAAATAAAAATTTGGTTAAACGCAGCCTACTCGTATATGTTTAGTTCATAAAGTTAAGATACTCGTAAGTATAAATAATACAGCGATAATTCCACTTATTCAAACGTTATCAGCCCAGCTCCCACGCAAAATAAACTCTAATCCACAACAATAAGCCGAACTCAACTTATAAGGTTTAATTAATCCCGAAAACGGGCATGCGTCCGGGACAATTTATCGCCATAATTTACGGGAGTCCCGGAAAAAAGGGAATACAAATACGGCATAATGCGGACGGAATTAACTGCGCAGCAAAGAAACAATTAAGGTGCGACCACACCGCCGCTCAAAAAACGGTGACAGTGCGTTTACGCAGTGACGTGTCTCATTCGGACCGCACGCTCTCCATACCGCTGCTTGAAATCGCATTTATTACTAGTAGATGCCCTCAACTTCCGCTGCGCAGTCAGGTAAAAAGTATCAGATAAAGAATCAGATAAATAATAATTTATTGCACAATTAACAACGAAAAAATACATTTATAAGGCAATAATTGAAATACGGAACTGTTTTTACAGAATACATAAATTGACAGTGGACTCCGCACTAGGCCATACCTGTATCGCGGGCAATCAGAATTACAATTTAATGTCATGTAACAAATTAATTAGTATACAATATGAGATCAACCAATACAATATTCATTTACCGAATAACGAATTTAATAAATCAAACTAAAACTAAAAAGATGTATGATTCTAGACTCTCTTAACAAGGAGAGCCTCGGTGTCCGAATAATCCAGAGTACTGAGCCAGTTATAGAGAAGCTTTTTGGCTTCTTGAACAGAACTATGAGAAATCTTATTATGTTTCATTACAGCAGTAGCATAGATTGAGGAGCCAAGATATTCACCGGATCGCCTACCAAAAGCAGTATGGACTCTGGGAACAGGCCATTGTGAGTATGCTATTAACCATCTTTGGATGGGCAGCTATACCTGTACCAAAATTGGTGAAAAACCGTCCAGCCGTTTCAGCATGATGAGTGGAATTTTTTTTTTTTACCAACACTGGCTCTGAACGGCGACTGCCGCGCGCCCATACAAAGCCTTGAAATAATGATTTTTCTGCACAGAAAACTGATTTTCAATACAACTTCAATTGCGAAGAAACAATGTCAATTGCGATTGGCCGCCGCCGCGACTGATCGTAGCTCCTGATGATGAATCGCGTACCGATTCGAAACGTGTCGAACGATATTCAACTTCTACGAAGTCGAAGCCGTTTCGTATATTTTATGTCTGAGACTCACGGTAGTTTTCTATATAAAACTTAATATACTATAAAAGTTCGACCATTTTTGGACTGTAATGAAATTATATTAATTATTACGCTTAATTGGCGTTTGTAGGCTTAGGTATGTTCCCGTATCAATAAACCTAAATTAATTCAACCCGAGTACTGTTCTGCAACAATCGTGCCACTTGATTTGTCATGTGATAATCCGTCTCTTTCAAGCCACTACACTGTGAAAGGGACAGACTATTCTTAGCGCCATCTTTCAATCCTTTTGCAATTAAAAACAAAACCTCTGGGCATGCGCAAATGAGTGCATAAGTTAAAATCGTACGGCGTATAAATCAAACCGGGTGCTCTCTGAGTCACCGGAACTGATCCTAAAGATTGCGATGGTGTCTTGAACATGAAAGGTCGTATGTTGCTGGTATACAGGGTGATATTGGAACAGTGTTAATTTTAATTATTTTACTTAAAACAGCAACGTCTGCTAAGTTAAACTAAATGTTTACAATGAAGCGAAAAATTACGCTACGATTGGCGCTACGATGCCACCCTAAGAAGCAACTGGTTCGGTGGTCTAATAGGTAGGATGCCCGTGTTGGCCCGGAAAGCCGTTGGAGACGCAGGTTCGAACCCTGCCTACACCGTTAATTTTTTTTTTCGTTTCATTGTAAACATTTAGCGTTTTTTTTTACTTTATTGCACGCAACAAAACGTCAGTACAAATGGCGGACTAAATGCCAAATCTCTTTTTTATATCAAAGGGGGCAAACGAGCAAACGAGCAAACAGATCGCCTGATAGAAGGCGATTACCGTGGCCCATAGATATCTGCTATACCAGAAGAGACACAAGTGCGTTGCAGGCCTATATGTCAAATGTCATTCTCTACCAATCAACCATAGGGCTAAACAAAGTTACTACAATTTTAACTGTAGGTACTGAGATGCAAATATTTAATAGATAATTAGGTTTTTTTTTGATGAAAAATAGTGTTCATTTTGGATTCTAAAGTAAGCTATTGACCTGAATAAGCTCTTAAAGATGTATAGCAGCTCGCTGTAAGCCAATTAAAGCACAGACATTCAGGCAATCTGCAGCATGTGCATTGAATTATTAGTAGCGCGAGCCATGAATTTAATATTTGCATGTGGTTTGAAAAATATCTGTATTCTAGGTCATATCCAACCGCGTTAAACTTAGATTCTAATAAAAATCTCATAATGAGATGAAAAATACTAGTAGCTGGATTAACTGAATAGACCAACAAAAAGCTATATAATGATTTAACCTTCTCAAAAGAAAATAATTAGTTCAGAAATACAACGTGTAGGCGAGAAAAGCCGGAAATCGCATATCCGAACATCCGTAATTCAGTCGTACGAAAGATTTTTTGGCCATCCTGAAACGAAAACACTTCGCTCGCTTGGTCGATTCTGCCGCACATTCCGAGTTTCAATATAAACAGTCACAGTCCCCAGTTTTCCAAGAAAACCATTCGACGTTCAATTAGATATATATTTTTTTAAAGAACATATTTTAATTTTCTCAAATCATGTACTGTAAAGCTAAGGCAACGTGCAATGGAAAGGGCTATGCTCGGAGTTTCTTTGCGCGAGAATCAGAAATGAGGATATCCGCCGCAGAAGAACCAAGGTAACCGACAGCTCACAGGATTGCACGGTTGAAGTGGCAATCGGCGGGCCATGTAGCGCGGAGAATGGACGGCCGTTGGGGCAGCAAAGTCCTAGAGTGGCAACCACGTATAGGAAAGCGCAGCATGGGTCGTCCCCTGACTAGATGGACGGATGCCCTCGTGAAGGTCGCGGGGAATCAATTGACGTGGTGCGCACTTAGTGGCATGGGGGAGGCCTATGTTCAACAGTGGACGTCTGTGGCTGATAGATTGTAAAGCTAAAAAAGAAAATCCTTTCAATTCAGTCACCGGAATTATTGAACCGATTTTGTTTGCACTTTATCCAAGATCACTCTGTATTCATTCAGTTATGTCCTTATTGAACTCCAGCAGACGATATTAATGGGGCTGTTGATCACGCACATGCAGCCCGACGGAACCCTAATCAACTAGCCATCTTAAATGGAAACAGTAGTGAATCAACTTTTCAGACCGCTTTGTCCAGTAAGTTTGATATTTCGCCTGGTAACAATCAAAACTCACTAAAATTTCTGTCACTACTCTTCGAAACCTCGTATATACTTTGTAGATTGATACTGAGATATGAGCTTTGTTTTAAGTAGGTATTAAGAGGCCTTATTCCTTTTAAAAAAATTTTTTTTCGTATAATGACAAATATATTGATAATTTCAACCAACTTCTTTAAGTGAATACTACTTTTCCCCGAGTTCTAGGTAGTAACGTAGGTATTTCATGATTTCAATGCGTACAGTCGAAAATAAGCTGAAAAAACAAATTTTCCGCGTGAATTTTGTCAATTTCGAGTAGTTTTGAAACAACATTTTAAAAGGAATAAGGCCTCTTAATGAGTTTTAGTTGACAACAGACGATTTGCCCATTGGCACAAAACAGATATCTCGGACCAGTTCAGACCAGTGCGAGCGCGAGTGCCAAAGAGAATATAACACTACGTTGCGAGTGCCATCCGCTTGACGAGTCCGTGAGCAATGTCTATGTGTGCGTTTGCTCGAGCGCGCTTGTATGTAGATTGATTTCTGTACCTATCCGTTTTGTGCCATTGGGATAGGGATGATTGACCTCGCTAGGGTCACAGGGAGTCTGTTTTATTATTTTTTAGGGTTCCGTACTCAAAGTCTAAAATGCGGAACCCTATTAGTAAGCCTCCACTCTCCGTCTGTCACCAGGCTGTATCTCATGAACCGTTCTAGCTAGACAGTTGAAACTTGAAATCTTCACAGATGATGTATTTCTGTTGCCGCTATTTGGGTCTAGATTTAAGGAGTAATAATACTCTAGGAGCCTCGAGTGTAAGTTTCCAACTCAACGAAACATATCGCGTTATAAGAATACGAAGTCATAAAAGCGTTCGAGGCGCTTATTGAAACGAAAACATACCTAAGTGGACAATTTTATTAATTACGTCCATTAAGTCCTCAATATTTTGCTTATGTATTTTATTTAGGTACCAATTATAAAACGGCTTCAACTTTACATCGACAAATTGTCTTTTAAAGGTAAAACGACAACACCACTAATTAGACATAAGTATCTATGTTTTCTCTCATTTTATCCGCGCGTGTTCAGATCATGATAATTAGTCTGTTGACAACCAAAACTCACTAAGGGCCAAAACCCGATATCGCATCGTTTTACGACGCGACATCGTGCCACGATGCGACGTCGTGTCGTGGAAATGCATAAATCCAAAATAAACTTTATCTTCATGTAACAAGATGCAAAATTAAAATTCATTTTGCAATCTCGCGACGTCTCATCGCGGCACGACATCGCATCGTACGACGATGCGATGTCGTGTCTTGTAATTGTGTTTTGGCCCTAAGTAACAAATATCCTAAACAAACCTCGTATTTCAGTATCAATCTACCAACTAGATACGAGGTAGTGACAGAAATTTTAGTGAGTTTTGGCTGTCACCCGGCAATATTATCATAGTTACTCTATCTTTGCTATCACCACGTAGTCAAAGTAGCTCTGGATTTGCCCTCGACGACGCGTAGACGCGGAAGACCCCCCACCACCTGGTGGACGACGGTCCAAAGAGACCTAAAATCTTTGAATTTAGACCCAAAGATAGCACTTAATCGTGCAGAATGGAAGAAAAGGACAGGGAAGGCCGACCCCAAGTAAATGGGACAAGGTCCAGGAAGACGAAGAAGAAGACTCTATCTTTACTATTCTAAAACTCTAAAATTGTATTGAAATGCAATTTCCTATAGAGAGGTACCTAATTTTAGAAAAAAATATAAACTGCGCGATGCGGAATCAGTAGGTACGGTGTCGGGCGTATTGGTGCAATCTGTTCGTAAATAAATATTTGTCTGCTCATCACACTGGACGACTGGACGAATTTTTACCAATTTTGGTACAGAGATAGCTGGTCATCCAAACATGGTTGAAGGATACTTTTTGTGACCGAAGCTGCGGGCATTTGCCAGTTATTAAATCATCATCATCATCATCATATATTTAAGAGCTAAGCTCTTGTCGGTGGAGTAATTTCCAGCTTATTCTACATTCCGCCTTCTCTTTTACGTCTTTATACAATGAAACAGTTATTAAGTCAGGGGTCAAATTTTATTGGTATTGATATATTATAGCAAGTATAAAATCATCACGAGCATATATCAATTTGATATAATTGATTTGTGCCATTTAAGCATAAGATAAAATTTTGCAATTTATAGGAAAATATAGAATAGCGGCGAAATTAACATAATTATAGTGGTGATATTACAGAGATAATTCAGCATAATAGTCAACTAAATCTAGCCACTCGGAAAAGTTGTGGAACGGTATGAAAAAATTCTTCGACCTTTTCAGGGCCTATTACAGACTTAAGCCACAATTCTTAACAACTCTATAAAAATTTAGAAAACTTTACGTACCTACTCATTAAAAGGTTTTCTTTACGATTGATAAATTATTTTAAGTAGGATCATAATAAAGTATTACTAAGCAGTTTCAAAAAATCGAAAGAATACTTTTAATGGGAGTTGTTCTTTTGTAGACATTTCAAAAGTTTTACTTTCTATTTTAAATATTCTTTTCACTAACAACCTCTGGTAAATACAGTAATGTTATGTAACATAATAGGGTATGTGATAATTATATTTTGGTGGTATATTTACCTATGACTCAAGTTTATACCCTACCTTAAGATCTAATATTAAACCTTAAGCGTTCACTAAATTATTAAAGTAAGAATGGGTTTGTAAACGCTATAATAATATATTTCTGCAGTCACAAACTTATAACTTATACGGATTTTATGCCATACCACTTTACTGCACTATTTAGTTGTTCAGCCAAATTATGTAATTGTGATCGATGATGTTTGAACTTATATAATAACATTACATCGAATACAATCTGCGATAACGTAGATTTTTCAAGATTAATATTTACTCTAACACTAACTCAAAAAAGTTACCAGCCAAATCCTGTATACGTAGTAAAAAATCAAAACGCATCCATCCGCAATTCATTCATAAACCCAAAACACTTACCTAGCACACACGCAATCCAAAACAACACAACACAATGACACAAAATGTCAAAGTCAGCTGTTTAGTTCATTCAACTGTGATCGCCTCGACCGGGTAAAAATCCGACGGCCGCCCGCCTTCAAGTCCGTAGCAGTACTGCCGCGTACGGCCCGCTATGTAGGTACTGAAAGTACATACTTTCAGCGCTCAAATTTTCAGCTGTACGTTATCTGTGGAAGTTCCCGTATAATTATTGTGTTTGTGACGTATTATCTATGGTAATGTGGCTGCAAGTTCGCTTATCGTATAACGATGTAAGCTAATATTATTGTTTGCCGCAATTCGGTAATAAGCTGAGCTTTGCGCTTGAACTGGAAGGGTGGATGTTTTAAGTCGAAGCTCGAGGTGGAAAAGTAAAGGTTTTACGCTTAGTTACGTAATGTTTGTTACATTAAAAGTATGTGTCTTGTCGTCTAAAGTTAGAGCATATTTAAAATATTTAAGGGATACATTTTGCAAATTGTCACAGAGAATTTCTTCAGACAGACTTCTCATTCCTTTTAAAATACTTTTATTTTTGGGGTTAAAAAGTGACATCAAGTGCTGGTGTCAATGATACATAGATAATTATATCAATGGTTTCCTTATTAATAATTAAAACAATATGCAAACTACAACTTGTATAGGATCTGGATGACTAGTGCGCAGTCGTTATGCAGTCAGTTTGCAGTCCTTGGACAAACTGCAGTGGCAATGCAGTCTGGCTGTTTATACTCTGATTTTCGATATCGATTATCGATGACACATGGACAAGTGAAAATGCTTCATAAAAAATATCGAGCATTTCCGTTGATTTCCTTTGCAGTCATTTTATAAACACATTTACGAACTTTTCTAAAATAAATAAGTATATTAAACCATTGATAAAAAAACAATGCAAAGATCGACAGACAAAGTATAAGTAAAAATTCGAAAGTTTTACGCTCTGGACCGTTTATCCAGAGGTACCGGGTTCGATTCCCGGTCTCTTCCACCAGGTTACGCATTTCTATTTTTCTTTGAGCTTTGAGCTTATCAATGGTTTAATAAAGAGTGTCGTGTACCCATATTTAAAAAAAAAAATTAGACATTACATGTTTCATAAATTTATAAATATGTACGTATGATGTTATAATGCATTTCATTTTAATTTTTAGTTTCGTAAGTTGGCTTTATAGAAGTTACTGCTAATTCATTAATTTAACGAGTTATTGATCGCGTTTAGTTTTATTATGCAAATTTTATTATTGTCATCCTGGTTGAAATGAAAAATCAGTTTTCAAAAAAATAACACTTTTAAATGTGAGGCTATTTTGACATGTTAATTTTAATTGACTGCAATATTTGAACGCTTGCATGTAAGCTAGATACATGTGACATAATGTACCCACTGTAATATCCCTATCTTATCTTATCTTATTAGGAAGGGGTCCTTGCGGATACACTTCGACCCAATGGGATCTTTTGTGTAGTTACCCCCATCGCGCCTACTCAAAGGATTGTTCCACCACCTTCATATATCGGATGATGGAACCAGTTGGTAGTGCCTGGAATTCCTTCGGTTCTGGGTAACCAATACCGAATTCCTTCATTCTGAGTCTGGCGAGGGCATGACATCCACACAGTATGTGCTTCATTGTCTCTGCCTCCTCGCCACACATTCTACAATCTGTATTGTCAGACAGTCCCAACTTGGCCAATAGTCCTTTGACCCCAAAGTGACCAGTAAACACCCCCGTTATGATTCGGAGCTGTCTTTTGCTGTATTCCCATAATTTCTTGGTCCAGCCTGATTCTATACATTCCATGAATAGCTTTGAGTGCCTCAAGCCTGCCATTTTCCTCCACTCTTGTTGGTGCTGGTTTTTGGCATAGTCCTTGATGGCTGTTGCTATGGTTCCCTGCGAGAGACCCACACATGGTTCAGGTCCTATGAAACTTGTCGCAGACCCTTTTCTAGCAAGTTCATCTGCAATTTCATTACCGATGAAGCCTTCATGCCCTGGGATCCATACCAGTTGCACCTTATTGTGCCTTCCAAGCTTGTTCAAAGCTAGGACGCCATTATACACAAGTCTAGAATCCACTTTAGGCGCACCCAGCGCTTTAAGTGCCGCTTGACTGTCACTGAGTATGTAGATGTGCTTCCCTCTGGTAAGTCTATCTATGTTCTCCTGGGCACAGGCGATTATAGCGTATGTCTCCGCTTGGAAGACAGTCGCATAACCTCCCATACTTGTACTTGCATTGAAGTCTTTTGCATGAATGCCTGCTCCCGTACCTGATCCCATTTTTGATCCATCAGTGTACCAAATAATGTCCTCACCATCTGCTGTAGGTGGCTCGCGACCCTCGGCCCATTCCGCCCTCGTTGGAACTTGTACCTTGAAGTTCCTACTGAATACAAACTTAGGCTGCATTTTGTCGCAGCTCATGGTTGTTATTCTGTCAAGAAAATTGTTACTTTCCATGTTAGTGTGCTTAGTCTTCGGCGTGCAGTAACTCCACAGGTCCATTGTTTTTAACCTGTGCAGTGATTTGCGCGCTTCGGACTGTATCACTATATGTAGCGGTTGTAGATCTAACAATATTTCTAGCGCCGCGGTTGGCGTAGTTCTAAACGCCCCTGTTATAGCCATGCACGCCGTTCTTTGCACCTTCGTCAAGGCGTCTCTGCATGTGCTCCTCAACGTCCTTGGCCACCATACGAGGCTGCCATATAGGATGATTGGTCGTACCATCATGGTATAAATCCACTTTAGTACCTTTGGACTTAATCCCCACGTCTTACCATACGCTGATCTACACATCCCAAATACTCTGAGAGCCTTTGTTATGGTGTGATCAACATGCTTTTTCCAATTGAGTTCCTTATCTAGTATGACACCAAGATATTTCACCTCACTGGACATTTCGAGTACCTGTCCATACAGTTTTAGTTCCTGCATGTCCTTAAGAATTCTCTTTCTCGTGAATGGTATTACCACTGTTTTGCCTGGGTTAATGGATAATTGGTAATTGTTACACCATTTCTCCACTTTCCTCAGTGCTTCACTCATAATTGCTGATACCGTACTGGGAAATTTCCCATTTACGAGAATAACCAGATCATCTGCATATCCTACCGTATAGATAGGACCATTGTTGAGTTCCTCCATTAGGGAGTTTACCACCAGACTCCATAGAGTAGGTGAGAGTACTCCTCCCTGGGGACACCCTTTTGTAGCCGTAGCTAGTATTTCATCTCCCATCAGAGACGACTTTATTAGCCTGGCGTTTAACATGTTGCCTATCCAGTAATATCCCTATACTGTGTCTATGCAAATAAATAATTTCTGATTTCTGGCCCAAGGGGTTATTTGGTACTAAGTAAAAAATGCATTTAACTCCTCGTATGCCAAGTCAAAAATTTGCCAGTAAAATTGAAACTGATATTTTAACGTAATGTTAAAATATCCCGCACGGACCCGTGACTAAGCATACGCCGGGTAAGCCCGATTTTTTTAACCATTGGAACATAGTCGTTTTCAGGCAAGACATTCCAACTATTGCGATGGTAATATACCATGTGGGCCCTGTAACAGGAGCAAAAAATTAAAACATAGATTTTCCTCGTCAAACTGAACAGCATCTGTTCAGAAACTTTTTTTTAACTGTTTTCATAATTATGTTCATTTTTTCAAACAAAGTAAATAACATTTTTAATGTACGCCGTCCAACATTGGACATCACCTTAGTATTGAAATAGCTGTCACTTTACTAAATATCAAATGGTTCGCAATACATTGCTTCTTTGAAAAAACTTTATTTTACAGGTTTACATTATAAATGAGTTACTTTTAAAAAGTTGTTTAATAAATGTTGTTCAGTTGGAGGGGTAGAATCAATGTTTTACTTTATTGCTCCTACAGGACCCACCCGGTATATTAGGGCTTAAAACCTTTAATTCGCAAATATCCCAATAGCCCCACCTTACGGTATTAAAACATGCCCCTATCTACTTCGCCTCATACATAACCCGCAAATGTAAACAAGGGGATAGCATTCGGAATACCATTTAACTTTGCAAACTTTAAATTCATGTTACAAGTTTTTGCGGAGTTGTTATCTTGGTTGGAACAATAAATCTCACAATGCTTCCTATAACTTCTGCGGAATAGATGATGGTTGGGGTTTTTAGTTGTTTTAATTTTAATGGAAATGATGTTGTGATTTATGATTATACTGGTTAAAAGGTTTGAGGTAGCGATGTTAGGAGTTTTCACTTGTTTTGTGTTACAATATTTTAAGTGTAGGTACTGTGCAGACAATTTATTTTTATTATTTTAATGTTAGTAATGCCTATTTCAAACATTAATTTTCAACTACTCCGCTACCTAAAGGTTGTCTGGAAGAGATCGCTATTTAGCGATAAGACCGCCTGTTGTTTACCTCTGCCTGTTATTTGAATGTAAATGTGTTGTATATTCCTTGATGTTGGAGGTGTGCAATAATAGTACATTACTGCAGAGGCCGCGAAATAGGGGATTATTGGCCGAGTAGTAATAGATGGCCGAGTGATAACGAGGCCATCTAGAGATACGAGGCCGACAATCCCTGTTCGCGCCGAGGCTTGTATAGTGCTTTTCTCAAATAAATCCAAGGAAATAATACAAATGTTCAACTTATATATTCATATAAAAACAAATTTATTTCAAACTTAATAAAAAAAAACAAATTAATTTTTTTAAGCTGTTCGGGTCAATGTTTTTGCCACCAAATGTTAAGATGATTCTATTTATTAAAAAATGACAACACCTTATTAATTAGATAATGTTATATTTTTTAACAATAAACGTGATTCCTTGTTTATTTTATTGAATATCTGATTTAATCTAATTGAATAAACTAGTTAAATATAAGAAATAAAACGTAAATATACATGCACAAACTAAGTTTTTTTTTATTGGCAGTTTGCCATAGATTATCAATAAAAGAAATAAACCCCACTGATACAAAAGACAATCTCTTTGTTGGCTACGGCCAATAATGTTGTATGAAATTCCTTTATATCGTTCTAATTTGAAATTAGAACGAATCTTCAACAATTGCTATACAAAGACGTATTTCGCGTTCTATTACCACGATCATAAGAACGACATTTCCTTGGATGTTTGAGAAATAGTACATTGTTGTAGAGGCTGAAAAGATGAAGGCGATATGGAGTAGCTTGGCGTATTATTCACTGACGGTATTGAAGGACTTGGAGACGGGGATTTGAAATCCTCACGAGACGTAGAGGGACGGGGCGTGTTTGTCTCCGTTGACGTGATGTTGATGGATTCTGTTATTAAATTATTTATCTTCACTTTATTCTGAACAGAATCTTCAATATATCCTTCCGCAACCTTATCAGACATCCAACCACCATGTCCTTTTAAGGTAGTTAGATTTGGTCCGGAGTCTGCTAGGAGAGTCGCTGAGGTCCTGCGGAAGCAGTGACCAGTGTAGCATTCAGCGTTCGGTAAATTTAGATATATGCGGCCATGGTTTTTGGTACGGCAGCTATTTTATGCCTGCCTATGGGTTGTTTAGTACATTTGCCATTCAGGTAATTCAAGAAAAATCTATTAAGTATTTTCCAAATCCTTAGGGCGGAGATTTTGATATTTTTTCACAATATCGAGTAGTTCGTCTCTTATAACAAATGATCGATCTATTTTCGTCTTTGTGTTCGGCAGTCAATCATATTGTTATGATTTTCGATATCACCCATTTTCATATTAACTAATTCAGCTGCCCGGCACGCACCATTTACTCCAAAAATCAATACGACCTGTAACCGAATAATGAGATTTTTAAGCATTTTTATAACAAATTGAAGCTTAAATGTATAATGTTGACCCTGGCAATTAAAAGTCTTGAAAGTACCACGCAGTTAGTTTACTTATTATATGTAACGATCTCGCAAAAATCATTATCCAAAATGATAAAAAAAAAGAACTAATAGCGGTAATAGTAGAATAGTTCCAACAATGGGTACCGAGTCGACCGTGTCACACTAGTCACTACTATTGCAGTCAACAGCCGTCTCTCAACAATTTATTAATAATCTCAAGAAATTATGACGATATATTTATTCTAATGACGTAAAATATAAGTCTCGCAATACAAATGTTTATTACTAGATATTCCACTTTAGACTTACCTTTGCAGCTAAATAAATATGATCAGGAGCTTCATTAAGGAATGTCTCTACGTTTTCGGCAGTCAATATTTTCGATTTTTTCGATTTGTACCCATCCGAAAACCTTTTCAGTAGTGTCGTCAATTTTTTGTAATTCTTAATGCTTACGTTGTGTTTAATACTCAATGTTGCTTAAAGCATTGAATAAATTCCCCACAAAGTTGAGGGTTTCAAAGTTTTTGAGAGTTCGTCAAAATATGCGAGTAGAACATTTTCGGAAAAAGATGTGGTATTTTTCTTGCTCCTCCATGTTGTAAAATTTGTGTATACTTTTAAATATTTCTCCCGGGATTTTTCGGGTAACAAATTGTCGCTGCCTCTTCTATTGCTGAAGGCGTAGCATCCATGTCACTATCGTCGCTAGAAGTTTCATTTTATTTATCAATCCGATTAGTTATTTATCAATCAATAACAAACAATATCTCAACAATATCTCAATACAGTGAGTTGTTCCCGCCGAATTTTGTATTTTCTTTTTGTTTGAATTGTTTGTTTTTTTTTTTCGCCCGTTCTTAGTGGCCAGTCTTACAAAATTAAAAAACAGATTAAAAAATTAAAGTTGCATTAAGGTGTTCGCGCACTAGGTAGCCTGTCTATGGTATCTAGTCGAACATATGGATATGTATTGGAACACGCGTACTAGGCAGCCTGGTTGCGCAGTTAATGTAGTGCAGTGAGCGGAATGCTTAAAAGTTAATGCTGCGGCGTTTTTCCATACTTAAAAAAAATAACACGATTAAGGATATTACGCGTTTAAGAAAAAAATATACCTCATAAATGACGCATTTTCATTGGTCAATTTAATTTCAAATGCAGCAGACGATTAGCTTTGATTGGTGAAAATGTCGTTTACGCAGGCCGAGAAAAACACTCTGAAATCTTTTCTATAAAGTCGTATCTTATTATGAAATCTGTGTCTAGATACGAACTGTTACCGAAAGGTGCTACATTGTTGTCGTGTTGCGAGCTAATATAGATATACAGTTTACAAATGTACAAATATACGCAGTTTTGGGTACTGTATTCAGGTAATCTATGACCACATTTTCGAGCAGTGTCGTGAAAAGAGTATTTTGTATTTGTATTTGCTTGTTAGTATTGATAAAGGTGAATGTTTGTGAAAATTTATCGATATATTCAATGTTTGTTTCTCAATAACGCGTAAACCGTTTCGTATTTTTTGATAAGTAAGAATGACGGATGGTTCAACATTTACTTCATAAACTCATATCCTCCAACAAAAACTAAAATTTTACTGACCACCTTATGAGTACGACTTTGAAGACGCGGTTGGCTCAGTATGTCGAGGTCGGCGGTCCTGGGTTCGAATCCCGGCCAGGGAAAATTGTGTGATGAAATCGAATATTTGTTCCTGGGTCATGGATGTTATCTATATATGTATTTATATATAATGCCATATCGTCATCTAGTACGCATAGTATAAGCTTTGCTTAGTTTGACGCTAGATCGATTTGTGTAACATTGTCCTATAATATTCATTTATTTATAAAATTTTGTGAACGTTGACATTAACGAAATGTCTTTGGCTTAAAGCAGCAAGAAGTGGAAGCCATATATAAAAAAGAAAAAAGACACATAAATAAATCGGGTAAAAGAGGCGCAGCCTATATTAACATCCCCAAGATTCTGACTTACACTGAAACCACCAATCTTTTAAAAAACTACTTAAAACTCACAAGTCAATTGATGAGCCAATCTACTTCGAAATTAACCTTTTCAAAATGGCGTCTCAAATCATTCCCTGGAACGAATTAGTTGGCCATCTAATTTTTATTCTAGTGAGTTGGAAACAATTTGCCCTAGGAGTATGACACGCCCCACAGAAGCTACAACCAACAGCGTTGCACGTCATTCTAAATTACCAATCAGATACTAGTAGGCTAATTCCTTTGCAAAAGCGGCAAATAACAAAAGAGTGCGGCTTCTGTAGTGTCTTTATTTTTTGCTTTCACTAAAACCATCAGGCTAAAAAAACTAAACTCACAAGTCAATTGATGAGCCAATTTACTTCGAAATTGACCTTTTCAAAATGACGTCTGAAATCATTCCCTGGAACAAATTAGTTGGCCGTCTAATTGTTATTCTAGCGAGTTGGAAACAATTTCTAGACTTTATGCAAATCGGGGGTAGGAAAGTATTCGCTCGCGTTATCTGCGTGATGGATAGATGACGCAGTCGCACGCGAGGTGGAATGGCTTTTAGATAAACAGTTTTTCAGTGCTAAGGAAGTTTATTAGTAGGTCTGATATCAATACTAATTAAAGCTGACTATTTGGTTCGGTGAACTAGAAAGGTGTTCCATATTGGCTTACATAAAATTCTTATTCATAATTAATAAATAAATAAATAATATTCTCTGAAACAAATAACTTTTCAGGATTGTTATAATACAAACCTAAGCTAACTTAAGCTAATAGGTTTTACTCTCAAAATTATTTTAAATTCAATAATTTCAGAGTTATGGTTACCGAGTTTATGACACACAAAACGTTATGACAATCAATAGTTATGTTAAAAATGCGCACCCTTTAAAAGTTTTTGCTTCCAAAACGAGAGAACGCAACTTGTTCGATCGACAACGACGCGGTTGGCGCAGTCTGTAGTGCATCCGCCTACTGAGCCGACGGTCCCGGGTTCGAATCCCATCAAGAATATTTGTATGAGGAATTCAAATATTACATTTGTTCCTGGATCATGGATGTTATCTATACCGGGTGATCAATCCAAATGGGTCAGTAGGGAGAAAACGAAAACTATAAGAGATAGGGAAGGTTTGGGTTGCACACATTTTAAAGCCATAATGTCGGTGTGCATAACCACTTTTGTCATAATAGTTCTTGCGCATAAGGACCTAACCTACAACCAAGAGGTCAGTGTGGGAAGGGTTTCTTAATTTTCGCCTTCCTCCGACAAAATCATTCTATCATATTTCACTCTTCGTCATACGTCAAATCTAACAAATTCCTTATTTCATTCTATTCAAACTAGCATTAATCGTCTATAAGCCAGCTCCTTATAATCTACCAGTATCAATCCCACATGATTATACATGTAGTGCCCACAGTACAAGCAATGCTTGGTTTGGGACTAGGTCGATTTGTGTAAGTCTGTCCCTTAATATTTATTTATTTATCAAGAAGCACATAGGGTTTGTGGCCCATATGGTCATGGGCCCATGACGATCACGTTCTGTTTTGAGTAGGGAATGCAAACCGGTATTTTTTTCTATGGAAATTACCGGTAATTAACTGGTAAACCGGTAATATCTATATAAAAGTTTAACGGCTTAAATTTTCTAGTTTTGAGGTAAGTATAAGAGTGAGCCAATGGCGTCAAATAACTCCCTAGACAAACCGGAGCAAAATTTACCTACTTGCTCTCTAAGAGCAATAGAGAAGCCGAAACGTTTTAAAATGGAGAAGCCGGTGGGAATCGGGTTGTATGGATGCCACTCCAGGTGCTATAGTGAAAAAGGCCCGCGGTAAAAAAGGCATACTGCACTGGAAATGTCGGTCACACTGAAAGTAACATTTTTCGCATACTTTTTGCGCTGCTTATCGAAAACGCTATGAAATGTATAAATAAATGGAGGTTAAGTTATTCCGGCGAACCATTAGGCACCGCAAATAAAGTGGCCTGTTCACGCGACCGCCGTTTTAATTTATGCCCGCTTTCGCCAGTTTATACCGCTAGTTCATGTGTAGCCGCCTTTATTTACGCTTGGATTAGCCTGAAATATTATTTGGAATGATGTTATGAGGTATGCATTTGAATAGGTAGGTAATTTTTTTTTTATATTTTATACTGACTTGCTCTGACCAGGCCGCTAATTCGATTCGAGTGTACCTTGAGATATTGCCAAATAAGTGATATCTCCTTTACTATACTTTATTCAGTATATATATTATTATCACACACATACATACAAACACACACAAACACACACATAAATGTAAACACATGCAGAAGACTTATGAATGTTATCCCTTTTTGAATTGTAATAGTGTAAAGAAGATTTTTATAACGATAGAAACACAAAAACTGAAATCATAACTGTGCAAAAATGCGGTGTTTTCATTAATCAAAGAAAAATAAGCATTGATACTTATTGTATAATAATTATATTTGCAAATTGTGGAAAACACGGTTTACTTGGGTGCTTAAGCCAAGTCGGACCTGCCTTAAGGTGAAATGTTAGTGTTAATAAAATAGTGTTGTTCATAAACTGATTTTTCTAGTTACAATAACATTCGGCAATATAATCATTAGTTAAAATAACATTCGGCAATAATTATAAGAATTAGTTAAACTAATATTAAACAAAACAAACTTTGTTTGAAGTGATGATTGGGCTAAACAAATTTCGATAAAGTGAGCATGTATTGAAACAATAATTATGAAAACTGAAATTAGGCAAACCGTTGGTTATACTAAAAGTTGTTAGGCAAACTGAAATTAGGCAAATAATTTTTAGACAAAACAAGGGAATACCGGTCTCAGATCATAGAGTATTTAGGATATCTCAGAATTGTCTCAGAATGTGGTGGAACACGAAGAGAGGGCGGCCAAATGTGTCACTATCCGATGTTTTTTATCAAATAAAGCAGGATAAAGCTCTCCTACCGCCCATTAGTTAATATTAATTATCACCCTATAGGTAGGGAAGTATCCAATAAGTTTTGATTCCACCTAAGTTTAGGCAAAATCGGCGCGCGTTAGTAGCCACTAGACACGGCCGCCTTCGCGACAGTCAGTCACGTCGTCACAACCCACGGCAAACTACACCGTATCTTAAACAAACAAACAATATAAGCATACCCCGGGATTCAGGGTCCACGGGTGGCCTAGCGTCAAATCATTCGAGCACCAAAAACCACGGGGTAAGAATTTAAGACAGTTGACAGTAGACAGACAGTAGGAAAAATGCTCCGTACCCTGGACTGCACGCCGAACTAATGTCTCCATAATAGCCCAACTTAAACTGGAAAGCCAGCCTAGGTTATCCACCATCTGCCTCCAACGTGTGCTACCATACTTTGGTCACATAGCTCGCAAAGACCCTGGCAATTTGAAGAGACTGATGGTGATGGGAAAGATGGACGGCACCAGACCACGGGGTAGAAGCCCAATACGATGGTGTGATCAGATATCCAACCAAATGGATGACGTTAAGCAGCGCGCTCCAGAAAGCAACCGATAGGGAGAAGTAGAGAGCTGCTATCAAAAACATTAATCGGCGGAGTCACGATCCTCAGCAGTGAGGGACCGACTTAGAAGAAGTCGGACAGCTTTTGCGAAATCAAATGTGAGAATTTCCTGTAGTCTTTCATTTTGTGAAAATTTGAATGATCCATACATTCTCATACTTGTAAACCGAAACCAATTAAAACAGCCCATTTTAATTGCTTCGCCTCATATTTGCGTTCACGCAATTTTAAGTCTAATTTCGTGCGAAGGCAAAAGAAGTGAAATTAAATATTATCACGAGTAATTTAATTTAGTAGATAAAGTGGCGTCCAAATAACTTTATTACTCGGCTTGCTGTTACAAATCATCTGTACGTTCTTATTTTGACTCTAAGCCACCCCTCAAGTAGCAAACAGCTGTATAAGAAGCCTATACAGTCAATATAACTCTAATTTAAGCTGTATAATGTATAAGGTCTGTATAAGTTCTTTTGAACCTGTGTGACTTACCACTAAAACTTTTTCTTCCCCAGACCAACAAAGTTGGAGGCGTCTTCTTGTAAATTCAATAAAATTCAAACCAAATGTTTATCTACTGCGGAATTTATTGCAATCTCGTTAACAGCAACACTACACGCTTTATTTCATCTGAACTACTTTTTACAATCTGCGTACACGCGTTTATGGGCAATTAAACCACTCGTTACTCATCCAGCAAGTCTGAAAGGACATAAGATTGCACGATGTCAAGGCTGTTACGGCTTTTCGTTGCTAGGTAGTGTTGGAGCCGTTTGTCTCAATAAAGCATGTAAAGCGAAACCACTGATAACCTTGTGAGGCACAACAATAGCTTGTTATGAGATCGCTGTCGTGAATTTATGGTCAACTGTTTTTCCTGCGACTTTGCTTATTTGATTATCTAACTAACTGAGCGCAACCACCTAATGTGATTCTTCGATCCTGAACCAGCTCTCGCCAGGTGCGGATGCCATCATCATCACCGTAGATAGACGTCCATTGACAAAGCCCTGCTCCAAAGTTTTCCACAACGATCGGTCTTGCGCCGTCCTCATCCAATTTCTTCGCGATCCTAACAAGGTCACCGGTTCCCCTTTTTGGTTTTGGGGACCGTTGCGCCTTTTGGTCCGCGTTCACCTTTCGCTCAAATACCTTTCTGCCTCAACGGCCATGGGTTCTACGAGCAATGTGCCCCGCCCACTGCCACTTAAGTTTGGCGACTGTCTGAGCTATCTACGTTGGTTCTGACGGATGCCAAGGTCCCTAAAATCTTTTTGTACCATCACTCCAGCGATGTCTATAGGTCGTCAAATAGGTCTGCGACCCCTCGCTTGTCCCAGATAAGCGGTTTTTGCGGCACGATCCTCTCACATTCTCTCAACGTGCCCGAGCTGGTAAAATCTGGAAGCCTTGGTCTCTCCATTGGGCTTGCGTGCTAGGTCTTCGATCTTTTTGTTCTTCATCTTCAGCTTCCATCCTGTCTTCGGGTCGGGCCCAGGATTTTCCGCAAGATCCTTGATTACCTAATCTTCAAGAAATCTGCTGGGCCTCAGAAGTCCATCAGTGGGACTCAGTGGTCTCGTTTTACGTACTAAACGGGTTGTACATTTTAAAGGCAAGTCGTGGTTGAGAAGTGGGACAGTGGCCTCATCAGGCACTGGACATCTCTGCATTTAAGCCTAAATACTATCATAGTTATTAAGTGTCTGTAATACTAACAAAATTTGGATTCTGTCGTCCAAAATAAATGCATTTTTTCTTATTTTTTTTTTATAATTCGGTTTAATTGTATTATTTTATTTAAATAAAAGACAGTCCCGGAAACCGAAGAAAATATCTCCCAAACTTCTCACGCAAAATAGGCGCATTGTAAGAAGACGTAGTGTTGCGGAAAACCAGACCGCGTTAACCTATCTCCCAAACTAATATTTATTTACTTAAAACTTAATGTAATCAACATACAGACCGTAAGCTGCTTGATATGTGTAATTTATTTAAGATACTAACATAGCAAATTACTTAACCTTCGTTAGATGTGAATCGCATTTAAGTAAAGACATCTGAGTAGGTACATTGAATATTTAATCTAACAATGCTCTCATGATACCTTTGTTTAATTGAGACTGTCGAATTAAAGATAATATTAGAGTCCAATAAACCTAAAACATTTCACGAATATACACGTATCATCTATATTATCTCCAATAATTTAAATATCTATTAGAATATCTGATTAAACCATCGGGCATTATTAAACCAACTTGATCAAATCAATTCAATAGCCTTGTAGAAGCTCCTTGGGCCTGATGCGATTGGCAAGGACATAATTATAGCCATGTAAGGGATATAATCAAATGCAATTTGACGTGCGTTATGTCGACTTTTAAGGGTACATCGAGAACATTGCTAAAGCATATATGTGTGGTTTTTAGTAATCTTTGCGGTAGATGGAACTACGATGCCACCCCGAGGCATAAAACAAATAAAGCAGCTGATTGAAAAATTCAATGGTTTGAGCATGGTTTCGGTGGTAATAGGTAAGACGCTCGTTTTGGCCCGGCAAGCAGTTGATAACGCGGGGTCGCGCCCCACCCGGAGCATTATCTTTTTTTTGTTAATTTTTTTAAGGTTTACGCCAGCAAAAAAAATTATGTCTCAGAAGGTCAGAAGCAAGGAATCTACCCGCTGGAAATGTATGGGAATGCATCATGAGGTATGAAATGATAAGACAAAGCAATATACATTTACGATTGGATTGGTCCATTTTTCGTCTTAAATAAAAGTAAGGTTTTCTTTCTGTCGTCAAATAAAAAGACCGAAGTAGGTTTAGACGGATTTTAAATATAGCCGGAGTGTTTTGTTGTGTTTATTGTGAATTAGCATACGAAATCGAAGGGCAAGCGTTCGTATTTTGCGGTGCGTGTATCGAACGAACGAGAAAGGCCACTGTGTAAGGACCACGATGTGGAGGTTTTGGATGAGGCAAATAAAATTGTACATGAGCGTTTATCATAAATAACTTTTTTCAGAAAATTATTTTTTATGCTTATTTTACTCAGAATCATTTGTACATTTTGAACCTCATACAAAAAAAGTGCTCCAAAATTTCTATTTCAAATAGCCATGTTTAAGCATGAATGTTTTTTTTTCTATAAACGTGACGTAGATACTGGAAAAAATGTTCTCATAAAAAATTTAAATTTCTCTTTTTCTTGTATGAGGTTTAAATGTACAAACGTTCCTGAATTCCTCAGTGAAATTAGACATAATAAAAATTTAATTGGTATAATGATGGCATTTTGATTTCAGCAACCACGACTTAGGGATCAAGTGACTTTCCTTCTAGATCGAAGAGCTTCGATTTAAATGGTGGGCAGGACACTGCTATTTAATGAATAATTGAGTGATTATTGGATCCAGAAGGTGAACTGATGACCTGATGAAAGTAGGTAAATCCCACAAGTGCCTAGGACCGGCTATAGCCACGTTCTTTGGGAAAGGCCTGTGTTCAGCAGTGTGGACATTTAATGACGATGATAATGATTTTTGCAAATTTAAAATCCTTCTCTAGATGGAACGGCACTAATGTAGTTTTTTTGAAAGCCAACTGTTGCGTGCCGCATCCGCCGTGCTCAGCCACAGATAGCAGTGCAGAATTTTGCCACATCCAACCCAGCTGTTGCTTTGTTTATGGCCGGCCCACGCACTGCAGGTTTTATGCTTTTTGCACTTTTGCAGCCAGGGGGCTCACGAGTTGTTGATACTTCAATAGAGAATAATAAATAATAGGGTATCTGAACGTAGATGTCAGACACGTCTGGCATTTGAAAATTGCCGATGATAACACTCGCAATGATGGCAAAAGATATACCATGGCCATTTCACTAAAGTCCACAGTTCTTCATTATCATCACCATCATGTCACCTCCTATCCTATCCTATCCTATCCTATCCTATCCTATCCTATCCTATCCTATCCTATCCTATCCTATCTTATCCTATCCTATTGTTGTCATTAAGCATTAAGTTCACCTTTTGTTTTGTGAAATAAAGTTTAAATAAAGAAATATCAACCGAAAGATGTTAAATGGACATTGGCCTCACTTAAGAATCTCCACAACAACCAGTGGTGAGGGCGCCCTACATCCGATGTCTTCGAAAGATCTTGATTAGATCGTCGGTCTGCCTTTTTGCCGGCCTTCCCATGCTCTGTCTTCCGATACGCGATTGGTACTTAAGTACCTTTCTACCCCAACAGCCATTGTATCTAAACACGATATTAGGAATGCTGGCTACGAATTGTTGCGATTGCTTAACCTATTATTTAAATGTCAAGTAGTATCCTAAACTTTCCAGCCCCATTATAATCATGAGCAGCGACACTTTTTTAATCGCTCCCGAATTCGCTTTTAACGATCGCCTTTTTCGTAATTGAATTTTCGCTTTTCGTTTTCGGTTCGCCCCTTCGCGTTATGGCGAGGTTAGGCCCGTTGTCGATTTTTGTTAGTCCGTTTTAAACTAATATTTGTATCTTTTTTTCACGCTCCATCCATATTTTTTGTTTGTTTTTTTTTGGGTAATCCTAGCTTTTATATCAGTTGGTTTAATATTCAAATAGATTTTCAGTTTTACCGTCGAGTGTGGAAGCAAAACAAGTGTAATGTATGAACTGACTGCTCTTGAGGGTCTACACGATATGGAGGAGATTATCAATGAAACACATGTTTACCGTTCAATGTACGAATCTATAATGATCAGAATAATACAGGTTACATAAGGTTACATATTGATGATTAATTACGATTACCATATAAAGAACAGCTAGCCTAAATGGGCTAGTCTCCACACCACATCACCCCCTTTTTTTTTTTTTTTTTTTACTATTACTAGAAAACAAAATTTTATGTTGCTACTTAAAGTCATTGACTTTTCGTAATCTAACTATAAGTCGGTCAGCCGAGTTCGCTGATCCTTTGTTATGCAAGCTTGGCAGTGCGCTAATATGGTGCAATGTTTACAATACAATGTCGATTCATCTCGCACATCTGGCGCACAACTTAATTATGTTATGAACTGATTATAATGGGTTACACAAAATATGGCTTAGTTCTATTTTTATGAATAATATTTTGTTTAGTACCTATACTAATTTTTACATTAACACCCATATCCTTAATTACTGGATACGGTCCCATATAGACAGGGTCCAATTTTTCACGTGCTTCTTTCTTAACTAATAACAATTCTCCTACCTTATAACTAACAGGATTACAATTTATGTCATAGTTATACTTTCTTAGTTCTTTAGGCTTAATTAAATTATTCCGAGCGTCCTCTTGGGACTTCTGTAATCTATATCTTAATTCATATGGATAATCATCATAATTATATATAGGCTCCACATTATTCTTAATGTTACTAGGGATGGAACATATTTTTCCAAAAACTAACTCATAAGGTGTATATCTAGTCTCAGTATGCATAGTCGTGTTATAAGAGAAACACCAATACTGCAACCAGTTGCTCCATGTATGAACCTGGTTATCCGTCTGGATTCTAAGGAAAGCTCCTAAGGCCTTATGAGAGTTTTCCAAAGAACCGAGACTCTCATGGTGATAAGCAGTAGACATAATTTGTTCTATTTTTAACAACTTACATATATTTTGCATTGTTGATGATATGAATTCAGTACCGCGGTCGGTTGCTATTTGGCGCGGTATACCGTAGCGTAAAATAAACCCTTCAACAAATGCTCGTGCTACTGTTTCGGTTTCCTTATTAGGAAGTGGGTATGCCTCGACGTACTTCGTGAGCTCGCACTGAAGTGTCAGTATGTAGGCATATCCATTGTCATCTTTAGTTAAAGGTCCCACCAGATCTAAAAATACTTTGTCGAACGCCGCTGTCGCGGTAGTAGTTACGCACATAGGTTCTTTAACTGGGGTATGAAATTTTTGTTTCTGGCACTTATCACATCTCTTCACGAATAGCCTTACGTCGTCTTCCATACCTGGCCAATAATAATAGCGCTTTATATTGTTGCACATCCTTCGTACACCTGCGTGGCCACTAGTTGGTAGGATGTGAAAATCATTTATTATTACGCGTCTGTCGTCTTTGTCATTTATTTTTGTTACGCCTCTTATTACACATATTCGTGGTCCGGACCATTCACCTATATCTTTAATGTGCTGAGTTAACTCTTTTATTTTATTTACGTTGTCATTATTTCGTATGACGCATATTTCCTTTATATTTAGATTCTTGCAGAATATTTCCAATTCTCTCATGAAGAAATCTCGTTTCATACATGATTGAGAAATCGGAGCAAGACCTATAATTGACAACGAGGGCGAATAAACAAACATATCTTTTTTACTAAAAACGGAATCGTGCATTTTAATCTATTACTACTCTCCATTTTTTTTCCCCACTGAAGTCGGATTTCTTTGGAACAAGCAGTAAAGGGCTTGCCCATTCTGATGATTTAGTTTCCTCGATGATGTCATCTGCTAACATCTGTTGAATTTGCCTATTAATTTCAGCTTTCTGCGTATATGGTAGACGATACGGTTTGCTGTATACTGGAGTTTCGTTAGATTTCACGTGAATTTTCTGTTCGTAAAGATTCATAGTATTCAATTTATCCCCCGGTAGGTGAAAGATATCTGCAAATTTAGCGCAAATGCTTTCTATACTACTTTCTTCTTCTTTGTTTAAATAGTTTAATTTCAATAATGACAGTAAGGACTTAACTCGATCTGCATTATTTAAAGACTTTTCAAAAGTAAAACAGTTAAAATCTTCTAGCCGCCTAATTTCCGGAGTTAAGCATTTCAATGTTACTTCTTGCTCCCGTGTATTCATCACTTTCACTGTTAAATTTCCATTCACGCTTCTAGATATAGAGTTTGCCATGAAAATACCTTCACATATTTCTCGAGCTGCTACTACAAAATCTCCTTTTATAGTTATCGGAACATTAACTAGCATTTCACTTCTCGCTGGTAGCTTAACTAACGATTGGTTTATGTTACTACTGGTAGAGTATACGTGTAAAACTACAACTGTTAAGTGACCTTCATTATCAAGGGTTAAAGTATTATTTTCGAAATTTAAAACGCACTTAAATCTGGCCAAAAAATCCTGCCCTATGATACCATCCACATCCAATGGCAAATTTTTAAAAACATGAAAGTCATGACTAAATGAATCATTATTTTCTTCAACCAAACTAAGATGTATGACACCAATCGAACTAATTTTTCCACCGATCCCATTTATGGTGGTAGTCTTTGGTTGAATCACCTGGGTCGTTGTCACTACTGAGTCATGCTTGACTGCACTTAGTGACGCTCCCGTATCTACGAGCCATGTAAACAACTTGCCTTGTACGTAAAATTGGACAGAGTTCATATTACTGTAAGCTAAGATGTATGACAAATTGTTAGGCACGAAAAAACTGCTGGCCGGATAAATCATTCTCGTCATGTGATTCACGAGTCACGTTTATTTGGTTCTGCCTCTGTGACCTACTTTGCCTATTGCCACTGTTATGGCTATAGTTATGGTGACTAAAGTTGCCCCGAAAGCCACCTCTAGAACTTTTCCAAGGAACAAACCCCCCTCTTGGAAAGGTATGGCCGCGGTTTTGCTGTCGGAAACCACCATTTTGCGAATAATGGTTTCTGCCTCGGCTCGCAAAATATGCGTTCCCCCGAGACGTTGCCCTTTGTAATCTCATATTCCTACCGCGTGCTGTAAAAACTTGCTCTGAGCATGATGGAGACATAGCGATCTCTTCATCTTTCGCAGCCTGTATCGCATCTTTGAGCGATGTGTAATTACGGGCCGACACTACCGTACTTAACCTCTCATTTCGCAAGCCATCAGTAAACCTGTGTATTGCCTGCTTCTCGTTAATAGGTTTTAGAATACTATAAGCGGCCGAGTCACCGTTGGCCTGGGAAACCGTGAGGTTCACAAATATGTCCTCCAATTCCCTACCAAATTGCTCTATAGTTCTACCACCTTGCCGAGCAATTTGCATTTTTTTCTGTAAAGCCGTGTCGGATTTCCGCGTAAGCAAATGTTTCTTCATGTCATCAACCATGCTAGATATTGACGTGTATGTATTGGACAAGCGCAGCTTAGCGTTATGAGACAACCGTGTTTTCAGGACGAAATTTATTAATACGGGGATATCGGTATCCACCGTCATAGTTGCGTATAACTCTAACGCGTCGATTAACTGTAAGGTCAACTTTTCGCTATCGTCCATGATAGGCAACAAAGAGACTGCCGTCTTCAAATCAAAATTCTTTTCAGAACCCATGTTTGTCTCTGTAAGCCGCTCCTGTTCCTTAAATAATTCTAATAACTTACTATACTCGTTTTCTAAATTAGTAATACATTGCTGATCGCTATCATTTATAGGGATTTCCCCTTTCTCTACCTTTACGCTGTATAATTTTATATATTCGTTATATTTATCATACACTGACTGTGCTTCCAACAATTTTTCTTGGCCTAATTTCTCGCTCCTCCGAGCCGGCCCAAGCTTAACCAAATACTCTTTAAGATACTTAATACGCACATAAAAATCTTCCAAATTAGGCATTACTACCATTAACCATCATCAGTGAGCACAGTCAACATATTATACTACATAAAAGTTCCGTAATTTAAAATAACAACTGTCCATACGCGATATCATGCTACGACACATATCTAAACCACTACCACTGAACAAGCACTGAACTATTAGTACTCACATTTTCGTAGACACTTCACTGTATTATACTGATGCACGCCTACGCATCGCTATAGCTGCCGCCTGCCGCTCAATTTTTTTGGTAAGGCACTTATGAATCCTTTTCCAGATAAAGTAGCAAAATATGACTGCCATCATCAAAACCATAGCAAACATAATGTAGGACGTCTGTCCGCCTCCTTGCATGTCCTGAGTAGTGCTAGCCGTATTGCCCTGGCCATTTTGAGCGATTATGACCTCCTCCTTCTCGATCTTTGACTCAGTTTTCCCCATGGTTAGAAGCCAGTCAACATAAGAAAGCAAAATCAAATGCATACCATTGCTCCGCTCTTACTCTGCCCGACGTCCGCACCGACAGAAACACATACAAATCAGCAAAACGAGTATTACCATTGCAACTATCCCGTATAGTATCCACGGGTACAATAGGTCCTCCAAGTCCCTTAGCACTTTAGCGTCCACCTGACACATGTTAAACTCGCACCATGTCACATTTAATAAAGCTCTGGCAAGGTCGCCATGTAATGTATGAACTGACTGCTCTTGAGGGTCTACACGATATGGAGGAGATTATCAATGAAACACATGTTTACCGTTCAATGTACGAATCTATAATGATCAGAATAATACAGGTTACATAAGGTTACATATTGATGATTAATTACGATTACCATATAAAGAACAGCTAGCCTAAATGGGCTAGTCTCCACACCACACAAGCGCACACTACCTTTGGTAAAATTTAAAGGTTACCTAGCTGAAACACTAATTTTTGTTTACCATCCGTAACGTTTCGCTAAATCTTCTTTTCTAATTGCTTTCTGGAGGTTTTATTACAACACTTTAAAATTAATAACAATAATACAGAAATTAAAATACTAACTATAAACTAAAAAATTAACTATTTTCATTCGACGAAAATCATGTTTTACAAAAACTGTAAATTTTTCAGAATATAAATAAATCAGTTGGGAGAGCAATGCGCCGGAAACGCAGAGGTCGCGGGTTCAAACCCCGCTTCGATTGTAGTAGATCGCATTCAATTTTTCTTTCTTAATTTACCTTTGTGTCATTATATATAAAAATAAAAATGTGGTATTACCACATAAAAAATATGAATCGATAAAAAGATTCTATACAAATATTTTTCAGAATAATTATAAAACCAACCTAACCAAACCTAAAAGGTTCTTTAAAATGATGTTTATAAAATCCTGTAAATATTACGGGTTTCAGGAAAAAAATGCGTTCGGACGAATAAATAATTGGCGAAACGATACAGATGATACCAAACTGAAAAGGTACAATTTCGATCCAACTGTATACCTTTTTTAGATCTCATGAATTGGTACAATTCAATTGAAATAGTTGCCGAACTCCGATGTCAGCCTGAGCTATTAAAATGGCAGAAGGGCACAATACAAGCACATTCCGTTCCTTTGATACAGTTCTTAAAACGTTCTTAGGAGTCTCTTATATTTCCCCCTAATTTTATTTCAAATAATACTTAAAATCAACTCCATTATTCGAATTTCGTAAACCCAATTAAGGTAAGCAGATGAAGAATCAGCGCCCTCTTCTGGTAATTAACGGAAACATTTTAACGAACGTTAATAGGCCTACAAAACTTGTACTGACGGACTTCGCTGTCCTCTGGCACAAAATGTCTTAACAGACTGCAATATTATGACGTGACACGCCATTTTCCTTTCTAATTTGACTAACAAATTGTCTTCCAATATTTACTAATTAGTTGTTTGATATTGTTCGTTCAAAATATTCGGAAATTCATTACAAGCTAGAATCATTATTTCTCATACACTCGCTCTCTCTCTATTGTATACTCGTGAATAAATGAATAGTTTAAGTAATTAATTGTGTGGTTATTTCTGATCAATTGTAGCGCTAAAATGTATTAAGTAAAAAAAGTATAATACTCATCCCTCCAAAAAGTAAAGCGGAATAATAAAATAATTTCATCATCAGTAAGTATGTCAACCTGTCCCTCTAAATCAGCAGAACCTGTTGTGTGTATTGTTTATTTACTTAGTGTTAAGAAAGCAACTGTTTATGTAATTAAACAATAACATATAATGCGAACACAACGTTGCTTGCACAAAGCTATTTAAAAAACACATTAATTGTCATAGACAACAGAGTATTCAAAAGAATTTATTAAAAAAAAACCGTACAAAATGTGAACATCAAATTACAACATAAGTCAATTTTAAAATAAAACAAAACATACAAATCATCTTAAAACTATCATTAACCTAAATACATAACTACATGTTAACTAACCTAAATCTAAAAAAGGCCCTCGTGGCATGGTACCTAAGATGCTGGCTGCGTTACCCCGCTGAACTGCGAGACTAATACGTTGAGCGAGGTAACTGCCAGCTTTCCGGTCCCCCGTAACTTCTCTGAGTCTTTTAGATAAATCCCCAAAAAGACTCAGAGCGCCAGGGCCCCATGGACCTAAGGTCTCGACACCAAACGGAACAAAAGTGTATTCGGCGCCGAGACCACTGTACTTCACCACCTTAGCCTTTTCAGCCGCCTCCGCTGCTGCTGCCGCCCTTACAGCAGTACCCTGGAGATGCGATGGGGCTAGCGTGTCTACACAGGTTGCATCCCACACCAGCACCCGCCCCATACTCCAAGGTACCAAAGACATCCCATCAGGTCTCTTACCGTCACTTCTCGAAATGCCGGTCGGGGAGCAGGGACATTGACCGAAGCAAGAGACCGACGGATGACGTCGTTAAGAGCAGCGTGCCTAGAGAAACGACCCGCACTTCTTTGGCAGGATAGACCGTGATGCCCTAACAGATCTACGTCAGCTCCGCAGGGACAACGATGAGGGGCACAAACCGGGATACCCAAACGAAGGCAAACCGAGAGCCGAAGGGTATTGGGCTCTAAATAGGTTCCAATTTTGGGAGAAGGATGTGCGTGGAGCCAATACCCAGACTCCTTAGTACCCACTGCCAAAAGCCTGGCTCTTTCCGCGGCGTCACCTTCGCCGAGAAGGGAAGCAAAAGCCAACTTGCACACCGGGTCATCCCAATTCCTTTGCGACTGCGGATACTCAGGAATTTCCTGACCGGAGCACACACTCAACCAAGCATTTCTGGCATCCTCCATGCCCGAGATCTCATAGTTTGAACGAAGAATTTTCCCTATGAGACCCAACGAACTATGCAAGGATGACAAAAAAGCTGGCAAAGCTACACCAGACATCCTACGTACGCCTAAACCACCGTGCCGGATGGGAAGAGACCCTTGAGCCCAAGACCGCTCGCTCAACTTAACATTTAGGACAGCTTCTAAATTATTTTTAATTTAGTTATCCACCTGTGATAAAAGTTCCTGATTTTTCCAAAGAGGACAACAGCGAAGCACGTAAGTCAACTTAGGAACGAAGAGACAAAATCTAATAATAGCTAAAGCATAATGGGAACCAAGACACAGAGACACCAAGAACAGAGTATTTAAATGTCGTTGTGTCTCCGATATAACTGCTCCGGGAAAAGACAGGGACAGCGAGTCAATAGAAGTAATAAGAAAAACAATAATAATTATAAGTATTTAACTAAAAATCTCTGTATAACTCGTGTATACTTACATGTATCACTTACGCAGTATGGAACGGAGCATGTTAAGTATAATGCTAAGTGATAGGTAGAACTTGGAAAATATCAAAAATAAGGAAAAGGACAAAGGTTAGCGATGTTCTATTAAAAATAAAACGTCACAAATACACATTAGGAGAACAAATAGAGACAAATGGATGAAGGATGTAATGGAGTGGTATCTTAGGAATGGGAAAAGACGAAAAGGAAGGCAAATAAAGATAGAAGAAATTGACTAATCAAGAGGATGGAGAAGATCAGCCATGACAGGGCGAGTGGAAGAAACTAGGCGTATGTCCAAGGACAACCAGATCAATAAACTGATTGCTGAATATACTATAACTATATTTGGTCAGCGAATAAAGGCTTTCATTTATTTTAAATAAAAATCTCACTTTGAAACGTACATTCATAAGTAAATACATATGTATAATAAAAACGATATATTTATTCCACAGATAAAACAACCAACTTGGATACAACTTGACGATGTACTTTACCATCTGCTGTTTGAACATCAACAACTCTTACTTTATTGTCATTACCACTAAATATTTTAGTGATACTGCCTAGAGGCCAAAGAAGAGGTGGGGTGTTCAGTTTTATTAATAGCACTACAGCGCCCTATTTAAGATTAGGCAGATACTTAGTCATTTTAGTGCGTTCGTTTAAAAAAGAAAAGTAGTATTTTGACCATACCTTCCTAAAATGTTGCTTGGCCTGTTCACACGATCGTTCAACCTTTTAGTTAAAATTAAATATAGTTGTTTGTTTCATAGAGTACAATTTCAACTGAAAAAACCTTCACCACTTTTACATTAGTGAGAACATTTCAGTTGTTTTAGCTACCTGAAAAATGAGTCTTTTCAAAATCAACTTACAATTGCTAGGTTTTTAAAACGTATACGCCTGCGTTAGGGATGTTCGCTTTTACATCCAAAAATCCTCTATTTTATTTTCTCGAAGTAATGCAAGTAATAATTTTTACCTCGAGAAAAAAGTATTACTTAAATATTACTTCTCCTGCTCAAAAATTACGTCATTTAAGTGCCCTAAAGTGGTAATTTTAGCTCGGGTTTAGGGTTTAAAAGGAAATCATGTTATAATTATGTGATAAAAATAAATAAAACAAAACAAATATTTATATTTGTGAAATATTTGTGTGATGAATTCGAATATTGTGCTTGGGTCATGGTTGTTCTATGTATTTAAGTATCTATTTATCTATATAAGTATGTATATCGCCGTCTAGTACCCATAATACAAGCCTTCTTGAGCTTAATTTGGGACTAGATCGATTTGTGTGACATTGTCTGATGTTTATTTATTTTATTATGAAAAAGATAACTCGTTAGCGGCCAGCAACATAACACACCGAAAAGAAAACCAAACTTACAGAGTAAGATGTTTTAATCTTTGCCGTCTGGATATTATGGGTACGGGCGGCAAATATAAGTTTAGAACAAATATATTTAATGCGCACCGTAATAATGAGTTTAGAAATGGTGTAATAGCATATATCATAATGAAATATGATTACTTATATTCAGCGTTTGTAGGGCGTTTTTTTTTTCGTCATTCCCATTTCTGCAAATATTGTTAAAATAAATGATTGTTGGAAGTCGACTTTTCTTGTATCCCGAAGCCACTCCCGTGTGCGATCCGCGTGGTTAAACCGCTCGGTGAATCACCCGTCGATCCGACATCCAGCATGGATGTTGACCTGAAACTTTTCCCATCCCTAGCCCCCAGACAGCCTACACAATGGCGGCTGAGACAATGGTCTGAACTGTGACGCGTGACTCCGTGACGTCACAATGGGCCCGTAATCATAGTGTTTGAGCTGATTAATTGAAATGGCTTTTTTGTGGAAGTTGGCTTGTTTTGTTTCAAACTTCTATTGATATTTAGGTAATTTTGTTTTAATTATGTCAATTTGTAATGTTTAGTGAAATAAAACTACCTAAATGTTTCTACTACTTGACCTATTAAATGTAAGTACCTATTTGTCATTTTGTTATTTGAGCAAATAAACACGTTCGACGTAAAACTCTTTACTATTCAACTTTTTTATATGTATTTATGCACTATTTTGTAAATAAGGTACCTAGACATTTTATATTTTGCCATTATAAGTGCTAAAGCAGCCATAGTTATAGTACTAACTAATTAATAAAACGATGTGTACCTTATATATTATATCGACGCCAATAATTATCTAGTCTCAAAATGACCGTTGTTTTGCAGAAAGCGATCAGTCAATAATTGATTAAGGCTTAAGTCATTTTGACTAAATGTGTGCTAGTGCGATCATTTGGCTATTATTCATAATATATTTTTCATGTGAATACAAAAAAAACTAGAGATAATTTACAATTTATTACAAACTATGTTGATTTATTGAAATGACTGATAATCCGATAAGTAAAAGCCTTTTCTAATCTATGGTAACAACATCAGAATTAAATCTCCGACCTTACAGCGCGTACGATACGAGTAAGTACGGGGCGAACGCGACTGGTCGTAAAGGTGCGGCGCGTAGCGTTATGGCTCGTCATATAACCGCTGGTTTACTGTAACCGCCACCGAGTGTCGTAGGCTTTATACAGCGAGATGTTTTTTTATAAACATTTTGTTAGACAGTTACTTATAGTTCTAGAGGGTCGGGAGGTGTTCTAGAGAGGAGGGGAAGCTTTATGCTTTCTATGGCTGAGAAGAAAAAAAGTATGTTCTTATGATTGCTGATTTGCTGTAACCCCTGGTTTACTGTAACCGCCACCGAGTGTCATAGGCTTTATACAGCGGTTTTTTTTTTGTATATTGTTAGATAAATGTTCTAGAGGGTTGAAACTTTATGCTTTCTATGGCTGAGAAGAAAAAGAGATAGTTCGAACGCGACTGGTCGTAAAGGTGCGGAGCGTAGCGTTATGGCACGTCATATAACCGCTGGTTTACTGTAACCGCCACCGAGTGTTTATACAGTGGCCTTTATACAGTGGGTTGCTTTTTTATAAAAAAATATTTACTATTTGGCTGAGTGACCCAAAAAGGATGTTAGCTTGCGAAACGAGAGCACGCCACTTGTTACGATCCTGCGCAGTTTTCAGCTTAAAGCTTACGCAGATCCGCTTCACCGATGCCCTCCTAACGGTGATCACCTTGTTTCGCTGACTTTTTCATCAAATTTTCAGTTGGTCGACAATGTTTTTTCCCTTGAAGTCATACATTATTCATCATTCTTGAAAGTATGACCCTATAGATTAGATTAGGTTTGTTTTATAACATATCCAAATCATCATCGTCGTCAAATCAAAATCAAAATGTTTATTATTCTGTAAGTAAGCCACAAGGGCACTTTTACATAAGTCGATAGACTTCCTCTGCTGGACAAAGGCCTCTCCAAAGTTCTCAACAACGATCGGTCGTGCGCCGACCTTATCTAATTGCTTTCCGCAATATTAACCAAGGTCCAGGTTCAGGTAAGTCTACCTTGTTGGGGACTTCCCACTCTGCGTCTTCCGGTACGCGGTCGCCACTCAAAAACTTTTCTGCCCCATCGGTTTTGCGAGCAATGGTTTTTGGTTAATCACAAAATATAGTAAGATATTAAAGAAAAATGCGTAAACGTGTAGTTTGGTATACCTACATTTTTGAATAATAATGAAGTTTTACACATTACCTACTTTTGAAGCACCCTGTATATAATAAGGCAGTCGTCCCGCCATAAAGGGCCGCGCTGGTCTACTTACACTTATACAGGACGGGTAATGAGGAAACGACTGATTCACGATTATTGCGCAGCGCGAGACTAAGGGTGGCTCCTCACAAACGTGCTGAACAAAATTAGATTAAATACCTACCGTAAAATCATCCAACTTTGCCCTTGCAGGCTATTTTCTTTGCGGCAATCTAAAGAGTCCTGGTCCCTTCCACCAAGTTACGCATTTAATTTTTTTTTTGAGATTTGATTCTTGTATTTAATATAAAATTATAGTACACACTATAAATTTAAATGAGAAATTACATGTTTCATAAATTTACAATACAGGATGATTCAGGAGTCATGAGCAGGGAGTAATAGAGGTAATTTGGAGGGCCACTCTGACCAGCTTTCACTATAGAATCAGTCACGAAATCTTGTCTTTTTTTAAATTGTGAATTACTAACAATCCGAAATGTATGGAACGGCTGTCTTTGTTTTGCGATTTTGTAGTTGACCCCATAGTGCAAGTGGCTCAGTTTAATCCACTTTGTCATCCCCATAACGCCTACTCATGACTCCTGAATCAATCTGTATGTGTATATCTGTTTCAATTGTTTATTGAAATTGGTTATTACCCGTTGAAATCCTTAATCACTCATATTTATTAAAGTTTCCAGACATAATGCTGCTCTTTTCTAATGCTGATATTTCCTCTTTCCTCATACATCTTACGTCCCTTCGTCACGCAGCACATCTAAACTTTTATGTTTAATTGTCAACAGACTCACGTTACTCATCGATTTTGCCCTTCGTGACCAAAACAGCGTAATCGCCATAGATAAGATTATGACATACCCCCTTGTGTATAATGAACAGTATTGGTCTCAATGAACTGCAACAAGCTGCCTAATTGGCGGGCGTGCGACTGACCTGCGCCTACGCATTTGATCGATTTATGGGCTTCATCAGTACATCCATGACTTATGTGCTAAATAACAATGTAATATTGGCTCACAAGGTGACAATCATGCGGGATAACTGTAAATACCGATTGTCGTTTCAGGGGAACGGTCTTAGGGAGATGCCACGAAGTCGGTATTAGTGTCTTGCTCACTCGTATGGCCGCTGCCCTCGGATCTCTCGCTCAACTGCTCGCTGCCCCGCTGGTCGCACAAAGTCGTGGCATCTTCGTTATAGCGAAGAGACTCGAATGAATGTTGAGGCCTCAAAGCCTATCATGGGTTAGATTCTAAAAGCGACGGGCATCGTCAGACGGTTCCTCTCCTTGCAGCCTTAACCATCGGCAGCTTGGCACCTGCCCCGCTGCCTTAGGTTAGGTTTTTACAGTGCGATTTTATTTTTTTATTCCTTATTTGACTTTTTTTTTATATTAATTTTGTAAATTAACCCTACCTGCACTGCACAGAAAATAAAGGGTTTGCAATCCTTTAATAAAATCATGTTTAAGTCCCTCTTTTTGGCTGACAATAGGGAATGCAAAGCCGGTTGTTTTGTCGTAGTAAAACCGCATACATGCGGTTATAATTATATTCAATTAATCGGTTTTGCATTCTCTACCCGTTTCGGAAACATTTCGTAGCAAGCTTAATTTTATAGACTTTTTCATTTTAATTTAGGTTACGCATTTCTTCTCTGATGCCATTTTCTATGATTTTTTAAAAAGTAGAACCTATACACAATCCGTTGTTTTTTTTATAGATTTTTGGTTATAATAATCTCATAAGTTGATTGTGTCAGAGAAAAATTATAATTATAAATGTTAATAAAATAAAAAAATCTATGAAACAATAAATCGATAAAACAAGGATAAGTTCTTCCATTCCTCCCTGCGAAGTGACATACGAAATTGATACAATATGATATAACACAGGTACTGTTTATTGCATTTCTCACAAAACATCATGAGAAGAAATAAACAATGTAAAATTACAATTAATATTAAGACAATGGAAAAATTCAATTCAAACTAAGATAAATTCTTAATAATAAACTCTTGCAGATATCAACTTAAACCAATGTAAGAACTATAGACCTATTCCGATGACAAAATAAAATATTGAAATATAGTGATAAGCAACTGACCCTCTGAGTAAATATCATCATTCATCATCATATTTGTATATTTTTCAAGTTGGTCACTTCCAATGAGCAAGAATTTTACGAGATAGCATAAGCGAGAGTTATAATGGCTGTATAACCTCTTATGGAGCCGGTTTGCTACATGGGTATAGAATAGGCGCTTCGTGTCGCGTTAGGTTAATTTACAGCTCGCGCCGCGTGGCCCTCGTGGTTCTGATCCTTCTAATACACTCCGCCCAGAGCTGGCGATGGGACTTCATTGAGAGGAAGTAAAGGTTGCCTATAAGCAGATTCACCAGGTTTGGCAGTACGGCCACATCAGGGTCATCAAGCAGTGTCTCAATAACGTGATCAGTGAAGCAGATCACAAATATTATGCAGACTATTGGCACCACGCCTGCCGTAACACATACCAAAGTCGATACGAGCACCTTCCCCAACGCATCACAAGTGGAGATCTTCTGCTTAATCATTAACCGCACCAATTTAAAGACGACCATCAGACACAATACCACATTTGCTACTATAAACGACAGCTCTATAATAGCTATTACAGACCAGGTAATCCACCAATAATCCATAGTGAACAGCATCACAGTAGTTTCGATAACTGGCAGCAGCCAAGCGAACAAACACGCTAAGAGATATTTAGACTTCACTTCGTCACTAATAAATACGTTCAAAAAGTCTTCGTAGATCATGAAAATGATGATCAGTTGCCAGTGGCTCATTTGAATGTAACCGATTAAGATGGCGAAGGCAGTTACGAGGTACTGCATGGAGAACATATCCATTTGGGCCCACGCGTACATCCAGCCTAGGAAGTGGACGCCGGAGACGATAAAGCTGACGAAGACGAAGTGGCGAAACTGGCGCCATTTCTTCATGAAGATCCAGGAGACGGCGCCGAAGAGAATGCTGGCAACGGATAGCACCAGGTTTAATATATACAGTATAAGTGACAGTGTTTTCAACATCTTGCCCTTAAACTAATGAATTACACTGTTACTGATTTCGGCACTTGGACTGCTCACATCGGATGTACTCCAGCGATCTTGAACAGGCCGCGGAGAGCCGTAGAGTAGGTTCGTTTAGATGTGAAACGCTCAACGCGCGTTTACTACTACATTTATTTCGTTCAAGATGTATTTTATACACGCTAAGGCGTATTTTTGTGTGTTGCTGCACTTTTGTATGTTATGGTTACCAACACTTACTTTTGTGTATAAATTGCTCAGTTTCTTCAAGTTCGTATTTTTGTGTCAATATTTTGAAATGCAGAGAGCCTGACATATCATAATATTGACATTACAAGCAGTCGCCTAGGGTAACGGTAATATTTTCAAGTCACCCATAACAACAACCAATTACGTTTTTCTCGGTCAACCTGTTTTTTTTGATAATGTTGTCAATTCGCAAGGGCGCGTCGTCAGCGCCTCTTACCGTTCGTAACTTTGTGGCATCTAAACACGATCTTATTGAATAATATAAATAATCTAATCCAGCATAAATATTAATGCTAGATTAAATCGCACAAAGTTACGAACGTTATATTATATACGTAATTTATAAATTTCACTCTGCTGTAATTTTATGTAGACGAACAAAAATAACAAAATCAGTTAAAATAACGTTTTATATTTGTTTATCAGAAAAAGGTACAGAGCCTAGGTACATTGTTTCTTCTTTTGGCCAGTATAAACCCTGCGATCAATTATATTACCATGACCTATTTATTACTTCGCACTCAGCGAATGGGTACTCGATAGTGGTAAGTATTAAATACTATTACAGTATTTGTCATATGCCATTTATTATTTTCGAAACATATCAAACGCTCGCTCGGTAACGGGCCCTTACTGACTTAAATTTTGTAAATTGACGAGCAAGACCAAGAAAAGGTAAAGTAAGGGTAAGACTATCACAGGGGGAAAACTTCCACAGTCTAATAACTAACTGTTAGTCCTACCCCACCTAACATTAATGCGACTAATGCAAGTCGTCTTGCTCACTGCAAGCATCCTCTGCCACTTTATATTTGATATATGTTAAATGTGTTTTATAATAATCGCTAAATTTAACAATTCCATAAAGATATATTTATTATTAATAATAAATAATCTTTTAAGTAACTAAAGTAAAGTTTTCGACGACTTTTAATGTAGATTAAACTAGGATGAACACATTCCTCCCTGCGTAGTATCTTACGACACTCATACAATTAAATACAACACGAAGTACTAATCAGCAGTGTAGTACCTAACGACAAAGGTTTTACGTAATCAATAAGTAATAACTACCGATACATACATGTAAGTAATTTGTAACCTTTACATCGCCCAATAAAGTTATTATTATGTTTAGTGCACATCTCACAATACAAACGGGAAATGCACATAATGTAAAATCACAAATTTCATATAAAGGAAAAATGGATTCAACTATTCTGAAAAGGATAAATGTAGAAAAAACAACGGGTAACAATAAGTTTGATTTATGAAAATATCGGTGATTGTTTTATTAATTTACTTCTGCTTGTGTCAATTGTGAAGTCAATCCAAGATATTCACAAATTCATATCACATTGCAGATTTCAACTGCAACCAATGCATTAAACCCGTATATTCAACGGTTGAGAAATAAATCTCATTAAATAATAGTGTAAATATAATCAAGTTCATCGCCATATTTATGCACCCACATCTTTGTCAAAAAAACAAGAACTCACAACATTATAATGCTACGAAATATGTGTTTCATGACGCGGTAGTTGCATTTCTAGCTCGCGTTGCGCGGCCTTCGTATTTCTGACCCAGCTAATATACTCCGCCCAGAGCAGGCGATGGGACTTCATTGAGAGGTAGAAAAGATTAGCTAGAAGCAGATTCACCAGGTTTGGCAGTATGGCTACATCAGGATCATCTAGTAGTGTTACTAAAACGTGTTCAGCGAAGCAAATGAGACATATTGTACCGACTATTGGTACTACGCCTGCCGTCACACATACCAAAGTCGACACGAGTAGCTTGCCCCACACATCACGAGCAGAGATCTTCTGCCTCATCACTAACCGCACCAATGTATACACGACTCTTACATACAACACCACATTTGCCGCCATAAACGATAGCTCTATAATAGCCACGACAAACCAGCTGATCAGATAATCGTCCATGGCGAACACCATCACAACACTTTCAATTACAGGCAGGAGCCAAGCGAACAAACACACCACTGGATATTTTAACTTCACTTTAACAGTACTGAACACATTCACTAAGTCTTTATAAATCATGATGGTGGTGATAAGTTGCCAGTGGGTCATTTGTATGTGAATAATTAAGAGTGCCAGGGGGATGAACTGGACTAAATCGGTAGGAGTTTTCTTCATTTGGGCCCACGCATGCATACAGGATAGGAAGCTGGCACCGGAGACGATGAGGCTGAGAAAGACAAAGTGGTGGTACTGGCGCCATTTCTTCATGAGGATCCAGGACACGGCGCCGAAGAGAAGGCTGACGGCGGAGAGCATCAAGGTTAATACGCACAGTGCAAATGACAGTGTCCTCAACATCGTTGCTACTTGAAATTCTAAATTCTTCTCTTTCGTTTTATTCAAACAAAATAAAATTACAAGTGCGAGTGCTTGCACAATTCCTATAACTGTGTTGTAGTCATTGTCTACTTCTGCATTTAAGCAAAATAGGTAAAATAAGTATTTCCTGTTATTTATGAGTTACGAATTGCTCTCCAACTCTAGATTAGTGAGTCAATGGATTGTTTGTAACGTAATCATATTCTAGTCATTGCTTCCTTTAGTATCACATTTTATTCCGCGCAACTCTTTCCGATCCGACGAACAAGTTCTGAAAGATCGTTTAAAATAATTTCATAGCACTTGCAGATGTTAACGTTTGCAATAGGCTAGTTGACTCATGTCAAATTGTAATATACTAATGTTTATTCCGTATAGTATTTAGCAAAGGAAACCTAAATATATCAATATTTTTCAATTCATAAAAGTGAGAGATAGCTGAAAAATTTGACTTTGAAAATATAGTTTTTAATCTGTATTTTGAAATGCTTAAAACGCTGTCCGCCATTTTCGCTTATGGTAGTGACGTCATCGGTCCTGTAAAGATTACTGAAAGTCTACTTTGATGACTTCGAATAGTGCCGTCCCTCTCAATCTCCTGTCAAAGTATATTGGAGTGAGCGGAATGGCACTATACGACAATCGAATTTCGAATATTTACAGGTAATTCTACGTCACGCCACAGATTAGCAAAAGGCAAAAATGGCGGATGGCTTTTTTAACTGTTCATGAAATTTCTAATTTTCAATTGATAAAATTTAGCTTTCTAGCTTTCACAAAAATACAAGACTTTTTTTCAGAGCTAGTTAGATCATAATTATATTAACCATTTCTTTCAAAACTGGGTCTTCTAGCCCTATTCTAGTACCATTGTGAATAGTTGTAAGTTTTTGTATCAGTGGATCCGTTTTGCTAAAAAAATCCTCAAAGCCAAATGATGAAATTACCTTCATCTATATTTATTTCTTTAATTGACTTTCTACGAATGCTATATCTGATATATATCTGAATAGATATCGTATAAGAATTCTATGAAATAGGTACTTCACGTCGCGGCAGTTGCATTCCGAGTTCGCGCCGCGTGGCTCGTGCATTTCTGATTCTGCTAATATACTCCGCCCAGAGCAGGCGATGAGACTTCATTGAGAGAAAGAACATGTTAGCTAGAAGCAGATTCACTAGGTTCGGCAACATGACTAGAGCAGCATTTAGCAGTGACGTCTCACCGGAAGCAGCGATGCATATGATGACTATAGCGCCCACTATAGGTGGTACGCCCGCCGTCACACACGCCAGAGTCGATACGAGTACTTTCCTGCACACATCACTAGCGGTGATCTTCTGCCTCAACACTAACTGCACCAATGTACACACGACTCTCATATACATTACCACGTTTGCCACCATACACGACAGCTCTATGATAGTCACGACAAACCAGCTGATAAGATAATTGTCTATAGCAAACGTCATCACAATACCTTCAATGACCGGCAGCAGCCAAGCGAAGATACACACCATAAGATATTTACACTTCACTTTGCTACTACTGAACACATTCACTAAGTCTTTGTAGATTATGATAGTGGTGATCAGTTGCCAATGGCCAATTTGGATGTGGGCGATTAACATAGCAACGAACTGAAAACCAGAACCGGTTTCCATGTGAGCCCACGCGTATATCCAGATTAGGAAGTTAGCGCTAGAGATCATGAAGCTGAGAAAAGCGAAGTGGCGGAACTGGCGCCATTTCTTCAGGAGGGTCCAGGAGACGGCACCGAAGAGAAGGCTGGCGGCTGAGAGCACCAGGCTTAATACGTACAGCGCGAATGACAATGTTATCAACATCGCAGCTTTTGGACGTGCACTATGTAGTGACCAATTAATTCCAAAACTTATCTTGTACTTCTGCAATCTCTAAAAGGTTGCGAAACACTTTATAACGTTGCATCTCTACGTATCTGGTTATTATAGATGATACCTCTTTCCAGTAGTACTTATAAACTTAATAATTCCTTATCTATTAAATAAATATTTTATTACTACTTTATTGTAACAAAGTAAATACAAGTGCCAGTTAATGTGCGGTTTCTTTAACTGTGTTGCAGTTAGTGACTTCTTCCTTTAGACAAAATAAGGTAAGCGTTTCCTGTTAGTAATGAGTTATGAATTAGTGACTCACTGGATTGTTTATAACGTAACTATACCAAAGTCGTGTATCGTTTCATTTGTTTATAGTATCAGTATCACTATTTTTTTCAACAAACAGAATAATCATGAGTGCAGAATGTGTAACCTAAAACAGAATATAAAAATAAGACATTCATAAATTCGTATTGGTTTGTAGATTGAACTTAATCTAATGTAGTGCCATTAAAGTGGATAAATTAATCCTGTTGTTAATGGTATTACATATTTTCCTCGTGCGTATCTGGCTTGCTAAAGATGCCATCCTAAACCAAAGTTTTCATCCATCATATTTAATGCTAAGGAAAAGGTTCTTCATGTCGCGGCAGTTGCATTTCTAGCTCACACCGCGTGGCCCGTGCATTTCTGATTCTGATGATATACTCCGCCCAAAGTAGGCGATGAGACTTCATTGAGAGAAAGAACAAATTAGCTAGAATGAGATTCACCAGGTTTGGCAGCATGGCTAGCTTAGCATCTAACAGTGATATGGGACCGTATGCAGCGATGCATATGATGACTATAGTGCCCACTATGGGCGGTAAACCCGCCGTCACACACGCCAAAGTCGATACGAGTACCTTCCTGCACACATCAGGAGCGGAGATCTTCCGCCTCATCACTAATCTCACTAATGTGTACACGACCCTCACATACATCACTACATTGGCCACCATAAACGACAGCTCCATAATAGACACGACAAACCAACTGATCAACCATTCGTCCACAGCGAATACCATCACAAGACCCTCGATAACCGGCAGCAGCCAAGCAAAAAAACACACCATCAGATATTTACACTTCACTTCGGCACTGTTAAATACGTTCACCAAGTCTTTGTAGATCATGATAGTGGTAATCAGTTGCCAGTGGCTCATTTGAATGTGACTGATTAAAATGGCGAGGGTAGTTATAAGAAACTGGATGGAGAGTATATCCATTTGAGCCCACGCGTGCATCCAGGTTAGGAAGATAGCCCCGGAGACTATGAAGCTGATGAAGACAAAGTGGTGGAACTGGCGCCATTTCTTCATGAAGATCCAGGAGACGGCGCCGAAGAGGAGGCTGGCGATGGAGAGCGCCAGGCTTAATACGTACAGAGTCAATGACAGTGTTCTTAACATCTTGGCCTTTTGAAAAATAGTATGATCAGTTAAATTAACACTGTCATTGAATTGGATTATTATGTGTTTTCAGCGATCTTCAACATGTGGACAGACTTATTATGTTGCATCTTCTCTTACTTTGAATGAGGCTTGTTTTTAGCAGTAGCAGTAAATTCATGTTGCTGATAATCAATGGTCACTTGACTGTTTCTTGTTGAAGTCTATGTCGTGACAGAAGAGTGTGTGATAAGAAAAAAAACTAAATGAGAATACAAGTCCGGTGTTTATAAGTGTGTTCCAGTTACTGAGATCATTCAAGCAAAATAAGGTAAATTCCTGTTTTTTCCTGGTTATAACTTATGGGTATCTTTGAAGTCAATGCGTCACTGGAATTGTTTGTGATGTATAATTACATTGTATTTAAACTTCTTTTACTAATGCCAGTTAGATGCTCCACGAAACTCCGTCTATTTTTATTCACTTACCTTATTTACACCTAGTATGTACCTGAAATCAAAATAAATTATTATTAGTTAGGCTTGCTATTTTCCTTAAGAATACCATGAAAACAATGTAAATAATTTACAAAAGTTAACCGCAAAAGGTGTCAAATCGTTATTGCAATTTGGATCTACTTATTATTATTATTCCTGTATGTCGCACCCGCTCACGGGACAATAGTGTCCCGGACCTTTGGGAGGCGTGCACGGAGCCGAAACCAACGCGTAGAGGCCTTTTCGACAATTTAATGAAATGCAAGGTGTACATCGAGCGGATGCTGTCCCTATCCGTGTCATGGGACGCACACAGAGACAGCGCCCGCTAGGTGCAAGAACTATTGATGGAGACATGGAATCTAAATACAAATTGGGCTATGGGTTTGAAATGGAGGACTGGCTAATTGGGCTATGGGGTGAGACTATCGGGCGTCTACCAGCAAAAGTGTCTCATAGCAAAAATGGGACTGGTGGACGATGACTCGCCTCCCGCTAGATGGGCCCCCACAAAATAGCGACACATAAAGTGGCCTAAGGGCAACACCGGTGCGGAAGGCTAAGGGCGGTGAGGTGTAATACTGGGCTTTAAACCGAAGCCAACTAACCCCTTACGTTTCCACATCCACCCCCGAGCCGAAACTCTCACGACTCCACTCTGCCCGGCCGGTTAAGGCAAGACAGAGGCGGAGGCCCCGACCCATCACCCCCCGTCAGGATCCCCCAGGAGCGCTCAGGTCCGTGGGGTCGCTACCCCCCAACAGCTCGCCATAAGCTGCCCTGCGTGACTGATTGCGCTGGTAAAACCAGCGGGCGATGGGGTCGTCACATCCCTACGCCATTATTATTATTATTATTATCTCCTTTATTCATCTTTCGTCTTAGGCAATAAATTTATCTAAAAAGTAAAATACAATAAAGCTAAATCAAGGTACGAGTCATATATTAAAAATTCAATAGATAAATACAAATATTAACATACTTAATTTTTAATAAAGTATAATAAACACAATTTACAAACATTTTAAAAAACCTTAAAAATACTAAAACTAATCTAAGCTATACAAAATCCTCACTCCCCGTCCTCCCTGACGCAAAGGTGCCCATCACGCTCGCCGCGTTGCCACGTTGAACCGCAATAGACAACCAATAAAGTAATTACAAAATATAAATACATTATAAAAAACCTAACCTAGGGTGCCACCGGCAGCGGGGCAGGGCCCAGACTACCGGTGGTTAGAGCTGCAGAGAGAGGATCCTCCTGACGATGCGCGCCGTGTCCAGGAGTACCGCCTTCGGTATTTGACCCTTGATCCAGCCATCTAGCGAGAGTCTCTTAAGATGTTTGTCGAGACTCTTCGCTATAAGACCGTTCGCCGAAACGACTATCGGGACAATGATCGTTGAGTCAACATCCCACATGGTGGTTACCTCGTGAGCCAAGTCAAGGTACTTGCTGAGTTTGTCCTTCTCGGCCTTCACGAGGTTCTCGTCATGCGGGATGCTGATGTCGATGAGCACTGCCGGCGCTTGGATCGATCTCCCAACACGATATCAGGCTTATTGGCTACAATAGTCCTGGCCGTGATGATAGATCGATCCCAATAGAGCGTGGCACGACCATTCTTATAGTACGGCACCTCAGACCCCACAAGACCGTATCGAAAAGCAAGTTGCTGATCCTGGCTACTTGGTTATGTCTGTGCAAGTACTCGCCGTTAGCAAGATGAGAACAACCGGAGATTATACTGCCTGAGTGACTCACCGGGACGGCGGCATGCCCGACAAATGTCGACCGTACCGTCCTTCAGGATATATCTCCGGTAATTGTTCGTCATCATTACTTCGTCCGCAATTGCACAGACAAAACCTTCGGTTTCCCCGAAGAGGTCCCCGAAGCGTAGCCAGTTCACCGACGCGAGCAGATCTACATCGGGCCCCGTAAGGGCCTTGTAGAACCGCCCGTGTAACTCCTTGCTCTTCCATACAGCCCTGCGGTCATCGGTGCTAAGCACCTTTGGTCTGCGCCAGTTCTCGTTTGCTAAGGAGAGAGAGGTGAGGCCTTTGTCAACTGCTACTACATCGCGATGAATCCTACACTCGTTGTTTAGGAAATACCTACTCCCTAAGACTACACACCTCGCGGTTATGGAGGTCCTTGGCGTTTAAAAAGCCACGGCCTCCACACTTTCGCGGGATGTACAGTCTCATAACTGACGAGCGTGGGTGCCTCATGCGGTGTGTAGTGAGCAGCTATTATTATTATTTTTACGTCTTTTCTTCAGGCCTGAAGCACACAGACAACATTACATTACGCCCGGTGACGTATGTAATTGTAACCACCCATTTCATATGTATTTTATATCGGACTTTTCAATGTAAAATACTGAACTGGATAGCAAAAAATATTAACCAGTTCACTGTCCCACATGTGAACCTAGTATATCTGTAATAGAGGCTTGTCGTGACCACACATACGGGACACGGACAGTGAACATGTTAAAGACAAATTTATTTTATATTTGATATACGTTTCTATTTTCGTCTCAATTCCGTTTCATCACCTACCTGAGCCAAATTGGTTTAAAAAAACGGCAGTGATTACAATGATATATGGCATCTGATAACGCTGATTAGAGATCGCGTCGATACCGTGTCGTAACGTGTAGATTTCGACTCATCATTTGTTTACGTCAAGTGTGCGTTTATATGGTACGACACGATTTCCGTGCGATGTCTCCTGTTGATCGCTAATATAACATGTATATTATATATCAACCAATTTGCGACAGTTATGTTGCCTTAGTCATCTTTGTCTCTTATTAGAAAACCCTAAAAACAAAAATTTTACATTACAAAGTCTTGGTAAGCATTAAATGCATTTTCACGATATTGAACTCACGTTTTATTGTCTTGAGCTTATAGTAGGTATGTTATTTTTATTTCCGCTTATCATTTTTTAAGGCACAGATTTTCGCTTATAGTTGTATCGAACTTTGAATCAATTACGTCAATATGGAACATCAATAATAATTACTTTCAAGGTTCCATTTTACCAAGATGGTGCAACTTGGTCCACGTAAAACCTTTTTCTTTACCATTGTCGTATAATAAGTATCATAATAACCATCTTCGGGTGTCCTGATAACTCTGTACCACAAAAAAAACGGACCGTTATTTCAGTGGCGTGATGAGCGCGCAAAATATTTTTTGTAATAGATGGCGCTGTACGGCGCAGCGCAGAGCACCCATGGATGTAAATCTTGCATCGCGCTGTTAAGTTTTTATCCTGAAACCTGATTTTCAATACAATCTAGGAAATTAATAATAGTACCTACAGATAATTTAATTTAAATATATATTTTTTTATATAATTTTAATATATTAAAAATACTGGGTAGTGGTTATACAAACATTAAATTATGTACAACGCTTTTCTCTTCACAGTTGTTAAAAACGTCACATGTAAACGCGCCTAACGGTTATTCCGTAATCGAGCGATATTTCAGTGACCGATGAATAAGACGTAAACTCTTGTCCGCTGATAAGATCCCAGCGCGTTAGATAAACTAATACCGGCTGGTTGGTGTCGCGCGATAAGGTTATGGGCGGCTCAATCAATGTTGTTCGCCACGCTCATATCGACGGGAAAGTAATTGTCCCCCAGAGATTGTAGGTGATTACCTATGGGGCGTAGATGAGTTGCTATCTGTTTTGATTCGATGTTCAAATGTGATTATGTGATAAGGAATGGTACGAACAAACACAGATAATACAAGAGATTATACAAAAGTGATTCAAGCTTTTGATAATTATCTCCGGCACAATATTTGATTCCATTCAAATGTATTTAATGCAAGTCCAACGGACTGGTCAAACTTATGTAGGTATGTACACCAGTTCTGCTTCTGCCTGTCCTACTTCTTCCTGACTTTAAAACATGCGACAACATGTTTGAAATTAAAAATGTCTGGTCAGTTTGTCGCATAAGAAAATAAGTTCTTATCTGCTGCCATTGTCTTTATACCTCTATTGGATTGATGTCATACTTAGAATACTAGTCGTATTAATACATAGTGAATAACTATGACCCTCTATATCTTAGACCTTTTTAAAACATTAATTAATAGGAATTGCCTAGAACGGTGTTTTTCAAACTGTGGGTCGCGACCCCCAGGGAGGTCACGGTAGGTCGCGGGGGGGGGGGTCGCAGGGGGGGGTCGCGAGGATCAGCATCGAGACAGTGTCGTGACTACAAGGAATGTAGATTTTTCAACATAGAGTAAGCTGTTCGAGATGGTGTCCACCTTTTACTGGCTATGTGGCCAAAAACCCAGTAGGTACACGGCGCAAGAAGATGATAGAAAGCACTTCTATACTATTATAAAAGTCTAGATTTGTATTGTAAATCAGTTTTCTATGAAGAGGGGATATCATTTCAGGAAAAATCATAGTAGCGTGATCCAGGCTCATCTTTTGTTTTGTATGGCCGCGTGGCGTCATGCCAATCTGGTGCCATTCTGTTAGGCATGATTTCCTTCATGATTTCAGGAAAAATCCTAATAGCGTGATGCAGCATCGTCTTTTGTTTTGTATGGCCGCGTGGCGTCATGCCAATCTGGTGCCATTCTGTTAGGCATGATTTCCTTCATGATTTCAGGAAAAATCCTAATAGCGTGATGCAGCATCGTCTTTTGTTTTGTATGGCCGCGTGGCGTCATGCCAATCTGGTGCCATTCTGTTAGGCATGATTTCCTTCATGATTTCAGGAAAAATCCTAATAGCGTGATGCAGCATCGTCTTTTGTTTTATATGGGCAAGTGGCGTCATGCCAGTCTGGTGCCATTCTGTTCGGCATAATTTCCTTTGGCCTCGCATCACGCCGAAACGGCTGGACAAATTTTAACCAATTTTGGTGCAGGGATAGCTGGACCTCCAAAGATGGTTGTAGGATACTTTTTACCCGACTACGATATAAAATAAAACGCGTACGTCGTTGCAGGCACCCTCTAGTATACTTATAAAAATATCTTGATATTGAATTTATATTACGTTATAAATTACCAGCTACAACATTGTATGGCATATTGCCCACTTGAACATATTAATGAGCTTCATAACACGACATACGCGATTTGTATATCGGGATTAGCGACGTATAAGGCGCGCGGCACACGCCAGTCGCGTGCGCGCACGCAGCATCGCTATGTACACATAAGGCGAGAGACACACATAACAACGAAGAACAAAGAAAGAGCCTTTAGCTTGAGTATATTTCGAATTCAGTCATACATCTCGACATTGTCACGGACATAGGTATATAGATTTAGTTATGTTCGAGAAACATTGAGTGACATTGACAAATTCTGACATGAGACTTATTTCTCGCACCTAGTCGCACCTGTGACTAAACTTTACCGATATGAAGATATAATAAGTACATTGTTTTTTTTTGACTGACCAAAAACTATACTCTTCGTATCCTGATTTATAAATGAAGCCATTTTTGAGAAAAAAGTACGTACAGCCTGTAGAATAAAATCAGTTTGGCGATCCAGTGAGGAAACCCGCCAACAACGCCAGCACAATGTCGCAGGGGCCATTTTTAGATTTAGCTTAGATTTAGTTTAACTTTATTGTGTTTAGTTTAATTTTTAGGTTTAGTTTTATAAGTATTTTTATAAAAATAATATGTATGTAGATATGTGATAACGACTGGCCATTTTGAGTTTTACCCTTATTAAAATAGAGTATATTCATGTATGCAGTATATGCCACTGCTAAGATTTTTGTATCACCCTAGGCCTCACCTTTGGTTCGGGCCACAAACACCTGCGATACGAGACGTTCACGAATTCACCGTCCAAGGTGTAATATTCTATTGTTATTGCGTATTAAAATCAGCGACTGTAAAACCGCAAAGACCGGTAACCTAAAATAATGATATCAATTGAAAAGGTATCCAACAGTAACGTACCCGAATAAATACAATTTTATGAGTACCTTTTTAAAACGGTGCCGTTTATCATTTTAATTTAAAATGCACTTGATATACCTCAACCTGCAAACATCAATAGGTAGTTTGGTAGTATTACTATCCTATCTGGACCCAGCTTACAATCTTGCATGTTCCGTCTCTATCAGCGCCACTATCTACCGCTACAAGCAAACTTGTATCGGCTCCGCTTAGTTCCTCATTTCACCACCCGCAAACGTAACATTGTAGCAACGTTTTTTGCATGATATCGGATTTGTATATCGTTTTTACTATATTTTAATAAGGCGTATTAATTCTAGTAATATCATTAAGTCAGATAACTGTTGCATTAAGCAGTTAGTTAGTATGTAACGGCAGTGCATATTTAGTGTGTGGGAAACTTTATTTCTTATTCATTTAAGATGCATACGTGATTATAAGGAAATGAATGTTGTAATTAAGAATAATAACGACGGCATGGAAAATTTGCAGTTATTAAGATAATTTGTAGAAATATGGCTGAACCGTTTCTAACCAGACTGAGCGACAAAAAAGTTGAATTAGTGATGTACGTATCACAACTTGCTTAGATTTATACTCATTGGTTAAATATAATACACAGTTAGGTTTCTTTAGTTATATTCACAATTGCTTTATTACTCATGTACATACTTAACTTACCTGGTATAAACAAAAAGCTTCAAAACTGACATTTAAAATATTCACTTATCCCTACCTCGATGCTCATAGAATAGACCGTTCTAAATCCCTGCTTTTAATACTGTCCGCAATAATGTATGCATATTGATGATAATTTGATCGATATTCAAAACAAATTACATGGTCACAAATAATAAATTCACCTTAAGACATAATTTGTCTGAAAATGACAGTAACATAATCATTAAATCATTATCATAACGACATCATTTAACTTACAACATTAAGTCATCAACACAAATCAAATAAGAATCCAATTTAACATGACAAACACAATTTCAAACAAGTTTTTACTCGAAAGAGCACGCGACCATTATCTCCATCGGCACATTCTAAAATTAGAAAAAAAAAGTTACTATGAGACATTTATTGACCACGACAGAAGATGCTACTGCTTTGGAAAACCGAAACGTCTTAAGTACACCACAATACTTAAATTTAGGACTTAGTAACATTGTTTTAACTTTTAACATACAAAATGGCTTGTACTTTCTTGTGCTCGTCATTTGTTTATTTCGCCTACTACGAAAAGACGTCCGATTGAATTTCAATTTCATGTGTTCGAAATTTAAAATATTGATTCATGTTTTTGTTTATAATAAATTATACTTTATATACAAACCGTCATATCAGACCTAGTTGAGAGATGTTGTTTTGAACCTTAATGTTTTGACAGTTGTCTGTTTTTTGTTTGTATTTTTTTCGTTGATGGTGCCAATGAACATAAATCAATGAAATAAAGCTTGAATGATATCTTGAGAGGCGTTAAGTGAAGAGTACAATTTAAAAGGCCGTGAATCATTTTGATGTTATTCTCCTCGACTTGAGTGCACGGCTCATTTCGAATTCGATTTGTTGTTTTTTTTTGTATCTTGACTTATTGTCATTTTTAGTCGCCATTTCAAGCATTTTTTTACTCTAGCTTTAACATAAAATAGTAACGCAGTTTTTCATCTCCAGTTCGTATCAAAATTACTTTCTTAGTTATTTTTGCATGTAATTGTATACTTGTACCTGTTCTATTACGCTCTTAGTACCATTAAATGACTAACTCATATGTGCATTTCAGGGGGGGGTATTCGACCAATTTTAGAGATATATTCTATTCTTTTTAGTTTGTGGCAACCGGTCACATTAGGGGAGCGACCATTACTGCCAATGTCTTTTAGAGATATAATGGAGATATGGAGATCTTTTCATCGCCATCCGTCACTTTTGACGTGTGCCTACTTGACAAGTGGCGATATCCCTAGAACATCGCAACTTCGTCAATTCGGACGCGCAAAATTTTCGCTTTCTTTGTATGTGACGGCATAAATAACAGGCGCATACTTTAAATTGACCGCGTAGTACGTGAAATTAGTCCGTTACGTTTCGTTCAAAACAGAAATTTATATACATGAATAACATTTTTGACAATCATTATCGCCTTCGTATTTCCAAAATTGAGATGAGATATGTCACTTTTAAGCTCATCGCATTTAAATGACAGTTCAATGGCGATATAACTGTTATCTAATGGAGATTTGACATTTGGCGATATCTCAAACGGCATTCTCGAATTGGGCCCCTGATTGTTCCTACGATTCACTGGTAGAGAAGTTTTTGGCATAAGTACTGAATTTTAAATTGCACCATATATTTCCCGTATAATAAGTAAAGAAAAAACAAAAATCAAGCACAAAACGACAATAACTCTTCACCCAAGGTCAACCTTCAAGGTCAAGGTCGATCTGTGCGGAGGAACAAATTGAGATCGCCCGATATGTCGGTATATCTTAAGACTTGTTTTGTGAGCGAATATCGCGTGTAATAGGAATTCCAGATAAACTGAAAAGGATTTTGAAAAACGAACGCTGTTTGGATTTGTTTTTCTTGAAAGAAAATTGTCCGTTAAATTGTACCTAGTAGCTATAGTTTATCTTAGTTATTTTTTTTATGTATTTTACCTACTATAAATTCCTAATTATGAACTTTTAAAACTTGCGGAGCTGAAACAACGAGTCTATGCTGGTTGCGTTTATCACGTGTTAAATACACTTATTTAAATACTTGGTTCCTTTCGACATTCAAAATAGCCGGAATAGTTTTGGTTTCTGAGACTAGAGAAAAATACTTATGCAAAAATAGAACATTATATGAGTTATTTCAAAATAATTACGATTATTTTAGTGCAATTTTCACTCAGCAAAATCAAACATTGTGGCTTAGCAAACTGTATTGACCTTCTAAAAATTCAGTTAAAACAAAACTAAAACTTGGTACAATTAACATATTCAACGTAACAACCAATATGCCAATTTTCAAGACAAACAGAGTGCGACTTACGAAACATCCAAACAATAAAGAACTAAAATAAAAGTACTCTAATTTATTTCCACAGCGTCCAGCGCTACGCCACTGCAGCGGCGTTCGGGTGAACTATCACTTTTGTTGTACACTACTCGCCGACAGATGGCGGGGGCCGTGAAACTTTATAATATAACTTTTTAAACTTTATTATGAAGGGTTTGGCGTAGTGATAATGATATAATAATAATTTATATTATTTACTTACATGTTTATAATCATTATTAACTGACTAATTTACTATATATATGAAAAGCGGTTGGTTTAAATAATATTTTACTTTTCTCGATATTGTAGATTCTCCTGTAAAAGATGAACGTCATTCAGTTATGATGCTGATAAATAAAAAAAAAAAAAAAAAATATCAGACAACCTCACACAAATCAACCTAGTCCCAAATTAAGCTCAAGAAGGCTTGTGTTATGGTTACTAGGCGACGATATACATACTTATATAGATAAATAAATACTATACATAGAACATCCATGACCCAGGCACAAATATTCGTGTTCATCACACAAATATTTGCCCTTGCCGGGATTCAAACCCGGGACCGTCGGCTCAGTAGGCAGTTGCTTAACCACTGCGCCAACCGCGTCGTCAAAATATATATTAACTGATATATTAACTGACGGCATTTTTAGCATCAAGGTGTAACTCATTTTTCAATGGCGTATGACAGTTTATTAAAGTTTCAAGGGAGAAACCAATGTCTAGGAGTTTTCGTCTCTGGAGATGAAAACTCCTAGACATTGGTTTCTGCCCTAATTCTAGAATAGATCACTGATATCTCGGAGAGATCTCCAAAGTGGCGATATACCTATGTAGCCGTATACTGCTACTTCTTCAACTCGATCGCGTTAAGTTTGCGACTCTTTTATATGCGACGCCATAAATATCAGGCGCAAAGTTATCTTGACCGGGTAGTAGTAGCAAATGTCACTTTATGCACAGCTAAAGTCGATATACCTGAGATATCGTTTGTTTGGCGATATCTCAAAGTACATTCGAATTAGTATCCAGGAGATATGGTTAAGAGGCCTTATTCCTTTTAAAATTTATTTTTTTCATATTACGACAAATATATTGATAATTTTAACCAAATTTTTGAAGTGAATAATACTTTTCCCCGAGTTCTAGGTAGTAACATAGCTATTTCATGCTTTCATTGCGTGCAGTCGAAAATAAGTTGAAAAAACTAATTTTCCGCGTGAATTTTGTCAATTTCGAGTAGTTATTGAATCAAAAATTATCAATGAAAATTTCAAACTGTAGGTTTCAAATATATACCAATAAATCACAATAGCCCTGTTCTAGGTAGTAACATCAATAATATGTTAAGAAACATGTTTGATCATAGAGAAAAATGTCTAAACAATCAGCATTTTAAAAGGAATAAGGCCTCTTAAAGAACGATTTCTGGAGTGTAGACCAAATCGGTGAACGTAGCGAAGGATTTCCTGTAACAATGTGGAGCGACGACATTCGTAGGACAGCGGATGGTAACTGGAGGAGGAGAGCTGAAAATCGAGTGGCGTACCATGGGAGAGACCATGCAGTGGACTCATACGGGCTGATGATGAGAAAATGGTGACTAATCTTCAATTCCTCTAAACTGTCAGCCTACCAGCTTAATATCTTATCTTCAGGACAACTCGCTTTAACTTTACAACATTTTTACTTCGCCAACTTGCGCCTAACATGAATATGTATGCCGCAAGTTACCGCAAGCCGCACCTGCGACGGTCCCGTCTTCGCTAATTAATATTCAAATGCTTAATTACTTTTTTCGGTACTTTGGAAAGTACTTAAAAATTATCCATGATAATTAAAGGTAATCTGCAAATATTTGAACGAAACTTTGGTCACGCAATTCGGAGTTAACAAAAATAAAGTGTACGCCCATTTCTCAGGTGGCTATTGTGAAGATCAAAAATAAAATAAAAATCTTCTGAAGTATTTAATTCTGTGTTCCGGTTGATTTGGTGATTTGAAACCTTTCTTTCACTACAATCGACACAAGAGCCTTACAGCGTATATTGTTGATATACCCACAAACTGTAACTAGCCGTAGATTTTAGTGCTATGAATGAACCAATATTTAAACAAATTATAATTTAGTGTTAACTACCAGTGTAAGTAATTTATGATTTGTTTTCGAGCAGCAATGTATTACGTGCTGTTATTTGAAGGTAAGATGACTAAGTTAAAATAAAAACGAGTTACATTGCGTGCTGAATTATTTTATAAGGGAAAAAATAACGTACGTTTAAATTAATTTATAGAAACACATAATTCATTAGGACCCATGCTAAGAACTTGTTAAGTTTGAAATTGTATCAAAAATACACGCTCTACATATCAGCTGAAAGACATTCACTCCTAGATTCACCTCCCCAAAGCGTTCCTTTGTTAGCCTACCACTTCATAGTCGATTCAAATGTTTCCCATCATATTTTTTTACATAAATAGCAACATCAAAAGCCAAAATCCCATCTGGGCAGTACAGCACGGAATATGAGAGGTCTGTTCATAATACGTCAGCTTCATTTGTCACACCGGCGGCTGCCAAGTGCGGCGCGCTGTTAATAACCGCCCCGTGGCACTGCTCCAGGTTTTAGCTTCCAGATGTGGCACAAGGCACAGGAGAAAACATTGGAATAACACACAGACTCGTAGACAAAACAGTAAAGAATAAACTTACGGAATCACCTAATTTATTACTATGTTCTTGCAATAAAAGAATTTGAATTTGAATAAATATGGACTTCTGTCAGTTAGCTTCCTGCTTACCGGGCCGGATCAAAAGGGCTAAGGGCCAAAGATCGAAAAGAAAAGCGTACTCCCAAACTTGTGACTCCTCTGGTGTTTCATGTGTAATCGCTTTCTATCAGGCAATCCATTTGCTCGTTTGGCCCCAATGACATAGAAAAAACGATATTCACAGTTTGTACAGTGCCATTCTTCTCAATCTCGTGGCAAACGATATTTGTATGAGCGGGCCGACACGAAGTTCGAACATCAAAGTAACCGTCCCTCTTGATGTCCTGTAAAACCATCGGGTCGGTTCGTGTCGGCCCGCTAATAATAAATAGTCAGGTAAGTGGGATGGCACTATACGACAAATTTTGAACATTGGAGTAGCCCGTCAGGTCGGCTGTAGTCGCATCGTAGCGAGATAGAAGAGGGATAAGAGACAGGCTCATAGAAGTAGAAAATATATTAATAAAAAAGAAACGAGAGAACTGTCGTGAGACATATTTAATTATTGTATTAAGCGGTTGCCGCGGCGGAGTACGGGTAGCAGTCCCTGATAAAGAGCTCCATACGAGTTCAAAACATGTCGGTCGAGCCGTTCCTGACAATTTCACGTGAGTGTAACCCGCATAATACAATAACGAGAGAACTGAAGCATCAGGAATATAATAACATATTATTAAGTCACCATAGTGTAATGCATCTTTCAGGGCCTCAATTCGATGGTTTACACTGATATCTGGGTCAGGACCAAAAAGTTGCATGAAATTAAGTCGTAGTTAGTGAGGAATTAAAAACAATTGAAAAAGTTCCGTTGTGCGACAAAAAATAACGATACAATAAGGAACCTTAAAATAGGACATTAAGGTACGTTATTGAAAGGTTAACTGTCGTCGCACAACGGAGAATTTAAGGTTGCAAACTTTTTGGTCTTCACCCATCTATCTCACCACTATATCTCTACCCTTACCACATGTACCATTGGACCAGTTGTGCTGAAAATCTTTGAAAGAAGTTTTTCTTTTTTTTAACTGTAAATTCGATGCCTTTTTAGATCAGATTTATGAATCTGGTGAAGGGCGCTCAACCAAGTTTTGCTCGGTCATCAGAGATGCGATGAACAGGCACCGGTAGAGGCAGATCATAAAAAGTAGGTGTAGAGCATCCACAACCATCGATGACCATGATAGTCATGGGGGAGTGACCACAGAGAAATTAATCTTGTATAGTTTCATAAGTTTTCATATATGTCCTGTAAAATTACTAGTATTAAAGTTCAGAACAGGAAAATCCGCTAGTCTTCTTTGACTTGCTACGTTACACCGTTTGGGCGCAGCACAAGTGATGAGGTCTATTCTGTAGCCTGTAATACCTAATGCTTTCCAGTTAATAGCTACGACTAATTTCAATTTAAGACTTACACTTTCCGTCGTTAGCTCTACAAACGATCTGCTTTGCTACTTCAGCATGTAATGTGTATCATTTTAAAGGTGCTACCTCCCTTGTAATGGTACGTTACGAATCCGAGCATTACAGTGCCAAACCTGTAATGTTACAGATTTTATCTACACCCATATTGTTAAATTACTACACTTACCAAGTTCAGATACTATAGAAGGTCCTACATTACTTGGCAGCGACCAAATTCAGAGATTTTATTTAATAACAGAACTATCCCCACGCCTACCGTAGGTCACCTCAATCCTAACTCAGCTTCGAGGACTGATTGGCAGGACTGAGTGTTTCATATCTTCATAAAAGAAAATCTATGATAATGATGATGCCTATGTGTGTGGATAAAGTAGTGTATGCAACTGTACCTACATAATTCAGTTTAAAAAAAAACTCGTGTGATCTTAATATAACAGTTATGTAACAGTTGCATAAAATATTATTATCTACGCACATATCATTAGTGCTCTAAAATGCGTTCAGAAATCGTAGGAAATGACCAGCATTATTACAACCAATTTTACTATGAGATTTTTTTTGTCTGTGGTAGTAGGTAAAATCTGTACTGTAATGTTATTACAGTACCGATTTTTGTAAGGTTACGAGTTTAAATTAGGAACAGCTGTCAAAACACAAGTTGGTCTCTATTCTAGTATCCATAGATATTAATATTGTTATCGATACGAAACGTCAATTCAGTATGTTTTTTTATAAAAACCGCATGACATTTGATCTCGAGTGACATGAGAATATGGATACATTCGTTTGTATAATATGATTTAGAAAAAAAAAACATTCGTCTTGACGGAGGTTCGAATTGCCGCCATTATTGTTGTCATTTGTTTGTTGGTTCTTTGCTGTTACGGAAGTTGAATTGTGAAAAGTTTATTGTTATTCACATTTTAGTTGAAAATATAAATGTAAATTACAACTATTACAATAAATAATCTGTTTATGTATTAAGGCCTCTCATTATGTATCAGTTGCATAAACTACTATAAAAATCTAATCATAAACGTTATATTGTAGGCAAATATTTGTCAGTCAGGGAGGCAGTACTGTGACGTATTTCTTAAAGCCAAATCGCCGTGTAGACAAACTACCGGTCAACTTTTGACAGGTCAGGCAGTATCTACTAAAATTGAACGAATTCCATATCCTAATAAATTAACAAAAAAAAGAACCGACTTCAGTAAAACTAAAAAGCCGAAAATAACCCGTTCAAGTACAGATTACATTTGACTCACCCTTTGAAATCGATCCCAAACCACTCAGTTATTATATTTATATATTAAAGTTTACGTGAGGTTTGGCACCGACTTCAAAGGGTGAGTCAAATGTAATCTGTACTTGAACGGGTTATTTTCGGCTTTTTAGTTTTACTGAAGTCGGTTCTTTTTTTTGTTAAAAATTTTTTTTTCGCTTTTTAGTGATTCATATAAAATACTTATGGCGGGGTGATCAGGGAGGTCTTGAAGGCATGCATCTCGTTTGAAATATCTCCTAACTCCTAACTGTTAAGGAGTTGTACCTTCCATCATCCGTTCAGCATGAGAAGATGATGACTGCCATATGCAAATACTTAAATAGTTTTAGAAAATACATGAAAAATATTATGAGTGCCTATAAAATTTCAGGAATTCCTTCGATTCCTCATGGATCTCGTCATCCGATCTTCACCAAAATTTTATGGGACCAACCTTGAGATGTCTATTCATGAACCTAAAAAGAATTTTCCAAATCGACTCATAAATGACGGAGTTATGAGGTAACAAACATTAAAAAAAAAAAAAAAAAAAAAAAAAAAAAAAACACAACCGAACTGAGAACCCCCTCCTTTTTTTGAAGTCGGTTAAAAAAGGGCATCAAATCATCACTTAAGCGCTCACGGGCATAAAGGAAGTGTTTTGCACTTCGTGACGCATTACATGTTAATAGATTGATACGGAGAGAGATCTATGGACAAAAAGAGATTAGCCCTTCTGCCTGTAATGCATGAGTTCCTAAGTACTTTAACTCTAGAGTTATCCTGAGTCACGGGACCACCAAATTGTAATGATTCGACGACGAGCTACCTAAACTACCTCCTGGTCCTCCGCCTGCTTCACCCTCGACTCCAAATTCCACTCCTACAACGAAGCCCTAAGAAAACCCTACAACAATTACCTAGCCTTCCAGAACCCACAACTAGACAACCCTAAATATGAAAAGATCTTTATAACAATTGAGCTTGAACTTTTCTTAATAACTAGTGGCCAATATGTGATCGGTATAACCGTTGTGATACGTCTAGATTGATAGAAACCTACGTTGTAGTAGTAACTCTTTGACGACGCGTTTGGCTCGGTTGGTAGACACCTGCCTACTGAGTCGGCGGTCCCGGGTTCGAATCCCGGCCGGGGCAAATATTTGTGCAAAATATTTGTTCTTGGGTCATGGATGTTATCTATATATGTATTTATATATTATGTATATCGTCGTCTAGTACCCATAGTACAAGCTTTGCTTAGTTTGGGACTAGGTCGATTTGTGTATGATTGTCCCTTATTATTTATTTATTTATTTATTTATTTAACTCAGTTTCTTTTAAAGGATATTTAACGGTGATGTGTCGCGAAATGCCCCGTACCTACATAGTGCAAAACTACTATGTATTTTTGTTAAATAAACTAAATAAATGTGTATTCTATTATTTATTCACTGCTTGCTTCCCCTATCATACTGCTACCTTGGTTCCTCATACTAATTAAATTTCTAACTTAATTTAATGCTATCTATTCTCAAAATATAAACTTATTACTTTCTAAGTAGTCTAGCCAACCATAAATATTCATAGTTCCTATATCAAATTCAATATGGAATATTATAGATACTCTTATAAAAGTTGTTTAATTCTATATAAAATATCAAATTCATTTAGACCATAGTCGGATATAATTGAACTAGACTACCTTATGTAACAATAAAAATCAATATGTGATTCTATCCAAATTTTATTAGAATTCCGAAATCCGAAAAAAGGGTAATTTAGTTTTTAAAATTGCATGTTCTTACTCCAGAATGATTAGAAATCAAATGTCTATGTACAATATGAAACTACACTTCATTACCAATCTATAAATAGGTGGAAGTTACAGGATCTATGAGATTTTATTATGAATTTAATTGTTTTTAAGTTTTCATATTTGACAATATTAAATAAATTTTGTCATTACACCTTAATCTGAGAAGGTAGTATACCTCCCTCAAATAAACTATAGTAGAACAATCTGAAGTGGATTCTAGACCTATACAATAAGTAGGAAGTTGTTTTAGTCTTCACAATTAAGAACTAGTAAAGACTACATTACAGTAGGATGAAGAAGGTAACTTTAAAGTGTATAAAAAAAAAATTTTTTTTTTTTTTTAGAAAATCGCCATTCTCTCTAAGTGTGTGAAGGAGTTACACCGTATGCCTTAGCTAACTATCCCTAATTTGCAAATCTAAATAAGACATACAGTGCGAGGATGGACGGACCTTCACCCTAATCTATCAACTGATCAAACCACATCTGGGATCTCTCTACATCATGATTTCCTAGCCTGAGGCAAAGTGTCAGAAGATCCATCTTTTGGGGAAGCCTTTTGGCGCAGGCTTCTTTAAGTTAACTACACAGTGGCCTACGCTATAACTTTTACCTACCTATTTAACTAGTTAAATATATGTAATGATTGTAAAACTATGATAATTCAGAATAATGAAGTTATAATTGTATTTGTAAGAAGTCTAATACACTACTCTTTCTAGTAGGTATGAACCCTTCTAATGAGCTCTAGAACTTGGTTTTCGTTTGACCATATTCATAAATGTAGTATACCCTTGAAATCATGAAGACTATTGTGCCCGTTCGGAGTATCTTTCAACTCTCGACTGACTCATTCTGATAAGGAAATTCTTTTACGCCCTGTGATATAAATTAATTCAATTCTGAGATCTGTGATGTAAATACGGGAACGAATAACTCTTATTATTGTCATCCATAAGTCCCCGGCTTCTTTTAGCAATTTACACTTCAGATACTCCACATCCAGCCTTAGGAATGCTTTGTATTTCCATACTATACAACGATCCACAATTTCCTTATCCAACCTATAACAAAGATTAAATTATTTCTGTTCATTGAAAAGGTGAATATCTACTGCCAACTGACTCGACTTTACTTCAGTGATGCCGTTCTATCACTTAAGCTATACCAAAGATTCATTACTTTAAATCATAATCGGAAAATTTTAACTAATTATTTCTATAATTAATGTTGGTAAGTTAAAGGTGTTAAATATCTGGTTGGCCTAAATAACAGGTTCCCTATTCCCAATCTTTACAAACCGCTACAAGACTCTGTTTTTCCCCTACTGACTTCCCGGGTTATAAACACTTAAGTAAATAATAGTTCAACCTCTTATCCTCTATACCTGACAAAATTAAAATAATTTGAATAGATGTTATGATAGTTAATGATGAATGGCCGATTGATTGCTCGGAAGATAAAGGACCCCGTTCTAATATTCCAACTGAAGTGTACCTATCACCATACCCCTGTTCCCTAGCTAATACAAAGAACACTAGAGACCTAGGTCTCATATTTATATTTAAACGTGTATGGGGCCTAGCTAAGCTAAACTGTAAGTTCGGGGGATTAGCCCGAAGAAGTGGCTAGCATCGGTGTATTTGAGCCCTATTTATAACCAATAGCTCGAGACATTCGACAGCTTCGACAGCTTCAACAGCTTCGACAGCTTCGACAGCTTCGACAGCTTCGGGACACTCCTCCCACTAAACGCTGTATATGGAATTCTGATTCTTATTCAGTCTAAATAAAGCTCAATTCTTCCGCTGGCAAATCCGGTGAATAGCAGTTCGCTATTTTAAAATGGTAGGCTGTTTAGTTTTTGGAATGCTTTTGTACTTGCTTTCGTAAACATTCATACTGTTACTCTTATTAAGCATTTGTATTGCATATAACTATTAAATGATAATTTTAGTATTAGCTGGATGACATATGATGCTAATATATGGAATTCGATGATGATAATGATGACGTGAGTCTCACGATGATGATATATGATTATATGATGGCGGGCACATGACGAGATCATGTGAATCGCTACATGCCGTGCCTTCTGATAAAAGAGACTAACATACAGAGAGAGAGATAGATACAGAATGGTTAGCAAGATATAGTCTGGCTAGCCAAATAATATGACAGATATTTCCTTGTGGCATCAACAATTGTCTATGATTTAATCAATTTAGTAGGTGGGTACTCTATAAATAATTTTGATACTTTATGTACTAGTTCTAACATTCCGATTGAGTTGAAATTTGGCATAGTACATATGTAATTTTTTTGGAGATGTATTATTGTTATGGATTATGGTATTATAAGATAAATAAGACCTCTTATTTACACTACATTTAATATTTCGCCTTGTATTATTATGTTTTTATAGTAAGTTGACTGTACTGTACATAGTGGTAGATATGAGTGCACGTCAACGTATATTAACTTATTTACTAGAAAGTCAAAAATATGTTCTAGTATCAAAACTATAATTCCTACTACACAAAGTGTGACCAGCCGCAGATTTTTAAATTTCCCGCCAAAACTTCGAGTAATATTTCATTAGCCAGACTATATAGATGGAGATAGATGAAGACAGAGTGAGATAGTGAGAGACAGGACAAAATAGAATCAGAATCTACTGAAATTTTATGAATTCCCCATTCCCCATCTTAATACAAAATGGGCATCAAATCATCACTTAAGCGCTCACGGGCATAAAGGCAGTGTTTTGCACTTCGCAACGCATTACATGTTAATGCCTGCGCAGGATCAGAGCGGGATCACCGGCCGCCATTCCGCGGCCGCGCCTGAGCTGAAGCCGTTTGTTTATAGGCCGTTAGCGACCAGTGCCACAGGGTAGGTACCGAAGCGCAGAAGGGTAAATAACACCACAGAAGCGAAGCGGAGATGTATTGTGTAATATTGATAAATCACATTCCTCAGGTTTAAATTTAAAGCAATTAAGAGGCCTATAAAAAAAACACATTATGAAATACAAATATAAGTATTTATAATTTCAAGGATTTCAAACAACTTTTTGAAGTTAATAATACTTTGTCCTGAGTTTTAGACAGTAATATAGCTGCATATTTCATGATTTCATTGCGTGCAGAAAGTAAGTTGAAAAAAACAGTTTTATGTGTGATGTTTGTCAATTTCGAGTAGTTTTTGAAACAAAATTGTCAATGAAAAATTCAAACTATAGGTTTCAAATATATACCAATAAATCACAATAGCCCTGTTCTAAGTAGAAACATTGATAATATGTTAAGAAACATGTTTGTTTCTAAAGAAAAATTACTAAAACATTTAGCAATTTTGAACGGATAAGGAGCTTTAAATAAATAGATATCAATCTTACACAAATCGACCTAGACTCCAACTAAGCAAAGCCTGTTCTATGAGTACTAGACGACGATATACATAACAATACATTCATGACCCAGGAACAAAATATTCGAGTTTTTTATTTAGGGCTTTACAAAGCCGCAGCCTGATTGGTTCATTTTGTCTGCTCCGCTTCATTACATAATGAGAGGTCATAAAACACGAGCGTGGTTTTACGAAACGAGCCGAAAGCGAGTTTCATAATAGGATTACACGAGTGTATTAAGACCAAATTATGTACAATTACATACACTACTTTATCTATACACACATACATCATCATTATTATAGAAGTTCTTTAGTGTAGTCCTGCGGAGCGGAGGAATGAATTAGGCGACTAAATAGGGAAAGATATATCAGTTTTTCTCTCCGGGTTCATTATTTTAAGAAAAATCGTAACATTTTTTTTTTCGAGATATTGTAAAACCTGATCAGAAGGGAATTTTAAATTTACACTATATTGTACAGACATTCTATGGATTGATCCAAAATAAACTATTTTAACTGAGGGTTAACTTACCCTTGGTTAACTTTCTGCGTTTGTCTGTATTGTGGGTTTAGCGACCAAGTGTCGGTGCTTCCATTTGCCATAGTTTGGAGTTGATTAAACTGCTGTTTGGAGTTTAAACGACTAACGTAAGTATTAAGACGTAATATGAGTAAATTGTTGGTAGCTTGAGCCATTGTATCGGCCCAAAGAGGAAAGTTAAAGGTTATGTGACGGAAAGTTCTGTGGAGAAGCTAAATTGAACTGCCTTTCTTCTTCCATTAGTGTATTTATAGTATCTATGGTTGTTGGTTAGTTTGTATTTCATTCAACAACATTGGAAAAGTGATTGAAATAATTTTAGCTAGTAGTCTGTACCTAATGTAACAAAATGAATAGGAAAAACGCACTTGTTTTTTTATTATTATTATTATTTATTTATTCGAGCACATCGTCCCTGTGCCCGTTTCCGTCGAAGGTGTAGCCATTGAAGTTGTCCAGGAGTACGTCTACCTAGGACAAAAGTTACAGCTGGGTAGAGACAACTTTGAAAGTGAAATCACCAGAAGAGTGCAGCTTGGCTGGGCAGCATTTGGAAAGCTGCGTCACATCTTCGAGTCACCCTTGCCACAATGCCTGAAGACCAAGGTATTCAATCAGTGCGTCCTGCCGGTCATGACATACGGAGCCGAGACGTGGAACCTGACAGTGAAACTAGCCCACCGACTACACGTCACACAGCGAGCTATGGAAAGGGGTGTGCTCGGAATCTCGTTAAGGGACAAAGTCCGGAACGAGATTATTCGACAAAAACCAAAGTCACTGACGTAGTTCAGAAGTGTAGCAGACTGAAGTGGCAGTGGGCTGGTCACATCTGTCGCAGAACCGATGATCGGTGGAGTAGACGGGTTCTCGAGTGGAGACCACGACTCGGCAAGCGTAGTGTAGGACGCCCTCCGGCCAGATGGACCGACGACCTGAAAAAAGTGGCTGGTGGTGACTGGATGGCGAAAACGGGAGATCGGGCCATGTGGCGAACCCTGGGGGAGGCTTACGTCCAGCAGTGGACTGCAATAGGCTGAAATTATGATGATGATGATGATTATTTATTTATTATAAATAAAGATGTATACACAGCGTTTATACAAATAAATTTTCGCCAAACTGCATAACATGACTTAAACTTCAAAATGGCAAGTCATAACGCCAAAATTAAAACTTTTGAACTCTCTCGGTTCAAATTACTTAATTTTGATATGATACCATGGAAAAGCTGATATATTAGGAAAGAGGAGAGGAGTTTAAAAAAAAAAACTGATGTGAATTGAAACGGTGTTAAAACGGCCTTTAATTTCGGGTGATCTATATCCGTTAGCAAGCCGGCAACAACGCCGTTTAAACGCATCTTACCAACCGCGGGCCCCTCAGTATGCGTCCTAACTTCATTAACAGATTCAGATCCGAGAAATTAACGTAGTTTCAACCTCACCTCTGTTTCAAAACCCCTCGGTCTCCCCTACAAAACTGAAGATCCATCGTATTAGCCCCAGAAGATTAGGAATATTCAGGGGTCAAGCAACTATAAATCCGAACTAACATTAGCTTAACAAATTAAGTTATTAGTCTATTAAGGTGACCTCTATAATCATAAAGCGAGACTTGGGCGTCTCCGGGCGGTAATCCGTGGGGCGTAAAATTTGCACGATTATCCCGGAAAACTTGCTTTATGGCTGTTACCAAGAAACTATTGCGCTGGATCGGGCTTCTGTATTTTACAGGGTTTTATGTATAGCTTGAAAAGTTTGTACGCATATTTGATATAGAAAACTTCGGTGAGTCTCAGATATAGGTACAAATACACATTCGAAACGGCTTTACTCACGGCGTAGTAATCGAATTTCGCTCGACATGTTTCGAATCGATATGCGATTCATCATCAGGAGCTATGATCACTTTTTTCACAAATAATAACCAACTTCAGTGAGCGAAATGGGTACATACCCTCATGACATACTGCAATGGGTTTCCAGTATTTAGAGAAGTAATTTATTTAATTTATTTAAAAACAAATAACTTAAAAACTAAACATCATTTGCGGTGAGTGAAATCCGGTCACGGTTTACGAGTATCTGTCGCCGCGTTATCTCACTTACTATGCTTCGGGGCAAATACCTTTTTTTTGTTTCTTTTTATATTAACCTGTGTTTTTTGTCTGTTAGACTGTTAAAACTTTTGCACCGGCTTCCCAGCAGCCCAGCTAGTTTAAATACACGGCAACTGAGAAACTCGTATAATAAAGTATTCCAAGAAAAAGAAAATTTGCATTTATTTAAAATGAAAATACTAAACTACTAGTTGGCATGATCTTTAACTGTTCATAAGTACGTGTAATGATAAAAACAAAACCTAAATACGACATAAAATGTTGATTATGTCGAATTAGAAATCCCTACAATTGTAACTAGATAATGTATTTTGACAATTCGAGTATTATCACAGAATAAAGACACTACGAGTGGGATTATGATGATTAGGGTCATGCCCTGGGAGAATTCCTATTCCCCGAGGAGATAGAATAGTAAAATACATATAATTTTACTGTATATGTCTCATGTTTTGTGTCCATGTGTATTTGAGGTGGGCAATGGAAGTGGATTTGTATTTGCACTTACCAAATTAAGCGATGCTTGTAGTTTCACTTTATTTATAAGTTTAGAAGAAAGAAACATTTATTGCCACACCAAAAAACAAAATAGAATTTAGTACGTGGATTAAACAAGAACAGCAGCATTGTCAGTACATTGTCCACCCAAATTATTTCGTATGACAAAAGGAGCGGACTCAGCATGTGCTGCGACAGCCAGGCGTCTGCGCAGCGCTGGTTTTCAGGCCGTCCTTTTTCACACTCAGAACCACATTGTCATACTTGCGGGTGCGACCAAGGTATACATGCATGTATGTGGGTGCACACGATGTACCTATATGTTTAATAGGCTAGTAGACCCAGTTTTGAATGGTTAATAATGATCTTACTAGCTCTAAAAAATCGTCTTGTATTTTTGTGAAAGCTAGAAAGCTAAAATTTATCAATTGAAAATGAGAAATTTTATGAACAGGCAAAAACGCCGTCCGCCATTTTTGCCTTTTGCTAATCTGTGGCGTGACGTAGAATTACCTGTACATTTTCGAAATTCGACCGTCGTATAGTGCCATTCCGCTCACTCCAATATACTTTGACAGGAGACCGAGAGGGATGGCACTATTCGAAGTCGTCAAAGTAGACTTTCAGTTTTGTTTACATGGCCGATGACGTCACTATCATAAGCGAAAATGGCGGACAGCTGTTTAAGCATTTCAAAATACAGATTTCAAATTCAATTTTTTCAGCCATCTTTCACTTTTATAAATTGAAAAACATATACAGTGAAACTTGTATAAGTGGGACCTGGATAAGTGAGAAACCTCCATAGCTGGAACTCATCTGCCGTCCCCACACTTTACCACTGAATTACCTCTGTTAGTGGGACAAAACAGACCTCTATAACTGGGATTCGTTTTTTCGATTATGTCTTCATAATTACCTCCATAACTGAGACAGCGGGCGTATTTAACCTCTATTATTGAGACTAAATTTTAAGTTAAATACTTTTAATAAATGGTTATCTTTGAATTTAAAGATTTCGACCTCTATAACTGCGATAATGTCAATCCTGCGATTATTTCAAAACGCGAGACAGTAAAAGCACTATTCTTTTGCACACCAATGTTGAAATATCAACATTATACCTAAGATTAAATTTATATTAATTAAAAATAATATCTTAATAGCTGACCCCTAAAAAAGGACAATATAAAATGTCAGATTTATTTAATTTGTATTTTTGTACTGTTTATAAAAAAGTGTTAATATTTCTTGTTTATGAGGTACCTTTTTATTTCTGCCAACGATTATAATTCATGTATAATCATTATGAAATACACCACCTACCTACCTATTTTATTTAATAATCGCACCTCTATAACTGGAATATCCTCTTTTTTTACCTCTATTAATGGAACCCTATCTAAATGGGACAGACATTAATCTATACCTGTATATCTGAGACACTGGGTAAGTGGAATACCTCTTTAAGTGAGACAAATTTGCTGGTCCCTTCAAGTCCCAGTTATCCAGGTTTCACTGTATTTAGGTTTCCTTTGCTAAATACTATACGGAATAAACATTAGTTTATTACAATTTGACACGAGTCAACTGGCCTATTGATGGATACATTCATAGAGACCATCTATGACCCACCGTGATTCAAGCTCTGAACCGGTCATCTCAGAGCTCGGAGGCAGCCTCCACTATTAAGGGTGGTTGGTCGATTCCGCACGGCTCCGGTCCGCTCCGCTTCGCTGGATCTTCTTAATTTACATAAGGACGTGTGAAATTACCCACCAGACTCACAAATGAAAGCCACATCTAGTCTCAAGCACCCAGACACAGTTCACGACTACCCCCTACTTGCGGCCATGTTTATCGGCCATTAGAGAAGAAACCAGCAGTAATGAAAACAGAGTGGACGTCTCATTATTACTAGATAATCTTTGCGAGGCTTATGGCTGATTTGTTGATGTGAGGAGTTAGTTTAAACTGGAGTTTGTGGGGAAGGAATTGAGGTGAAGGATTAGTGTTAAGCTTACATTTTGTTACTCTGTTGTTACTTAGGATGATACGAATACAAAATGACCATTACTGACATACACGAAAATACGGCTTCTGTTTACAGTCGTTAGCCACAAAAGGCCTTCAATTACCGAACAAAAAGCTAAAATAAACTAGGACTCGGCTCACTTACCCGCAATCTTATCTGCAATAATCCGACTCTAAATGCTAGGTCTAACTCTGAAAAGCGAGCCGGGTAAGCCAGGCTTAAGCTTTGTTTGCAGACTCATCTCTATTTCTAAATGGTAATTATTTCGGTTGTGTGGAAGGCGTGTCGCGGCTAGCATTGTTTTGGAAGAGATAAATTGGGCAAGCTTTAGCCGACATCGAAGGCGGCGGGTGTTTAACTTGCGGTAAGGTGCCGGTAGCGGAGCAAGTCAGTGAAGTCGAGGCAAGATAAGATACATATATTTTAGCGGTTAAAAGCTGTGAAAGAACTCACTGCTTTGTCCGAACAATGAAGACAAGCGTTAAAAACGTATTGAATCAGTTTAAACCTAACCGTAACGCTCTTTTATTGAAAAGATCCTGAAATTAATCTACTCGAACAAGGTATCCAGCATGGCTTGTAACCGGTTAATCTTATTTTTGAAATACCGTAGTAGACATTTTTCGGTTTCTATTTTGACATCCATACTTATCCAGGTCTAAAAAACAAAGTCTTAAAACACCAAAAAATCGATTTGAATAGCAAGTAACGGAAATTTCTTACTGTTTAAGTAGTATAGACACAGTATAGATAAATAACCTCCGTCAAAATCGCCTTCAAACCGCTATGCCTATTCTGCAGATAGAACGTTATCCCCGAAGGTATCCTGACACGGTGAATTATAAAGTCACAACAACTCGCTGCAGCGCGCCAGATGGCGCCACCGGCCGAAGAAACAAACACACAAAGTTGCGGGCTTATTAAATTTTGGTGTATAATTTTGAATAATATTTCTGGATCTGCTTAAAGTGGCACGCGGATGTTTCGGTGCTCTGGAGACCCCTTTGGCATTGTAAGGTTAAGGGTTTTATGCACTTTATTAGACCTATTGTTGGTACGCATGCATTGCAATCTTTTAAAAATTCGTTTCAAAGAACTTTTAAGTGGTTAGTATAACTCTTTCCATTATGCCATAGGGGGGCAATCGAGCAAACGGATCTTCTGACTGAAAGCGATTACCGTCGCCCATAATATAACAGCAACACCAGATTAGTCACAAGTGCATTGCCGGCGGTTCAGCGGTGGGAGTACGCTCTTTTGTTGAAAGTTTGAAGGTCGTATTAACCCGGAAATACCGCAAGCGACAATCAAGTCCTAAAATTGCTTTACTTGACCTAATTTGAAACATGTAAAAAATTGCCACAGCTTACATCAGTGGGCCTAGACCTCAACAAGGGCGTCGCCAGCCGAAGGTCCAGGGGGGGGCAGGGCAAGTTGATATAAATGCTGGATGAGGAAAAGGAGGGAAGGTACAGCCTTGCTAGAGGATAGGAAGCTTCACCATGTACGTAAATATAGAAGTGTATTTCGGTTTATAGTCATAATCGAAAATATCATAATACAAAGAGATGGAAACGCGTACGTAGCGAGCGCTAATTTTTTTAGAAGAGGACGATGAATAACGCTTATAGGCAGATAAAACGCGAGCGTAGCGAACGCGAATTTTTTTGGAAGGGGACGATTAATAATGCTTATAGACAGATTAAACGCGAGCGTAACGAATGCGTATTTTTTTGGAAGGGGACGGTTAAAAATTAAAATACTTATAGTCAGATGAAACGCGAGCGTAGCGAGCGCGACATTTTTCGAGCGGGAGGGCCAAAGTAAAACGAGATGAAAACGCGAGCGCAGCGAGCGCGAAAATTTTCGTTAGCATAACGTAAATAGAAAGACAATCATTCAATACATTTTGATGCAAGTGCGGGAAATCGCGAGTCACGGGACCGAAAGATCTTGCCATGAGTCGAAGATCCACGGGACGCGACGCGACGAGTAAAGACTTGAGGCTGCCCTGCGTTAAAATCCCAAAGCAATCCCAAAGCTTCATCAACCAACCGAGCGAAGCATATCCGTTACAAGAATGTTTCTTCCGTATGTCCGGATGTTTGAATATTCGGATGGCCAGTTGTCCAGATTTCCGGGTGTTCTCGCCTACCGTTCGCATTTCTCAACCGGTTTTCATGAAATTTTGTGAGTAGGTTCGATAAGTATACAGATCTTTTTTGTCAAAATGGCTGGTAATAATGCGACTGGAAACGTAAAAAAATACAAATTTCAGTAATTTCGAAAAAACACTCGCGAGGTCATCAGCTCACAGAGCCACTAGAATTCTTCTTCTTCGGTACACTCTACAAAGTGTAACATGTCAGTGTAAGACTCGTCGCCTCTCGTTTCGTAGTCACTTTCCGTGAGCTTTACTAATACAAAATACAAATACAAAATTATTTATTGTTTGAATGTGAGTGGTTATAAATGGTGGTAAGGTTAGTGTTTGGTACATCACAATCAGCCAGAATTTGGCGCACAATATTTTGTCTTTAAATAATATATGCATGTCACTAAAACCTATGAAGAGTATGTATTTAATAATGTCAGATTAAAAATAAGTTATGATGAGAATAAAAGTAGTTAGATAATAAATTAATGTCATGCATATAGAAAAGTGGTAAACAGCAAATTACAATCCTTAATAAATCATTTTTGAATGTCAATGTAAAAAAAAAAAAACTCATAATAATAAAATGAAACAAATATTGATTAGGTATTGGTGGTCATAAAATGTTCATTAACAGAGTAGTACATTCTTTGTAGGCACCACTTAAACAATTTGGGTTTGAAACCTTGGCAATCCAAGGATTTCAAGTCATTTGGCAAACTATTAAAGATTTTGACAGACATGAAAAGAATACTTTTTTCAAAATGAGCAGAGCTATGACATGGATAACAGATATTAAGCCCATGGTGCTTAGAAGTTGACCTATCATTAGATTTCATTATATTGTACTGACTAATACGAGCCTTCACTACTGATGGTAGCCCAATGATCTTCCTCTGGCTGGCCCTATGGCATATTGCATAGCTACTGAATTCATTCAAGTTTCGATGTGCAAGAATGATTGATCAGATAAGTCAAGTGACTGGACATATTTTTCGATCTCTAGGGGGGGCAGCTGCCCCCTCTGCCCCCCCTTGGCGACGCCCATGGACCTCAACAATCATTTCCTTTCTGTCCCCAAAAATTAGGTAACATTATATCGTTATTTTTTTGCAAATTGCAGCGAATGTCAGCAACCTGTGCCTCGCCGAACCGTATGTGGGTCGCACAAGTACAGTTTTTTAACGTAATTAGTGAGTTCACAAAGCAAGCTTTGAAACTACAGCCAGTTTCGCCGCATTTCGCGCACTTGGGAAAATTTCCAGTGAAATTACATACGTGAGATAAGGTCGATTTCTTTATATGGGTTATGCAATTGACAACATTTCATATTTATAACAGGTGGAAATTAATATAGAGACCGACAGGGCTTTATGTCGTGTACCTTAAAAAAAAATCTTTGAATTTATTCTTCTGTATTTAAAGAAATATAAGAAAATACATCAAATAACTGCAATCTAAGACAATACGGGCTGAATAGGGTTGTTGTCTAAACCAAAGAGCGAAAAAATATATTTATTTTTTATTTGACGTTGACAGATGACAGATGCGTACCGAGTTTTATTAAGTTTTTTTTTTAATAGAAAACCGACTAAAGTAACCGTTCCATTAAGTTCTGGTTTTGGTGTTGCCACATTTTAAAATGAGTATGTTTTTATAAATTAATAATAAAATAAATAATCATCTCAGAAAATAAATAAAAACATAGATTACTTCATATTTTTAAGCAGAATTCATAAAAGTAATAAAATGATAGTCTTATAAATATGAAATGTTGTCAATTTAGTCCACCACATGTAGATTGTTAAAGATAAATGTAGCGTGAAATGTACTTATTCTTGGGCTATTTTAGTAATCTATGAAAAATGCGTTCCTTTGGAATTGATAGTTTGGAGGTCATGGAGGTAGTGGGCCGTAATGTTTCATATCTTTCGGCGTTTCATCTCAACAGGTGGTCTCCTCTTGTGAAATGCTGGTAGACTCAGACACGTAAAAGTGCACTTGTGGCCTACTTGCAAAATAAAGTTCATTATTTCATTATTCCAACGTTGAAAAAAGTTGGAGGAGGCCTTTACCCAGAAGCGCAAAAAATAATCATCTAATTAAGTTATATTACTTAGTTGTTAACTATGCGTTTTGAAATAAAACGTTTTTTTTTTACATGTTTTTTGCGTCAGTACCGCTGATTTTTTCTTGTATTGAAAAGTATCAACGATATACACGCCATCTATCAATGCAGCGGGCCTTCGATGCTTCTGTTTATCACGTGATAAATAAGTGACAACGCATCTGTCACTCACACTTACATTTTGTTAAAACACGCTAAAACAACCATCATATTATAGGCCCCCAGGTTTCCCCATGGATCTTTCTGAGGCTATATTAATTAATTTATTTTATTCATTTATTTGTACATGGAGAACCAAGAGCTTAAATTATGCTAAAAGTGACATAACTAGTAATACAGAGCCAATTATAGGATCTCACATATAGCAAAATAGTAATAATATTTAATATTAGGTTAAATAGCACGCACAGTTTAACATAGGCAATTATTAACAGCAAATTAATGTCAAACATATAAATACATAAATAAATATATAATATTGTGATGAGGTGATGACACATCTTAAAATATCGTGATTATGTAAGTCAATTTCTAACGTCATGTATGTACTTAAGATTTATCAGTTATGTGATCCATAGTTTAATCAGGCCTTTAAATTAACACCGCATTTGCAGTGAAGGTGTTTGAATATTCATCGGCGCGTGTTTAACACGGGTTACAAATGTTCCCCACCCGACTCGCGCAAAAGCAATAGTAACGCGGATTTAATGTTTCATCAATGCATTGACGACCTAATGTAAGAGCTTATTCACGTGAAGATCATAATATAGGTAGTTTGACAAAAAATAGTAGAAATTAAAAAGTGGCAATACTGTAGTGTCGTCTCATTCTAATCAATCTAAGAAAACGGGGAGGACACTATAGTATTGCCACTTTTTAATTTCTATTATTTTGTGACAGACTGTAACCATCGTTTAAAAAAATAAGGTATGTCACTCCGGCTAGTGAGACTTTCTACGTCACTGATTAGTGATTAGTTGCTGCTTTATTGTAACAAAATAATTATATGTTTTTTTTTGCTGCCAGTGCAGTGGTACAAAAAATAATTATTATGCATGTATTATGATTGACATGTTCTCTTGACTAAGTTTTATTTTGTTAAAACACTTACGATTTTATGAGATTCAAAGAGACTCGGGGGGTATTATAATACACCACTGGAAACACAGAAACAGATTGACAGAGCCAACCAACCAATCATAGCCTGATGACAGGGGTCGGACTTTCTTTCGCACGGTAAGACTAATGGAGAGCTATGGAGCCGATATTAACATAAAAATATTATTCATACTCATACTCATAAGTGTATTTCAATCGCAATTTTAATTTTATAGTCAAGTACAAAGTCAGAAGAATATACAAAGACCTGATTTGTGTAGGCATTGTTTTTTTCGCCACCATAAAATTGATTGAATATCCATTTATGACCAGGAAGTTCATGATATTGACAATAAATTGAGTTAAATTTGGAGTTTGAAATATTGTAAAAAAAAAACATAATTTTAGTCATTTAATGCTTGGGAATGTTAACCATAATAACCACAAAGGCAGTTTGGAATGAAATAGATGAATGAGTATGAGTATGAGTATGAATTGTATTTTAATGTTAATAACGGCTCCATAGTTCTCCATTAGTCTTACCGTGCGAAAGAAAGTCCGACCCCTGCTGATGACGTCAAAAGTCTCGTCTGTCATTCCGCAGTGCCATGCCTCATTTTCTTATACCATGACAATAACAAAACGCGTTTTTTAGTCGCACGTTTACTTAACCCCTTACTGCAAACGAAGATACTGATAATTATTTGGACCTCATTGACATGGGTCAAAGTTCAAATTGTTTATTATTTTTTATATTATGTGGCAACGGTTCAAATATCTTAAAATGCAAACATTCTTACTGCAAATTCAGCCTTCTAAATTTATCATATATCATAGCATATTTACCTTAAAATCTATGAAATAACTGCGTGAACCGTCCAATATTTTTGAAAAAGAAGATTTTTAGCATTATTAACCCTTATTTTACAATGAATATACATATTATCTGGCCCTTTTTTTGTTTCATCAGATTTTTAAAACTTATTTAACAGCACCGAGGCTTGTATAAAGATTTTTTATTTTGCGACTTTGAGGGATTTCATTTCGGGGAGCCCCTTGCGATTATGCGATTGCGATTAAAGTGATTTTTACATCGACATGGAGTGTATATCGAGTCTTAGAAACTTGTTTCGTCAAATGCTTAATTTCGCCGAAAAAAAGACATGTTTATTCCTCTTAAGTCTTTTTTTATATTTCTTGCAAATATCGTACCATTGGTTAGGTTGGGTTTGCTTTATAACAATAGCAAATAGTTCACTGCATCTAAAAACTATTTTTTGTCAAAATGAAACATTTGACGAAAATCCATTCTAGGAGTCGGTATAAAAATCAGTTTAATCTATAAACTTATTTTTACATGAGCCAACAAACTAACATTACGATTATTAATATCATCTTCATTAAGGCTTTGATCATAACTAGTTTTTTCTAAACATATACCAACACAACACAAGTTAATCGACCCGTGAACAGCCATGTTCAACTGACAGATGTCATGTCACTAGCGGCTGTTAATTATAATTAAATCTGTCTTATTAGCGGGTGACGTCACGTGACATTATAATAATACGCTAATAGGATTAGCGTTGCGGTTACGGCAGATTTAGGGTTAAGTAATGAAGATATAGTCTGAGCGCAGGCGTGTAAGAAGCTTCTATTATAAACAGGTTGAAATACAACAACATGTATCTAGTGTTTGCTTATCTCGAGATACATATGAAAATGCAAAAACCAACAGAGATAGAGATCTCGCCCCCTGCCTGCTTTACGGCCACATCTCAAAAAAAAAAATTTTTTGGTTTATTGCTGATTCGTAGTCAGAATAGCTTAATTTACGTCCTTATTTCGACAGACATAAGAAAAAGTGTCCTTAAGAGCCTTTTTTCCACAAGTGGCCTTATGGTTCTGACCAAAAATTGTCAGTTGACTCCCTGCAAGACAGCCACTTGCCAGTTGTGGCTGTATAGCATAAATTTATAATAATTTTTTTGAGTTGCGTCCTATACGAATGACGTAAATTCTAGTGTTATTACGATGAATCCCTTTAAATATAAGCGAAATAAACGTCATTTTGATTGTGCCACAACAGTAAGTACCTATAGTACTATTATTTATTTTATTTATTCGTATGGCATATTATGTACAGTCATTAAATCATAATTTAATATCAAGATTTTTTATCTTATATTGTACGGTGGGTTCCTCGACTTAATTCGATGAGGCGGCAGGTTTGCGAACTCTGCGTGGATGGGCAAATCGGGACGACTCACGAATTTTTGTGCTTCGTGGACCAGTGCCTTTTGTCTTCATAGTTGGGCGGGAGCTGTCTGACTCAACACAGGCAGCCAAACCAAAGGAGTACATTTGATGGTTGCCAATATGCATCGCATGGTTTAGTTTAGCACGTCTATCCGATGCACTTGCGCGCTGTTGAGGCAAACTGGCGCGTAGTACTCTGCCGTGGAGTAAACTAGGTTAAGACCGGTAGTGCGTAGCACATCAGCTGTTGGTCCCCAAGTAGTTCCCCTTAGTCTGTGGAGTATGTTATTCCGCATCTGTAGCTTCTTCCCTAACTTACTAATGTGTGGCGCATATGGGTAAAACTGCGGTCTAGAGTGACACCCAAGTACTTCGGTGATTTAATTTAAGCCCCGTCTCTCTGAAGCAGATAGTTTGCTCATAATTTGCTTCCTTGTTGCAGAGATGGAATGTCGCAACTTCTGTTTTACTAGCATTGAGCTACAGTAGCCATTTTTTAAAGTATTTCTTAAGACATTCCAGATCGCGAGTAAGAGCTTCCTTCGAGGGTTTAAATGTGCCATGCTGGTGAGTGATGGCAATTACATCAGCATACATAAATTTTCGACTCTCTGTTTTCGGAATCAGTCACGACCCCACTCCTGTTCAACCTATACACACACGAATCCAGGACCGATCTCTGCGGTAGTTCATTGTTCAGCTTCCTGACTTTGCTTGGAGTGCTTCCGAGGTGGACGATAAATTTCGTATTTGCTGAGCATAATATAGTTGATTAATCCCACCATCTGCACAACGGTCATGGGCTTAAAGATCAGCCCCTGTCTCCATATAGTATCGAATGCAGCTGAGAGGTCGACAAAGACTGCCACGGTTTTCTCTTTCCTTTGAAACCCAGCCTCTATGTGTGTTTTGAGCGGCATTACCACGCAGTTCGGACCACTACGGAATCCAGCAAAATTATTTTATTTACCACTAGCTGTGCCCCGCGGTGTTACCCGCTCATCCCACGGGAACACTAAATTTATTCGGGATGAAAAGTATCCTATGTCCTTCCCCGGGACTTAAACTATCTATATACCAAATTTCATCTAAATCGGTTCAGCGGTTTTAGCGTGAAGAGGTAACAGACAGACAGACAGACAGACAGACAGACACACTTTCGCATTTATAATATTAGTATGGATTATTTTGTCGACTGTATAATTGTAGTTCGATATAATTTTAGATTAGCCTCTTCAAAAGTTTGTAGACGCAACTAAGTAGAGCAATGGGTCGGTAACTCTTTGGGTCGTCGCCTGGCTTACCCAGATTCAGTGTGGCTATTATTTTTGAGCAGTTGAACTAAGGTGGAAATACATTATTCGAGACTATGTCTAAATAGAACCGTGGGACACTTCCTACATTTTGGTACAAGGTGTTCTAAAAGTTCGTTGTATGTAAATACAGACTTACAAAAATTTGAACTTTGATTCGAACCAGTCTTCATCCAGTATTACTAAACCAAAAAGTAGAAAACAAAAAACTTATCTTGTACTATGAAATGGTAATAATATTATAAAGAAGTTGAAGAATTCTGGGAAACAGTACACTAATATCAACGGGAACCTAGGCCATGCTAAAACTATGGGGCCTCCTTGTAGATGGTACATGTTACATATGGTATTATACCACGTAAACCATGTGCCTTGAAGAGACGATAAAGGTACTAAATAATCAAAGTTGGTATTTAAGCTGCATGCACTGATTATCGCTTACAGTGATGTTGGTAATGTAACAAAAGTTGATTAATAAAGGTGTTTTAACTATTTTAGTGTTGCTATATACATTTTCCTGTTACTAGATAATAATTTTTCATATGCATTTTCCAATAATTCTTGTTCGGTTTTGGACGCATCTCAAAATTTCAACAAAATGTTTCTGCAATACGGCCACCAATCTAAGTACCTGTCTTAAAGGCCTCGTATCTTAAAAAACATACACGTTTTATAAAAATGGCCGTATTAATGAGAAGCATTATATCATGTCGATTAAAAATGCAAAATTTAAAATGGATTGACCCAAAACTCAAGGAGTAAGCCACTTTTTACTACCACGCACTACGCTCCTAAAACTTTAACAAGCGATTTCTCGAAAAAATGGTTTTTTGAGATGTGGCCGTATAGCAGGCAGGGGGCGATCTATCCTCCTTTGTATTGAACATGTTGCTTGGTCTGTCTACCATTTACAGTTATGTTTAGCACTTATTTACTCAAAGGTTAACTGCAAGAGACAAGTTCGCCTTTGTACATGATTTTTCTTTTGTAATGTGTATTTCTTGTTTTTATGTACAATAGTGTTTACAGACATACATACGTACAGAATTTCAGTGACATATTAATGTCACTGAAATTTTATTTTCAATTATTCAAATTGTATGTACACTTATATTTTGCACTAGAAGGTGCTTACAACTTCGTTCACTTAATTTTCAAAACAAATGTAGAGTTTTATAATAGTATAGAACACCTGTGACAAAATTATGTGATACTATTTTTTTTACCGAAGCTCTTTGTTTTATGCAAATAAATGATTTATAACATGATCACTACGGTAAAATAAAGAAAAAGAAAACCCTGAGGTGGAGACCTAGTACATATATATATGCCTCGTTGTACCCTGTATTGTAAAAAAACATTATTAAACCATACGTTTAACTGTGTAATCCCGCACCTCACCTCAATCCGTTTTTTCCAACGGGGTAGACAGAGACAGAAACTACGTTTTTCCACATGCTATGATCCTCAGACATCTGCCACTTCATCAACACTCATTTATCTCTTCATGCATACTCATCGAATTCGATTATCTACTTTTGACTCGGGCTTTTTTCAGTTTTTTTTTTTTTATTTTTTTAATGGGACAATCATACACAAATCGACGGAGTCACAAACTACTACTATACTATTCTTCACGGCCGCTTTCGGCCACGACGACTGCTGTTAACTCCGATTTTGTCGCTGGTGAGAACGCATGTGGCTCACATAGCCTACCTTATTGATGAAGCTACGCGAACACTGCGGACATGTGAGCACACCATTGACATAATGATATAATTCTGCCACAGGTGGTCGGGCCTTTACGTGGTCACGTTTAGTGTCCATTTCAATGCGCCGTTGGTTCTCAAAGTCATAGACTTTAGAATTTACGACAGTTCTCCATTCTGGCCGCATGGCCGCCTGCTGCTCCCACCGCGACGGATGTATGCCGCACTTCTTTAAGTGCCTCTTTAGCACATCTTTGTACCTGAGGAGCTGTCCGCCTTGTTTCCGCTTACCGTCCTCAAATTCGGAATAAAAGATGCGCTTAGCCACTCTCTGCTCCTCCATCCGTGAAACGTGGCCGCACCAACGGAGCTGTCGTCGCATAAGGTACGCCTCGATGCCACACACGTTTGCTCTACGCAGAACTTCTGTGTTCCGTATGCGATCATACCACCGGATCTTCAGTATCTTGCGTAGGCATCTGAGGTGAAATCGGTCCAGCATTCGGATATGACGGCGGTAAATGGTCCAAGTTTCAGCAGAGTATAGGATATTGGGAAGCACGACTGCCATGTACACATCTATCTTGGTGCTCAGTTTTATATCGTGTGAACTAAACACTTTGGGATCGAGTTTGCCAAATGCCGCAGCCGCAGCACCGATCCTGCTGTTGATTTCTGCATCAAGATCGCACTTAGCCGTAATCGTGCTCCCCAGGTACCGGAACTTGTCGACCTGCTTCAACTCATCATCGCCGAGTTTAATGACCAGTGTCTCATCTTGACCGTGAATGTCCGATGACATCACCTCCGTCTTCTTGACACTGATCTTTAAGCCAAATCTTCGGCATGCTTCATCAAAGGCAATCATGAGCCGTTGCAGGCCATCTGGGGATTCAGACACAAAGCACAGGTCATCTGCATACATGATCTCTGTGATGACTGCGTATGAGACTTTAGTGCGGGCTTTGAATCTAGCTAGGTTGAAAATGCTACCATCAGAGCGGAAACGGATGCGAATACCCTCAGAGAGGGTTTGCAAGACTTCCTGGACTACGACAGCGAAATATAATGCAAACAGTGTGGGTGCTAGAACGCACCCTTGCTTTACCCCACAGGTAACGGGGAAAAAACTTGACTGTTCGTCATCAGCGGCAACGCAGCATTCCATGTCGTCATGAAGTAGCCTCACAAGTCTTACAAACTTTTCAGTGCATCCAATTTTGCCCAGCACCACCCAGAGGGCTTCACGAGGTACACTGTCAAATGCTTTCTCAAGGTCAACAAAGCAGAGATACACTTGTCGACCCTGTTCTCTGCTTTTTTCCTGCAGTTGACGTACTGAGAAGATAGCCTCACACGTACCCCGATCAGGTCGGAAGCCGAATTGGGTTTCTGGTAGCAGTTTCTCAGATAGTTTCATGAGGCGGTTCAGTAAAACTCTGGCAAAGACTTTTCCAGGGACTGATAGTAGTGAAATGCCACGGTAAGAATTGCAATCGGAACGGTAGTCACAAACTAAGCAAAGCTTGTACTATGGGTACTAGACGACGATGTACATGATATATAAATACATATATAGATAACATCCATGAACCAAGAACAAATATTCGAGTTCATCACACAAATATTTGCCCCGGCCGGGATTCGAACCCGAGACCGCCGGCTCAGTAGGCACCCTGCAAACTGCGCCAAATTCAATCTATTAATTGCAATTTCACGATTCATAACCCGTTTTTTTTTCGCCGATAAGTCGTAGACTACAACTCTAGCAGGCATAGGTTGTCATCGCAATAGATTTAGACTTGTTTTTTGTGCTCTGAGTGAATTCAAAAAAATTGCTTTATGGCAGATTGCCTATCCTAGTTAGGTAGTCATGAAATGATAGGTACCTGTATTTATTTACACATAAGATTGTTTATATTATGTTATGTTTGCAAGAATATCGCATTGGGTATGACCTGTAATGATAATTGTATGTTTGGAAAATAAATAAATAAATAAATGTATTTTCTTATATATATTTTTTAGGGTTCCGTACCCAAAGGGTAAAAACGGGACCCTATTACTGAGACTTCGCTGTCCGTCCGTCCGTCCGTCCCTGGCTGGCCTGTCACCAGGCTGCATCTCAAGAACGGTGATAGCTAGACAGTTGAAATTTTCACAGATGATGTATTTCTATTGGCACTATAACAACAAATACTAAAAATTAAATAAAATAAATATTTAAGGGGGGCTCGCGTACAAAAAACTTGTTATAGATTATGGTACGGAACCCTTCATGCGCGAGTCGGACTCGCACTTGCCCAATTTTTAATACAGAAAAATAAATTCAAATTATTTTTTAGGGCGTACACGACGCAAAGCTCTCTCGATTTCTATAATAATTTCCACCTGTTAGAAATATGAAATGTTGTCAACTTTATTCATTCTTCGTTCGCAGAAAATTGCCAGTGAGTTGTAAACAACAAAATGCCTCATTCTTATAAAAAGAGGTGCCGTGAAATACGCCAACTTTGCCTCCACAGGGAACTTTGCCCAAAACGCTACTTAAAAACGTCACTGTAGACAATTTCAAGATGATTATGGCAACACTACTATTTTTAGTGGAAAATAGATTATATGTGTGGTATCACTGGGAATCACATTTGCGCGCAACTTCATTCCGTAACGTGTTGGAACTAGTCGAATAAGGTGCGTGATTTGGCGGGCCAATTCTAGGTGAAGTTCTGGTGTATTTTTTACAGAATGGGGAAGCCTCAGGTCAATGTATCTTATTACTTGTTATAAAATAAGAACTGTAGATCATTTTTACTGTAGTTTGTACTAAAAATACTTATTAAAACAAGAGTTATGATGGTGGGCAATGTTATCCGGTAACTTTCTGACCTATGAATGCCAAAATTGCCCAGTGTAAAAAAAGGGTTAGGGTTGTCACCTTGTCGTAATTTTACCTGACTGCGTAAATAAAGGAGGGTTAGGTTATGTATTTAAGGTAAGGTAAATTGTATTTCTATTAAGCCGTTGTACTTTTAGCAGTAGCTGCATGTCATGCCATGTCATGTCCATAAAACACAAAAACATAGAATATTCAATTATGACCATTTTTATTTAGATTATTCTAACGTGGAGTAAAAAAATAACCGCCTAACTATTAGTACCAAATATTATGCATACATTTTTCATTTTGATAATGGTATTGGTAAAGATGGTTTACTCAACCAAAAGTGACAACCCTGACAATTTCAAACTGCTTGATTCGGCTTGTATGCAGTAAAACGAAATACCTATGTATCATTGCCCACCCATATTGCACACGTGTTTGTATAGTTAAGACCAAGATATTTACGTGGAACGCCATTATTACCCCAGATTTTATACTGATCCTTATCTTGACGTTGTAGGGGCTATAGTTACGAAAATAATCGATTTGGGCAATGTTGGCAAAAGTTTAGATAACCCGAGGTGAAAATTGATAAAAAAGTTTGTTAAATGTAGATTTAAAAATTGTTTCTCGTAATAAACGCATGCATATGAACACGATGGATGCGGTAGACAAAAAAAAACTTTATCCCGTCATAGAAAAAAAGAGAGAAATTCGGGTTTTTACGAAAAAAGCGGGCAAATTTGGCATGTTTCACGTGGTTCCAAATCGGTTGTAACATGATTATAATCTTCCTTCACTAAATCTCGTTAGTACAGAGACCGTTGCACGTTGGGATGCTTTTTGTGAACTGTACTTAGCCTTAATGTCAAGAGGTCTAAAGTCATTTCTTATTACCAAGGATCTTAAGACATTCTTACTTTGTTACGGTCTAGTCGACAATGAACTAAGTGGGATTTAGATCTGTGTTTGTTTAGGATGATTGTGGTTTTCAATGCCAACGTTTATTATGTATTACAGACTGTTATTTTCTAGTTGTAGTAATATTTCAGTTATATTACTGAAATAATATTAACCCTTCAACATTACCTAACGTAATGGTGTGATAAATGCATTTCGCATAATAGTAAATTTTCACTCGTTCACAGCAACTAATGTTTTTTTCATTAAATGTATAGTATTAATATTTCTTATTTACTTTATTTCGCATTTAATATGTATTTATGTTCTAGAATATAATTATATTTGTCAATTATGTTCTTTCTTTCTAAAGTATTTTCAGCGATCAGTAGAAATATCGTTATTTTACTATCTTTTCTGATCTTAATAGGTATATATTTATAAATTATTGTAAAGACCGGCCAAGTATGAGTCAGACTCGCGCACCGAGGGTTCCGTACAAAGACTTATCCCTCCTTAACTGGCCAGAGGTTAAGTTAAGTTTGCACCTGGTATGTATGGCGCCGGATACAAATGAGGTGCAAAGTAAACGCAACTGATCATGTTGCTGAATGATAGCCCCGCCTTAATATTGTTATTCTGTTTTTAGTATTTATTTTTATAGCGGCAAAAGAAATGCTAAAAACCTGCCATTATCCTGTGAAAATTTCAACTGTTTAGCTATCACGTTTCATGAGATACAGTCTGGTGACAGACAGACAGACGGACAGCCGGACAGCGGAGTCTCAGTAACAGGGTCCCGTTTTTTACCCTTTGGGTACTTAACCCTACGGTCACCCAAACATTACCTTAGAAAAATAAGTACGGTAATTAAAAATCACACTAACGAATCTAGACCATCCTGTTTTCGTAGTAGGTTGAAAATTTAAAAATGTGTATTGTATGTGTAGTCAGTCTATATCAATTCCTATTAGGAATCACCGTGTGAGAAATCGTACAAAAAATAATATTGGTAATATTCAAACGTGGACTGGCAAACACACATTCTCAAATTATCTATTTTTAACACCCAACCCCGTTCGGTTTCCAAAATAAACCAACCAAGAAACTCGGCCACGCAAAATAGAACGTCATCAAAAATTCAAACGGACCTTTTCGAATCCCGAAGGAATTCCTCATTACGGCCGAGACCCGTTTTCAACCATTTTCTTTTTAATCAATCGTAACTGGCAAAGACACGTCGCTTTTCAGCCGGGACGCAATTAAAAATTGCTTTGTACGCGGGCCCGCGCGTGTGTCCTGGCCTTTACGAGCTTAACGCGCGAAACCGACGGCGGAGCTTCGCCTTAATTAAATTTTAAATTTCGAACATTCACGCTGCCGACGCGAAAGGATTGTGACGTCGCTTTCCTTTTGTTTTTTTAGTGTAATGTCATAGTGGGATGTTGAACGAGACGTTTCCAGCGTGTTTGTGTGCTATATCTATTGTTCAAAAGTGGAAATGCAATAAATACTAGAAGACACCCGCAACTTCGTTTGTGTGGAAAAGAAAAAAAAAGTTAAAACACTTTCTCAACTCATGTTTGTAGATTGTATTTGGTTATTTGCGATTCCAGTTTTAAGTTGGCATTATTGATGATCTTTTGTATTATATATTTTTAGTGTGTTACTGTTTAGTGTTACGTTTTGAAGGAGGTAAAATAGACATAATCGTTCGCTCCTGCCATTTACATTTTGTATTTATGCCTATCAAAATAGTGTATTATTCATCTCAATGAAAAATAAAATGGTTGAGTTGCACATATCGCTAAAGTAGGCATTTATACTAGAAACATCTATAAGATAAGATATTAGATAAGATATTTATTGAATAATAACTTATTTTTTCGTAATAATATCTACAGACTAAGAGAAAGAGACAAGAAAAAAAAACAAATTATGACGCGCTGCTGAACTAGGATTCCCTGTGTTTCACGCATTTATGATAGATGACAGTTTCAAACGCCGAATTGAGGCCCAGAAGAGCATGAATGGCCGATCAGTTCCAATGCGCAAGAGTTGAAATAAACTGTGTTTGTCGCTAATCGTTTATCACGCGGCGATCCCGCCAAATCAAAAGCCTCAATAATGATAGTGTACGTGGAACAATGAGACGGAGACAATGCCGGGAAGGACGAACGGTTTGGAGAGCGTGGGTTCAGTAGATTTTTTAACAAGCTTTTATTAATATTGGACAGAATCAATGTTGATATTATTTTGGGTACCACCGGTCGTGGGTTCGATTCCCAGTTGGACAGCAGATCGCATACAATTTTGGTTTCTTATTTATCCTTTGTCTATATATACAAAAGAAGCTTTTATTGTAACTACTTAAGTTTGCATAATTTTGTTTGTAACGAAGTTAGTAGTTGAAAATTGAAGTAAACTATGGCCTACTTTTAAATTTTTGTCTTGAAATTAAACTTTGCATGTAGGTACATTATGTGGGTCTATATTGGAATCCATAATATCCTTTGTCCTATTTGTAAATTCCATAATAACTGTGGTCATAATGATCTTTTGCCATAACAACGTTTATCCTAATGTAAATGCCATAATATTGATCATCCTAATATTGAATATCCTAATGATTATTTGCACTATTATCTTAAGTACTAATGATCAAGTGTCCTATCAGTTACGTATCCTAATACTAGTTGCCATAATCATCATATGTCTTAATAGTTACTTATTCTAATTATTATCACGTGTCCTAATAGGTAGTCATGGCACAACCGAATCCATATCATAGTAAATAAGCATCATGAAGGATTTTACAAGTTATCAAACGCTTTAAGTATTGGATTGTTGGTTAGTATCAAATAGTTACAGATTATATAATATTTACACTGTGTAAAAACATGTATGTTTTTTTTTACAAAGTAATAGAATAGAATAGAATAGAATAGAAAAGCCATTTATTTATAGTTTATACATTACATTACAATTAATTTCACATTTACACAAATATTTAACTGTAAAATTTGAAGACTTGGAGTTTTAAACAACATATTATTTTATTAATTAAGATTAATTTAATGAAATGGCCTCTCCTTCAGTGAAGAAGGAGGGACGGTATTAAGACTCCTTGGGTTACCTGCCCTGCTAGGAGAATAAATAAATTATAATTACAATTTTCTCAATAGGTATATAACATATTTATACATAACACTATCCAATAATTTTCTTTAAAAAATATTATTATTTAGTAATATAGCATTTACATTCACTATTTTATTTTCACATTTTTTTTCTTTTACAAAGTAAAAATTAAGTCAATTATAGTTGTGGCCTTTCACTTTTACCCCTCTATCTTAATAAACTCAATATAGGCCTCCCCGCTTCACTCGCTTCGCTCGCTCGTTAGGGTCGCAATTCAACCTAACACTCCTCCTCGGGTACACTACATAAATACGAAAAACTAAATTTCGACTACCGGAATCACGAATTTCATAATACCGATTATTATAATTCCAAATGTTTTAAAACTCCGAATATAAGTATGTCGATTTTTAATTTTTCCGATTTTTATAACCTAACACGCTCCGCTCGCTTCGCTCGCTCCGCTATACGTGGTCACAATACAAACCTAACCTAACCTACAGTTTTCGGGGTTCAGCCAATAACCTAACCTATAGTTTTCGGGGTTCAACAAGTCTGACGCTCCGCTCGCTCCGCTGTACGTGGTCACAATACAAACCTAACCTAACCTACAGTTTTCGGGGTTCAGCCAATAACCTAACCTATAGTTTTCGGGGTTCAGCAAGTCTGACGCTTCGCTCGCTCCGCTGTACGTGGTCACAATACAAACCTAACTTAACCTACAGTTTTCGGGGTTCAGCCAATAACCTAACCTATAGATAGTTTTCGGGGTTCAGCAAGTCTGACGCTCCGCTCGCTTCGCTCGCTCCGCTGTACGTGGTCACAATACAAACCTAACCTAACCTACAGTTTTCGGGGTTCAGCTAATAATCCAACCTTCAGTTTTCGGGGTTCAGCAAGTCTTTTGATGCTCCGCTATACGTGGTCACAATACAAACCTAACCTAACCTACAGTTTTCGAGGTTCAGCCAATAACCTAACCTATAGTTTTCGGGGTTCAGCAAGTCTGCAATCGGCTCGCTTCGCTCGCCCCGCTATACGTGGCTTAAGGTGAAATAGGTAATGTAAGGAATCTTAAGCCAAGTCGGACCTGCGCGGCTCGCTCGCTTCGCTCGCTCGTTAGGGTCATAGTTCAACCTAACACTTCTCCTCGCTTCGCTCGTCGTCGTACCTAACCTAACCCAAGTCTGACCTGCCTTAAAATAGGATATTAGATAATGTTATTATAGCTTATGATCATTATGGCAAGTAATCATCATGGCATTTGACTTTAGGACATGTGATTTATGGTTTTGTATATTATGACTCGTAAGTTTTATGTGTTAATAGATTAGTACAAAACATATTAGGTATTTAGAGCATTAGGTAATGTAATATTATGGTTTATGATCATTAGGATATAAGATCATTATGGCAAATAATCATTATGACAAATGATTGATATGTCAAAAGTGTTTAGAGTAAATGTGGTATGGCATTTGACTTTAGGACATACGATATTATGGATTGCGAAGGAGACCCACATTATGTGTATTAGACATGTTATTAGCACCTGGAATTTGTATGTTAGCAGTATAACTTGCCATTTTTAATTTTACGCATTTTTTCAGAAATTGTAACCGGAACCTGAAATTAAAACAACAAACAACATTTACACAAAGAAGTGACGATCTGGAACGGTAATTTTGAGACACAATTTGTTTTATGCAGTTTGAATGTACAAAGTACGATTGTAGTAGGTACCGAAAAATATCAGAAAAGAACAATAGTCTAGAAAAATATAACTTAATGTACATACATAGGTACGCCCTGGACCGCCTGTTGTGTACCGTTATTACAATTATTTTATCTGTATTTAATTTGTAAACTTTTTATTGGATTGTAACTAATTATAAAGCATTTTGTTTATAATGAAGCGAAAATTTTAAAAATTTAACGATTCAGGAAGGGTCCTACCAACTTTTCGCTTCATTGCAAACATTTAGCTTACGTTAGCTGACGTTACTGCTTTAATAAAAAATAATAAAGCACTGTGTTTTGTATTGTACACTTTTTTTTTGGAAAACGCCCATTTGCAAGATTTCCGATAAATGTCTGTCTCACACTGCCGACGTAAAATGGTTATGTTCTTTTGTTCCACAGGTACGGAACCCCACAAGTCCCGGGCGGTGGTCCGTGGCCTACAATTTGCGGCGACTTATTTTAATGCGGCCACAATCGCAACCCATTCTTTCTGCTCAGCGATTATTGTATACGTGTCGGCGTTGCTGAACGTCGCGCCCGGCGGTTCTTAAATAAAGCTGAATAACAACAGTCAACATCTTTTTTTTTACGCCTAGAGACCTTATACATCTCTGTGGAATTAAATTAATTAAGTAATTATATTTTATTGCATGTTGTGACACCCAGAGACTTTATACATTATTATATAGGGTATATTTAATTTTATAAATTTATCGTTAAAATTTTATTTTAATGTTCCTACTTTAACATTGATTTAGAGTATCTATACATCTCCTTTACGTGTACCAGTGTAATTAGTTATTACACAAATGTAATCATTATAATTGTTTTAAGTATTATTTACGAAAAAATGACTTACTGTTGAGTTTCATTCGGCTTTCTTCTCAACAGCGGTCTCCTCTTGCGAAATGCCGGTAGATTCTCAATCTGACTTGTAAAAGTGCCGCTGTGGCCTACTTACTGAATAAATTATTTCATTTCATTAATTTTTTTTTATTAGCCTATTTAGCACCACGCCAGTCTGCTTATGTGGCTTTTCCTGAAATATTGACCCCTCCCCATAGAAAACTAATTTTCAATACAGTTTTATAATAGTATAGAAATTACAAGGTTAGGATCCTCTACAGACTGCCATAACATTGTTTATGATGTAAAATTTGGCTTAAGCTTTAATTTAGATAAGTTTCAGAAAAAGTAAACTTTACAGAATTCTTAGAAAACATAACCTAAGATAGGTTATACTGAATGCTTTTTATGGTTTCTTATGCTTTTCAACTAGTCAGTATTACAACTTACACCAAAAGTGAAATAAATATACCAGAATAGAGTTTTAAATACACTGCTAAGTATATCACTATTGATGAATTAATCTACCGAAACAACTCCACAAAAACAATTGCGCAAACGTAACGAAGAAAATCTCGAAATTTGAAAAAAGAACTCCACTCGGCAACGTATTCGTTACGTGTAGCCAAGTGTTTAAAAAGGAGTAGTTTTTTTTCATATGCGTGCTCATGCCTCCAGGCTTTTCAGCCGGGCTTTAGAAAAGTCACACGTGCAACTGTATTCAGCCAGCGTGCGTGGAATGCATTCTGACATTCCATTTTTGATTTTAGATTCTTTTTGGCCAGTTCGAAAAAAGTGTTGCGACAGCAACGCTTATTTTTTCGATGAAAACTGCCAGTGTTTTTAATTTCTAATCGTTTTATTTTGTAACATCGATTAATTTGGTAAAAACATTTAGATCTAAATTGGTTAAATTAATTCGCGAGAGGAAAAAACAACTGTCTATTTTGCGTACCAAAATTGCATCAAAATATCTTATAACTTTCTGCGAGTGCTGCCGCTATTGCTGTTGGTGTTAATATCGCCTATCCCGTTTTGACGTGAAGATGACAAAAAAGTACATAAATACATAGCAAAAACTGAATTTAATGACCTCCAGTGAGCCCATTTTATTTAATTTTGAAAAATTAATCTTCAATGTACAGATATACATATATTTCTTTAGTATAAAAAAGGGTTACAGAAATAACCCGCACGAAACCCAAAAGATAAACAAAATAATCCAGAGAAGATAAAGAAATAGTTCTCAATGATATCAATATTACTTAGTATGTAGCAACATTTTAAATAATACAATGAGCTAAGTCGCTCCAAGCTCCAGCCAGTGTATCCACGCACGAGATCCGAGGAGACTCTTTTATTCTTCACAGCCTTAGTATTTTTTAAAGCAACGACTTTAGGGTACGGTCCAAATGATAGCGAGTAGCTTTTAGAGTAAGTAAGTTAAACATCTTAAGTAATACATTGGGCTAAGTCGCTCCAAGCTCCAGCCAGTGTATCCACGCACACGATCCGAGGAGACTCTTATTCTTCACAGCCTTAGTATTTTTTAAAGCAACGACTTTAGGGTACGGTCCAAATGATAGCTAGTAGCTTTTAGAGTAAGTAAGTTAAACATCTTAAGTAATACATTGGGCTAAGTCGCTCCAAGCTCCAGCCAGTGTATCCACGCACGAGATCCGAGGAGACTCTTATTCTTCACAGCCTTAGTATTTTTGAAAGCAACGACTTTGGGTCTGGTCCAAATGATAGCGACTAAGCTTTTAGAGTAAGTAAGTTAAACATCTTAAGTAATACATTGGGCTAAGTCGCTCCAAGCTCCAGCCAGTGTATCCACGCACACGATCCGAGGAGACTCTTATTCTTCACAGCCTTAGTATTTTTTAAAGCAACGACTTTAGGGTACGGTCCAAATGATAGCGAGTAGCTTTTAGAGTAAGTAAGTTAAACATCTTAAGTAATACATTGGGCTAAGTAGCTCCAAGCTCCAGCCAGTGTATCCACGCACACGATCCGAGGAGACTCTTATTCTTCACAGCCTTAGTATTTTTTAAAGCAACGACTTTAGGGTACGGTCCAAATGATAGCTAGTAGCTTTTAGAGTAAGTAAGTTAAACATCTTAAGTAATACATTGGGCTAAGTCGCTCCAAGCTCCAGCCAGTGTATCCACGCACGAGATCCGAGGAGACTCTTATTCTTCACAGCCTTAGTATTTTTGAAAGCAACGACTTTGGGTCTGGTCCAAATGATAGCGACTAAGCTTTTAGAGTAAGTAAGTTAAACATCTTAAGTAATACATTGGACTAAGTCGCTCCAAGCTCCAGCCAGTGTATCCACGCACGAGATCCGAGGAGACTCTTATTCTTCACAGACTTAGTATTTTTGAAAGCAACGACTTTGGCTCTGGTCCAAATGATAGCGAGTAGCTTTTAGAGTAAGTAAGTTAAACATCTTAAGTAATACATTGGACTAAGTTGCTCCGAGTTCCAGCAAGTGTATCCACGCACGGAATCCGAGGAGTCTCTTATTCTTAATAGCCTTGGTATTTTTTAAAGCAACGACTTTGGCTCTGGTCCAAATGATAGCGAGTAGCTTTTAGAGTAAGTAAGTTACACATTTTAAATAATACATTGGGTTAAGTTGCTCCAAGCTCCAGCAAGTGCATCCACGTACGGGATCCGAAGAGGGTCTTGTATTTTGTTCCTCATAGCCTTAGTATTTTTTTAAAGCAACGGCATTAGGGGTTGGTCCAAATAAGAGAAGCAAGTTAAAACTGCAATGGGCATATAGCATAATTAAATTATATTTGATGTAAAGCTTTTCATATAATGAGGAGTGAGCATATACTATCCGGAAGATGGACTGCCAATCTCGTCTAGGTCACCGGACGCTGGTGCGTGCCCTGTGCAAAAACGACCGATGAACGGTCGTTTTTGCACAGGGCACGCACCAGCACTTTCGCACGAGTATTCCGAACTCCTTGTATCGGAGCGTTTTGATGAGTGGTCGCTGCGCGTGGCTTCTAAAAAGGTCGCGGAGTGTCACTCTTGATGGCTCATTATTATCGGTTTGCAATTTCTTATTGAATGTTATATTATGTTAGTTTTGTTACTTAATGATTGTGGCAAATAAATATAAGTGATTGCATGTGTTGTTTGTTGATCTTCGTAATTCTACAGAAGAAGTATTATGGGAATACGAGTACTTAGTAATCTAATAAGCTAATTGGATATTTGATAATTGGATATTGGTTATTATATAACATATTATTATAGAATCACGTCTTTGAATCGCTGTGCTGGTCTTAAAAAAAATATGTCTTTTCTGCATTAGCAATCGGGTACATCGCGATTTTTGTACAACATGAAGTCATATAGGTACCTATATAAAAATATAAGGTAGTGCAGCAGTGTTATTTCTTGCGAACTCAGAACCGCTGTCACTCTTCCCTTGCACCCCAGTAACCTTACTATCTCGATGTATGGCAGACGGTGTCTGAGAGGCAATCAATGTCTGAGTGCTGAGAGAAAAGATATTGTACTCGCCGAGATTCGTGTGTTTATCTGCGTTAATGTAGTCTGCACCTTGGAGGATACATATACAATCTTATGTTCCTATGCGATTGTATATCTTGAAGATTTGCGAAGTTTTTCGTGGCCTTCATGAATTATGAGGTAAGACGTAACAAGGGGGGTATTCGACCAATTTTAGAGATATAATGGAGATCTCTCCTTGTCATCGCCATCCGTCACTTTTGACGTGTGCCTACTTGACAAGTGGCGATATCCCTAGAACATCGCAACTTCGTCAATTCGGACGCGCAAAATTTTCGCTTTCTTTGTATGTGACGGCATAAATAACAGGCGCATACTTTAAATTGACCGCGTAGTACGTGAAATTAGTCCGTTACGTTTCGTTCAAAACAGAAATTTATATACATGAATAAATTTTTTGACAATCATTATCGCCTTCGTATTTCCAAAATTGAGATGAGATATGTCACTTTTAAGCTCATCGCATTTAAATGACAGTTCAATGGCGATATAACTGTTATCTAATGGAGATTTGACGTTTGGCGATATCTCAAACGGCATTCTCGAATTGGGCCCCAGGTTGGATGTTGGTTGTTCTTATACGTTGAAATCAAGACTTGTGTGTGTATTCGCTGATTTCTGTTTTACTTTGCTGATTTGTTTTATCCCTGAACTAATCAGCAAAGCAGAACGTTGAATTGACCACTAAGGTAACAACGAATTACAGACTTCACCAATAATTGTTTAAGTAATATTAAAGGTTTTGGATTTTTTATAATTCTAGTAGGTGGTGACTTAAAAAACCGTATCCTAATGCTAAGGTCACATGAGGTAATTCCGTGTATAATATAAAAATTATATTACGCCTGCGCGTGGTTCACACTAGTAACGAACGACTGTGGTAACTTTGGGTTGCCAACGCCTCATTCAGGGTGACCAAAGTCACACTTTCAATAACATTAACACTTCTAAATATTAGAGAATCCTTATGCCAAGTCCTCCAAATCCTGCAATGTCAGGTGTCTGGGTCCAAACAAAACGCCCCTTAAAACTTGTCCCTCTTTGCTTGTGATTAGTAACTTCTGCCAGTGATTGCGACGCGTTGATTTATTGTTGGAGACTTTGGGAACTTTCGGCCCTTAGGGGCTTTTGCACCGGAGCTGAATAAAATACCTATTAGGTGGAATTATTGGGTCGATTAGAATGCCCTGTTGAGACACTGTTTAAGTTGGAGTTCATTTTAATCCGCTTGGTTCCGATTAAGAATATAAGTTACTAGAAGTTGTCTGCGAACTTCGTCCGCGTCGAACAAGTCATAATCAAATCATAAAATTTCCAAAGTCGGGTAATAAGTATCCTAAACCATTCTGGGGATGCGCAGCTACCCGTACACCAAAAAATTTGGTCATCGATCCAGCAGTTTAGGCGTTATAAAAGGATAAAGATTTCCTATAGAGGTAGAGTATTCGGGGCTGGATTCACGCATTCGAAATATGGTGCTGGTGAAAAATGCTAGGAACTCTTTGGATGGCACGCACTAATTCGTCGATCCTGGCTGAATTGAAGATCAAGTGCCGCTTACATTTTCCGATTTTTATGGGGGGCATATATGCGTGCGGAGGAGTTTCGAGTTCTTTGGCCACATTGCCAGAAAGAGAGGGGACAATCTAGAAAAACTGTTGGTAACAGGCAAGGTGTGCGGAAGACGGCCCAGAGGAAGCAGTCCAACACGCTGGTCGGACCAGATACGCTCTACCCTCAAGACCTCTGTTTACGAAGCCATCCATGCAGCCCAGGATAGATTAAGCTGGCGCAAAATAGTCCACAAGGAAGTTATTCAGAGAGGCCACGACCCTCAGCATTGAGGATATCGACTGAAAGAGGATGGGGAAAGAACATTCTCGAGAACATCTCCCATACAAGTCGGGAAGTGTTTGAGAAGGGCACATCTCTAAGTCCCTAGGGAACAATGCCGTGCTGATGCAGTGCAACTATTTAGTTTAGTAATTTAGTTGATTTACTATTGACACACTGTTGTAATAATTATAAACAGTTAAGTGACTGAGTCACGTAAGTAAACTGTCTTTATAAATTATAAGTTATACTTGTAGACCCTGAACCAACCCAATGTTTCTATTTAGCCCTATGGTTGACTGGTATAAAATGCCTTGTGGCATTGAGTCCGCCATTTGTACTAGCTTGATCTGTGCAATAAAGTTTAAATAAATAAATAAATATTAAAGATGTCTCACGATAGTTTTAATAATCTTATAACGCTACCTGTACTGTAAATTTATTACCCTCGAATTTTCCCACATATATATTAGAATGATTATATTTTCACAATAGTATTATCTCTATCTCTTTGCAAAATGTTATGGACTCATCAGTTATTAATTAAATTCATTGTGTCTACATCCCTACGTCTCCGGTAAAGTACAGCGACAACTCCCGTCCGATACGGAGTTTCCCGAGATACAGCACGTTCGAGATCCCAAGATTCGCACCTCCTCACCTAATATGGCGACAAAGAACTCGCTTGTTAGAAACTATAGATAACTCTGCCAACACATGTGTATTGTTCATATATTGTGTAGAACAATAAAGTAAGGTAGCTCTACACCAGGGCCGCGATTCCACTCTGCACTTGAAGTAAAATCTAGCGAGTTTGTAATGTTTGAGGAATGATCCGCTCGACGCTCCTTAGAATATGTTTGCGAAAGATGAAACTGCTTTTGGTTTTATGTGTGCGTGTCTACGAATCAATCATAGATACGTGTTGTCTGTGACATTGACGTTGTGACAGATGCGCACACGGACGAAACTTAGCCCGTGGCTAACCAGAACTGGCTTCACTTTCAAAGGCTAAATATGTTTCTAGGCATATTTATTCTGAGACCCGCTTGTATTTGTATTGCATCCATTGCGCTACCGCTGAAATGAAAGGATTTCACGTCAGAAATATTAAAGTGTTGCACGTTTTTATTCCGTCTTTGCCCACAAAAGGCAAGTCCAATTTTGTCTCTCATTGTGTATTCGCTTTGGACGTGAATCATATTTTAGTCGACGCTTGTGGACGGGACGTTATTAATTCTGCCTTTAACCTACTTTGTGACGGGTCAATGTAGCTGTCAAAGTGACAGGAGTAATGAAATTAGTTTTATTTTCCTTACAGTGATAAGTTTATGTACAGTACAGAGTTCTAAAGGGTTTGGGGAGTTTACTAATGTTTCACCGCATAGAACTATGGCTTTAAGACTGAGCTTATTTGGTTTTTAGGGTTCCGTACCCAAAGGGTAAAAACGGGACTCTATTACTGAGACTTCGCTGTCCGTCCGTCCGTCTGTCACCAGGCTGTATCTCAAGAACGGTGATAGCTAGACAGTTGAAATTTTCACAGATGATGTATTTCTATTGCCGCTATAACAACAAATACTAAAAATAAAATAAAATATTTTTTTAAGGGGGCTCCCATACAACAAACTTACAGATAATGGTACGGAACTCTTCGTGCGTGAGTCCCACTCGAACTTGGTGTATTTTTATATTTTTATTCATTTCCTATTGTTCCTGATAGATAAAAAAAAAAACAGAATTTCAAGCTTTTCGAAAATTATCAAATTTTAATATTTTGTTTGGTTTTTCGACTGTCACACATTTAAACAAATCAATTTAAACGGATTATATCGCTTATATTAAATATATTGATAAATTTTCCCAACGGCTCCTACATAATTAACTAAATTTTTACAACCCGGGACTTCTTACGTACCTACTTATAATTAATAGTGCGACTAAGATAATCATGGAAATATAATTTCTCGGAACAACTCTATGAAATTGGTTATACATGCTCATTCACGCGGACCTACTAAACAAAAAGATCGTGCATCTTACTGTTGTGACTTATTTTCCAATCAGGACTTTTCGCCTTGGAAAATCGGGTCTTTATACAAATTTTGATTTAATGTTTTAGTTTAGTTTTTAGTTTATTTGTCTCAACAATATAATGTTCTTGTAAAATATAAGAGTATGTCAGTTTACATTACTAATCATATAGTGATCGTCAATTTACATTATATACAAATACAAAAAAAAAAAATCTTAACAACTAACTTGGTAGTACACAATAGTATACATACCTAATCAATATTAATAAATAAATTATAGTACCAATACCAAGGTACCAATCAAATTACAAACAAAAATAAATAATAAAGACATCTCAAAATTTCAAGAATAAAATAATGGAAATCATTTAAATACAAAATCCTTAAGAACTAAAACAAAATTCAAATTACATAAAACAAACGATGAATGTCAAAATACTATTACAATAAAATCTATTTAACAATGTCAATATATTATTTTACTGAGTACAGCGACTTTTCCAATAAAAGGTTCCTCAGCTTACGTTTAAACGTTTCCTCAGAACGTTCATTTTTGAGGTCAGCGGGTAGATGCTCGTAGTAGGTTGGCCCTATAACCCGCGGGTTTTTTGCTTGTAGCACGGTGCGGCGCGGCACTGTCCGGAGCTGGCCCATGCTGCGGAGACACTTACCCTTCACTTCCACTCGCTTGAAGTCGGCTAGATGCCTACGGGTGAACATAATGACCTCGAATATGTACTGCGAATAGTGGGTCATTATTCGGTGCTCTGAGAACAGCGCCTTACAGGACTGGCGCTGGTTTAAGCCCACCATAGTGCGTAGTGCCCGTTTTTGCATTCGCAGTACTCTGTCAGCATCAGTTGAATTGCCCCATAAGATTACTCCGTAGGTCATAAGCGAGTGGAAATGAGCTAAGTAGGCTTGTCTCAACGCGCAACTTGACACGAGCGGCTTCAATCTACGTAGAGCAAACACGGCACAGCTCAGTCTATCGCATAGCAAGTCTACGTGCTTTTTCCAACTCAACGTGGGGTCTAACGTAAAACCTAGAAACCTGGAGCCTTCAGACACTGGAATGGGACTTTGGATTCTCGAGCTCAAAACACGTTTGCCGGAAAATAGTATGGTGTTTGATTTCCCTACACTGAGCACCAAACCGTTTGCCGCGAACCATCTCTTCAGCTGGTCACAGACCGTGTTCATTTTCCCGCTTAGTTCGTCATACGTGCGCGCTTTTACGACCACCGTTGTGTCGTCTGCAAACAAAACGATTTGTCCTTCAGATATGGTAGATGGTAGGTCATTTATGAAAGCTAGGAATAGGGTATTTCCTAGCCCTGACCCTTGTGGGATCCCAATCGTCACGCTGCCAGACTCTGATCTCATTCTTTTTCCACCTATCATCACCTCAACAGTTTGATTTCTGTTTTTTTAAAACGATTCTACTAGATTACAACTGCGCCCTTTTAGTCCATAGCACATTAGTTTTTTTACTAGTAGTTCATGATTAATCACATCAAAGGCCTTTGACAAGTCACAAAATATACCGGCTATCTTATACCTGTCATCAATGCCTGTTGTGATCCAGTCGATCATTTTCTGCGCTGCGGTTGTGGTGGACATATGTCGTCGGTACGCAAACTATCGGTGAGTCATTAGGTCATTTGTTTCAAAGTGGTTCATTATGTGTTCTGATAAAATCGATTCAATCATTTTTGAGATGTTTGGTACTATGGATATCGGTCTATAATTATCAACGGATGTCTTTTCCCCTTTACTTTTATAGACTGGGTACACTCTTGTGCACTTAAGCACGTCGGGATAAACACCTTCCGAGAACATCTCGTTGATTAGGGTAAGCAGCATTTCCGAGAGTAGAGGCCAGATGCATAAAATTATGTTAACAGAAATGTCATATATGTCAAGGGTGCTCCTGGTCTTGAGCATGGATTTAAGAACTCGATCAAGGTCGGCTCGCGTGACAGTGGGCAGCTCAACAACCGGCACATGAGCAGTTCGGGCGTCGTCGGTAAGGTACTGCATTGAACACTGCTCGTTTACCCCAATATTGAGCTTAGACGCAACACCTAAGAAATGCGAATTCAGATGGTCGGGGACGTGGTTTTTCCCTATTGTTTTGGAGTCATTGTCTTTAAGCGTAATATCTTTCCTACATGGCGCTGGCGAGATTTCTACATTTATAATCTTCCAAATTTCTTTGGAAGGATTTGAACTATCTTTTAACCTTTGCCCTGTATACTCCTGCCTGGCTTCTAATACTTTTCTCTTAATTAAGTCCGAATAATACTTAATCATATTGGATATGTTTTTATCATCAGGGTATTGTTGTCTAAAATGAGAAAGATCATTAAGGCTATTCATGTATTTAATAATTTCGTCAGTCATCCATGGAACATTTGGTTTATTATTTAATCGGCATCGTTTTAAAGGAAAATGAATATCAATATAATATGTCAGAATACGTAATAATTTATTAATTTAATATTTATGTCACAGTCGCTATTTATAAAATTCCAATTATAATTTAGAATGTCATAATAAAAAGAACAAATTGATTCGTCGTTAATAACACTACGCTCAACAAAAGAGTTAGACTTTTCGCGTTGCATTTGTTCCATCGATAATGTAAACAGCTGTGCGTTGTGGTCGCTTATGGGTGTATGTATCGCTGCCGCGGTGACGTCACTGGTGCCCGCAGACGATCGAGGTAGAACTCTCGCCACACACACGGGTCGGAAACTCAACAACGTTCGCGCAAGCATAGCTGTTTAGTGTGTCATTTAGCCTAGTCTTCAGGTTATTGTCGGTTAGAAAGTCCACATTTAAATCGCCAACTAATATGAACCTTTTATTTTCTGTAGTAACCGTAGTCAGTAAACATTCCAATTTATTTATGAATATGTCAAATTCGCCTTTACCGGTTCTATATGTCACAATAATAATCAAATTTAAATATAAAATTTCAATCGATGCTATCTCAATATGGTACGGAACAGATAGGTCATGTAAGTCGTTGCGCTGTTTATAGCGAATATCGTCCCGTATGAATAGCGCCACCCCACCATGCGCTCCGGTGCGCTTGCGACAGTATGCGTTTGCCATTTCATACTTACATAACCTAATTTGTTCGATTTCATTTTTTCTGCACCATGTTTCACTGCAAGCTAGTACATCGGGCTTTTCGGTATCCAGTAAAACATTCAATAACGCGGTTTTGCCACAAATAGACCGCACGTTTTGGTGAAGAACTTGAAAACATGCGGATGCCTATCGCGGTGGTTGGTCGCCGTTCTTTTCTTTCAAGTTTTTTGGCTCCACGTTATTGAACATTTGAACGGACACACCGTCCGGCCAGTGATTGGGATTACGAACTAATCGGACTTTGTTGGCTGGCACATCGATCTTGAACGACGAATACTGTCCTCGCGTGACCTTCAGCTGCACACATCTATCTACCTGGATTCCTGTGCTCGACTTGATGTGGCGGATTACGTCGTCAGCGGTGCTTTCGACCCTCAGGTTGAAGACGTGCAGACTAACAGGCCGCGAGGCAGCCGCTCGTAGACAGGAGCCGGCTGGAACGTTCAGCGGAGCTGGTGCAGCCGTTACCGGGGGCGCGGCCGGCGCTTCGGGTGTTGGTTCTGTTGGTGACAGATCTGTGACCTGCTTCGCTGTTGCGGCTACTGGTGCTGGTGGCATTGTGTGTCCTGATGACCCGGCTGGAGCAATCACTTTGGGAGCAGCTCCTTTCCGAGTGACTGGCGGCGAGCTCGACGGCTTAGCTTGAATAGCCTCTGACTGCAGCTTGCGATGTGGACGAGACCGAAGGCGCATCTTTTGAATCGGCATTGAGGAATGTGTGGGTGTGGACGCTTTCTGTTGCGCTTGTGAAGTGGACTCATACTCATCATTTTGGGCATGAGTATCGCTCGGTGTAGTGTTGTGGATGCAGATTAATCCTTCCGGTCCAGAGTCATTGTGGGACATTGTGAATTTATGTGGAAATTTTGTAGGTGTGTCAAAGACATCGGACTCTTGTAACTGCAGGTCAATCGGTTTATTTGTCAAAATATTTATGATGTCTGATATTTGCTGTTTCTGTACTTTGAGCTCACTTTGTTGTTCATTGATTATATTGTATGTCCTGTCTATTTTGGCTTTCATTTCCACAATCATTTGTTTCAAATTGAAAATAACGTCCACTAACCTGCCATCACAACACTTTTCCTGAGATTTTGGTTTTGATGGAGCCATTTTCCACACTTTTTATATCACAAACTTATTATTTCAGTCAATATTATGTGTTTATTTATATTATATTAGATAATAGTTAGTCAAAATAATTTAAATATTCAAAACAAATATAGAGTAATCAAATAGCTACTGATGGCAGTGGCGCCATCTAGATTTTTGTTATTAAAGCTTTCGTGAGACATATTTGAATATTGTATTAAGTGGTAAACCACTCACGTTAAACAGTGCCCGACATGTTTTGAACTTGTATGGAGCTCTTCATCAGGGACTGCTATCCGTACAGCCGCGCGGTAACTTGTCACTGATTTATTTTGACATTGTTTGATTTGGGCCGTTTGAATAAAAACGATATTTTTTTTGTAGTTTTACTTTGCAGTGATGTAAAAGTATCGTAGACCCGCAGGCAACGAACGACGACGTCGACTCACCAATTAACGCGGCGCGGAGCCCCCATAACTCACCGGCCTAATCAGCCGGTATTTTTGACTATTCTTCACTATTAATTATTAGTTATTAGTAAATAATACCTGTTAATGTTTAGTTATGTAATAGTTAATTACCCTACTGTTAATAATTAAGTGATCTTAGTTAAGTACACAGTATTATTAGTGCAATTTTATTATTGTATATTTCAAACACAATTTCTGTATTGTTTCTGAATAAACATATCATATCTATCATATCATATTAATTTGCAATTTGTTGTATTTTAAACGTGGCGATTTATTGTAAATTAGTTTTTTTTTAATGTCGGATTTTGCATGTGTGATAATTTTTTGCCTTTTTGTAAACTTAATATTAATTGATATCGTTCACACGTTCATTACTTACTAAACAAAAATATCGTGTATCACACTGTTGAGATTTATTTTCCGATCCGGACTTTTCGCCGTAGACAATCGGGTTTCAACACAATTGTAGTTTTTTTTTAGTTTTGATTTTCAGCAATGTAAATGTAACGTAGGCCCACAGGTAACAAACGACGACGTCAACTCACTAATTACCGCGGCGCGGAGCCCCCATAACTCACCGGCTTAGTGCCTCATCGCCCGGTATTTTTGACTTTTAATTTGCAATTAGTTGTATTTTAAACGTGGCAATTATTTACCATATATTTGTTATTTGTTTGCTATTGTAAACTTAATTTATTAATTAATAAAACTGACACCAAATAAATAATTAAATATCGGACAACCTCACACAATTAATCGATCTAGCCCCAAATTAAGCTCAAGAAGGCTTGTGTTATGGATACTAGACGACGATATACGTACTTATATAGATAAATATATACTTAAATACATAGAACAACCATGACCCAAGCACAAATATTCGAGTTCATCACACAAATTATTGCCCCGGCCGGGATTCGAACCCGGGACCGCCGCCTCAGTAGGCAGGTGTCTACAAACCGAGCCAAACGCGTCGTCAAATAACAGCAGGGCCAGTATATCTTGCCGCGACTTCGCTTGTCGCGCGACTCAGCATCACTTGTCACGCTCGCACGGTATTAAAAGGAAAGTGACAGGTAGTGTTTGTCGCGCGACAAAGAGTCGCGTGTCACAGTTATGCTAGAGGTGAACAAAAAAAATCTACCACATGCTTCGTAAATTTAAAAATAATGCATGCTATTCACAAAGTATAACCGAAACACGCTTCGTTAGTTTATTTTTGCCTTTATAGATTACGAATATGTAATTTTTATCGAAGGAAATATTGCCTACCTTTAAAAATAACGAAATTTCGCCAGGTATAGGTCTACTTTGACGATGCATTCTAATCAAATTCTAAAGAACCCAAACTCGGTAAGATTGCTTTAATCTATTACAGATTTCCTAGAGCCAACTTCCGGCTCCATCATCGGACCAGTCCCATTGTACCACTTTATTGTATTGTCATCAAAGTTAAATAGGTACTTATGCAAAATTCTAGCTCAATCGGTTGAAGATATCTGCTTCAAAATTGAGTTGCAAGATTCCACCCGAACAAACATAGTTGGGCCATTTTTTGTTCTACCCCATTTTTTTTTTCAAATTTTAGATATTTTCTACTCAGAATCACGACCTCCTCCGATCTAATTAGGAGAGATAAAGTGTCCCAAAATTTACATATATTTTTTGTGTTTCCATTCCGTTACCGCTATAATAGGTTGTATGAAAATGGTAACGAAATGGAACGTAAAAATATTGAGGCATTTTTTTTCTCCAAATTTGATCGAAGTCTTGTGATGTTGAGTCGAAAATAAATAAAATACCTAGCATCAAAAAAAAATGGCCCGGTTACATACATACATTGCCAGTCAAATAAAAGATTGTAAAATTAAAATGAAATCTCTATCCCTCCCTTATGTCAACTTGTTGTTGTCTAATGCTGCTCGAGCTTGACGTCCGTAATATGACAAAGATCTTGCTTAACAGGGGTGTAGACTGATATTGAATTATACAATATACTTACCTGTAGTTATATAAATAAAATAAGCTCAATATTCTCATGAAATATAATGATTTTTATTTTTAATTCAAAATAAATTTTGATATTGTTCTCAGAATTTTCATGACAACCATGATCTTAAACACACTCTACAAATATTGGCACCCATAACATAATTTTAATGGCGTCGCGATTAGGTGGCCATTTGTATGGAGCGTTCTTAGCGCTCCGTAGGAATGTTGAACTTTGACGGTTATTTCTGACCTTTAGAGAAGTCTAAGTGTACTTAGTCCAAAAACAAAAAATAGAATCGATTGACATCCTCAATAATCCCATGTCCAATTTTTACTTCACATACCGGCGCACATCTCCAATTTTAGTCTGTCGCCAAATCTCCTTAAAAGGTAGGCAAAAGGTCGTTAAGTTATATTTTTAGATAACACGCTCCCGGTTCTCACGCGCGACAGCTTATCTCGAGAATTCGTATTTTTACGCCTTTAAAGGGCTTTTGAGGTCCTTTGTTTCTGCATACTTTGGGCAAAAAACTAAAGGCTGAAATCCTAAATGGAAGTACTGACTTTTTGCCAGATATCGATGGGGTTTCGCTTGTTATATGAATGGCGAAGAAATATACATTACACGCTGGAGAGTAAATGGGTTCCGTGACAAACAAAATAAATAAATAAAATTCTCACACGCAAATCGATCTAGTCCCACAGTAAGCTCTAGTAGACTTGTGTTAAGGAACTAGACGGTGATATTACATATTTGTAAAGACACATATCTATATAACAAAACATCCATCGTCGTATATCGTCGTCTAGTACCTACCCATAACGCAAGCCTTCTTGAGCTTAATTTGGGACTAGATCGATTTGTGCGAGGTTGTCCGATATTTATTTATTTATTTATCCATGAAACAAAAACAAATATATTTTTTTAATGATATAATTTTTATTTCTTAATTTCAGGACACATTGAGCTTATGGGCACTAGATGACGATATATTATATATATAAATAAATATACATATATGTAAAGAAAAAAACAAAGAAAACATCCATGAAACTGAAACAAATATTTAAAAACATTACATAAATATACTTTTACGATATCTTTTGATTAATTTTTCTTCTTAATTTCAGGACACTTAGATATTATGATGTATAATTAACATCAGTTTATACTTCTATTCATATCATTTCTTATACTTTAAATACATGTAACTGCTAAATCGATTATTTATTAAATTGAATCTGACAGAACCCTAAATAATGTATAGCTCGTTGAATAATTCATTGTCTTAGTCCCATGTGGGCGGCGCGCGGTTTTTAAACGGCCATTGTCTGGGTACCGGGTTCAATCCGGGATGTTACCTGCCGTGTATTTTATAAAATAACTGGTAAATATCCAGGTATAATCGTCCCGAACAAGGAAGATTTTTTTTTTTGTTATATTTCAGTTTTTGGGCGAATCTTGCTCAAAGTCGTATTTACATTCAAACCTCATAGAAGTGTAAAACTTTTTTTAAAGTATTGTCGGAATCAATTTTTGGATTTAGGTAACTTATAGGATTCAACATTTTTTATTTCTTTATTTTGGTTCCGTACCCAAAGGATGCTGACGAGACTACTTACCCTCAGCTGTCTGTCTGTTGGTTACAGACTTCATCTTTCCCACCATAATAGATAGAGTGTATGTATGTGCTATAATAACAATTACAAAAAAAATAACAAATATAAATTTGATGACGGAACCCATCGTGAGTGAGTCCGACTCGCACTTGGCCGGTTTTTAATAATTTATTTTCATAGAGCTAAGGAGTTAACCCTGCCGCTGATCATAAATCCGGCGGAGATATAATTATAATTGAACACCACGGCTCATGTGACTTGTTATGACCGGTCGCTGTGATTTAGCGCGACCAAGAAACGGAAAAATAGATCATATTAGATCAAAAGAAAATTATTGCTTTTTTGGGAGTCAATTTAATCGGCGGGAAAATGTTGTATACTCGTATTGAAGGCAAAGACTCGCCTTAAGTCGCTGAGAGTAGGTACCTAGGTAGTAGGGTAGTAGTAAGTAGTAGAAGTAGACAAAAAAACAAACTAAAATTCGTTATATTATTCTTATTATAAGTATCTAATTAAAGGGTGAAAAAAACTTAAAATCATAAATACAGGTAATTACAGATTAATAAATATTTACACATATTTCAAATACTTCAGTGTGCGCCTTATTTTAAATGTAATGAGTTTGTAATTATGCACTCATAAAATTATATTCATGTCGGCGGCCAATCGTAAAATCCGGCAGACACGAAATTCCTAGGCATATCGTGAAACGCAGCCATTTCATGATTTGGCTAAATGACATCCGCCATATCGTTCAAGACATAACGTTTAACGATTTGCCCAAGGACGATTAGGCAGATCATGAAATTCCTAGGCATGTCATGAAAGGCCGCCATTTTCATGATCTGCCTAAGTAACACCCACCAGTGACGTTTCGGCAGATCTTGAAATTCCTACGCATTCTCTGGGAATAGTTTCAGTACTCTGGAAGCAGTTTTGTTTTACGGGTCACGAAAAAAAAATAACCCTAACCTAACCTATCTCTGGGAGCAGTTTAGTTTTTAGGCTCATAAAAAAAATAACTATCTAGGTTAGGGTTATTTTTTTATGACCCAAAAAACGAAGTTGCTCCCAGAAATAGGTAGGTTAGTGTTTTTTTTTTTTTGCGACAACTACATTTTAGGTACCCGGTGGGGGCGCACCGGCTCATATTGACTCGGCGGTGGCGTGAAAAAATCTGTATATCTTAGTGAATATAATTTTTGTTTTATTCCGTTCGACGTCCAGGGTTTCCAGTCTTGTGTCTTGTTTGATCTTTAATAAGGTGTACAACAGGATCCCAAGCTGGTGGTAATGACGAACCCTCTTCTCTATTGAAATTAGGATATTTTTAGCAAAATCATAAAATGGCGGCATGCATGGCGATATGCCTAGGAATTGCGTGATCTGCCGGATTTTCACGATATGCCCGGTATAGAGCTAGGAATATCGACGAATGCGTTGCTCTATTCGATCTGCCCAGGCATATCATGATATGCCTGGTCAACTTTTAGCCATATCATGAAACGGCGGCGTTTCACGATATGCCTAGGAATGTCGTGATCTGGCGGATTATACGATCGGCCGCCGACATTCATAAGCAATCATTTAACTTAAATCCTCTTATTATCCAGATAAAATCTTTCGACAGAAAACTAAACCATAAAAAAACTAAAATGCTTATTAAATGTTAAAACCCTTTACCCAAAAAATAAACGCAATCTGTTTTTAGATCGCTCTCGCCGTAGCGGGTTAAAAATAAAAAAGTAATGGCATATGTGATGGATAAGACAGGCTGTTACGCGTTAAATTATCTATCAGATAAACTTGTAGGTATATTTTACATTCTCTTTTGTATGATCTGTTTGTTGCGACACATTTTTTTCTTTTTATAAAGGATCTTCTTGGAACACAGAAGAGGTTATTTCAGAACAAATTCAGAATGCGGGATGAGTAAAATTGGTGTTTGGATTTCTGAATATGATAAAGTTAATAGTTTAGAGACGTTGACGTGAACGTATTATGTTAACTATGTATTAATCAATAACAAGATATGTATAGTTAAATAACCGTCATGATCAAAGTAGGTATACATTTTGGATCAAAACTAAAAATTCCAGGAAAGTAAAGCATATTTCGGCAAAAACTCAAGGTACAAAACAATAATTGCTTCACCAAGGACTTTCGACGAACCGCTATAACGTGATTTTATATAGTGTCACTTCGATTCTTAAAGAGCAATTCCTTGAAAACAAACTTCCTAGAGTTGTCGCACCCAAAGTTGTAGAATGGTCTATAACGATAAATTGTCACATCCGTCCGTCAAGACACGCGACCGCAATATCCTGCTACACCGTACACCATTGTTAACTGACCACAAAGGCACAACCCTAGCTAAACTCATCAACAAAACAAAAAAAAAACGATGAGACACAGCCCTAGCTAAATTAAAAAGTGTAATTTTGTACGTGTTTCATTTAAGATTTTGAATGAATGTTTTGTGCATATGGGTGGATCAACTTTTGTTTGTTGTTAAATTCTATTTTTTTTTTGATAATTTGTATTATAGGTAACTTAACCAGCTGAGTTCTCCAAATATGATGTTTGAAAAGGACTACCTATATTTTTATGATGTTATTACAAATGTATAGTTTCCAGAGTTTTATGAGTATTTGTAGAGTGTGACGATATTACTTGCCACATAGTTCTAGCTCATCGGGAAGTAGCAGAGTGTCGGCCGTATCTTTTTTTCACGTTAACGTAGAAGTTTAATTTTTCCACAGCTTCAAGGGACCGTAGACCTGACCTTATAATTATGGTGTTAATTTCAACTCGATACGTCCACGTGCTCTCGAGATAAAGGTTCTTGACAGATAGACAGACAGACCGACGGACGGACAACAAAGTGATCCTATATAAGGGTTCCGTTTTTTACGATTGAGATACGGAACCCTAAAAAACCTAAAAAGCTGTTATTCACTTAGGAAAGAGTATTTTAGTTAAAGGACAAGCTTACGTGGTCTTAAATCGCGTTAAACCTTGCAGGGTGTTGCCTTTTTGTGACCTGAATAAAAGAAAACTCTTCAATGACGACGCGTTTGGCTCGGTTTGTAGACACCTGCCTACTGAGCCGGCGGTCCCGGGTTCGAATCCCGGCCAGGGCAAATATTTGTGTGATGAACTCGAATATTTGTGCTTGGGTCATGGTTGATCTATGTATTTAAGTATATATTTATCTATATCAGTACGTATATCGTCGTCTAGTACCCATAACACAAGCCTTCTTGAGCTTAATACAAGATAATACATCCTCCTTGAGTAATCACATCTTATACATATAAGATTGAGTTTATGGCTGGTGGGAATTACAATTTGTTTGGACAATATTACCCTTGAAAATCGTAGTTTTAAAGAGTGACACAGGAGACATCACCACAGCAATGAGAAACAGAAAACTTTTTAAAAAGGCACTGAGGTCATTAAAAAATACCATTTCGGTTATCGTGAGTGAGTGATCAGACATATAATGCTATTTATTTTTATGATGAAGGTTTCTGGAGCCCTCTGATGCAATGCCTCTGGGTGATGTCAGACGGATCAAGGTGTCGTTCTTTAGAGAAGGCTTATGTCCATCAGTATACGTTTTTCGCCTGATAATGATGATTTCTCGATGGGGAGTAGGTTTTTACATCAGGCTATTTACTAGTACCTTAACCTGTCTTAGTCGCTTCATTTAAATTGTAATCATAGTAAGCCTATTTCCATAAAACTTACAACATTTTACAATTTTCTCGAAGTTTTAACTTAAGCAAACTTAAAACTAGCATTTTGTTCGAAAAACAAATAAACAAAGTCCGGATGTTGTTTCTGGCCTCCGGCGAACCGAAACTTTGTTTCGGTACAGTCGGCTGCAAATAGGTGAAACCAGTTTGTTCTTTAAGGTTCTCCGAAAAAAAAAAGTCTTTACGAAAAATAAGCCGACTTCAACAAAAGAAAATATTTTTGAACTTGGTTGAAAATAAAAATGAATTTAAAATATTAAAAAAAAAAAAAAATTAAGGGACAATCATACACAAATCGACCTACAAACTAAGCAAAGCTTTGTACTATGGGTACTAGACGACGATATACATAATATATAAATATGTACATATATAGATAACATCCATGACCCAAGAACAAATATTTGCACAAATATTTGCCCCGGCCGGGATTCGAACCCGGGACCGCCGACTCAGTAGGCAGGTGTCTACCAACCGAGCCAAACGCGTCGTTATAATAAATATTCATATTCACACAAAGCAAGTATACACCATAATGTTAAAAGGGAGATTATAGAGACCTATTACTTTAAAGACAGCTTTGCTAGTAGCCTGTGTATAATATGACTCACGTTCTAAATACATCTGTACATCACCACAATGCAAAATGCATGTAATATCGTCACACTTTGCCCGTCGACGAATTAACACTCAATTCAACGTGTTAATGGCGGCCGGTGACAACCCTGATGCGGCGCGGACATTGACTTACTCTCGGTTTCAAAGTAAAAATAAAAGTAAACTCAGGTTAAGAAATAACTTGAGGTATTACCTTGGGGTGGCTTTGAAATTGCGGAAACAAATAAGCAAGTTGGGCTTGCGCTCATATTATAATTTTCCTTATAATACCGAAGTAATTGTTGCATATTTTCTATAAAATTATAATTTATTCAAAATATGCTGGCACTATTGAAATTAATTTTAATGCTAAAATTTTAAAAACTGATTGGTATCAATTGAATAAAAAATAAATATGTATAAATAAGTATTGAAACTCACTTCATTCAGTATTCAGAATGAAAAATAGACCATACGTTACCAAAATATACTTAATACGTTTAAAAACACCTACGAGCTACGAGGCATATCATAGTAAATGAATAACAACTATAATTTTCTCATCGCACAAATCACTTGACACATAAACCATAAAAAAAACACAGCGTTCATTGCACCTCCGCCATGTTTTAGCTAATTACCATAATATTTATAAAAACTTGACGACATTTACGACCAAATCATGCCCGAGAGCCTATAGGCCAGGAAACCTATCATTATGCTCGCCCTATAATCGGCCGATGATTATGCTTATGGTCATAATTTCAATAATCACTATTATTATGAGATTGGCCATTGTTGGGGCATTCGGGAATGCTGTTTCGCATCCGTTTGGGAATATTATGATGATGACTAAGTTTAGTTTTGGTACATTAAAGATAAGTATGTTATCTTTTTAATAACAATTATTTTTAATAAGTATGAATATTTGATTTTTTGGTGTTCCTTTTTTGTTTTAATAGAGCCTTTGCCCTAAAACATGGTATCTTAGGAACTAGATATTTAATTTCATACGGGTAAACTAATTTAATTAGATGAATTTACTATTCTAGCCAAGAAATACTCCGTACTCCACGATCGATCTTCGTCAACCAGCGAGATTTACTGGCTGTCGCGCGTCCATTGCCGGTCGGGTTGACGCCGACGGCTGACGGCCGCCCAACACGTGAGCAATGGATGGCTCAGCGTTGTTACATGATGGAGTAGAGTCAGCCGTGACATTCGATTTGGTTTGATTCAATGGTAGTGTTTGAATTTCCCAATAGGTGTCGCTGCATTCGTTTCCTAAATGATACATTCAGTATGAAAATTTGTCAATTTTTGTATTGTAATTTTACAAAAGCCAGTAGTGTAATCTAACTGTCAGCTATAGTATTGAAGCTGATCGTATAGCACATTTTTAGTATATTCCGTAAATTTTCTTTTACACCACGTCGGTGTCAGGTGTAGATAGTTTGTACTTCATGCATTCAAGTTGGCAAGATAAGCTATCACAAGACAGATAGGAAAAAAAAACTTGACATCATCGTCATCAAACGATGATAACAGTTTACATAAAAAAAACCGGAATATATATTTTAAAAAGAATCTTGCTTTATCATTCTTTCATTTTTTTTTTGCATAACAATCCCATGACAAATTCATAACCATCACACTAATATTATAAAGGCAAAAGTTTGCAAGTGTGTTTATGTGTATGTTTGTTACTTCTTCCCGCTCAAACGTCTGGACCAATTTTGATAAAGTTTGTCATGAAGGTAGCTGACACCCTGGAATAACACATAGGCTACTTTTTAACCCGTGAAATTTGATGTTCCCGTGGGATCAGCGAGTACACGGTACAGCTAGTAAGACTATAACACCAAAAGAAAAATCTTATTCTGTTGAAATCCAACGCTGCCTCAAAAAACTGACCGACTCCATATTCTTCAATATTTGACATATTGCAATAGCTCCAGGAAATATTTCCGAATTTATCGAATGTAAATCGGTTGCTTCGGCCAAATTGTCATCGCGTATACAAAATTCACAAATATATTTCCAGAGAACGTGTGTTCGATTGAATATTTTTGTAAATTTTGATGCTTAACAACCGTATGAGTGAGCTTGAACGTATTCTGATTTCTGAGAAAGATCATGTTTATATTTTATGCTGGAATATGAAAAAGCAAGCCCGTTTTTTGTTATATATTTTGTTTAAACAATTGGGTAATATTTTTTCTCAAACATGCAATGAAATATCGTCATAACGAGCGTTATAACAGGCTTCGAAGTATCACGTTTCGGGCGGAACAACTCGAGAGAACTGTAAAGGAATTTCATACAAAATTGCTAGGCCGGGAAGTATTTTTTTAAATATGGCGTCTGTGTTCATGAACAGGCTAAACAGCTTAATTATATATTTTTGAGTAGTATTTTTTTATTTCATTGCATTGTTTGAGAAAAGCACTAGGTTGTACATTGCTTTTAGCCGTAAAAAGGGCTTGCCGGCTTCGTATCACTATCGTCTATACATACTCACCCGGCAAGCCCTTCTTTCCTGGCGAATGCAGTAATGTACTATTAAAGCAGTAACATCTGCTAGTGTAAACTAAATGTTAATATTAAAGCGCAAAATTTACCCGAAATGCACCCGTCTCGTCTAGCCCAGAAAGCCGTGGATTCAAATCACACTCAAAGTTTTTTTTTTTAATTTTTGCTTGTATAGAAACAATTGGGTAATGGATGTTGGTTAATGGATTTCCCTTGCCAGATTGCAGTTTTTAAAAGATTGGCAACGCGTATTCAAGTTGCAACTTGTACATACGCTAGGTATCCGCTCACTTTTAAGCGGACCGTATTCTTGTTTGCCACCGAACTACACTACTATTATAAATAACTAGCGGCGCCGCGCGAATGACACCCGCTCATCCTACGGGAACATTTAATTTTTTCGGGATAAAACGTAGCCTACATTATGTGCCAAAATTGGTCCAGTCGTTTGAGCGTGAAGAACAAACATACCTACACAAACAAACTCACAAACTTTCGCCTTAATAATATCAGTGTGTGATTAACTGCTCTTCTTATGACAGAGGTCCTTGTGGATATACTTCGACCCAGTGGGATTTTATATGTAATTACCTCATGTTTTTTCTACTCAAAGGCTTGTTGCAACTCCTCTATTTATCGGATGATGGAACCCAAAGGACTGCCTTTGGGTAGGTCAGTGGGCCAAGTATTAACCGTTAGAATATTATAACTTAAATTAAAAATGTAAAACACCCCCGATACAAGCAGCTGGTCATCATGAGACCATTCATTCAATGAGTGATATAGAAAATGCAACTAAAACTGAACATTACTATATGGAATACGGAGTTTGACTATGGTGAATATAAATTGTGGCATTGAAACCACTAAACACACATTTAAAAATACGCGGAACCAAATAAACTATCACTAACTTTTGGACATTTTACCATTTTTAATTGTACAATAACTAAAAAGAAAACGTGTTTTGACTACTGACTTTTTATGATGTCACATGCCTGTATCATCATAGAAGCTTCATACTAACAGATCGTTTTTGACATTTCATAAAGAGTAGCTGATTTGAGCTGTCATCAAATACCGTATTCTTAGTTTCAATATTAGATGAGATCATGTCACTTGTTCCAATTAAATCTGGTCCCATTTCCACTAAACATAGCTAAAAGTAATCTCGACGGATAACTCTATCGGTTAAAATAAAAGACACTCAAATTGGTCCATCGGTTTGGGAGCTACGATGACACAGACAGACACACAAATACACATGTTAAACTTATAACACCCCTTTTTTTCGTTGGGGGTTTAAAAAAATGCACATATACAGGCTCACATACCGATTATAGCAGTAAGATATTTTCGTGTAGACAAGTATACCCAGTCGTATGTCGAGATTAGGGTAAGTGCGATTGTCAGCTGAAAGACAGCTGTTTAAACCGGGATAAAAAAAAACAACAATACATCCTTTTCCGCCTCACAGTGTAGACATGAACTATAACACGATTATGTTAAATATACACCTGGTGAATATAGCGTTGCATACGAACTAGGTGTAAACTTAACCGAACGGGGCTGGTACCATTGAACCCCCGTGCACCCGTCTTACAACTGTTCTTACAATTGACAGTTAGAATAGAAACGTTAAATTTATTTTTTCTGTTCGTTAACTTAATTGGATTTTATCCATGTATTTGTTTATATATTATGTACATCGTCGTCTAGTACCTATTTGTGTAAGATGGTATCACAATATTTATAACAATTTAATGACTAGATTGTTATAAAAACATAAAATTATAGATAATTTTGCTATTTTTTTACCTACTTATTCAAAAACTACCGTCCTAATATTGTTTTCTGAAGTATCATCGCTTTTATTAGTGGTTTTAAGGTATTATTATATATTTAGCCATATAGAGCCAAAACACTATTTGAAATAAAATGTCATATATACTTAATATTAGCCAATAGTAATAGTCCCTTTGAAGATTCATATATCAATAATGTTGTTTAATGTTGTCCCTGAATTGAATATAAAGTAGAGTTACAAACTAGAATTACTTATTAGGATATGATGATAAACTAATATTTGCATGAAATAGTAATTTTGTAATAAAACGAACTTCGACTTTCTACTCAATCGGGACTCGGGAATACGGTTCTCAATTCAACTGTATTTTTTTATAAGTAATACAGTAGCTACCCGCCCCGGCTTCACACGGGTGCAATGCTGATAAATTATGCATGTAATATACATACAAACTTTCCTCTTGAATCACTCTATCTATAAAAAAAACTGCCTCAAAATCTGTTGCGTAGTTTTACAGATACATAGGGACATACAGACAGGACGCAACTTTGTTTTATACTGTGCAGTGGTTAGTAACACTGTTTTTTTATAAAACAATATACTATAATTTTATTAAAACTTTCGTGAGACATATTTAATTATTGTATTAAGCGGTTTACACTCACGTGAAATTGTCAGGAACGGCCCGACATGTTTCGAACTCGTATGGAGCCCTTCATCAGGGACGGCTGCCCGTACACCGCCGCGGCAAACTCGTCACTCGGGTGCCAACATGTCGGGCCGTTCCTGACAATTTCACGTGAGTGTAAACCGCTTAATACAATAATTAAACAATGTACTATTCATGGTTTTAGTAACATTGTTGTAGAGGCTGCAAAGTAAATGTATTTTTCTTAGGATCGATCGGTCCATCTATCATTACATCTATATATATAAAACTCAAAGGTGACTGACTGACTGACATAGTGATCTATCAACGCACAGCCCAAACCACTGGACGGATCGGGCTGAAATTTGGCATGCAGGTAGATGTTATGACGTAGGCATCCGCTAAGAAAGGATTTTTCAAAATTCACCCCCTAAAGGGGTGAAATGGGGGTCCAAAGTTTGTATGGGGAAACAAGATTAGTTAGACCATTTTATTCGAAACTTCACAGGAGTATTCCTAACAATAAATAAGTAAACACGTGTTTCAGGTTTTTTGAAAATTCAACCCCTAAAAGGGAGAAATGTGGTGACAAAGTCTGAAAATCAGCATGGGTATTGTTTTTATGGTTTATCGGGTCGCTGATTACAAAAACCGCAACGATTTTAAAATCCAACGTGGCGGACGTGAGTTACCATCTCCCCTGTTGGAGTGAAATGGGGTTGAAATGTCTAAATACTAAACCGCTGGTTCTAGAGAGTTCAAATTTGGCACGTAGGTTCCTTATAAGGTGAAGGGGTGCACTAAGAAAGGATTTTTCAAAAATTTACCCCCTAAGGGGTGAAATGGGGGTCCAAAGTTTGTATGGCGAAAGAAGATTAGTTAGACTATTTTATTCGAAACTTTACAGCAGTATTTCTAACAATAAATGAGTTAACACGTGTTTCAGGTTTTTTTTTAATTCAACCCCTAAAAGGGAGAAATGTGGTGACAAAGTCTGAAAATCCATTGGTAATGCTTTAATGGTTTATCGGGTCGGGTCGCCTTTTGAGGTGCGATGGGGTTGAAATGAGTACGGGTGTAATTTTTATGGTTTGTTTGGACGTTAATTACGAAAATGCCACCGATTTTGAAATTTTATTTGTGGTCATGAAAATTCTTGAAAGCATTTGCGCCAAATTGCAATTTAATAGGTCCAGTAGTTTTGCAGCAAATCGATTATAACAGACGGTCTGAAAGACAGCTACACGTGATCCTATAAGGGGGTTCTTTTTTTGCTTTTGAGGTATGGATAGAGACCCGTGTTATCCTAATAGATTAAAAAAGTAGTATTTGGTGGCATCTCGATCGTCGTCAATCGGTACCTATAGGCGGGCGGCGCGTTGGGACGGGATGAGTAATGATCGGGAAACTTCCTGCATCCGTAATAAATACATTCAAGCTTTTCAATAATAAGTCATTTCAGAATTCTGAATTACGTTTATCTGGCTCAGAATAATACATTTTTTATTCATCAACGAAGAGAACCTCAATATCTTACAATAGAACATGACGTAACTTATAACATGGCTTAGAATCATTAAACCAATCTCGAATAACAAGTCTCAGGGGCAAACTCTCAAATTTGCGGTTATTGACTTGAGAGAACATTGCTTCTCTCATGGACAGTTTTATGTTGCTTGCTCTCGAGTAAGTTCACCCAGTAGCTTGATAGTTTTAGCGCCTAATGACAGATTAGTCAAGACTCAAGAATATTGTGTACAAAGAAGTTTTGTAGGCCCTATTTTTTTACACACGCTAAACAAAAGTAAAGCCGCAAAAACTATACATAATTAATAATAATACTTCTTAACGCGAGCGAAGCCGCGGGCACAAGCTAGTATATTATATATAGTACTTAGCTTACAAGTAGAACAAAGTAGAACAAGTTACAGCAAGAACGGAATCGAGATTTTGATACCTTGCATTTCTTAACATGTATTTTGTTTGATTAGTCTTTATGAATTATTTCCACCTTATCGTTACAGAGAATTAACAGTTAAACCATGTGTTTTAACAATTTATTGTTAGTTCATTATTGATGGTTTATGGCAACATAATTCACATTGAACTGTGTATTTTCATTTAATTATTAAGTGATTGAATTTTTAAGTCAATTTTTCGACGTGATTACGCAGAATCCGAAATATAATAAAAATTCAAACGTACTTACCTTAGAGCAGTTTGATTCCAATTATGTGAGGATTCCAGGAGATGATTATAATAGCCTATCCCCCTTATCCCAAAAATTAAAATAATTTAGCAATTTAATTTTGTCTACAGCACAAAAATTATACTCCAGGTAAAATAATGACTCAAGTAGGGTAGAATTATGGAATCAAAGAATTGGCGTGACTGACATAACAATGAGATAGCTCAGTTGGGAGAGCACTACGCCGGAAACGTAAGTTCGAGCTATATTTGCCTTTATCGTGTCCAGGGGGCCTATTATGGTTCCGTTTATTACGCGATAAATAAATGACAAAGCATCTGTCACTCACACTCGCTTTTTGTTAAAACGTGACGGATGCTTTGTCATTTATATATCGCGCGATAAAAGCAACCATTATAGGCCCATAGGTCGCTACCCGGCACTATTCACACATCGACACACGTTTCATTCAACTTTTCAATAAAGTAAATATTTATCTCAAAGAATTCCCAACAGAATGTAAGCAAAAATACTATTCAGATATTTTTGATTGGGTATTCTGTTGAATACGAATATTTATTACGAATGGTTTCAATGTAGCAGACAAGAAAACTCAATTTACATGTGCCCCAATCAGCATGTTTTGTGACGTTGCTCTTAAATGAAGGTCACTATATCAAAGGTCAACATAAATGACCTATGGGCTGTAAAGGATATAAGGACATAAAGGGCAGTCAGTGTAAATAGATTGTATAAGCAAGCAAGATTATTTCCCAGCTGATATAGTATCTGTAGGTACTATTATAAAATTCTAGATTTGTAGTATCGAACATCAGTTTTCTACGGAGGAGGGTCATGATTTCAGGAAAAATCTTAATAGCGTGATGCAGGATCGTGTTTAGTTTTGTATGGGCGCGCGGTGCCGTGCTACTCTGGCGCCATCTGTTAGGTATAATTTCTATTGGTTCTCATTACGTCGAAATAGCTGGACGAATTTTAACCAATTTTAGTGCAGGGATAGCTGGATTTCCAAATATGGTTACAGGTTACTTTCTACCCGACAACGGTGTAAAAAAAATACGCGTAAAATGGGGGCATCTTTAGTGACAATACAAATTCATAAAATGGGGGCACCTTTAGTGACAATACAAATTCATAAAATGGGGGCACCTTTAGTGACAATATAAATTCATAAAATGGGGGCACCTTTAGTGACAATATAAATTCATAAAGCATGAAATGTTAGGTATAATACCGTTTGCGTTACATAGGTAGATCTTGGAGGTGGCTTCTTCCAAGAAGGACTAAAATAAATAAGTATCTTTTATTTACAGTAGTCGTCTGTATTTACTTTCATTATGATAAATGTTAAGTTTGCTTATCTATTTCTCGTTCCTTTTATTTTATTCTAGGTGTAATCATAATTTACCTGCCTACGACACAAAAACTCAATTCCATTTTTTCTCGAACACAAAAATAAGTTGTAAAATAAAACAAAACTTCGCAGCACGGATTCTTATCCGGACAACTTTGAAAAAACGTTATCTTGAGTTATTTGATAGCGCTGATTTACGCCGAGAGAGGGCGCTGTGGCAAAAAAAGCAAACGTCGTGATGATTAATTACAGAGTTATCTTTTTAGGATTCTGTAACTTGAACTGAATACACGAAATTGCTTAGAATTTTGGTAGACAGGTAGATAATATATGTATGCTTGTCGTTTGGCGGAAGACGGAGAGGAAAGTTTTTGGAATATTACAGGCATGATCGGTTTACACGTAAAAATATTGAAAGGCTCTCAAAATCTAGTTACCATTTGATTAACAAGCAGTATATTACTCTATTTTGAGAGCCTTTCAATGTTTTCAATATTTTCGCCGGAAAAAGGAAAGGGGTTGCCGGGTGTGGACGATAGTGATACGAAGCCGGCAAACCCTTTTCACGACTAGGGCATTAATAGTAGTGCTTTTCTCAAACAATGCAATGAATAAAAAAAATACACCACTTAAAAAATTATAACAGGCCAAACAGCTGGCCTGTTAATGAACACAGACGCCATGTTAAAAAAACTTCCCAGCCTAGGCCTTGAATTTGGTTGAACTTCCTTTACAGTTATAACTCACGCTATGACGACATTTCCATTGCATGGTATGTCAAAGTGAGTAGGTACCTACAACTTGACAGTGCGTATGCTTATATTTTCACAGTGTCCCCGTTCCAGTTATAATGTTGATACCACCTAATGTTGATATGACGTTTTTTTTCTCACTTTATTGTTTAGGTACTTTGAATGTTTAAAGAAAAATGTCAGCCCCATCGTAACTTAACCTACTTAGGTATATAGCTAATAATTAACGTGTTATCCGCATACTTACTTATTTAATCGAATACAGATGTGTACACCTTTAGCCTCTGTTGAGTTGGACGTAACTAAAATGCATTAAAATACGCCTATGATTTATCTAACCTATTAAAATTAAGTGTGACTAACAGCGCTTGTGTTTGAGTGGTTTATTGACAGTCTTTTATATTTTTAGACACGATTTTGATTTAATATTTTGGTTTTTCACTTATCAAAAACCATAGTTTTTGTTTTGTTTAGCTAAAGCATTTCCAGAAAACCTTTATTTTCCTACCATTACAAATAGCTATATATTTGTAATTATGTCATTGCCATTTAATCCAACATTAAACGTATTTCGGACCGTCCCTGAGCCGCTGCTGGTGCAAATAAGAATTTGGGGGAGGCCATTGTCCAGTAACGGATGAATTATTGCCGATGATCATGATAATGGTATGTTGTCATTTTTGTATAAGTAGCCAATTGTCACATTATGAATAAATAAAATAAATAAAGAAATAAATATTAAGGGACAACATTACACAAATCGACCTAGTCCCAAACTAAGCATAGCTTGTACTATGGGTAATAAACGACGATATAATACATAATTATACAAATACATAAATAGATAACATCCATGATCCAGGGATGAATATTTGTGTTCATCACACAAATATTTGCCCTAGCCGGGATTCGAACCCAGGACCTTAGTAGGCAGGAGCACTACAAACCGCGCCAACCGCCCCGACGTTCCATTTTTGTATATAACCATTTACGTCGTCAACAAACATATCGTGGCACGTGCCGAACCGCAGCATGCGCCGGTCCGGCGTCGTCCGGCGTCGTCCGGCGACGAATTGGCATGCATTGCGCCCGGGCTTTTTACAAGCCTATTTCAGACCGCGCCGTCGGTCCGGGGCATGAGCGGTGGCGATAACCCTCTCTTATAGTTACGTCAATGAAGATGTTGAAAATGGATTGCTTTACGAAGAGAATGGACCAAAATGTTAAAACCCTGTACGGATTATGATGGAAACACTGTTCTCTCTCTCCGGAACTTGACCTTCAAACTTAAGGCCCAGTGGAGCAACCAAGTTTCAGTGTCATATTGGGCAGTCTACCAAATACTGGCCGGCTGATTTGGAATCGATGATTAAAATATAACTATGTAAGTTCTAGAATTGCATTAGCATAATTATAGTAGTAGCAGCTGTCACTCTATTAATATTTCGCAATACACTGCTTAATTGAATAAACGTTATTTTACAAATTATCATTTAATCTAGACACGCGGCAGCGTGTGAAGCCAAGTTCAAGCAAAGGAAATGGCTAGCCAGCGCCAGTATAATATTAGACGAACCAATTGGTGCTTTTGACTTGACTTGGCCAGTTTTTATCAGAATTAAAAAATATACATTATTTTGAATAACTTTATAAAATGACTGATTGTAATGATCTCACATTTTTAAATAACAGCAATTGTTATAGGTATCATACTATGAACGCCTACCCGCCGATCTTCGGAATGAACCATCTGATATGATATTCAAGTGTAAATTGAGAAACCTTTTATTGGAAAATCCTTTGTACATGGTTGAAGATTATCTTGACATGTTTAGATGAAATTGTTTTGTATTAAGTGTACCATACCATAAGTGACGATCCTTTGTGGTGACTGTTGACATTTAATTTGTATAATAAGTGAATTTATTGTCATATTTATTTTACATTGTTTAAATTGTTATACGTATTTAAAAAAAATTACATTGTTTTTTCTTAACTATCTATTGAATTATGACTTGCTGAATTTGTTTATTTTGTTTATTATGTTGACGATCACCGTATATATTCATGTAAATTGACTATGTGTAATTTATAATGTATCCCTATATGTATGAAATAAATATAATCTAATCTAATCTATCAAATAAAGCAAAGAAATAGAGTTTAATACTTGTTCATAATGTTATTTTGTTCCTATAAATATATATTTGGATTTTGCAAAGAACTTGGCACTCATTTAGATCTCCATTCTTTTTGCGGCGAAGCCCACAGCCAAGCATAATTTTTGCATTGAACTTGGCTCTCCTTTTTTACATTTATGTTTTTGGTGGGATACAAGTTATTTTCAGAAGTGGCAAATGTTGTCCAGCCCTTCAATAGAATCTGTCTATCAACTTATTGTTCCTATTACAGGTTACACCAGAGTATATACACTACCGTGTTTCACCGCCACTCGTTCGAGTCTAATAAGCGTCCGTTTGGCCAAAATTTTATGAGTTCCGCGAATCGCTTGTTCCCCTAACTCGGACCACAAGGCACCAAAATGGTTACTCCTAGTAAGCACGTCGCCTAAAAACGATATGACTGGCTCATCTGTGTATATTCCATTGTTTGTTATCGGACCCCATCGCCCGTTTGTTTCCGTCCATTTTATTTGCGCTTAGATTCTATTTCCATTATTTGGCAATGTTCATGGCAATGTCCATATAGTTTACGAGTTGGGAGAAATTTTAGCTTAAAGGGAATTTTGTAGTGAAAATGGATGTACAACTAGTAACCGATTTTAGTTGAAACATATACAGGGTGATCAGTCCAAATGGGTTAGTAGGGAGAAAACGAAAACTATAAAAGATAGGGAAATCTGTTCTTAGGAACCATTATGGAGTCGATTTTAGATTTAAAAGAATCTGCATTAATTTTTTTGTAAAAAAAAAACATTCAAATTAAGTGGTAAAACAACTTAAAAATCTAAAACCTACACTAACCTAACTCTGGCCAAGGTCGGTCATTGGCGGAAATGATCCCAAGATGCTGGCGGCGTTTCCCCGCTGCACAGCAATACTGAGCTTTTTTTTTTGTTATAAATCTCTGACCCATTTGGATCGATCACCCAGTATATAAGGGAAATTTTTAGTAAAAATCGAGTTAGTTTACTAATGCAGGATCATTTATTTCAGTAACTTTCAAATAACCAGAAGACTTTGAACCCGACTAAATTGAAGCAATATAGAGTTAAACTACAACACTTCCTCTTCTGCAGAAAAACGCGAATCTTTAAACAAATAGACATGTTTACGCACTCAGCAATCTCGATAAAACAAAGAAACTTCCTAAACGGGACAATAAAACCGCATACTTGTATAAATCAACGCAACAAACATGTAACAGGGCGCAGTAATAACGCATGTTCCGCCATAATATTCGCGCCGCAATAACATTAACTCATGGTACTGCTAACTCCCCATTGCTTATAAGCAGGGCGGTAGTCCAATACGGGTGGAGTATAGCAAGGTATCGCTTGAAGGTACGCAATCTGCCTTCGACATTCACCTTTACTTCCACAGACATATATCAAAGTACCTCAAAATTTGCTGTCTCTTGGCATTATACTTTTGTGGATTCCTATTTCTAACAGGTAACTTCAAGAGTTGATCAGCTATCTTCTGTTGCTCATTCCCATGATTAAAAGTACGATTATTGGCGGTTATACCTACAAAAACTTTGTAATTTATAAGCCCATTTTTATGTAGACTATTTTCTGGTAAGTAATACCAGTTATAAAAATTATCAAAACTTTTCTAAGAATGTTAATCACTAACTGTCCCCTGGGTCACGGGATAGAATAACGACAAGAAAAATGTTGATCCACCCCCAAGCATAACTCATTTCATTGTCCTTTGAGTGTCCTTAGATCGTGTGTCTTCTCATGACTCTCATGAGGCTTTTATAATAACAAAACGGGACAAAATCTTGTTCAAAAAGTGTTTGTTTCTTTACCTCGATGTTTCGAACGTGATCGTAAGATTTCAGCGTCCATCACAGCTCCATATAAAAGTAAAGCATATAGATAAAAATGCAGGAAAAAAAATGCAGTCGGTGGTTAATATTTTGCGGTTTCAACTGACATCTATGGATGAACGCCTTAAGTCCGCCATAACCCAGGGAGCTAACGGGCTGCTTGTAAAAACCCGCCGTCGGGGTAGGCAGGGTGTAATAACACGACAAGCCAGCTATTTTGACTAACTTCTGACCATGAAGTTACTAATACACGCTAATATACTTCAGAAGAATTTCGAAATACATATACCTACTCTACAAGCTGCACAGAAAAAGTCACCAATGAGGAAATAATGAAATAGTGAAACAATTCAATAGTGAAATAATGAACTTTATTCTGCAATAAAGCCGCTATCGGTATATATTCTATCGGCATTTCACAAGAGGATACCACTGCGTTTCAAAGGAAGTATTGGAAAGGGGAGTAGAGGAAAATTATAGGCCATTTAATGCGACACGACGATCTAATACAGAAGATAAATGAGGGAAAAATTGAGAGAGGGAGAGGAAGACGAAGGCTGAGGATTAGTTATTTGGACCAGTTAAAGAAAAAGATAGACGTCGCGTCGTATCGAGAAGTGAAAGACTAGCGTTAAGTTTAACGGGCTGAAGAGAACTGCACCGACAAGTGTAAAACTCTTAAATAATCATGACTACCAAGTTAGAGTTTCAAGCTTTTTTTAATTGGAAACTGATCTCAGGCTGATAAAAGAATCACACCTTTGCCTAAACCACTAGGAGAAATTTTAACACGATAAGTATTATTTATGGGGTTTCGTACCCAAAGGGTGCTGACAAAATCCTATTACTTACTTCCGCCGTCTGTCTATCCGTCTGTTACAGGGCTGTATCTTTCAAATCATAAGACTTGAAATTCCCATATATCTACAGCCGCTATTCCAACAAATACTGAAAATAAAAATAAGTTAAAATTAAAGCGAGTTTTCTGCTTTAATGGCTATAAAGACTTCAATTTTAGATTACTTTACGCCAAATCCTCTATTCTTTGAATCTTTACGCATAACTTTCAATTTCGAAAACCCACTTTTCAGGAAAAAGTTATGTTCGGGATCGCGATATAAATTATAACCTAACTTATACTTTTATAGATGACCTCTAATTATAAAGAACTGGTGCCTGCTAAGTATTTTCAGCTGAATAAAATTAAAATGAAATGGTTTAAACACTAATACCTAAATCTTGTTATTTAAGAATCCGCTTAAACTCACTTGTTATTAGAAAACTTTATGAGATTTTTATAAAGTAAGTCTAGTCATTACTTACTTAGAAAGTTATTTTAATACAATTTGCAACTATTTATAGACTTCTAGACCAGTTCTAGATGTTTTTGTTGAATAAGTCTCACGATGTTTTTCGACATAGTGGAGTAAGAAGTGAGCAGCAAAAATTACAAATTTCAACCATTTCAAAACAATCTCGCGAGGCACAGAGCCACCTGGTTCTAACTTTTTTTAACCGTGGAATGTGATATAGGAATCTTGGGAATGAATCAGAAATTAACTCTTCGAAGATAGAACACGAGGAACGATAATAGGTATGAATAAATTGCAGAAATCATACACACGACATCACAGGGCGGAACACAGTGCATTATAAATACCTTATCCAAACATAGCAGCTCGACGCCCCCGTCCTCTTAGCAAAAGGTTCTTCATTACCTCCCAGACGAGGTAATAGCAGGGCCGACACACGCGAGCATATTATAACCTCTTAATTTATAGAACGAAACTAATGAAATTCCTGAGCAAAGTTTATTGCTCGCGACAGCCCTAACAATTTTCGGCTGCTCGCAGGGTTGACTCTAATCGTTTCTTTAATTATTTCTGAATTAATGTTTTGTCTTTGGCACGGTAATTCTACCGGATATCCGCCGGAATGAAATATCTTGCTAACAAGTGCGTTTCGCCAATTTGGAGGAGAATTCCTTGTTGTAAAATTGGATTAAATTCGGCACGGCTTCTGTGAAAGGGAAAACATGGGCTTTTAGCGAAAGGTGGGGTTTTGTCGACAATTTTTGAGATTATATAGAATGTAGGTATATTTTAAAATTCCTTAAAAAAATATTTTATAAATGAATCCTCTATAGCGAACGTGCACAACTAACTAATAATAACTTAACACTTTATACTCTCGCGCTTTGTACAGTCGCCATCAAATATATCGCAGCAGCATAAGGCGTTCATAAATATCTGAACACGACTCTTATTTACCGGGCGTTACAGTACATATTGAGATATTTATGGACGCTTTATATGCTGGGATATATCTGATGGCGACTGTACACATAATTAAAACTTACTGAACCGGGTCTAGTGCGATATTTTTGATTTACCTTCATTACCTGACGTAGGTTGGTAGTAGGATACTGTGAATGTGATACATTTTGGCCGTCATCTCCAGTAACAACTCGCTGTTTCATCAGTTCGTCTGAGAGCACGGCACGTGAAACCGCGTCGAAACGTCAGGCGATGAAGATAAATCAAAAATATCGCGATAGACCCGGTTCAAGAAACAATAATAATTTCAAGATAAAAGATTTGAAGTGCCGGCACTAGTTGGCAGCACCTTCGTAGTGCAAGTTCCCTAATGAGTCGTGAACTGTCTTCAAAACTACTAGTCGTGTGCTACCTTTCAATGGGTTTCTAGTATTTAAGCGATTTTGTTAGTTTTCTTCTCATGGTTGCCTGTGTCATCTGTCATTTTCTGAGATGCTTAATAGACGTAACAGCTTAATACATGTGTTTAGTAGTTAAAGTGACTAAAGATTTTGGCCAAAATTTTAGCTCGGCTAGACGCGCCACGGGTAGGTAGGTATATAAAAGTATAATCACTAAATAATATAAAACAAAGTCACTTCGCTGTCTGTCTGTCCCTATGTATGTTTAGATCTTTAAAACTACGCAACGGTTTTTTTCGCCATGTCCGTCTGTCCGTCTGACCGTCCGCGGCTTAGCTCAGTGATCATTAGTACTAGAAAGCTGAAATTTGATATGAGTATGGGATGGGTATGTATCACGCCGACAAAACGGTACAATAAAAACTAAAAAAAATATTTTTTTTCGTGTACCTACCTCTCGAACACTTAAAGTGGGAGTGTTTTTTTTTTTGTTTTAACACTAGTGTGTGGGGTGTCGTTGAATAGGTCTTTTGAAAATAATAGGGGTCTCCAAACATTATTTTTTGATAAAATCAGCAGTTTTGTAAATATTCGCTCCGAAATCTAAAAAAATAACCTCCCCCCCCATAACTTTTCAACCACGGGTCAAAAAAATATGAAAAAATTCGTGAACATGAGGGCTTATACGTCAATAAAAACTATATTGAACAAAATCGGTGGAGCCGTTTTTGAATTTTCGCAAAACTTCATAATTTAAATATTTATAGGACGTAAGTTGACTTCCAGAAGGTAATAAGTATTTACAGTTACTTTGGCGTTTACGACCTTTTTATAGCGCTTGAAATCTTTCTCGTAACTTAAGTCTATTGTGAAGGATGAGCAACTACGGAACCCTACACTGAGCGTGGTCCGACATGCTCTTGGCCGGTTTTTTTATAGATAGATTGATTCAAGAAAAGGGTTTATATGTATAAACATGCATTATACATGCATAATTTATAAGCATTACATTCTGTGAGAAGCTGGGGCGGGTCGCTAGTTATGAATAAAACAGAATATCAGAGTAGAAATAAAACTGTAGCGCACTTAATATAGTTATTTAAAATACACTAGTATTGTCACAGCTCTCGAAAAAGAGTAAATTAAAACGAACAAAATGAAAATTAAAATGTACATTAAAATAACTCAACTCCTGACACCGTTGCCAACTTAATTGCAAAACAAAGAAACATTTCTTGCTGAGCGTCTACAAATCCCGGCTTTATTAAAATTTCGTCTAACAATGATGTCTGCAAAACGCCGACTAATGCGAAAGGGTAAGACTGACAGACAGATATGGTGTTGCAAGTCACGACATATAGCGGAGGCGCGATAAGAAATAAAGGTATTAGCAAAACATTTTTTCATAAAAACTTTTTCTTATAATTGTAAGTTACGTAATTCTTGGTAACTGTAAAGCATTTCCGAAAGTAATATTTTGCTGAAACCCGTAATATTTAAACGATTTTACAAACATTGTTGTAAAGAACCCAGTAGGTTAGGTTGGGTTTGTTTTATAATAATTGTGAAAAATTAACAGTTTCGGAAAAAAATGGCTTTCGGACAAAGTATTTCAGATAGGTAACCCATAAGTTCCCACTAAAAGCCGTTTACAATAAAAATAAAAAAGATCGGTTGTAAAAAGAGAGTCAAGTGCTCGTTAATAATATGAATTAAGCTAGTCCAAGCTTGTTTGCGTCTTTTTCATTACAGTTTCCATGATCACCTGCCAGCTCCATATCATAATCATAATCATTATCATCCTATGAGTCAGCTGGAAACTTTAGGTAACCGGAAAATGGGTAAATACTTGCCCCGCATGTGGAATGAGCTCCGTGCCGAAGTTTTCCGGCGCCCATAGGCGGCGGTAACTGCTTAACATCAGATGGGCCGCATGCTTGTTTTCCACCGTCGTAGTATAAAAAATAATAACAAGATTAGATTACAAGTATAAATACAGACACCACGACAGGTGAAACTAAATAAAACTTTGTAAAAAAAGTTAATTTGGAATTGGAACAGATACCTAACATCCTCAAAATCGCTGTCGCTTTTACTTTAGCTTCGTACTCACCAAAAAGTTTCAAAGAAACAAACAGTAAATTTTGATGATGAATCATTGAAAGAATTAAAAGGATTGCTATCGGGGTGAAAGTTGCGACGCAAATCATCGGAGTAATTGCTAAGATTGGAAATTAAAATTGTTCGGTTACTTTCAATTTTAAATTGGAACTTCCCTCTTTGAGTGAAGTTTGGGAGGGATAAATGATGGGTTCATTTTTCGTTTTGTCGGCGATTTTGGAATTTTAATTTACTTACCTCTTATTTGATTAATACTGTAAGAAGATTATTGAGCGCTTTATTTTCTTCATGAAACTGAGTGTTACAGAATGAGTGCAGCTGTTATAAAGTTTTAATTTCGGTTAATTGAATTGTGTCATATAAAATCACGTTTATTCATGAATATGATGAAACTCCACCTTTCCCTTGAACTTGGACAAAGTATATTATATAATAGTAGTTTTTGATACAAGTGTGGAAAGTATGTCATTTTGAACGAGTCCCGAGGAGTCTTGGCCTGAGCCGCAAGGCGAGGGTCAAGACTCGGGACGAGTTAAAATGACACTTCCACACGTGTACCAAACAACGTTTTTTAATACATTTGCGAAAAATTGCAATAATAAAAATTTAAAACAGTAATTGAAAGGTGCAATTATATTTATTTCTGTATGATAAAAATTAAGAGTACATACCTACAATTTTTAGAGCAATTGTCAAGGGTCGCATTTAAAGCCTTTGCTGGTAAGTTTAAAGTTTTATTCAATTTGTTAATAATTCTCTTTTTCTCGTTTCCAGCCAATAAAATGTTCATAGACGGCCATGTAATTTTTCTTTCGATTTTCCGGGTAAAATACTCTCACTTGCAATTTTTGCCTTGGCTCGTATACGAGTATAGGGCGGTGTTAAATCTATTCTGGTAACATCAGAATCCATAATTTTCTATCAAAAACTCTTATTTTATAAATCTTACGTGTCATTTACACATAATTAAAACAATCTTGAATGAAAAAGAAAGTTTTACTTTTAATTGTAATATTTTTTTTCCAGATGGCGTCGGCTGTCATCATTCAGCCAAATCAAAAGAAATTGTTTAAATATTTCAGAAGAGATATGATAATGTTACACAGTAATTCAATGATTCCAAACAATAGATATCGTGAATCTGTTTTTAGTTCTTTACGTTTCATATAATTGTAAATAAATATATTATTTAATACACAAAAATAGCGATTATTCATAATTATTATGAATTTATAAAGCAGCGCGTGGGTCACGCTTAATACTGTATTTTCTAATCTGTGACAATACTTTTCTTTTTAATTTTTTTTAGGTCACGCATAATACTCATTTGCTCATTAAATAATAGTCACTCAAACAAATTATTAACACCGTTTTTGAGTTTTTTTTAATAGATAACCCTTTGATTGATCCAATATGCAATTTAAATATTTTAAGCATAATTATGAGATATACACCTGCAATGCTGCATGACGTAATAAATAAAGTCAGAAAGTGATTGACCTTTGTTTGGATGTATGAGGTATGACGTGTTAGTACAACAGAAAATTAAAAAAATTTGAAAAGTAAAAAGCACTAGTTCGAAATAACCAACTTTTCGCACGATTTGCAGCTACGAAAAGTACCACTTTTTGAGCAACTGTATTAAAAAGATGTTTTTAATACAGTTGCTCAAAAAGTGGTACTTTTTGTGGCTGCGTAGCGTGCGAGAAGCTCAATTTCTCGAACTAGTGCTTTTTAGTTCCAAACTATACTTTCGAAACGCAGTAATTTTATATTAGATTTTTTACTTGGAAATTATGAAATTAAAAACGCTTACGAATACTAGGAGTATTTATTTAAAGTATTCATTAATATATAAATGACGGAAAAATATTAAGAATTTGCATTTTATAGCCTACTCTGTCTTAGGTATCTATGTATGAAATATTTACTTTCCTAAAAATCGTTCTTTGATTTGGCTGAATGATACAAGCATATGCCTAGAAAAAAAAAGTTTAAAAGCAAATCAGCCCGCCCTTTTGAAATAACTTCTAACATTATTTAAACACATTAACGCATATCTATATATATAAAACTCAAAGGTGACTGACTGACTGACATAGTGATCTATCAACGCACAGCCCAAACCACTGGACGGATCGGGCTGAAATTTGGCATGCAGGTAGATGTTATGACGTAGGCATCCGCTAAGAAAGGATTTTTCAAAATTCACCCCCTAAAGGGGTGAAATGGGGGTCCAAAGTTTGTATGGGGAAACAAGATTAGTTAGACCATTTTATTCGAAACTTCACAGGAGTATTCCTAACAATAAATAAGTAAACACGTGTTTCAGGTTTTTTGAAAATTCAACCCCTAAAAGGGAGAAATGTGGTGACAAAGTCTGAAAATCAGCATGGGTATTGTTTTTATGGTTTATCGGGTCGCTGATTACAAAAACCGCAACGATTTTAAAATCCAACGTGGCGGACGTGAGTTACCATCTCCCCTGTTGGAGTGAAATGGGGTTGAAATGTCTAAATACTAAACCGCTGGTTCTAGAGAGTTCAAATTTGGCACGTAGGTTCCTTATAAGGTGAAGGGGTGCACTAAGAAAGGATTTTTCAAAAATTTACCCCCTAAGGGGTGAAATGGGGGTCCAAAGTTTGTATGGCGAAAGAAGATTAGTTAGACTATTTTATTCGAAACTTTACAGCAGTATTTCTAACAATAAATGAGTTAACACGTGTTTCAGGTTTTTTTTTAATTCAACCCCTAAAAGGGAGAAATGTGGTGACAAAGTCTGAAAATCCATTGGTAATGCTTTAATGGTTTATCGGGTCGGGTCGCCTTTTGAGGTGCGATGGGGTTGAAATGAGTACGGGTGTAATTTTTATGGTTTGTTTGGACGTTAATTACGAAAATGCCACCGATTTTGAAATTTTATTTGTGGTCATGAAAATTCTTGAAAGCATTTGCGCCAAATTGCAATTTAATAGGTCCAGTAGTTTTGCAGCAAATCGATTATAACAGACGGTCTGAAAGACAGCTACACGTGATCCTATAAGGGGGTTCTTTTTTTGCTTTTGAGGTATGGATAGAGACCCGTGTTATCCTAATAGATTGAAAAAGTAGTATTTGGTGGCATCTCGATCGTCGTCAATCGGTACCTATAGGCGGGCGGCGCGTTGGGACGGGATGAGTAATGATCGGGAAACTTCCTGCATCCGTAATAAATACATTCAAGCTTTTCAATAATAAGTCATTTCAGAATTCTGAATTACGTTTATCTGGCTCAGAATAATACATTTTTTATTCATCAACGAAGAGAACCTCAATATCTTACAATAGAACATGACGTAACTTATAACATGGCTTAGAATCATTAAACCAATCTCGAATAACAATTCTCAGGGGCAAACTCTCAAATTTGCGGTTATTGACTTGAGAGAACATTGCTTCTCTCATGGACAGTTTTATGTTGCTTGCTCTCGAGTAAGTTCACCCAGTAGCTTGATAGTTTTAGCGCCTAATGACAGATTAGTCAAGACTCAAGAATATTGTGTACAAAGAAGTTTTGTAGGCCCTATTTTTTTACACACGCTAAACAAAAGTAAAGCTGCAAAAACTATACATAATTAATAATAATACTTCTAAACGCGAGCGAAGCCGCGGGCACAAGCTAGTAAATATATAATTTGGTACGAGAAGTTATAAAAATATATTGAAAATGAGTGATTCAAACATTGATATGACACCACCAGACATTCGTGCTAGAGCAGCAATTGCCAATGACGGTGTTATTCCAGAAAAATCTAAAAACCAATATAATGCCGTCTATGTAAAATTTATCGAGTGGAAAACCTTACATAACGCAAAGTCTTTTTCAGAGACTGTTTTGATGGCCTATTTTCAAGAGCTGTCTGAAACCTATCGGCCATCAACATTATGGTCAAAATATTCTATGTTGAAAGCTGTTATAAAGTTAAAACATGACATAGATATAAAAACTTACACCAGATTGACTGCTTTCTTAAAAAGGCAAAGTGCAGGATTTCAGAGTAAAAAATCGAAGGTACTAACAGCTGAACAAATTGAGACGTTTATTAATGAAGCTCCAGATCAGCAACATCTAACTACAAAGGTATAAACTTAAATATAAATCTAATAAAATATGTACACAATTTAAGTAAATTAACTCTAAAAATAAAGTAGGAAGTTAAAAAAAATAGAATGAAATAAACAATTGTCTTACAATATATAATAAATATGTAACTTTGTTCATAGGTTGCTCTTATATTTGGAGTCTGTGGCGCATGCAGACGCGAAGAGCTCACAAATGTATCAGTAAAAGATATAGAAACACATGGGGACATACTTCTTGTCAAAATACCAAATACAAAAAATAAAATTCCCAGGTTCTTCACTATTGACGGCCCATTTGCAGAAATAGTCAAGAAATATCAGAGTCTGCGGTCTTCTAAGGGCAAAAGTGACCGATTCTTTCAGAATTTTCAAAGAGGCAGGTGCACTGCCCAGGTAATAGGCTTAAACAAGTTTGGGAATATGCCGAGAGATATCGCTCAGTACTTAAATTTGCCTGATGCAAATCTTTACACCGGACATGCATGTAGGAGAACCTCTGCTACATTACTTGCCGACTCAGGAGCTGACATAACAACTTTGAAGAGGCATGGAGGTTGGCGGTCAAGTAATGTAGCAGAAGGATACATAGAAAACTCCATTGATAACAAATTAAAAATTGGAAAACAAATTGCAAAATCAATTAATGTAAAGTCGCAAGAGTCCACAGAATTTTCGTCATCCACATTCCAATCTGGTCTTAATGTACCTGTTAATACTGAACCTCAACCAGGACCGTCGCATGCTAACAACACTTTGGTTACACCCAGCCTTGTTAACCAACCAGGACCGTCACGTGCCAACAACACTTGGATTACACATAGCCCCTCTAACTTTGACCCACAGGAATTATCACAACAGCAGGAACCTGAAACACCATGCCTGACTAGTCAGACACTTAATTTACATGGAAGAACTCACAACATAACTATGAACTGCACTAATTGTACCATTAACTGTAATTATTACTGAAAATAAAATATTTCTGATATCAACCTTGTTTTAATACAAATATATATTTTTTTTATTCTCATTTAATCACAAAAGCAAGTAATTCTTCTTAGACCTCATTTGATATAGTTGTCTTTTCGTAATGTTAAACATAATCATCATTTCTTCTAAACATGGTCATCAACGTGGCACTTGAGCAGCAGTTGTAGGTACATAGTAATTGACTGGTTGACTTCCTAGGAGCCGCTTTGAGTGAATATTATCCTTCCGCCAATTTGTTAGGGACCTGCAAAATGTTAATAATTTAGTAACATTTATAGATTTCACCAGCTTCTTGTTCAAAAAAAATAACCTTAAACATAACTAATAATGTGATTTAATGTTTCTTTTACCTCTAATTACCCTTGATAGTCTTCAAATATTCAAACAATTCATGATATTTTAGTTGTAAACGTGTCCTTGGTCACATGTCGCAGATCACAAATTTGGCACTAAAACTCTTGTTGCATGATCTGTTTCTGTTTGTTGATACTGTAATGTCTTGTACTTCTGTTTTGATAATGTTAAAGGTTCTAATTAATGTCGTTTCAGTATTATAATTATCTGCATTGGGCTGTGGCAAGCTAAATATTATCCTTATAAATACTGTCAGTGTCAACTGCCAAGTGTCAATTTAGTTTCTCAACTCGAGGCCGATGGCACTGATTCCAATAGTATGTTGTCACTGTCAGTGTCATTTGTAAAGTATGGGTTCGTTCAAAAATAACTTTGAAGCAAGCATATTTTATCGCAATGATATATTAATTTATTATTTTTTCGCAATTGCATTAAGAAACGTCGTTTACAACACGTGTGAAATGTCTTTTTACTACTCGTACCGAGTCTTGCCACTCGCTCAGTCAGCTCGTGGCAAGATACCTCGGTACTAGTGGTAAAAAGACATTCTTTTCGCACTAGTTGTAAAATGTACTATTGAATGTTTAATGTTCTGAAACTCTTCATTCAAGCTTAATCATCATCATAAATTGAAGAGCTACACTTATCGGAGGAGCTACTTCAATGCATCTCGTTCTTGAGTCTTCTCCTTGACAGCCTGCACCTTTAGCACAACTGTGACACGTGTTTCTTTTTCGCGCGAAATATATTACCTATCTCTTTCTGTACATCTCTGTCAGAGAGTGACGAATGATGCCATATCGCGCGACAAGAATCGCAAACCATAATTGTGCTAGACGGGCTGGTAAGACACGACGTTCTCTTTCTCCTTTATTTGGTCCATGTAAGCTCTCGTTGGTCTCCAAGCTTGATGATAATATACACCCCAGGCCAAAAGTATGGAAAGAAGCTTATATCACTATACAAAGCTGTGATTTGTTTACGGAATAAAGTACAAAATTACACCAAAAAATTATAATAAATATTCTAAATCTATAACGCAAATTATAGATTTTTATTACAATAATTAAAATATTTTTGTTACAATATTATGATGTTTTAATAGTTCACGTTTTATATTTCTATCTTTTGAAGGTGGCTACTAATTAAAACTATACATAAATAAAAACTATTACAGTTACTAACATTTACACATTGAATAATTTTTGGAAACTTTAATATTAAAAGAAAAAGCTTTGTTTCCATACTTTTGACCTGGGGTGTATATTTCTGGATTATTCATGAGTACGCAATAAATAATCGGATGGACTGACTTTCAGATTCCGAACCGATAAAAATCTGTCACAGTATAAATTATTTAGCTTCATTCGTATTCAATTCGTATACAGACTAGAATGGGTCTAGACCAAGGATAGACGTATTGATTGATTCAAAACGTCCAACAGCATTGAATTTAGAATGTCTAACCAAAACGTTCAAACTATTTTCTAGGTATAGAAGAGCGATTGACCTTACCAAACCTTTCTTTAAGATTTCTTCTAAACCCTTTTATATTTCCAAGAATTAATTTTCTATCTGCGAAAATACGAAAAATGTCTCATCTAATTTTATGAGTTGGCATTTATATGAATGTTTCTGAACAATGAGAAAATCTGATGGTATAAGACTTTTATTTTTAGGTGACTATTTTTATAGATCTAGACGGTGAAATACGTTCGGACTTTTTTCTATTTAAGCTAAAGTTCTGCCCACTTATATTAAGTTTTATCTGTCACTTTTATCAGTACTTAAGCATTATGGAGTTACAATCCCACCCCAAAGCATATAAGATTATGAAGAAGCTGATTAAAAAATCAATGACGTGAGAATGGTTTCGTTGGTCTAATCGGTAAGACACCCGTATTGTCCCGGAAACGCGGGTTCGAACCCAACCTGAGGCATTTTTTTTTTATTTCGTCATTGTCAGGACGTTCATCTCTCTACCCTTATCACCGACAGCTTTGGCCTTGTCCCGCTCTTCCGCCGGCTTAAAGGTAAGTAAGATTTAATTTCATAATAAGTGTAAGCTAAGCAGAAATTAATAAAATATGATACATTCCTTTTTAAGATTCCTTACCCAATGACGGGATCCTATTACTAATCGTCCGCTGTCAGTTTGTCTGTCACACGGCTGTCTTCTGTTAAATTTTCGTATATTATGGGTATAATAATTAACCCTTTGAACGCCCAGAGCCACTAAAGTGGTCATGTACTGTGGTGCCTACCACGCCTACGACCACTAAAGCGGTAATGGTGGACGCTGTCAAAGCAATTTTCCTGGTGACAGATAAGGTATATTTTCGCTCTTACTTTTTTCAACTATTGGCGTATTAAGCCACATTTTGACATAGGAGGTATTAGCGTTCAAAAATTTAATACAAAAAAAAACATAAATATATAAAACAATTTTAGGGTTTACTACGTTTTTTTGACTCTTGAAACTTTCACAAAATAATTTTATTTACTACGATCAATATAACTACAGCCCATTTAATATACTGGCCGCATAAGTACAGTATACAGTCTTTGTACAGATAGTTTAAGTTATATATCTGAAATAATAGAAAAGTATGTTGTTGTGGGAGAGTCAATGATAGCCCAGTTTGGATGTAAGTGTAAGAACCTTTTAATAATCGAAAACCTAACATTATATACATTTGGTTAACGCTTATCCAAGCAATATGCATTATGCTACAGTAAACTATTGTGTTACTGTTGAATACTAAATGTAGACATGAGCTACATACTACATATCCATTTATAAGCATTTAGAATATGTTATATATAGACAATGAGGGTAGTGATCATGATTATATGATATTGTGAGGTAGATGTGAATAAGCAGTTCTGTCATCGTGATTCCTGCCCAGCACATGTGCTAGGACTCCTAAACCGTGAGTTATAATAGTGGCGACGACGTAAATACGGCAAAAGTGTGCATATAGTGTATAAACAGAGTGGAAAATACATATACATAAAGTTATTGGTGAAAATGGGCATTAAGTTTGGAGAGTTTGATATGGCACATGGTTGTTGGAAAAATTATATAGAAAGATTTGAATTCGGTCTGGAAGCAAATGAAATTGTTGAGGATGGTAAGAAAAAGGCTAATTTACTGGCTGTTTGTGGTCCCGACTAGTATGATTTGATAGTTTCATTGACGGCTCCGACGCAAATAAGTGAGGTTACGTTTACAACTATATTATCTAAATTAAATGATCATTTCCACCCGAGACCAAATTAAATGATCATTTCCACCCGAGACCAAATGAGATAATACAGTCTTATAAATTTCATACCAAGTATCAAGGGGAGGGGGAAAGAATTAGAGATTACATAGCTCAGCTTCGGAAATTAAGCATTGATTGTAACTTCAGTGATTTGGATCGTACATTAAGGGATCGACTAGTGTGTGGTATCAGAGACAAGGAAGTACAGAAGCGATTAATGCAGAATAGTAGGTACATTAGCATTTGATAGGTACACAAGCTTGTGAGATTGCATTGTCTCATGAAGCTGCGGGCATTGATTCAAATATTATTGTGGGGGCATCTTCCAGTAAGACTACTTTTGACTTGGAGGTACCAATGGAAGTGAACAAATTTATTAACAAAAAGATGGATAAACAGATAGACAGATGTTTTCGCTGTGGCAGAACTCATAGAGGGGCATGCAGATTCCGATGGTCCAAGTGCAACCACTGTGGAAGAACAGGGCATATTGAAGCGGTTTGTGCATCGAAGGTGAAAGGAAATAATCCTACAAAGTCTGATTTTAATGGTTTATATGAAGTTATATCAGTCAATATCATGAGACAAGATGTGATTGTACCTGCATTTTTGATAAAAAATATGCTAAATGGAACGATGGTAGACATGGAAGTGGATTCAGGGTGTGCTTTCGCTCTTATAAGTGAACAAACTGCTAGGCGCATATGGAATGGCCAGTTACCTGTGTTGGGTGATGTTAACATAGCATTAAAAACATGGACCGATAATAGGTTATGTTTATTAGGCAAAGCAACCGTTTCAGTTCAATATAAAAATAGGAAACGGGAGTTAATCGTGTATGTAGCTGAAGGTAATGGACCCAGCTTGATTGGCCGAAATTGGTTTGTAGATTTGAATATACAGCTGCAAGGTGTGTATAGTATAAAAATTGATAAAAATGAGTTAGATAAAGAATTAAAGGAAATACAGCGGAAGTATAATGGAGTGTTCCAAGAAGGGTTAGGTAAATATACTGGACCTGTTGTTAGTATTGTACCGAAGATAGGTTCAAAACCAGTATTTTACAAGAGTAGACCGGTGCCAATTGCGTTAAAGGATCGGATTTATCGAGAATTAGATAGATTGGAATCAGAGGGAGTTTTAGAGGCTACTCCACACTCAGAATGGTCAACACCTATAGTCCCAGTGCTCAAGCAAGATGGAAGCGTCCGGTTGTGCGGGGATTATAGGTCAACAGTTAATGCAGTAACAGATAATGACACATACCCTTTGACTACCCACTTTATGCAGTCTGTATGCTACTCGGAAAGTACTAAAAATATGTCTTTTATTTAATGGTACGTAGCCCTTCGTGCGCGAGTCAGACTCGCACTTATCCGGATTTTAGAATCTTTTTCAAAGTCAGCACGAAGAAGTGTCACACGAAAGCCTGTTTTAAAATCGGTAAAACCCCCACAGAACCGCAATCGCTAACTGTCGTCGCGATGATGGATTAACTGAAAGTTATATTAACCGGCTATTAATCTCAATCAACACTAATCAGTCTAACTAACCTCGTTACGAACTTCCCCCACTAATTAGCACGTTTACAATCTTTTACTTTTCCATTGAAAAAGTTGAGTGGTTTGAGTTTAAGTTAATGCCTTTTAAAACAGTGAAATGAAAATGAGCGTTATAGTAACTAAATATGGCATTAATAAATTCTTTATTTGTTTTACTAGCTGTGTTAACCGCTCATCCTACGGGAACACTACATGTTTCAGGATAAAATAGTAGCCTATGTGTTAATCCAGGGTGTCAGTTACCTTCGTACCAAATTGTATCAAAGTTGGTTAAGCCGTTTGAGCGTGAAGAAGTAACAAACATTTGTACAAACAGACTCACAACTTTCACGCCTTCATATGAAAATTCATCTAATTAAATTGAATTACCTTTAAATATGCCTAAATAAAATAACAGTTATATTATACATTCATCTTTAAGTTTACCGTTCTACTGATTATATTTTGTGAGAAGTTGAAAGCGAGGCAATCGCGCACCGAGGCAAGCGCGCGACGAGGCGCTATATTGAATCGTGGCGAATTCGCTGCACGATCGCCTCGCTTTCAACTCTCCCGCAAAACCAGTACCTACCTACACCATTGCAGTGTGCTAAAGATGTAATGATTTGCAGTAAATACACGAATGTATGACTAGATAGAAAGTCAAGTATTGATAGTATCATGGAATCCAAATATGGCTACAATATTGCGAAACAAGTCTACATTGATACTCTACAATAGTTTTTAGGTATGGAACTTTAAAAATAGTTAAACTAAATGAAAAGCTAAGGTGTTAGCAAAAATATATCTAAAGTTCTATTTCAACTTTTCTGCAACTTTCACGAGCGGCCGCCGAGGGTATTATGAAAATAAATTACTTTGACTTTGCTAACTTTTAAATTGCTAGAAAACAAAGCAAAGTAAATGGAACTACCTAACTAACTAAAAACTGAACTCGTCCAAACGTAACGAGTGAACTTGGAATGGTAAAATTTGGATGATAATCGGAATTATTTTAACTTGTAAATGTTGTCTAGCTTGCCGCAAAATCAACAAAAACCTAAGACGTAATAAATAAATGCCTTTTCTCACAGTCTGTTTTATTCGTAAAAGGCACTTTAGTACTATGATTTGCTAACGATTATGTTAACCACCTTGATGTAACTCTTAGCGATATAAATTATCTATGTCACGTAAGGTAACGTCTTGGTAATACTGACACAGTTTATTTTCTAATGGGATTAGACTAACAGTTAGTTAGTTATTGGATCGCGGCAATTTTCTCGCGGTGATCGACTTACTCCACCTTACCTTATGTAATAAGTATCTTATTTTAGTAAAACATTCTCAAAAACCATGACGATGATGTTTAAAACTTAGAATTGTTTAGTAGTGGAATGATTCATCCTACACGCATACCAACCGTCCACATGTATTTTGGTCTTATTTAACCAAACGTGTCCTAACTTGTGTCACATGTTACATTTAACCCGGCGTTAACCTAAACCTACATAAAGTCCCAGTTTTCACTCAGGCTCGGAATTATTCAATACATACGCTCCTAACAATCGTTGGGAGCACGTGCGTTGCAAATTTACTATGTCTTATACAATAAGGTGTCCTCAAATGCCAGGGAGGATAGACCTGTTAGTTTTGAGTAATCGAACGTTTTTTAATGGGCAGTTATAAAAGTTGATGCAAAATTCAGATTGATCTAATACAATACATGTACTCTATATTGCAAACCTCACTTATACCATACAGGAGAAATACAATGCAAGGAATTACAATTACAACAGGCGGTCTTATCGCTAAAGAGCGATCTTTAATATTTTACATATATTTTCTTCGCTGGTACGACTTATCAAATGTAAACTCACGTGTCTTACAAATCGCTTTACCCAGCACAAAAGAGAAACTTGACAGTGGACTAGGGAAGTTCAATTGCTCCATTGTTCCAGGACAGTGTGGAGGCCCGACCAATTATATCGCCAAAATCAATTGCTTTGACAGATCTAAATTCTAAAAACGGCATCTTATGAAGAGCAGTTTCCAAGCTCCTCCATCTCCTCTGGAAGGACTGGATTCCCATGAATATCTTGAAAGCCACTCTTTCAAGGAGGAGGAGCATGCCAATGACGATCAATCGTCACATCACTAGCCGCGCGCCACATCATTAACGCTTCGCTTGGTAACACCAACATAACCATCTTACTTATCACTCGGCACTCATAAGTATTAAGCTACGTTGTAAAATATTATTTTATTATTATGAAACATTCAATATACCTATTTTAATAATTGATTCGTGTGAGGTTGTCTCATATTTATTTTTATTCATTTAAAATATTATGTGCAAATAGTTGTTTTCAATCAAGGCAACATCACTAATTGCTTTAGGGTTTCTATGACCATACAGCGTGGGATTGCTGCTTGCGTCATGGGTACCCTATCGAGGGGTCGTAGTTTTATAAATATTTTTTAATCTAAGTTTAGTTTTTAATGCTTAAATCCCATACATTTGATATTTTTTATGTTTCCTTTTTGACTCATAAAAAATAATATATTTATTGTTTTGAGACACAGACATCTACTGCTGAACAAGGCCTCCCTCATAGCCTGCCATAAAGTGCGATCCCGTGCTGGCCGCATCCATTGACTGCCTGGTAGCCTCTCGAAGTCATTCGTCCATCTAGTAGGGGGCCATCCCACGCTGCACTTTACATACGCCCGTTTTCTTGAACAGTACAAACGCGCGATTTCCTGGACAGTAAATAGGCGGGTTATACGACGCAAGGTGTCCCCGACAGACGGTAAATTATGTATTTTACTGTGTTCCGAACCAATTTCATAAGCCGAAGATTGCGATGAGGCGATGTGCGGCTTTATTTATTTATTAAGGCTTAGATATTTGATTTGGGAGTAGGGAGTTTGCATGCGGTAAGCAAGTGATAAAGATGGCTATAGTACGGTGAGTCCCTACACACAGCTACATACAAATATGTACCAAGAACTCTTTCTTAGAAACCGATGCTTACTTATGGCTTTTTATATTTTGATTACGTTTATACTTCATACGTTTGCTACTAAACCCAATTAGGAATTGTATGAAATAACGAATAAATAATAATAGGAACTTGAGAAACTTGTTAAAAACCATTGAGAATAGAGAAGAGGAAAGATGGTTGGACACCTGCTACAACCCGACGATTATATGAAAATTATCATGGAAGGAAAGATTGCGGAAAAAAGAAAAAGATGAGGCCTAGGAGATCTTATATTTATATATACCAAGTAAGTATGGTTGGGATCACGGGCAGAAATTAGACGAGGGCGGCGCGAGACCGATCGTTGCGGAGAACTTAGGGGAAGGCCTTTTGTCCAGCAGTGGACGTCTATCAGCCGATATGATGATGATGTAAATATTTAGTCTCACTTTATTGTAAGGCCATTTTATTATATTGCCGTGATGTCTTATTAGAAGTCGGGACCAAAACGGTTCTTTTTCAAACTGCAAAGTTTAAATATCCAAAAACTTATCAAGTGTAAAATTAATTTTGCGCCGTCGCATAGTTCACAACTGCCGGGCGACGAGCATGAAATAGGAACCAGGAACTTACTGGATTCTTCACTTTCTTTAGATAATTTTGTAAAGACATTAATAGAGATGATTTTCTATGCTTGAAAACATCTCGAGTTACACTTTGAATACTAATAAACCTATTTTAGAAGTACTAGTAGTAAGTATGATTTTTATATTGTTTTAAAGTTTTCTTATGTTATCATTGCGTTGGTGGGAATTCAAATTGACATAGTATTTCAACCATGGCATAAAATTGGTAAGAGCAAGTACAAGTTCCCGATGTGTCCCTAAAATGTACGAAAGAATTACAAGGAATTTTCGTTTCATCAACAAGTCGGGACATTAATGTTTTTCTTTCTTTCTTACCACGTTTCACTAAAATTGGAAGAATTAAAATTAACTGGAATTAATAAGATTGCTGTGTAATTACAATGTCGTGAAACCCAACCGTAATTTAAACACAGTTTCTGTATATTTTAACTGTCGAATCTATTGATAGTGTGATTGAGCCAAATAATTAGAAAGTATTGTTAAAGATGGGAACAATATCTTTTAGGAAATATATGGTAAATACGCTCCATTTTTTTAATGAATTGTAAGTTAAGAAGTGACTAAGATTAGCTATGTATGTAAAAGCTATATATTATAGGTCTGTGACCGTTACACTTTTTTCACACTAATTAACCGGTATATTCGGGGAACTCGTTATGAACGTAATTTTTTTGTGCTTTAAAACTTTTATTTCGTAGATCTAGTCATCGTCATCCGATCATCAATAAATACGGCAAAATGTCTGTATTAGGGAGCTATTTAAAAAAAAAATGAACCGGTTACAAGCCAATAAACACTACACAATCTTCGCATTGCCTACATACTTTGCAAGCGCCCACACACGCTCCTCCCCTTTCCTTCCCTCCATTCCTTGGCGCCAAAATTAATAAGCGCTTCACAGTCGACGGCGCAAAGCGATTTAGCGAAAAACGCGAGTTTCGGCCAGAAGCGTAAATTGGTTTACAGCGAGCATTAATTAGCGATGGAAGCGCTGGGTTTCCACTCGAGCGGCTCGTGATGAAAGAATTGTTTGTGTTGTTGGATCGTGTGTGGGGTGCTTTTGCATTCATTTGCGGCGATATGTATATGCAGACTTTCATTTTATTATAGGGCACGTTAGCGGACACAGCTTATACAAATAACCTAAATTTAAAATTTGAATAACCACAGATACTAGCTGGTCGTCAAAATCAAATCAAATCAAATCATTTTCATTTTCATGAGGCCCTCATTTTAATGAGTGGGATAAAAACTGTACTAAACCTCAACATAGCAACAAAATTTGGAATTCTTAGCTTCAATATTGGCTGAGATCCTGTCATTTGTTCCAATCAATGCTGAATATCTTAGAAACGATTGCCGGTATTTTTACCAAACATAGCTAAAATCCATCTTGACAGATAAGGCTTTCGAATAAAGAAATCGCTTTTAAATCGGTTCGTCCATTTAGGAGCTACGATGCTACCAATAACATAAGCCTATAGCTTACTGTGGGGCTAGATAGATTTGTGTGACGTTGTCCGATATTTATTTATCATTATACAAGTAGCGTTCTTACAAGCGTTATACTCTTTGGCTAAGTATAAAAGCATTGTCATAAAAGCGTCAATTTATTTTGGCTCCCAAACGTTCCCGGCCCTAGCCGGATAGCATCCAAGATTTATCAACCAATCTCGCTTTAATCAAGAAAATTAATTCGAAATTAAGGGCCCCGCGAACAATAAACAGCCCGTAATTAGCAGCCGGAGAGATGGAATCCCGATGGATTCTCGAGAGGCATCTTCACTTGGTGAAAATGGAATTCCAGATTTTTTAGGTTCGACCTTATTTTTATTAGTAGTAGTTCGCGTCTATTGTATACTAGCGGCCCGTCCTCGCTTCGCACGAGTGTAATGCTGATAAATTATGTTTTATACATATAAACCTTCCTCTTGAATCACTATCTATAAAAAATCGCATCGAAATCCGTTGCGTAGATTTAAAGATCTAAGCATACATGGGGACAGACAGACAGAAACGACTTTGTTTTATACTATAATATGTGATAATGACCGGGATAACGTTCATTGATATTTTTTGTTTTGTATATAATTTCAAATATATGTATGTGGAATTTGACACATAAATATTGTTCCTGCTAGCGTAAACCAAATGCATCAGGTTCAGTGGTCTAATGGGTAGGACGCTCGTGTTAGCCCGGAAAGCCGTTGGAGACGCCGGCTCGAACCCTGCCTGAACCATATTTGTTTGTAAAAAAATTCGCTTTATTGGCAACATATTGAATATTGATTTATAAATATAACGGAGAGATGAGAGATTCTCGCGAGTTACCGTCACGTGGTGAAAACCCTAGTTTGAACCTATTTTCGTAGGCAGTTTCCACATAAACAATGTGTATATAGTTATATAACGTTGTTTAATTCGGTTTATGTCATATATATAAAATTTATGGTCACGGTCCTCGTTGAATGTATTGAAGAGCGGGATTTTTATGACCGTATTATGTTTGCTAATCGCGTGTGTCGTAATCACGTCGAATAGCTCAATATGCTTATATTCTGAGTAGAATTTATTCATAACGGAATTACTTAGAAAACATCGCGAACTGCCTGTATCAATTGATAACTTTAAATTTTGATCGGGTATTATAATGAAGGGTAAGAAATTCTTTATGGGTTTTGTTTTTCGCTGGAGGCCTTTACCTGAAAATTTCTTGAGGTCGATGGCTCTGGGGGCGGATTAGTCTCCGGTATCCCATTACATAGAGTTAAGGAACCATCACGCATATAGTAACGAACCCTAAAATACTCAAGGCTAACATTGTATTATTTTATTACCTTGCTATTCAGTTCTAGTTAATTTGACTAATCCTCTGTCAAGGTCAAACTTTATTCATAATGTCACGTACGGGTGATAAAATCAATATTTTATGACTTAAAGGAAAACTTGAGCGTTACTAATATGCCTGACGATTTCCTAACTACGCATTGTGTGACGCATGTGACGAATATAAAAGGAGTGCTGCGACACCCCAGCATCATTCCGGGTCAGCTCCTCTCACCGTTCAGTACTAATTTTGCGACTTGTAATACAGTCATTATAATCTCTGAATTTAAATTACGTTGTTTTAATCAACTCCGAAGCAGCATCTCCCTCGAACCAGCTCAGCGTGTCTTCGAAATTGAAAAGGCTCCCTGGTGGACGACTTTTCTGGCGCAGCCGGTAGGATCTTCCAGAGACATCCAGGTGATAGACGATTTGAAGTAAGTGGCCACCCATGGCTCTGGGGGCGGATTAGTCTCCGGTATCCCATTACGTAGCTCATTACGTTCTCTGCCATAAAAACGATTTTTCGGATATGGAAGTCCTGAATTGTAAAAATCAGGGTTTTTTAAGGCACATGTTTCGTCATTTGTACAGCTACATCTGTACTTTTCTAATGGGTACATTTGATGTAAGTTCAAATTAGTTGTACTCGGTTTCGGCGTCGATGGTTTTGGACGCGGGGTAAATGCAGGTTTATTTCCAGCCTGATTTGACCTAACATTTGGTGTTTGATTATTTGGTTGATTCTGCCAGTAATTTTGCGGTTTCGGAAAGGATTGAAAATTATTTCTTGGGGCATGGTTATTATAATCGGACGTGTTTGCACGGAAATTTGGGTTACGCGAATTATTTTGGTTTTTATTTTGATGATTATTACTATTAGTATTTGGTTTTTGAATTTTTCTGTTCTTGTAATAATGCTCATCAAAATAGGCTTGTTCTAGTGCGTACTTAAGTGCTTCTTCTAAAGATTTTGGTTCTTTAATCTGTATAGCTCGCAATATTCTTTCAGGAATGTTGTATAAAAATACTTCTAACGCTGTATGGTTGTAAATATTAATTTTTATTTGCATAGTCGATTCGTCATAACTTTCTGTTAGTTTTGCAAATAGTTGATTTTTAATGGACTGGATTCTAGCACAAAATTCATTTAACTTTTCCCCATGTTTTATAGTTAATGTTTCTAATTCAGTATTTAAATGTTTTTCCGTACGTTGGTCTCCAAAATGTTGGATAAGAAGAGACTTTAACAATGGCCAATTCTGTGCCAGGTAATCATTTTCTGATACCAATTCTGCTGCTTTATCCACTAAACGCGAAGTTATCACTTCTAATATATAAGCATAATGATCTTCCAGCCCATCCCTAAATTGTAACAACACAAAATCGCATTTGCGTAAGAACCGACTGAGTTGACGCGGATCTCCATGATAAGTTGGAATGATTTTCATCATTTCCCCTAATAATAATAATAATAATAATAATAATAATAAATAATAATAATCACCTGCTGGGACCTGTTCATGGACGTATCATCTTATTGATATGATCAGGAACGGGTCCCAGCAGGGCTACAACCACAGCAAATTTCTCCAAGGGGCCTCTACGTGTTGTATCCATATCCCCACGCAAGCCTTCCAAAAGACCGGGACGTATGAGCCCGAGACTCTATGACGAGAAACAAATAATAATAATAAACTTTATTTATTCAGACAACGAGATCCACATTTTGTTAGTATTTTACTTATAACTATGTTAGTATTCAAATTTAGCTAACGACATTGTATTTTAAGGTTGGTACATATAACATATTACGATTGATATTCGTTTCCTGAACAGTTGGCCCCCTTAAAGGAGGTATATTATGCATTGGGCATTGATATTCCATTGCATATATACTATAACTGTCCCGTCCCGATTATTTAAAAGCGTAATAATCCCCTTTAACATTCACAATGTACACACAATAATCACACACAAATATACAAATTAAAGGAGAGAAAAAAAAATATTACATTTACATAAAATAAATGACAAATTATAAAAAAAATACAAGGCAATTATTAAAAGGTTTGGTAAGGAAGGAACGGTGTTTGAGTGAGTTTCTCCACCTTTTGGATCCTTCCGTTTTCAAAAGTCTAGTATCTCCTCTCAGTGGATATTATCTCAATCTGAATTCGTTATTCCTCCGCAACTCAAATTCGCAGCGGCGTGCTCGCAAAGTGAGTGTATATATATATGTAGGGACGTCTTCCAACAAGTTCTTAATAGAAGCGACTCGCAGGGCAGAAATTTAAAGGGTGGCCACGTACTTCAAGTCGTCTATCACCTGGATGTCTCTGGAAGATCCTACCGGGTGCGCCAGAAAAGTCAGGGAGCCTTTTCAATTTCGAAGACACGCTGAGCTGGTTCGAGGGAGATGCTGCTTCGGAGTTGATTAAAACAACGTAATTTAGATTCAGAGATTATAATAACTGTATTACAAGTCGCAAAATTAGTACTGTACGGTGAGAGGAGCTGACCCGGAATGATGCTGGGGTGTCGCAGCACTCCTTTTATATTCGTCACATATTGATATTCCACTCTAGCGTAGCCTGCTGGTATTTCAGGACGGTAGGGTGAATATCTCCCAACGTCGTCAGTTCCTTCTTCATAGCTAGATCTTTCATTCTCTAAATTTAATTCGTCATGCATTTGACTGGCTAATTGATCTGCTTGATTCGAAGTTGTTTGAGGCTGACTGTGAACCTGGGCCTGAGCCTGGGCTTGAGCCTGGGCTTGCGCCTGATTCATGTTTTGGCTTTCGACTGCCTGTGCCAACAAGTCCATAGAACCAAAGAACAATGTAATAGAATAAATTTGCTAAATTAAAAGTCTATTTGTTCTATTTTAATGGCAAATTCTCCGAAACTTTTATTAAATTACATCTAGATCCGAATAAGAAATACTTTGTGTATTTTAATTCTCCACAAATAAGGAAATCTTTTAATGAGACCGTTTCAAAATTGTTTGATAAAAATTCTATACCATTTATAGAATGTACAAAAAGAATAACTGTTTTGCATGATGAGACAGAACAAAAGGATATAATACTTAAGTACCATGAAGGTAAAACCTGTCATCGAGGTATAAACGAAACCTATAAGAAACTAAAAAGACAATATTATTTCCCTAAGATGAAGGAAATAATTGCAAGTGTTATTAATAACTGTGACGTCTGTAAAAGAATGAAATATGATAGAAAACCCTTAAAACCTTTAATACAACTCACTCAAACACAACAGAAACCGTTTGAGGAATTGTTCATAGACCTTTTCAAAATTGATGGAAATCTATATTTAACACTTATCGATGCTTTTAGTAAAATGCAGTCATAGTTGTTTCAGAAATATTATCAGGTATATTAATATTACTTGAATTATCTGATGTAGAGTCTGGGGCTGAAGTCGTGGGCATATTTTGATAGTCAGAATTAGGGTCGTCATTAATGTTTAAAATATTTAATTGTATTCTGGATAAGGCATCAGCATTTGTGTTTTGTTTCCCTTGTTTATATATTATATCAAAATCATATTCTTGTAACCTAAGTCTCCATCGTGTTAATTTACTGTTAGGCTCTTTAAGTGAGTATAGCCACGCTAGTGGTCTGTGATCTGTATATATTTGAAATTTCTTCCCATAAAGATATGGTCGGAAATATCTAACTCCCCATAGTACTGCTAGTAACTCTTTTTCAATTGTGCTGTATCTCTGTTCAGCACTGTTTAACGTTCGACTGGCGTAGGCTATAGGCTTATCATTGCCTATTGTTCCTTGTGAAAGGACTGCGCCTAATGCATAATTTGATGCATCTGTAGTTATGATAAATGGTTTATTGCAGTCTGGATATTGTAAGATTGGGGTGTTTGTTAAGAGTGTTTTTCGTCACATGCGTCACACAATGCGTAGTTAGGAAATCGTCAGGCATATTAGTAACGCTCAAGTTTTCCTTTAAGTCATAAAATATTGATTTTATCACCCGTACGTGACATTATGAGTAGAGTTTGTTCTTGACAGAGGATTAGTCAAATTAACTAGAACTGAATAATCAAGGTAATAAAATAATACAATGTTAGCCTTGAGTATTTTAGGGTTCGTTACTATATGCGTGATGGTGCCTTAACTAACTATACAACTAACCCTCATAGATATTTTTTAAATTTTTGTATTTTATGTTCAATTACTTTACCATTTATAGATTTTTTTTTTATTTTTTTATTTTAATAACACATTTCAGGACTTACATGAAGTGTATTTTAAAAACTTGTAGTCTAGTCAAACAAGCTTTTAATTGTTAGGTGATAATTTAAAAATCGATAAAAGCGTAAAAAAACCATCAATTTTTAATCAATATATATTAAATATTTTCTTGGTTGAGAATAACTTACCTTTAACACAGATGTCTTTGTTTTCTGAAACAAAGAAAACTTAAATTATTAAATTATAGGTACCCCAAATATTTAAGTAGGAAGAACTTAGATATTTATGCACAAAATAGCTTCAAGCTATTTTTATTCCATGCCTCTTAAAATTAATGTCGGAATAGAAAATGAGCGATTTGGCCTTATAAATACAATATAGCTCCTTAAGAAAAAACGAAATGATATATTATGAATATTTTTTTAGGTAGGTACATGAACATAAATAACTCAAACAGAGTATTATATGATAACAAGTACGGGTATAAGTAAGATCATCCACTCCTGAATCCCAATAAATCTAGTCCAGACATTCCATATTCAAAACTTACTCCGAATCCAAGAAACTTCATTCATTTCATTCACTCGTCATTCCTCCATTCAGTTCCTTATTTAAAAAGAAATTTCTAGAACCGACGCACGCTTTGAGCATGAGCTCATTATTGACTCATTTCTTTGAATGCCGTGAATACGGTAGGTTCATTAGGAAAAGCGAGTGTGAGGTGCAAAGGAATTTTTCATTTGGAGTCTCATTGAGCGAGGATTGAGTTAAGAATTAATGTTTGACGTGTAACTCGACAAGATTAAATGCATGTACGTTTACTTACTAACATTATTACATTTGCAGGTTTCTTAACACTTCACCTGACGTGTGTATTTCGATGATTATTCTGAATATTCCAATATTTTAGAGGCCTTATTCCTTTAAAAAAATTTTTTTTTTTTCGTATTATGACTAATATATCGATAATTTTAACTAACAAAGTGAATAATACTTTTCCCTGAATTCTAGATAGTTACATTTCATTCTTTCATTGCGTGTTTATTTTTTTCAAATTCGAGTAGTTTTTGAAACAACAATTGACAATGAAAATATTCAAAATGAAATGAAGTGAAATTATTTATTTGCTTTAGATAATGGTACAGATAGTGACTCCTCTGGTGTTGCAGGTGTTTATGGGCGACGGTAATCGCTTCCCATCAGGCGATACGTTTGTTCGTTTGCCCCCTATGACATAAAAAAAAAGTGCGTTGCCGGCCTTAAGAAATTATGGCCTTAAAGACGTGTGTCATGATTATTTCAATATTTAATCAAGTAATTCTTTCAATATCTAGAGGTAAATCTAGCATTATATTGATTGATTTTCACTTGACCGAAAGCCATTTTATACAAAACTGTGATTTTTCAGAATAATTATAAAACAAACCTCACCAAACCTAATGGGTACTTTAAAGAGATGTTTAGAAAATCCTGAAAATATTACGGGTAACCAGAAAAAAAATCTTTCGGACAAATGAAAATTTGGCGAAACGTTACAGATGGCAAACAATGTTTCGAGGTTGAGTAATTATAGGTAAGCGATATTGTAGGTATCGCTGTTTGTACACAAAATATCAATGTTACTAGAAGGCGTTAACAATAATGAACGTTTAAACAATTAATACAAAGATCAAAGCTTAAAAAAAATGAAAACGGAGCTAGCTGGTGGAAGATACCGGCAATCGAACCCGGTACCTATGGATTGCCGGTCCAGCGCGTCAATCACTTCGCAACCGTAGTTCCAGGTAGACCTGACGAATTTTTCCTTATGCTTTGTGTGTCGATCTTTGCATTATTTTATTTGAAAGGTTTTTACAGCTTAGCGACCTCTATGTGAATACGTTAATATTCACATCTTGCCGCACCACTTTACAGCGGTGAACGAGCAAGCGAGAGAGGGCGCTGTTAGTTTTATACATTTATGAAACATGTAATGTCTCATAAATTTAATAATTAACGTTACTTTTTTGAAAACTGATTTCAATTTTCTATTAAGTTCTACAGTGATCAAACATTTTTCACATAATATATAGCGCTATCAACGGAAGACCCTTCTGAATCTCATTAATTTTATTAAAGCCATAATTCAAGAGGTCTTTGGGCGCCAATATACACGCTTTAGCACCCGCCTGGCTTGTACCACTTACAAATCGTAACTTTGGTGGAAGAATGACGTAACTAAGTATGAAAATCACAGTTAGATAAGACTTTTCTTGTCGTTTGTTATCTCGCTTAAATTGGCGAATTGGCGATGTAACCCTCGCTTACCTGAGAAATTGCTACAGGAACTAATTGAGATTTAGCTTATTATAGCTACAAATCAGTGATATTATTTATTCGGGCAATCTAATTGACAAGATTTCTAACATTCAAACAGTGTTCAGTTTAAGCTAATTTTATTAATTTATTATCACAGAACCAAAAACTATTATTTTTATTTGATAACACCGACTAGTCTTTACAAAAATAAAAAATGTGGAAGCTGTGTCATCTAGGAATCGGCCGTCTATATGACGTTACCTTGTGGAAAACTTGACAGTCTCAACACACAAAATAAATAAATATCAGACAACCTCACACAAATCGATCTAGTCCCAAATTAAGCTCAAGAAGGCTTGTGTTATGGGCAGTAGACGACGATATACGTACTTATATAGATAAATATATACTTAAATACATAGAACAACCATGACCCAAGCACAAATATTTTAGTTCATCACACAAATATTTGCCCTGGCCAGAATTCGAACCCGGGACCGACGGCAGGTGTCTACAAACCGAGCAAAACGCGTCGTCAAAAATAACAGTGGTAAAATTTCCATAGTAAATCCGCCTTAGTAATAGTCCGAATGTATGATTATCTGAGCTGTGACTAATTACTGGTCGCCTACCTACTATCTTTTAGAATTACGAACTTCTCAACCAAATATAGGTAATATCTGTAATAGGTCTGATTAAAAAATGAAATATCTACTACATCTAGAGTAAAATTTAAACTCAAAGAAAGTGTTTTTATTTGTGAAACATAGGTAATGACTGCATAAAATACAGAGATGTAATTACATTTCATAATGTATCACTATGCTTTTCCAATTGGCGTACAAAAACAATGAACATTATCTAAAATCCTGATAACATTACGACCTTCTGTATTAGTGTAGAATATTCGGCAAGTTTAAAACTATGAAGAGGAGTTATTTCAGCATTTTAACCCTCTTATGTAGTCTGCCAATATGTATATTTATATGGATAAAGTGGGATACTTCCGCCATCACTGTTTGTGTCAATTTGTACTTTTTGTTACTCAATTTGCCGCTAGATGGCGCTTTGTAATACAAGCCAACTTCTGCATCGCGGTATTGTTTGGCCAACGTGAAAATACAAAAAAATACAAAATACAAAATAATTTATTTGCTAAACAAAAACGCAAGTACATAACATGATATGCCTAGCGGATCCCAAACTAGGCTGAGCCTGTATCTTGGGGTCCAGGAGTGCTATTTGGGAAACAGTTAAGCTTAGTGACAAAGACAATCATAAATTAAACTAGGTACTACTATATAACAAGGACTGGAAATATTTTAAACCGAAACGTCAAACGTCATCAGGTGGTGTTATATGAACATGTGTGTGTGTGTGCGTGTGTGTAGCAGGGGAAAAAAAATTAACTAGCCAGAATTAAAGCCTCAGCGTCGTCATATGATAGTGACAGAAGCCACTTCTTCACAATTGCTTGGACTTTACCAACTGTGCACAGTTGGAATCGTGTACTTTGCAGATATTATTATATATACGTAAATGCATATAGGCTGGTGATCGCATAGCAAAGGTTGATCTGTAACCAGGTAGGGGAACTCTAAACAAACGTTTGGCTAGGAGTTGCGAGAAGTTGGGTGAGTGGATGACTACGACGTGCGCTCGAGCAGCCGCTTTTACTATATATAACCGCCTTACGCTCAAAAGGTTAGAGTCCCGATATAGAACTTCCGTTGGGAAAAGCATAGGTTTACGGAGCATTACTTTTATTACCGCGCGTTGAGCCCTCTCCAGCAGCAGCATAGTGCTTTTTGTGGCACTACCCCAAACAGTTATACCATACTGCAAGATAGATTGGCACAATGCGAAGTACACAATCCGTAGCACTTGTTCTGAGGCGCAGTGGCGGAGTTGCCTCATAATATATATGCACTTCCTAACCCTGTTAGCTAGTGCTGAAATGTGTTGCTTAAAGGACAGCTTATCGTCAATTATCAGACCCAGATATTTAACACTTTCCGATCTGACTATCGACTCACATGAACATGTTGTAAAGCTATTAGTACTGTTACGGTTACGACAGGTACTTGAGTGAATTATGAGGTTACTTCTTAGATATGTAGAAGAGACATGTGTCTTAGAAAAAATTAAAAAGTTTGATTTCATCACGTTGAGGGTAAGTAAATTGTTGTCTAGCCAACTACTAATTTCACTCAGACCGCATTCCGCAAGGTTAAAAACGTCTTCCCATGTCTGACCGTGAAACAGTACCGCAGTATCATCCGCGTAACAAATTACTTCCGCACATTTCAGCCCAAGTTTCAGGATATCGTTTAGGTAGATAAGAAAGAGCGTGGGTCCGAGGATACTGCCCTGTGGGACTCCAAAACACATGGGTAGTTCATCACTGCTGAACTCGCCAACCTTAAGAATTTGTCGTCTGTCAGTCAGATAGCTGCGGAACCACTCAAGGGGCACCCCTCTCACACCCAAGGCATTTAGCTTACTCATTAAAATATATAAAGGTTCGACATTTCTATGCAATATAACTTGTAGCGACCAAAGAGTTTTTATTTCACTGGGTTGAGAGGGCGTTCTGGTCGAGGCTCAAAATAATCCCGACAGTCATAATGACGGGTGTACCATCACATTGTAAACACTTCCTGTACGGAGCAATACAATTTTTTAAAAGTATAGTCTATCTGGAATTCTAAGATCAAATTCTGTCAAACTGGTAGAAGTGAAAAACTACTTTAAATTTGCATGCATACGGTTGTTTGTTTGTACCTTGTTCCAAAGTGACTTCATTAAATCTTAGAGATCGGACATGCTTATACAAAGTTGTGTTGTTGCACTCGCTTATCTGTCTGTCCGTCTGTCACAGCCAATTTACTCGGAATCTACTGGACCGATCTAGATGCAATTTGGTACATATAAATATATAGGTCTAACAGGGACGTATGAAAGTACGAAAAGATATGGGAGTCAGTTTTGGGGGCTGATTAAGAATATAACAATTTGTAGAATATTTCTAACACAGTGTGGTCATCATCATCATCACACTGACCTGCGGGCCTATGATGGTTGCTTTTATCACGCGATCAATAAGTGACAAAGCATCCGTCACGTATTGACAAGATGCGAGTGTCATTGATAGATGCTTTGTCACTTATTTATCACGTCATAAACGCAACCATCATTGGCCTCCTGTTCTCTCCATTGTCAATCCTGCACATCTAACATAACTGTGGCGTGTGACTCTTTGTCGTGCAACAAATACTCCTGTCACTTTCGTTTCGATACCGTGCGAGCACGACAGGTGATGCTGCGAAAAAGCGAAGTCGCAGCAAGATATATGCTAGCCTCGCTGGTCGTTTTGTTACAAAACATCTCAATCAAACACGGGAGCTATCGTTAGTTACATCGCATTATCCGATCGTTGCGCCGCAATAATTCACCTTGTCAGATGGTATTAATCAACAGTTCCAACACCTGAAGGATCACGTGTCGGCGCCGACCATGCCGACAATTAGTCGGTGAGCGGTGCCTGTGACAGCGGTGAGCGGGATCATGAGCGGAGCGGGTAGCCGTCAGATGGTTGAGCAGTTATCAGCAACTGGCCGCACTTTTGTTTTCCACGTTCTACGTTATTAGACTTAAAATTTTCATCAAATTGAGACGAGATTGATTTTCAGCGATAAGATCGTCTGTTGTCTACCACTATTTAAAAATTGTAATTGTTTTAATTCCATTTGTAAACTTTTATTGATGTGCAATACAGTATTGTTGTATCGTATTGTATTGTTGTATGGACACGTCTTTCTCCAAGTTTTGCTCGGTTGTAAGGGAAGCAATTGACAGGACTCGATTGAGACAAATCATTCACTCCAAGTGTAAGCAAGTGTAAGTCACGAGGGAACGTCAAGAAACAGAGATGAAATTAATGATTTTCTTAGGCCTAGCACTAGGCTGGATGGAAAAATGAGCCCTACCCTGCATTACTACTGTAAAATGCTATTAAAAGGCCTCACCTGCAAGCACAAGACATAAAACAACGCCCACATAGAGAAAATTTTGTATTTTGGGGACACTGGTCCAACACTTTCACCGAACCTGTGACCATGGGTTGCTTAGACACAATCAAAGAGTTAAATTCCAAGATTTCATTAGGTCTAGTCTGGTCTTAATGCACGTTTTTTGATAACTTCTTGTTCTCTAAATGCCAACAAAACGATGACAGAAAGCCGCTGGCAACCTTTTGCCCAACTTAGCAGAAGCCTACGTATTACAATTAATCTAAAAAAGGCCCACAATGCCGAAGTGGCGATCATACCCTAACCTCCCCAATAAAGGGAGATCCTGTACTCGAATCCTCATTGCTTTCATACGCCCGCCACCCGGCCCACGCTTGATGAAATTCACAGTTGTGTGTGACTTTAACTTAGTATCAGGTGCCAACTAGTCGAACCCAGAACCATTACTTGCCCGGTCCATGTCCAGAACGCTATGCACCTCCAACCACACATCATAAGAAATCTGTGTTGCTTTGCACTGTAAACCTCGTATAACTTCCAACTTCAAGGTATCAATAAAGGCCAAGTTCCCCGCTATCAGAAGGCCAGTACTGGGATCCTCATCGCTGTCACACGGCCGCCGCCGGCCCGCGCTCGACGCATGTTAATCAGCCAGATCACGGGTAATTGCCGAGTGGAGTGTGAAATGCGGGCTTAGCGAAATTATCTGCAGTTTAGCCTGATTTATACGCGATTAAACGGTTCCTTTCCGTCATGGGATTCTGTTTTCGGAACTGTGTTAGTGGACGATGGGAATTGGGGTGATGTTATTATGCTGGTGGTGAAATCAATAGCCGCTTGACGTGAAAATGGTTCTTGTGCATGCCGTAGTGGTACCTTATTTCGATATTCACCACCAACATCTACCTGAGACCTTGCTTGTTACGGTGTTATGCCTTTTTGCCGAATTATAATTATAATATTTCATTTCATCAAATTTTCACTTCAGCGATTTATTTTCCTCTTAATGCATATTTTTTCATAATTTTTGAGAATATCATCCTACATCCACAGTAAGCGATCCTGTGGACCTGACCAAAGGCGTTGTGGCCGAAAACACGCTGCGGCTTAGTGGGTGAACCGGATCTGCCCGGGAGCCCCACTTGCTTGTTCCAAATCTCCGATCGGACGGGATGCGTAAAGCTTCCCAACGAAAAAAAAAGTTTGTTTTATAAAAACCTCAATATTGTCATTTAAACTCGTCAAAAGTTCCATAATAACAGTCTAGCTTAAGTTCCTTCCATAAAAATATAAATCAGTCGTGTCGTGAAGTATTTTGTCGTCGTGTCTTAATGAAATAGTTGAAAAGTGTTGAATGGGATGCCAGCGATCGCCGGCGTCAATTAGTAGCGGAACAAAGCCGGGCGGTGGCACTAGACGAGCCGAATGCAGTACAGTCAGCAAGGTCGATAAATGTAATAACGTTGTTATATTTATTTTCATTTAGATTATTTTACGAAGATCACCGTGTGCACAATAGTGTATATAACAATGAATACCACGGAATGAAACCTAGTAAGGAATATGCGCTTGAAACTGTTAAGGATAAGTTATATTTTTATTGGAAACTATTTTGGTTTAGTATCATATGCAGGGCTTGCAATCCGGATATTCGTATATTATGATAAAGTAATTCCCATAATAAAAAAGCAACCCTTTCGGAAATAAACAACTAAAGATCAATTTTTATATTGTCTGTCATCTCTAAGACTTTTGACAAATATTTGACAAGCCGCATGAGTAAATACTTTGATGACAATTTATATAAAATACAACATCTGCTATAGCTGGACTTGTATCTGAAACTCTTAACAACATAAATCAAGGTATGAAATGCTCACAGGAATCTTCTGTGACTTAAGCACAGCGTTCGATTGCGTTGATCATTCGATTGTACTGGCTAAATTAGAGTATTATGGGATACATAGCTTGACTCATGATCTTCTGGCATCTTATCTGACAAATCGAATGCGAGTTGTAGAAACTAAGCATTGAACAGATAGGACGTTTCAACCACGATGACATATCTCTTTAAGATAAGGGCACCATTGAGCGTAGTGTTCTACAAGGATCTATTTTAGGACCACTCTTATTTATTATCTTCGTTTTAATTAGTTTAAAATGATCTGCCTGATAATATAGCCAGTCGATCCTCATACTTATTTGCGGATGACACAAGACTTATATTTAAGGCTGAAAACTATAGCGAACTGTCGAAATTAATTCGGGTTGGAAAAACTTAACAAAATGGCTTGCGGCAAACAAATGAAAACAAAATTTTGTTATTTCAATTTTGATTGTTAAATTTCCGCCACCAATTATGAACTTTATCTTCCAATAAGTAAATCAGATTCTCTACGTTTTTTTTGTCTCGATCTAGAATTTAATTTAAAGTGGCATAATCACAATATTTTCCAAAAATTTGCAACTACATGTTACTCCTTAAAGACATTATCAAGAGTAGGCAATAACTGCTCACTTAAGACAGTGTATTATGCATATGCCAAAAGTATAATTCGCTGTGATCTCGCTGCACATTTATCATATTTTATAGAAGCGAAATATTGAAAAATATTATGCTTTGAGCGGATTTGGAGCTACGTCCTCACTTCTTTCCGGGCCAGACGGATGCATTACTAATTATGCTATCAAAGCCACTAGTCAAAGCATCGAATTGTTCAACCAGTTGCTTCATTTCTACATGCCTTAGGGTGGCATCGTAGCGCCATCTATCATAAAGATCATGTCTTTATGTTCGGCACCGTCGTCTCAAATTATGTTAACAAAGCAAGAATAACAAATTTTAAATTTTTCGCTTCTATAATAAACGTTTAATTTACCTACGCTAGCAGACGTTACTGCTTTAATAAAAATTTATGACATTTATCACATTATTTATGTCTATAAAAATCTGCAATATAATGTAATATTTATATCCAACAAGCAAACAAAAAGGTATCCTTCACGAAAGAACTTGGACATAGCACTTCCAAAGGCCCATTCCGCGCTATTTAGAAATAGCATGAACTACTAACGATTGAAAACTACACCACCTAGATGAGTCAATAATCAACGAAGAAGTCAGATAATCAGGAATTCATACGGAAGCTGAAAACACATTTGAATGAAATACCGTTTCACAATTTAGACGAGTATTTTGGGAAAAAATGAATGACTTGTGTAAAAAATTAACTAATGTAATTTTATTGGTCACCTAAATATGTAAGTATATTACGTCCTCACATTCACATTTTATAATTTTTGTTTTGACTGACTTATTTTATAAAAAAAGTGTAATGATTATGGTGGATTTTGTAATTGTGCTGTGACATAGGTATTTTATTTCTACATTTCAATTTCATGATATATAGTTTAATTATTTGCTGTTTATGGATTTAATATTGGAATCTGTAATTTTATGGGAATGAATTTAATGTTCTTAATTTTAATTTTATTGTTGGATTTAGTATTGTTCATTATAATTTTATTGGATGTGGTTGTAAATTATTTAATGTGAATGTTTATAAATTGTTGCATGTTGAAATCGATTAAATGCAATTAAGGCAAAATACAATACAATGCCACATTTTAGAATGAGTAATTTCTAATAAATAAAATAATTATTTATCTTAGGAAGAATAATAAAACAGTGATTAGGTACATCCTCTTTCTTAGCGGAACAAAGAGAAGTGTTAAAATTGTAGTCTTAAAAAATATAAAATGACAATTTTGACATTTCGTCCAACGTACTCAATTCCGCAAATCCTTGTCCATTTCAGGTGCGCTGCGCCTGTCTCGCGCCCCGCGTGAGCGCGCCATGAGCGTGTCGGGCGCGCCGGTCGTGCGGCGCGCGCCTGTCGTCGCGCTGCTCACACTCGTCCCGCTGCTGGTGCTGCTACTGCAAGTGCATCTACCGCCGCCTGCGCCCACCAGCCGCCCGCCGCCCGTTCCCCAGTTCCAGGCAGCGTCCGCGCATCCCGCCAACCGCACTACCACCCCCACGCATAACACCACGGCGTACCAATCCTCGGCTGCCGACGCGCAACCGCCCTATAAACCGGTGCGGATTCGCGACCTATATGTGCCCGGGCACACGCGCCCGCACCCTGAGCTGTGCCCCGCGCTGGGCGAGCGGCTGCGGCTCGTGATCCTAGTGACATCGGCGCCGTCACACGCGTCGGCGCGCGCGGCAGTGCGCCTCACGTGGGGGCACGCGGCGCAGCGCACCGACATCGCCCTCGGCTTCATGCTCGGAGCGTCGCCGACGCAGTTCCGCGCGGCGCTCGACCGCGAAGACGCGCTCTACGGCGACCTCATCGAAGGCCGCTTCGTCGACAGCTACTCGAATCTGACGCTCAAGACGCTGTCGATGCTCGAGTGGGTGAGCGCGTACTGCCCGCTTGCGCCCCGGCTGCTCAAGACGGACGACGACATGTTTATCAACGTGGACAGGTTGCTGCGGTTCGCGGAGGCGCCCGAGCGGTGGAACGCGACCAACACCGTGTGGGGCAAGGTGGTGCGGCGCGGGCGGCCCGCTCGCGCGCCGGGTTCGAAGTACTACGTGCCGCGGGCGGAGTTTCCGGGCAGGGTGTACCCGGACTTCGCGACGGGCCCGGCGTACCTGCTGACGGCGGACGCGGTCGGGCTGCTGCTTCGCGCGGCGCCGTCGGCGCGTTTTTTGCGGTTGGAGGACGTGTTCGTGACGGGCGTGCTGGCGGAGCACCTTGGCATCCGCCGCGTGCACGCGCGCGTGTTCTACAACGTGAAGGTGGCTCTGCGCCCTTGTGCCGTGCAGCGCGGCGTCGCCTTACACATGGTGCGTTACCACGAGCAGTTCGACCTGTGGCGCAAGCTGCTCGACCCCAGATTCAAGTGCGAGCCCTCCAAGCTGAGCTGGGACCAGCCCGTCAAGCCGAGCCTGGACGAGTCCTTTGAGCAAATCCAGCTTCACTCGTCGGAAATGGATTCCTACGCAGCAAAACGTTTCGGTCGTTTTCACATCTCCATATAAGATAAAGAATATTCACAAATTCGTTCGAGACATATTTGGCGTTAAAGGTAAATTTGTTGGATAGAAGATACCTTAAACTACATTGGTTTCAGATACTTTATTACTTGTTTATTTTATGTAGTATAACTCACGCTTCAATAAAGGCATACACAGATGAGTTGAAGTAAATCGCAGGTGCAGTACGATATTGTGATTCCGGCGGTGTCGACGTATTGTATACGACACATATCTACTCGTAATACGTCGTACAATGTAAAAGAAAATATCGAACTATCACTACGGTTGCTGCCAGGCGGGATGCTGGTCTGAGATTTTCAGTAATAACAATATTCAGCTTTTTTAATGAGCTTTTTTTATATTTCTGCTTAAAAGCGTTCGGCTTCCCTCATTCACTTGACCTGATGAAGTCAGGGTAAATATTTAAAACTGTGGGCGACTTTGTGTATAGGTAGAAGAGAAAAGTGTTACAGCATACTTGTAACTTTTTAACATACACGGATATCGACGCTTAAGAATAACCGTCTAACATTTTTGACGTTTTTCACCTTTTATAATCAGGTTCAGAAAAAAAAGAATAAAATGCCATAATAATCTCGATATTTTTTTTTCTTACTTAGACAATGTTGATTCTTAAGCGTCGATATTGGGAGAAATCTAATACAATCCCCTTCAAACGGCTTTAATTTCATATTTTCTTCGCATACATACATATAAATACTTACACAGATGTAGGGGAAAAAGTGCAAGTCGATATCCTTGAAACAGCTTTATGGTAAAATATATTTAATATCCATCTTTGAATTATTCAAGAAATCCTGTACAAACTAAAAAACAGTTTATTTCAGGAAAATAATTCGTTTTTTATATTCCTACATGATTCCTACTTAGCTAATTTTAAGATTAACGATTGTGCGCTAAGGAAATCAAACTACCAATATATTCTGTAAATGCAGAAATAACTTTTTCACCTCACCAGCTCAAACGTGGCGATTTTGCTGTCAGATAACAGTGAACAAAATGCGATTTTGTTTCGAGCGTGAGTAGAAAGTAGCTTTTTAATTTTTTCAATATCTGACCACGAATTGTCATTCTTCAGCCAAAGGTTAATTATAAAATACTAATCATTTGAATCTCGATGCACTCTGTTTCTTTCATATGTATTTGGAGTGCGGAGTTAAGCTCCAGCGAGATAAGACGCGTCCACGCAGTGCGTAGTGCATAACCAGTGAATCAAGACCTCCGCCTTACGGCGGATACTGCAGCCGCCAGTGTCTAGTTCCGTTGGTCGCCCGGCACACTGACCAGTAAATAAGACCCATCGCTTACGGCTTTTGTACGGTGCACCGGTGTCTCGCACGACTGGTTTTTTCTGCGCGTAGCTATACCCACTTGTATCTCGGATTATTATAACGTTCGTATTATTGTTGTCAAAGATGTCAAAAAACTGCGCCGGTTGCTGCAAAGTATTGACCCCTGCACAATGCATACAGTGCTCCAAATGTGATAGTGCATACCACTATGTATGTGTTAACATCGCTGACCCCCGTAAGCAAACTGACAGCCTTAAAAAAGAGTGGACATGTCCGGCCTGTCAAAGCAAGCAGCCAAAGAAGGGCAATTCAAATACCCCGGTACGGCCGGCCGCTCAGGTTGGCGACTTGGCGACTACTACTAATCCAAACACAAATGTCACTCTTCGTGCCCAGAACCGCAAAGCTTCCTCCCCTTTGGTGTCCCACGAAGCGATCACAGACCCTGAAGGATTGACATCGCTCATAAAAGAGATCAAATTAATGAGACAGGACATGGGCAAAATGAATGAGCACCTTCAAATCCTCTCCTCGTCATTTACTCAGTGCAATGCGCGCATAGATGAATGGGAGAACCGTTTCACCACACTCGCCAGTCGCATACGGGTACTCGAGGATAGAGAAATTGAAAACAAAGCTCTTCGGCAAAAGGTTATCCAGCTAGAAGAGCAACTCAACTTTCAGGCTCAAAGCCAGTTGAGTAACGAAATGGAGATTGTGGGTGTAAATGAATGCCCAAATGAGAGCAGAATACACTTGGTGCTCACCGCCGCATTAAAGATAGGTATGACTCTGACGGAAGCTGATTTGGACAGCGTCACCAGAGCTGGCCCCAAACGCTCAGGGTCTACAAGAGAGGGCAGCACGCCACGGCCTTTGGTCGTTAAGTTTGTTCGGCGCTCCAAGAGAAATGAGTTCCTGAAAGCAGCAAAGAGCAGGCGTGGTTTGACCATAACAGCAATCGACGTCGACGGCCCCTCTAGAAAATTGTTTTTCAATGAAAGACTGACGAAGTCGAACCGCCGGTTATTTCGTGAAGCAAGAGTTCAGTCAAATCACGCCGGATTTAAGTACTGTTGGACTAGGAATGGCACTATTCTCGTCCGGAAGAAGAATGGCAGCCCAGAAATCATTATCAGAAATGAGGCCGACATCGATCAATACCTTAGGTCCACACCACAGGACCCCAGTTCCGATGATCAGGACCCGGCCTGCAGTGAGAGTGAAAGTGAGACACAGAAGCAAGAAGAAGCAGTTGAATGATCAGCCAGCATGTTGTAATACCGTAGTTTTTATTTTACTGTTCTTTGTTTGCTCTTTCTGCTTAACCTTAGAATTATTGTACCTACACTATCAAATGCCTTACAAACACGCTAACATAACACTTTACACATTTCACATGCATTCTGCCCACCCAGCAATTGGGATATCCAAACTAAATAAAATTTGTTTGCGACTGGTTTCAGTTCTTGCGGTTAAACTTGTTTTGGAAAAATCTATGACTTTAACCAAACTTAACAAAAAGCTGCTATTATATTACAGTAAAGTGAATGGCATAACCTGACTTAGTAGATAGCATAGATCAAGAAATCGAGATCGTGTGTCATAAGCTTGAGAATCCTAACCAATGTAAAGGTATTTTCACCCCTAACTACAGATTTAAATTACTTACACTTCATATACGAAGTTTGCAACGGAATTTCGATTCCTTTGTGATAGCCTTAAATCAAATAGATGTTCTGTATGATGCCATAATCCTAACTGAATGCTGGCTTGGCGAGGGTTCTATTGTGGACCAATTACCTGGATATAACTCTTTCAATACAACTAAAATCATAAACAAAAGCGGTGGTGTTGTGATCTATGTTAAAAATAGCCTAAGTGCTACAGGAGTAGAATCCCCTGTTGATGACGCAAATTGTCTCACAGTTAGTATATCTGACGATATAACACTTCTCGGTATTTATCGTTCCCCTTCATTTACAAACGCTGACAGGTTTATAAGGTCGCTCGACAATACCTTAAGACAGGTAAAGCCCAACCAGCATATTATTCTAGCAGGTGACATAAACATAGATTTACTAGGTGGCCCAGCTCATCAACTTGCCGAATACCTGTGCCTTCTGTCATCGCATGGTTTGCTCCCGGTCATCACAAAACCAACTCGGAATGATGCTTGCCTCGACCACATTTTTATAAAATATAATAACACAATGGTGGGAGCTGTCTGTCCGTGCTCTGTAACTGATCACGATATGGCAATGGCGGGCCTTTTGGATCACAAGATCGTGATTAGAAATCGCACTACGTTTAAAACTGATTATCAGAAGGTGGCAGAGCAGCTTAGAGAGGCTGACTGGTCATGCGTAACTAGTGAGAGTGACGCAGACGTAGCTGCTGAAAACTTTGGCCATAAAATCGCACAAGCAATAAAAAGCAATACGCAATCCGTAAAACTAAGTCGGTCGAAATTCAATATCAAGCCCTGGGTCACGCCTGGCTTAATACGTTGTATGAAGCATAGAGATAAACTCCACACACAAACAAGAGCTTCCCCGCATAACGAAATCCTTAAGCTAACCTATAAGAGATACAGGAACTTTTGTGACAACCTGTTGTACTCTCTAAAAAAATAATATCAGAGTAAACAATTAGCTGACTGCTGTACAAATCCCAACAGACTCTGGAAATCGATTAAAGACATATGTCAAACCCCCGTCAACAGAAGTGATGCAGATGAAGTTCTTAACATTAGTGGTAAAACGGTACTAAATTCACTAAATGATAGCAATGCATATTTTTCTACGGTTGGTGAGAAACTTGCTGATGCTATCCTAGAAAGAATTAAAGAGACGCAAATTACACTCGCAGCAAATTGGAAACCTCTGCAAGCGGCTGCTGACTCGTTCTTTATGCACCCTACCGACACACATGAAGTAACCAGGATTATTTCGGAGATTAAACCACATAGTGCACCTGGTCCAGACGGCGTAACACCATTGCTCATAAAAGAGGTAAGAGATGTTATTCTGGAGCCACTTACTTACATCTGTAACCTAAGCATCGCGACAGGGCGCTTTCCGGATTGCTGGAAGACTGCTTCGGTGTGTCCTATCTTCAAAAGTGGTTCTAAGCACACCCCGAGTAATTATAGTCCTACATCCTTATTGTGTGTTTTTTCCAAAGTCCTAGAAAAAATTATTAACAACAGATTGGTCAATTTTATTGATAGAAACCACCTTATCTCGGACTACCAATTTGGTTTTAGGGCTGGGAAGTCGACGGAAGATGCAGCTATTTTGCTCCTTGACCAGATTTCTGGTCATCTTGACCACGGTAATAAGTGCATAAGTATATTCTTAGACCTCGCCAAGGCCTTTGACACGGTCTCGGTAACCATCCTACTGAAGAAACTCGAACACATGGGGATCAGGGGTGTGGCATACGACTGGTTTGCTAGTTACCTAACCGGACGACGTCAGATGGTAAAAATAGGAGAGCATCTGAGTGACCCACTTCCTGTTAACTTTGGGGTCCCACAGGGGAGTATACTTGGCCCAACGCTTTTCATTTTGTATATCAACGATATTTTAAAAATTGATATTCCAAATGTAAACCTTATTTGTTATGCCGACGATACTGTAATGACAATAAACGGGATATCGTGGGAGGAAACGTTTTACCTGGCTGAGGCTTCGCTTGCAGCCGTGGCTGCATGGTTGGATAGTAACCTACTCACATTAAATATTGACAAGACCAACTTCATCGCTTTTTCAAAAACCTCCGCATCGTCCCCGCCAGCGGACAGAACAGTCAAGTTTCATACCTGTGGAAAACATATATCTGGACGTCCCGGACAGTGTTCCTGTCAAGAAATTAAGAGGTGTATCTATGTAAGGTACTTAGGGCTTCTTTTTGATCAACATCTCTCCTTCAAAAAACAAATTTCCACTCTCGCCGTAAAAGCCAGGAAGTTGATTTATGTGATGAAGAGATTACGCGACTGTGCTGGTCCTAGTGTACTTCGTCTTGTTTATTTTGCACTATGCCAATCCATCCTGCAGTACGGAGTTGCTGTATGGGGCAGTGCGGCGAAGAGTCATATGATCGAGATTGAACGTGCGCAAAGAGCTGTAATAAAAGTTATGTTAAAGAAACCTTTTCGTTATCCCACCGATTCCCTATATTACGAGAGTAAGTACTAAGAGTGCGTCATCTTTATATCCTTAAAGCAATTTCAAGGACCCACATTAGCCTGTCCAATTCTCCATGTTATGGAAACCTGTTGAGAAAGCGTATATTTAGAGCGCCGCTTCCACCACTGATTTCAGCGCTCGCGAGGAAATCACCGGCTTACTCTCATCCCTATGCCTACAATAATGTCTGCAGCCGTCAAGACATTAAAACATTAACTGTTTTCGAAGCTAAAAGGGAGCTACTTTGTCATATGATGAAACTGAAAAGCTAACCAAAATACCGGACATAAGTTGAAACGTATGTCGCAAAACAAAAAACAAAGTGCAATTGCCGCTGACTCGTGGGTCTTCTTTCTCACACACACACACACACACGCACGCACGCACGCACGCACGCACGCACGCACGCACGCACGCACGCACGCACGCACGCACGCACGCACGCACGCACGCACGCACGCACGCACGCACGCACGCACGCACGCACGCACGCACGCACGCACGCACGCACGCACGCACGCTCGCACGCACGCACGCACGCACGCACGCACGCACGCACGCACGCACGCACGCACGCACGCACGCACGCACGCACGCACGCACGCACGCACGCACGCACGCACGCACGCTCACACACACACACACACACACACACACACACACACACACACACACACACACACACACACACACACACACACACACACACACACACACACACACACACACACACACACACACACACACACACACACACACACACACACACACACACACACACACACACACACACACACACACACACACACACACACACACACACACACACACACACACACACACACACACACACACACACACACACACACACACACACACACACACACACACACACACACACACACACACACACACACACACACACACACACACACACACACACACACACATTCACATCCCCATAACGTAGTTAATAATATGACATTAATTTAATTAATTAAGCAGTAACGTAATTAATTACAACTAGTATTATATCCTTTTTTTTTTTCTTTCCATACCTATAAATATGTAATTCGCACTCGCGGACTACCGAGATACAGGCAGAGCCTAGTTCGGAGTCTGATGGATAACTCACATGTTTTGTAAGTAGTTTTTTGCTAAATAAATGATTATATATTATATATAAAAGAGAGGGATAGAAACTTATCAATTTGAAATTCAATTTTCGAATCCGTCCTCGATTGAGAACAGTTCGGATACGCGTTATACCAAAAAATTAATTTTCTCCAATTTGCTTGGAAATGTTGCCATTAATGTAGTAAAACTGGACCGCGAAATCGTTCGTTATATTTAGAAGGCGTTAATGAAAATTAAAAAAAATATATATTATTGGCCTTAGCCGGGAAATCAATATTATTTAAATAAGGCGATTAAGTAAAAAACACACCTTCCGTTTATAACGTCTCATACAAATGAGGGTAATCTTAATTTGGTCGGTTACTGCATTTATACTTTTAATTTTTTCAAAGACTTTGATAATTCACCATACAGCCAATTGTCCACTAAATTTAAAAAATAAAAACTATTATAAACTTTTTAATTGTTCTCTGCGTTTAGTTCTTGCACTGAACATTTTTTTGCTCTGCTACTGTCAATGTATTTAAAATGTCGACAAATTTCGAATAACGGACAAACAATTTGAATAATAATCTTATATGCGGTTAATTTATTTTCATGATTCTTAGTTATTTATTAGAGATTTCTCACGACAGTTTTAATTTTAATAATATGATGATATTTAATGAGTGATTTGAAAATTAATAAGTGTACCAAACGTAAACAAATAAAAAATAAAACAGAAATGATTGTGTCCAAATCAATATAAAAGTTATTTGAACTTATGATCTTCTCCGAATGATAAATATGGTATGGTTTCTAAAAAAACAGTGTGTTTAGAAGTTGTTCATTTAACTAAAATTTATAATTACCTATGTGCATATTTTTTGTTATTGTGTTTTCATATATATTTAATTCTTATTCATATATTTTGTTTTAAATCAAACATATGATTCGGACCCGAAATTTTATTCCTATTCCTAAAAAAAATAAGTACCAAATGAACTTCATGGTACTGATACATTAAATTAAAATGTAGATTGGTGATTATTTCCAAGCATATTTGGAGAAAAGCACTATACAAGCCTCGGCGGGAATGTCAGTTCGCAGATTCGTATTATTGAAGGACGAGGCGTATGTTATTTTCTTTTGCATTTATTTTGTTTGGTGTTTTACGAGTAAAAATATTAATCAATTTATAAACAAAATCTCGTAATATAATATGTAGGTATTTATAAATAAACACGTCATGTATCTGCTAAATCTTCCAATTTGAAAATCTTCCAATTTGAACAAGTACCTAATGTCACTAACCGCGTTGGTTGGTTGATTATAAATTAAATTATATTTTTATTCCTTTTTAAGCAGCACTTATCTATTTTCTGATTAATAATATTATTGAAATCAGCAACAAAAACTATAATTACATACGTTGGAAGAAAAAGCACAAAATGTCGAATATGTTCTCGCTGATGAGGTGAAAAGTTGTGTGTGCTACACGAGAGCAAAGTTTTTTGCATCTCGTGCTGTTGAGTCCCTCGCTACACTTAGGATTCTAACATAGAATCACTCGCTACGGTCGTGATTCAAACGTAGAATCCTTCGCTTGCTCGGGACTCAAAATCAGCACTCGTAACAAAAAAGAACTTTGCTCTCTTGTTGCACAAATAACTATTTTATATTTTAATTTTACAGGTAAACTTTCTGTTCATCTTTCGTAAGTTATCGCACTGTAATTTAGATTGATAATTATAAAGAGAATACAATGAATAATTATAAAGGTAAACGCTGCCGACGTTACATAAAGGCGCGCACCACTAGACAGCGGGAATGAGACGCAGGTGCGGATGTATTGTAATAGTGCAATACGGCGCGTTGGGAGCACACGGAGGTAGACGTGTGACGTATTAGCGATACGCATGGAAATAGCGAGGCTTTTATTACGGCTTAGTTTATACACAAAGTTAGAGCCATGTAGGACAAGTGTGCGCAGTTGGTTAGTGTGCGCGAACCCATTCATTTCGGACTGAAAAACCTGGGTTTGCTGACACTTACCCACTGCGTACACTTTCCCCACATGACTCTACTCAATGGGAACTGGAGCCAGCTATGCTCGGAGTTTCCTTGCGTGATCGAATCCGAAATGATGAGATACGCAAGAGAGCTGCTATGGTAGGTGTAGCTCAAACAATCGCCAAACTTAAGTGGCAGTGCATGTTGCTTGTAAAACTCGTTGGGGCAGAAAGGTTCTTGAGTGGCAACTGCGAAGCGGAAGACAGCGTGGGAAGGCCCAACAAGGTGGACGACGACCTGATTTAGATCACGGGCAGAAATTGGATGAGGGCACCCAAGTCCGCAACTTTGGGGGGTGCCTTTGTCTAGCAGTGGACGTCTAGTCTAGTGAAGTTTTTATTTTATTCTGCGCATTTGGTCTTTTCATAATATTCGCCCGTGTTACGAAGCTTAGCCTATCTGTTTTAGTTGTATTTTTTTCTTTATTATTGACTTAATTTGAGCCGGGATCAAATCATTGTACCTTAATGCAATACCAAAAATTCAGAGGCTTGACTGGAATCACTCTCTATTATGATTACATACAAACACCAAGATGAGTAAAGGAGTATCAATAATACTATCACTGCTCAGATTTTGCGCAACATCGTGTTAGGCCACACCATAGATTATGTAGAGGGCCACACAAACAGAGAAAGTAACAATTACCAATAAAAATATCTCTGGTTTCTGCCGCTTTTAACAACGACAGCGCCAAGAAACCGTACTCGCCTATCTTCGGAACAATTCCTTTAAAAATACGTCCCGAGGAAATGCATTTCAAATTCCTTCAACTTTCACAATCTATTGGCAAGACTTTTCAAAGAAGTACGGGTGAATTGTAACAATTTTTAAAGTACACAGTATCAGATAAAAGCGTAAAAAATCTTTGAGCCGTCTCCCACTGGCTCAGCCATTGTTACCTCGTAGACAGGTCTTTTTTCCTGTCGACGCTTTCATTTCTGTTTGGCGCAAGGCACAGGAACTAAGCGTTTAGTTTGTAAGTAGGTAACGTAGGTGTCGGTTGTGAACTCTTTCACCGGCTTGCCTACTACGATTAGCGGTGTTACTCGTTCCAAGATGATGGAAGAAATATTTAAGAAACAATTATAATTATACTTCACAAGTTGGTAAATAAGAAACCCCTTAAACTTGCAACATCGGCTATATTCGTAAGTCTTCTCAGACATACTAAAATACATACACAACGGGTTAACGTCGTAGAAGTCGAATATCGCTCGATATGTTTCAAATAGGTCCGAGATTTTCACCAGGAGACGAGATCAGTCTCATTGGCGGCCAATCAAACACTCGATTCGATTCGAAACCAGTTTCGAGTATGTATTTCAGACTAGCTCTTGCCCGCGACTTCGTCTGCATGGAAAGTTGAAAAGTATACCCGAAGTCCTTTCTCACGCCCAATTTCATCTAAATCGGTTTAGCGGTTTAAGCGTGAAACGATAACGACAGACAGACATACTTTTGCTAATATAATATTAGAAGTGTCTTTATTCTATGATATAAGTATGGATTGGATTACCTAGTTCCTATTATTTCCCTTTTTGTCTAGTAGTAGTTTTTGTAGTCTATTTTCCGCTCCTTCTTGTACCTTAGAACGTGATCCCTGGATGCACAGATCGCTTTGAATACTCGCGCGGGTGCAATCGACGGTACGATCGCTAAGGCGATGCGCGTGCTCACACGAAACGTCCTAACTCACCAAGACCCAAGCGTCGTTTACGCCCTTTTAGACCCAGGCAGTTCAGATGCGCATGCTTCTTTTACTCTCTGCAAAGGATATTTAAAGGAATTACCTAATTTGGAAGAAAATGTGTTACGGTTGCTTGAAAGGAACACGTTTTGCAAATGCCTTGGTTATAATAATGGTTGGAGGTGATTTCAAATGCAAATGGTGTAAATGGCGTAATGCAATAACTGAAAATATTTAAAGTGCAGAGCTGTTTCTCCCAATTTATGGATACTTTATATGGGACAGAATTTTTGGATATTTATTAATTTCATACAGTATTTTTAAAAGGATCAGTTGGCGTAAAACAAGACATAAGATAACACATATACGAGTATGTATACTTGTAAATATATAAACAACTTTTCTTTTTAGACAGTGGTCTCCTACGGTTGACAAGAAGGAAACTAATGTTTTATAAATAAATTTAAACATCTCACGAGAACTTTAAATAAACTCAATGCCTTATCGCAAATTAAGCCATTAAGTATTCCTAATTAATTGAAAATTTACATTATATGAACATAAGATTAGTTGTTACTAAGATGCAGATAAGCTACGAGCTAATCGCCTAGGATGGTGTGGGCACGTGCTGCGTAGAGATACATAAATAGCCACGTGGCAAAAAAAGCATTAAGGATGAATGTGGAGGGAAATAAAAGAGGCAGACCAAAGAAACGGTGGATGAATTGTATGAGAGATGATGTGTAGAAGAAGGAATTAATTGATGAGATGGCGAATGACAGGAAGAAATGATAGAAAAAAAAACATGTTGCACCGACCTGCGCGAAAAGCGGGCTGTAAACACACATAGTACCTAAGATGTCTGTGATAAGACATGTCGTTCTGGAAATAGATTTAAGTCCACCTGAATAGTTATATGTACTATGTTTAAGCAAATAAATGACTGACTGATTGACTAACTGACCCCAATTAAATGGGATAAGGGCAAGAGAATGATGATGATTAATTGTTACTAAGGCCATGTATGTGATTTGAGCCTCAAATACACATTTTCGGTTTCATAAATATAAATATTGACACAAAGGTAAATTATGAAAGAAAAAAATAATGTGATCTACTACAATCTAAGCAGGAATAAAAATGTGGTATTTCCACATAAAAATATAGAATCGATAAAAAGATTCTATACAAATATTTTTGATTTCAGTTCATTAACATACAAGCACGTCAAGTCAAGCGATTTCTGCGAAGTTCTCATAAAATTAGACGTGAAAAACGCATTCAATTCGGTCAACAGGGGGCTCGTTCTCAAAATATTTGCACCGCCACATGTTAACAGGTTTGACTTAGAAGAAGTTTTTTACACCGCATTATTTTAAATATCCAATTATCAACACATATCGATAGACACTTTTTACATAGAGGCCAAATGCTTTTAATTAAAACTAAAGTATATTAATAGACAAAAAAACGATATAAAACTAGGTTTTGTCGGTCACTTGCCGTGTCTCAACGCGAGGTACTCATGTTTTGTTGTAATAAAAACATATACATTACCGACTTAGCTTAAGTTCAGTACTCCATTTTATTTTCATATATTATGATGAGGATTGAATACTACCATATCGAATACTAATACTATGCCTATGTTGCGAATTATTTGCAATTTAAGTTTATCCACGCTATTTTTGTCGTTCACTTGTCATGAGACAAACATTATAATTGTGCGACTACTATTTTGTTTCCCCTGCCTCACACCGCATAAATCGAGACCTTTAGTTGCCACCTAACACTGTCCCGAGTGACACGTCGTCAGTGTGCTCCACTAAAAAAATATGATACATACACTTGCGCGAACGGGAGTTTGTAATGGGTATGTAGTCTATATTCTGCCTTCCATATTTTGGTTGACGTGTGTACTATTGCATTTATTTTAACTTATAACGCGTAAAGTATGGTCTACTTTTATGTGTATAAATATGCAGTTCATCAACGAAATACTTTATTTGTTTTGATGACATAACTGTCATTTTGTCCATCTCCTGTATGTCGTTCACTTGTCTATAAAAAAACAGGCGAACGACACATACGGCAGGCGAACGACAATTATTTAAACACTTATACAAAATTATTTAAAAACCAGGTTTTATCGGTCACTCGCCGTGTCTGAACTCATGTTTCGTTGTTATAAAAACATATATATTACCGAAATAGCTTAGTTTGAGTATTCCATTTTACTTTCAAGCTGTCTTAGGAATCGTTAGCAGGTGGCGCCCGCACCAGATTTTGAAAGCATCAATCCTCTGCCTGTCAGCGGCTTTGACCGTCCAGATCTCAGCCCCATAAAGAAATATAGAGAAGACAAGTGCACAGACGAGGTGCATGTTAGTCCGGTTAGGGATATTTCTATTTTTCTATATTTTGGCCGAGTTGGTTCATCGCTGTTTTGGCTATTCCGATTCGTCTGCGAATCTCTGGTTTACATGTGCCTCTATTTGTGACAATGGAGCCAAGGTACTGGAAGTGATCAACAGTTTCGAACTCTTGAAGCAGGTTAGTACTTTGTCGACTAGTAAATGGTCGACTATCATCAGCTCGGTCTTTTGTTTAATTAATATCCAGACCCATTCTGAGGCTGGTTGTTTTGACTCATTCCAAAAGTTGGGCCACTTCTGCTTCGGGTGATGCAAAATAGGCGATGTCTACCACGTACCTTCAAGGGCTCCATATCTGTTAAATAGTATTGGGGATATGATGCATCCCTTTCGTACGCCTTTCCGGAACTTAAAGTTCTTGTATGTGACATCTCCTACCGTCACCATTCCGTATCTAGACTCGTAAAGGCTTTATAAAGTGTTACCAGATATGCTGGCAGCTTCAGACAATACCTCCCATAGCTTATCCTACCTAACGCAGCCGAAGGCTTTCTGGTAATCAGATGTGAAGGAAATCCTCGAAGATGACGAAAACAGCAGTAGGTAAATCAGCGGGTAAGAAACAATATCTCAAAAGAGGCAGCATTAGGATGCAGAAACGTTATTTAAATGATTCGCTGTTGAACCTTCATAAGAAATTTATAAAATCATGTCAATCATCAATCATACCCAATGCTTGAGTTTTGCATCTTTTTGCCGGTTATGACCTTTCTGGATTGTACAGGCTTCAAAAAACCTCCTGAAAAATGTCCTATGAGATGAGAATTAAATGCTTGTTTTCTTTATGCAAATTACTAACATAAGGAAAAAATAAAACACAATCAAAAAATCACTAGTTAACAGTTCAACGTAGGTTTTATTTAAAATGTCATTTACCTGCAACCGTCGTCGTTAACCTGCTAACAAATTCAGTTAAGTTGGAAAATATTTGTCGCAAACCTGCACCCATTGTCGATAACCTGGTAACAAATGTCGTTTACCTGACATCGATGTCTTTCACCTGTCGACCTAAAATTTCAAACACCTATATCTTCTAAGATATTCAATTTAACTACTTCCCTCGACGTGATATCAATTGTCTGAATATATTTCTAGCGATCCTATGAAAAATAAAAGAAGAAATCGCAACTTTAAAAAAAATGCAAAATTAACGCAGCGGTGCAAATATTTTGAGAACGACCCAGGGACACCCTGCTAAACGAAATTAAAATACATGTCCCGGAAATTTATAACTTTCTTCTCCAGTGTTACCACTGTCCTTCCATTTTAACTCACAAAAATAATGAGATCCTTTCGGCCACAGGTTGTCAGCAGGGTGATCCCCTCGGTCCAGCCACATTTAGTTTGGCCATTAATCCGATAATAAACAGCCTAAATTCAAAATTAAACGTGTGGTACCTTGACGATGGCACACTTGGAGGAGACTCACAGACTGTCTTGGCAGACTTATTAAAAGTAAAAAACAAATTTAGCGACATCGGTCTAGAACTAAACTTTGCAAAATGTGAATTGTACATTTCTCCAAACATAAATCCTTCTTTGGCTTCTCAAATCCACGATAAATTCAACGACATCGCCCCAAACATTAAAATCATCTCCAAAGACAGTCTGCATCTTCTCGGATCACCCATTTTTGATGATGCCATTCCTCCCCTCTTGAGAAAATCAATTTCTAAATTTAATTTTTATTCAGACCGACTCCTCAAAATCAGTAGTCATTCAGCTCTTTTTATTCAAAAAATTTGTTTACTCATCCCTAAATTTACTTACCTGCTCCGCTGCTGCCCGATTTGGAAATTCCCACATTTGATCCAACCTATCGACATTCTTTTGAAATCCCAAATTGAATCTGTTCTAAACATTCGTTTCAGCGAGCAGGCATGGACCCAAGCCGCTTTACCGGTAAGGCACGGTGGTTTGGGAACCCGCAAAATTTCTAGTGTTGCTTTGCCGGCTTTCTTGGCTTCACTCCACAGCACTGCTGATCTCGCAGGTAAAATCCTAAACGCCACAACGGCTACAAACTGCGAGATTGCATGCTTGGATGAAGCCTTGAATGCCTGGGAAGCTGGACCGAACCCAAATTTACCTTCTAAACCGAAGAGTCAAAGGGCCTGGGACACCATAGCCTCCGTCACCACCACCAATTCATTAATTGCCGCATCTTCAGGAAAAGACCGGGCACGACTACTCGCAGTGTCAAGACCTGAGGCCGGACAATGGCTCCATGCCTACCCTTCACCCACCACTGGCACATTCATTGACCCCTGCACGCTTCGCATTGCTGTCGGTCTCCGGGTTGGAGCTGATGTGTGTGTAGAACGCAGCTGCGCCTCTTGTGGGGCCCCAGTAGATCGACTTGGCCACCACGGACTCTCCTGCTCCTCGGGCGCCGGCCGTCTCTCCCGTCATGCTGCGCTCAACGACATCCTCAGAAGAGCGCTCGTCAGCGCCAACGTTCCCGCAGCACTGGAGCCCCAGATCGTGCGGGACGATGGCAAGCGACCTGACGGGATGTCGTTAATCCCTTGGAGAATGGGCCGCGCGCTGGTGTGGGACGCCACCTGCGCAGATACGCTGGCGGAATCCTACCTCTCAGCAACTATCAAAGCGGCCGGAGCGGCGGCTGACGCCCGGGAGAATTTTAAATGCAATAAATATAAGTGTCTCGATGCCCAGTACGAGTTTATCCCATTTGGCGTCGAGACACTAGGTCCGTGGGGTAGGGCTGCGCGTGGGCTTCACAAGGCGCTAAGCAAACGCCTAAGAGAGGCAACGGGTGAATCCCGCGCAGGCAGCTTTCTCGCGCAAAGAATTGCCATCTCAATACAGCGCGGGAATGCTGCCTGTGTGATGGGCACGCTGCCAAAAGGACCTTGTTTTTATAATACTTTATAATAGTTTTAGCCACCTTTTAGTATAAGTTTATTTGTTTTTTTAATGTTTTCTTGTAAATAAACTATATTAATAGCACGTCTTATGATTATTCTTGAAAGTAAGAGGAAAACCACAAAAATCAACAGTCGATATCGGATAATGATCTCAACGTCCAGATCCCGGAGACAGTCGACGGAGCTGATTGGAAAGTGAGCGGTGGCAGACGTGGCCGAAACGTCGCCGAAATTTACTTCTCCTTGCCGCATTGAATGTTGCTCTACTAAATTTTGTTATTTAAATTTTACACGTCAATTGTACTGATGAAATTTAATATTCTTAATTTTAGGTATTATATTAGATCAGATATACAGATTTGGGAGGCCAGGCTGAGCCAGCGAACCAGTTACGTTTTCTATATAGAAGATTATAAATTTATCTGTAGTGTTGTTAGTCCTGGTGAAAATCATCGACTGAATTGTAAGCGTCAGACGCCGGTTTAGTTTTAAGTTATTTGTTGAAAGATATTTCGTTAGTGGCTTGCTTTACTTCTAGCGGGATTTTGTTGTAATACTCTTAAATATATTATAACCTCACTTAAACAAGGTCAAATCGCAGCCCCGTTCCTTACGACTGATGGTCATTACAGCATTGGGCGAGTTCGTTTTCTTGACTACTAAGCAAATCTTGGAAGATGATCATTTCTTTATTAGATCCTTTTGGTTGGGTACCTATTAACCCTGAGCTTGTTTTCCAACTACATTTAAATAGAACTTTAATTCTAATAGGCATCTGAAACATGGAATCACCAATAATTTCAACATGTCAGAGCAGAGATTCTAGTTTGTTTAGCGATGTGATAAAAAACAGAGAAAAATACGTTCAAATAATGACCATCTGACATGGCGGACAGAATCATCATTATTATGTTTGTTAACTGATGATTGTAAATGTTTTATACGTGTATTTTCTCGTGAGGTGTATATAAAATATATTCTATAGACTCTTCTATATACATACTCCACGAAGAGATTACAGCCCATATTTACACTAGGTGCACACGATTCTTTGCTGATACTAACAAACGTCGACAAAACAATTATTTACAAAGAAAATTAAAGCAGATGACATGATGATGAGAATTTTTTAACGTAACAAATAAAAATGATGAATGGAATCGCAGGCAGGAAATACTTAACGATATTCAAGCAGAGCAACATCTCAGCCACACCGCCCCAATGGGAGTTCCCGCGATCTTTCATTTCGGTCTGTAATCGCTTGTATTTGAACACTGCACTTTCTCCTTAAAGACTTAGTGCACTGTTTATCGAACATAGAGCATTCTTTTACAGCATCTTGCTTGCTCTGCATCTATCCGGGACAGATCCTCCCTTTCCTGACAATTCGAGAGTGAGCAAATGGTGCAATTGACTGGTGGTGGTGACGGTGCGCAGTCGAAAGAGGTTACACTGAAATCAATCTAACTTATTCGGAGTTCAAATAACTAAAAATACATGCAGTTGAACGGAGAACCTAATCCCTTTTTTAAGTCGTTTAATGACATATATATTTTCTGAAAGTCGATAGTCAGTAACAAGTAGTGACAATCTGTACTTTAGCTGGTTCAAATGCAATTAGAGTAACATTTTTTTATCCACTGCTTAATCGTATGATATAAAATGAAACAGTTTATATTGTTTTATTTAAATAAGTGATAGCCATGGTGATTAAATAATTTATTCAGTAAATAAATAGGCCACAAGGGCACTTTTACAAGTCAGACGGCATTTTCCAAGAGGATACCGCTGTTGAAAAGAAAGCTAAAAGAAACTCAACCGTCAGTATTTTTTTCGTAAAACATGCTTCAAACAATTAAAATCACATTAATTTTATAACTTGTATTGGTAAGAAAATATAAGTTGCATACGGTTATCCAACGATCACAGTACCTAAAGTCCCAATTTCTCATATTATTTAAATATTGTATCAAGCGGTTTACACTCACGTAAAATTGTCAGGAATGGCCCGACATGTTTCGAACAAATATGGCGCTCTTCATCGGGGACTGCTACCCATACAGTCGCGCGATAACTTTGTCACTCAGCTTGGTGAGTGTAAACCGCTTACTTAATACAATATTAAAATATATCTCACGAAAGTTTTATAAAACATTATAATCCACTTATTATTTTAAAACGCCCAACGTTATCCCAATGGATTTACTCCCATTTTTCATTTCTGTAGCCGCACGATGGAAGTATTTGACACTGCGCTCTCGCTTTTTATAAGATATTAAACCTATTGCCTGGATATCAGCTTTTTATGACTGTTTAGATAACGGTCTTACTACTGGTAAATAAATTGCAAATAATTTTATTTATATTTTAAGTTTTATCGTTAGTAAATTCTCTGATTGAATTAAGATTTATCTTTAGTAAAGTCTCTGATTGAAAGATTGAAGGGAGGAGAAACAGAGGAAGACCAAGAAGAGCTTGCATGGATCAAATGATGGAGAAGGTGAACGTCGTGTCGTACAAGGTTCTCCAGGAGAAGGCGCAAGAACGAGATGCATGGAAATTGCTCCACTGACAAGAGCGTAGCTCTTAAATTTATGATGATGAAGTCTCTGATGTTTAATCAAAAACACACTTAGACAACATGGTAAAATTCCCATGAAATACGCCTTCGTCGGGTTTAATCACCTTTCTGGTATGATTCTCTATGTACAGTCATCAGCAAAAGTAGCTAAGCATGACACGCTCACAATGATCTGTAAAACCCTATTCTCTAGATAAGAGAGTCCATGTGCATTAATATTAATAATATATGAATATGAATAATAATATTTTACTTTTTATATACATATATTGTAAAATGTATTTATTTATTTATTTAATCTTTATTGCACAAAAGAAAACTTATCGTACAAGAGGCGGACTTAATGCCATGAGGCATTCTCTACCAGTGAACCTTCGGGCAAAGCAGAGAAATTGTGCCCTATCACACCTTTTTCCGACTAAATAGTTAAAAAGCAAAGTTAATAGAAACGCATATCAGTTGTTTTGTATTATCTACTTTACAGCTAGTTATCATTTGATGTAGTCATAACTATCAGTCATATCTCTTAAACACCGCCCTTCCATTTCCATCATCAGTTTCAGTCATTGCTAAAGTTATCAAAGCCATTTATTTTAATAACATTCTCAATAATTCATCTTCGAGTTTCGGCGTTAGGGGCGCCGATTCCAAACCCATCTTTCTACTTTATGACTCGCATAGAATTGAATTGTTGATTTTTGGTGAATTTTTAGGGAGCTATAAAGTCGTTTTATCTGTTCCTCTCGCTCGGTACATTTCGGGGATTTACCTTTTACGGGAAGGTAAAGAAACTTAAAGTAGGATTGGGATTAATGTGTTTTCGCTGCTCTGCTTAATCGAGTGGATTTTTTATGGTTCAATTTCATAACTTTTATGCTGAGTTCGGTTATCAAGCATTTTATTGAGGACTTGAGTGATACCGTTAAGTCGGTGAGATCGGGAGGTTTAAGCTTAAGGTTGAAAATAATGGCTATGAGAGGTAAAATTGTGTAATCAAGTTTTGCTGCTAAAAGTCACAGCTAAACAAAATGTCGGCACAATGGTGAATTACCGAATTTATAATTTCACGGATTCAAAATTGTTATCTCAAACTAGAAGTTTGTTTTACAGTGATAAAAATTTGCATCATACTTACTAAACAGTAACATTTAACAAAGTAACACTTTTTTAAATGTAAATGAACTTTTGTCCGTGGAGTAATCAGCACTCTTCCCTACGACTAAAATTTCTTGTTAATTTTGGTCCCTAGTGCCAAAATAACTCTTAGCACTTGTCCTCTCTTAGTGTAGGTTAGGTTAGGTTATCCGAGATGCATTAGTTACGTGATACTCACTATAATAAATAATATCATAGTTGTAATTGAAAGGTAAATATCTATTAAGTATATAGCACGTCTATATACCTACATTATTCTGGTGATATTTAGTACGGCTCCATATTGGCTCACATAAAATTATTATTCATAATTGTCAGTAGGTATTTGTAGTCATAACTTTTACATTTCTCTGAAACAAATAACTTTTCAGGTTTGTTATAATACAAAACTAACCTGACAATACAATAATGGTAGACAACGACCTAAGCAAATTTGTTTTACACTAAAAACTCTTGCAAAGTTAATAATTTATTAACGGAGTTATGGCTAACAATTTTATGACAAACAATATATTATGACAATCAAACGTTATGTGAAAAAACGCGCACCCGTTTTGTTGTAAATTTTGGACCTAGCCCTTTTATGTATAAAATCCTGCATAGTTTTAGACAGTACAAAGAAATGGTTATGGAGATGACTCCAAACAATCCGCATTAAAAAAAAAACAGGCCATCCGTTTTTCCACTCAATATTACCCAGGATTCTTTAAATTCGCCAGGGCTGGCAACTGGCAAATTTGAGCCGGTTGGGCGCCGTTTTGAAAGGCCATAAATCTGTCAAGTGTCAAACTAAGCCGCGTATCGAGCGCGGCAGCCCTCGTGAATTATGAACTAACTGCTCCGTAGACACTGAATTTGGCTATGTTTTTTTGTAATTAAGCACGTGTTTTATTAAATAATCAACAAATTAATGAAAAGTACGTTAATAATACTTTATACATATTTAAATTATTTATTTAAACTTTATTGCACAAAATACATAGATAAGTAAAAATACCAATGGTGGACTTAATGCCATAAGGTATTCTCTACCAGTCAACCATAGCTAGCAGTTGGTGCAGAATCATTAAAAGCCGTGACTTAAAATATAAACGAGACAAAATCGTACAGTGGCGCGGTAGCTGAAGAGCTCCATACGAGTTCGAAACATGTCGGCGGCCCTTCCTGACAATTTCACGTGAGTGCAACCCGCTTGATAAAATAATTATATAACCATGACTACTGACGCTGGGATTTGTGTTTTGGCACATGAATCTCGCTGGCTATGTTACGTGACAAGCACACGTATTACCAAATACAATTTTTAAATATATAACTATGACTAAAAATACAGACAAGTAGTAATATTACTTCCTGTACAAAGCTTAACCGGCAATGGTACTCCTAAATAAGTGTGCGGTACATACAGCACGGTAAAGAGCCGCAAGCTTGGCAGCGCTAGCGCTGAGTGATGTGTTTTGGCACGTGAATCTCGCTGACTATGTTACGAGAGGAAAACGCTTGATATGAAATACAATCTTAAAACACTCGTAATGCATAGCTATATGACAGACTTCATACATTACCTAATAACATTATCTGAGCGAGTGAAATGTCTCGATTTCAGCTTGCCTGGACATCTGGAACAACTCCTACTTGCATACCAAATTCTTCGTACTAATTTTAATTTTTCAATGAAATGTAAAACACATGGCGTTGTGCACTAACATCCTAACTGCAACTACTTTTTCCGATAAGTTAGTACGATTGTGCTCTAAGGTATCGATATATGAAAATTGATCCAGCCGTTTGAGTACGAAGAAGTAACAAACATACACACGAACACACTCATTTCGCCTTTATATTATCAGTGTGATGAAAATATCTAAGAATAAGAAAGAATAGAGGAGCGATTCGGATGCGGCTCAGGCGGGAAGACCGGCACGTTTCAGCTAACAAGTACGGGCTCAAACATGCGCGCCAACCCGACTAATTCCAACAGCCAAAGAATAGAGCTGTAGACGCGATACTTACCCTAAATGTACCTCTGTTCCTAAATAAGATATAGCACTATCTTCTCATGGTAAAATCACGGAAATTTCAAACATGAACTCGTTAGCTTACTAGTTAATTCAGAAAGTCATAAAATATTACCGACACTGTCAGTTAGACTGCACAGTTACATCGATTTAATGTATTTTTTTAAGCTATTTTTAACGCACCGGGTCCACGAAAATAAACATGATATAAATGGTCAATATGGTCATACTGTAATACGAGTTATTGATAATGATTGAAAGGACACGAAGGAGTACCTACTATTTCTCGTAGCATTATACATACATCCTTAACTGACTTACCACAGCAAAATAATATTTTGTAAGACTTACAAGTATGAACTTAAATAAATGATATTATTATAACATCCAAACCTGGAAAATATATGTCTTTTCAGTTTCAAACTCTTGCAATTGAACCTAAAATTTCGATATTAAACTTCTAACATGTCCATTGGTAACAAAGACGTTTTACCAAATTGTCACAGCTGTTTTATCATTAAATATATTTTGGGTTTAAAACCGTAACACACAAACATTAGTTAATCCCTTAGCATCCTCTCAGAGGCTCTATCCGCAAAGGCACAAACCTCCTACCCAATCCAATGTCCCATCTTTATCCTCATGTGAGCTCAGGAGCCTAACCGCGTAATTTCCTTACCTTCTCATTAATTGTGGTCACGCGCGACCACGTGACTCTGGAAGGGGGGTTCTGTTTGCTTTGTTTTTCGGTGCACCTCTCAGGTGTTGACAGTCCGTGATGGGTTTCCTGCGTTTTTGCTGAAAGGTTTCTGTAATTAATGATTGGGAATGCTTGAGGATTTTTGTTGGTTTGTTTTCGATCCGCTTGCCGCCGAAACGACGTATGTGCATGGAGATTCCACGTACATACCACCTTTTGTATATCAGATCATTTACCAGGTACATGGAAATAAATAGAAAGGTAGTACGTGACCTATTTAATGTAAGCTTCTTTTAGTTGAGTCCAATTTGTAAATGTCACATTGATTAACGATACAATCTGCATAATTACGTTGGAACTTGAAATTAAACTGGTTCTACAGCTTTCTAGTGGAACAAAAGAACTGTGATTAGCAAATGCAGTGTAATTTAAAGATTCAATTAAAAGGTCTGGGTCTTTTATTGTATTGATTTTTAGAGACTGACAAATTATCGCATTGTTATAGTTTTGGTTATTGAAGATTTGTTTTGACACAAATAAACTTGTACTATTATAGGATTAGTTTGAATTGAAATTATCAGGTTTTTCCTCAAGTGAACTCTTACCCAGTGATTTCCTTCAAAATTCGAGTTGAACTCTATATATTAAAAAAAATAAGAGCGGCAGGTAGCTGTAGTTACCAAAAGCAATTGGGTGGCTAATATTATGTTTTTAAGCCTATCAAGTTTAGATCCACTAGACTAAATCCATTGCAATGTAAGCAGGACTTGAACCTACCCCCTACGTTTCGGGACTAGTGCTCTCCCAACTAAGCTATTCCATCGTTACGTCAATCACATCCAATTTTTGATTCCATAATTCTACGCTACTGGAGCGCCCTCTGCGTCATATTTAATATGTCTGTGTTATATGTAATTCTTATAATTTACCTTGAGCGATATCCGAGCTTAAATCGCCATTAAATTTATGGTACTTGGACGATGGCACATTGGGGGGTCCGCCAGAGGTCGTGAAGCAGGACCTGATCGCGCTTCTTCCACGCTTCCGAGACCTGGGTTTGGAGGTTAACGCGGGAAAGTGCGAGTTCTACCCTTGCAGCGCTGATTCCCGGTCCTCCTTTTCCGCTTTTAGCGACTTGCTTCCCGGGCTCACAGAGTTGTCGGCACAGACTTTTAGCCTTCTGGGCTCCCCTATTTTTCCTGATGCTGTCCCTCAGGCCTTCGAGGTACGTAGGCAGCTTCTGTTGTCGGTACGGGAGAGGTTGAAAGATCTGTCGGCGCATGTTGCGCTCGTTTTGCTGCGGGTTTGCTTCGCCGTTCCCAAGCTCACCTATTTTTTACGCACAGTACCGACTTGGCTTCACCCTGAACTCTTGGATTCTTTTGACGACGTGTTAAGAGAGTCTATAGAGTCACTAGTAAATGTCTCTCTCAATCCGGACCAGTGGGCCCTTGCATCATTACCAATCCGGAGTGGTAGTCTAGGTGTCCGACGTGCGCGGGACGTGTGTCTACCGGCTTTCTTGGCTTCGGCGGGTGGGGTGGAGCCCCTTGTTACTCAAATTTTATATTCGGATGGTAACAGGGTTGCTGTACCTTTCGCTGCCGATGCTTTGGAGGCCTGGAAGGCTGTCAACCCGGGCGAACCCCCACCTGAGAGGAAAGACATTCAGCGGCTGTGGGACGACGTTGGGGTGAAGCGGGTATTTGAGGGCTTGTTAGGGACGGCGGTGGGAGTGGACAGAGCGAGACTTCTTGCGGGATCGGTTTCCGAGTCAGGCGCGTGGCTGCATGCGCTTCCCTCCCCGCATTTAGGCACTCTTCTCGACAACGATTCTTTGCGGGTAGCGGTTGCTCTCCGCTTGGGCTGCGATGTGTGTGTACCTCACTTATACATCTGTGGCACAATGGTAGAGAGCAGCGGCCACCATACTTTGAGTTGTTGTCGGTGTGCAGGAAGATTTCCACGCCATCACGCTTTAAACGATATCATCCGCAGGGCACTTGTCTCTGCGGGTGTGCCGTGTTTGCTGGAACCTCCTGGTCTTAGCCGTTTGGATGGCAAGAGGCCGGACGGTATGACGTTGGTGCCTTGGCAGAAAGGAAAGTGCCTTCTGTGGGACGCTACATGCGTGAGCACTTATGCTGCGTCGCACATTGGTCGTACCTCAGTTTTGGCCGGGGCCGCTGCTGAGACTGCCGCCTTTAGGAAGAGGGAGAAGTATGCTTGTTTGGGGGGCTATTTGTTTGTTCCTCTGGCTGTTGAAACGTCTGGTTGTTGGTGCGCGGAGGCAAAGGCGTTCCTGAAAGAGCTTGGGGGTCGCTTGAGGGAGAAAGGGTATGATGCTCGCTCCGGATCATTCCTGGCGCAGAGGTTATCGATCGCTGTTCAACGCGGTAACGCAGCGAGTGCGTTGGGAACTTTTGCGCCTGGAATGGTGCGGGGCGGGTTATTTGAGTAAGTTTTTGTATTTGTTTACATTTTATATCATAAGGGACTGTAATGTGTATGTTTTAATATTTGATAATAAAATAGATTTACCTTTGTGTCAATATTTATAAAAATAATATGTGGTATTTCCACATGAATACATATTTTTTTTATTAAAGCAGTAACGTCTGCTAGTGTAAACCAAGTGTTTACAATAAGGGGAAAAATTAAAAACAATAATAGTTCCGGCAGGGTTCAAGCAACTGGTTGAAAAATTCAAAATTCACGTTTAGTGGTCCAATAGGTAGGACGCCCGTGTTGGCCCGGAAAGCCGTCGGAGATGCAGGTTCAAACCCTGCCTGAACCATTTTAAATTTTAGTTTTTTGATTCATTGTAAATATTTAACACAGAATCGATAAAAACAATCTATTAAAAAAATCTTAAAGTTTTTAAATTTTGTGAGAGTGGATAGGCACGGGTCCCTAAAACGGTTCCGCTCAGCCGGACATTCTTAATCCGGGCTATCAGAGGAACTCATTAAAGTATTACCCCATTACGACCACTTTATTACTTATCAAGTTATTTGCCGACTGTTCCTCAGAATTGATTGGCTTAAGAATTTAAAGAAAGGTTTCAGTTTGAGATCCTTAGGATTTAATTTTGGACCAAATTTAAATGTTTTATGTTAATCGATTAGTAAGAGTAATACGACTTCACATTACCAGGTTTTTTTAAGATTTGAGTGATTTAAAAACCGGCTTAGTACAAGTCGGACTCGCGCACCGAGGGTTCTGTATAAACATTTATCCCATATTAATTGGCCGGGTTAAGTTTGCACCTGTATAGCGCCGGATACAAATGCGGTGCAAAATTAACGCAACCGATCACGTTTTTTGTGTGGGAGCCCCACTTAACATTTATTTTATTCCGTTTAGTATTTGTTGTTATAGCGGCAACAGAAATACATCATCTGTGAACATTTCAAACGTCTAATAATTATAACGCTTCATTAGAAACGGCCTGGGCCAGGTTTCATACACGTGACAAGTTGAAAATTTGTCAGTTTTTGACAAAATTGTCGAATTGTAGCTATAAATTCTGTTTCATAAACGTGACAAATATGTCAGATTGCGAGGCTCAAATAATTAATATACGCGATATAATCCGTTTAAATTGTTTTATTTAAATGTGTGACAGTCGCGGAAACCGAAGAAAATAAAATTGTCAGTGTCAATCGCGTTTCATAAAGGTCTACAATTGTCAGTTTTAAAATGACAGTATTTAAGAAAATTGACAAGACTTTTTTGTCACGGTAATCGACATATTGCCATAAATTGCGACAAATATGTCACAGCATACATTTTTGTTAAAATGATATAGCAGTATGAGAGAGCAATAAAAATGTTTGTCTTAGATTAGCATTCATCAGATAATTTTGACTAGCATTCGAGGATTTGTTCGGTAACTTGCAACAAGTAAAATGGACACGAAAATTATAATTTTGGACCTTATACAAGACAACCGAGAAATATTGTTTGGCCAATTTAGTGATCATTTAACGCACGGGAAAAAAATGTATGGAAATCGCAGAGCAATTGAAGGGATTGGGTATATTTAGCAAATATTGGGCCTGTTAAATCATTGAATTCGTTTGTAATATACGCATAAAATTTGCTGAGTGGGAGTAAGTGCGAAATTTCTCGTTGTTGAGTGTTGTAATTCTTGTCCTATTTTAGTTATTAAGTATTCGACGGTAGTTTTACAAACTCGAAATTTTTCTATAAATGTGCGGTCAACCACGTTAAAAGTAAAGTTTGCCCTTGTCCTAAGTGCTCGACGACGCCGACGTATTGGTTGAACTAAATATTCTTCATCGCGCTGTTGCTACGTACTAATGTGTCGATGTTAGCAGTTAGCACCATTTCACTGGTAATAAGTAATTAGTTAGTGAGAAGTAGCCGCTGACATTGGGTGAGGTCGGCTGTCACAAATCTTCGACAAGTCTACAAATTTGTCAACTTGTAATTACAATTTTGTGTTTCATAAAACAAATATGTTTTTCGCGACAAATTGTCACCTGTCGCCTGTCAAGGGAAAATGTTTATGAAACAGAAATATGTCAAAATGTCGCGACAATTTGACATAATTGTAATTTTTCCACCACGACTTATTTGTCATAGGTAATGTTTATGAAACGAAAAATTGTCAAAATGTCGAATTGTCACCTGTCACCTGTCGCCTGTCATTGTCACGTATATGAAACAGGGCCCTGATGACAGACGAAAAGACGGACAGTGGAATAATAGGGTCCCGTTTTTTACCCTTAGGGTACGGAACCCTAAAAATCATGAAATAGTACCTACATTACCGCCCGTGGTTTTTCTAAAGTTTTACGTCATACCTTGGCCAGGAAGCGAGATTTCTCCCCGCATAGTGGGCAGAAAATCCCACTTACGACCTTGGGTGACGTAAAGCATATTTTACAGGCTGATCAATCCAAATGGCTCAGTAGGAAGAAAACAAAAACAATAAGAGATAAGAAATTTGTTCTTAGAAACCATAGAGTCCATTTTAGATTTAATACAAACTGCATTATTATTTTTTATAAATATCATGTATAACCTGGATTGAACCTGGTTAAAATTCTGTAAGCAATCGCATGGCGTACTGTAACATTCTTAATGTATGAAATTATGTACCTTTGTACATTAAGGAAACTATAGGTCTTATTTTCAGTTTCTTGATTCCTTTACAATTGTTTTTGTATCACTGTTTGTTTCTTAATAAAAATAAAAAAAAACCTATGAGATAAAAAAATGCAGTTTTTAATAAATCTAAAATCGACGCCATGGTTCCTAAGAACAGATTTCCCTATTTCTTATATTTTGTGACTTCTTCCTACTCACCCATTTGGATTGATTACCCGGTATAATGTATGAACAAGTACGTTTTTGAATGCTTGCAATTAGTTCCATGCGTGTAAATCTATTGTAATTTAAAAAGAGACGATAGGCGGCATTATAAAACTAAGAAGGATTCTTACCCTAAAAAATGCTTTATATATATTTAAATGTTATTGGCTTTAAATAATACAGTAAAGTTACAAACAAAATTACCTATGTTCCGTAAAATATATAAGAAAATCGTCCTCACGAAATTCCAACAAAGATTAATAAAAACCTTCCAGACCTGCCATAGAAAATAAGAACGAACGAGAAAACTCGGCCAATAATCCAGAGAACATTTTCATCGGGGTCGTATTTCGACGAAACATTAAGATATCCCCAATTTAGTTATATCACAGCTCAAACTTATGTAGACAAACCACCAGTTCATCTAGTTTTAAGTATCTCTATTTTGTTTATCTGTCACGTCTTAATATTTGCATGCTTTTCTGAGTATGGTGGTGCTTGTAATTTGTAAATTAAACCAGCTTATTGTAACCTATATTCCGCAAATAAATAATTGGTTCATTTCATTTCGGTCTTTGCTTCTCGGAGTTACATTTATGTGGTGAGATTGTCAATAGTCGTAGGACTTTATAGGAATTAATAAAAACTAACAACTTGTAGCAGTTGATAATTAACTTGGAGTACTTAAGTATCAGTTACGTCACCCTAGGCCGTAAGTGAGATTTACTACCCGCTTGGTGAAAATCTCACTTCCTGTCTGGCCAGGGTAAGACCTAAAACTTTAGACAAACCAAGGGTGGTTAAGCAAACGCATATTTAAAGCCTCAACCTTTGGCTTGGGCCACAAATACCTGCGATCTGTGACATTCACCGATTAACCGCCCCTAAGTATGTAATGTTCTATTACGAAAAAATACTGACGGTTTTTTTTTCCCAACAGTTGCCTCCACTTGTGAAATGCAAAGGCATTTTTAGACTCAGTCGTCGATGTCTGCCAGTCGAAGGAAACGTGGCTTATTACTAACATAATCAGGTCATTATTATTCCAATGGGAAAAACAACATCAAATGTAATATGTTACGTACACATACACTAAAGTAGAGAAATAGTGGCGTGATCTCGGACGGATGCTATAAGAAGCGTCGAATCCAGCCAGAGGCGCGAAGTCGAAACGAAAACACTCGTTATTCATACATTCGGATACTTCGGTAATCTTTTAAAACTGCCAAATGTTGGCTGTGACCTCTTTCAGGGGGCCCATAAAAGAGGCTCTTTTGAATAATTTTGTTAGTTCTACAGTCCATCATCCGGCCTCCTATGTAAATGTGGGTAGATTGAGTTTGAAAGTACGACCGTATCTCCTCCCTTTGCCTCTTGAGAGAGAGTGTTCTCAACAACTGGATTTATTGGTCCGATTCATTTTTCGGAGAATTCTGTCGATAATATTTCAATACTTGGTCGCCACGAGTCATGAATATACAGATTAGAGTTGCCACTAAATCTTTAAAGATAAGTTAACCAACATGATAAAGCTTTTAACTACTTAAACACGTATCTAGTTGTAAAAAAAAATCTATTGGTTAACTGCAAATTTATATTTAAGTGTAAACTAATAGACACCCCAGGAAAGGCCTTATTAGGGAAACATATGCTCAGCAGTGTTTAAACTGATTCAAATTTCCTTTGTTTTTTTTTTATTCAGTCTTCTAAGTAATACTTTGCTAGCGTCACTTAAAATCATATTCATGGCATTTACGCCTATTCTCTTCTCGTAAATTACATTCATAAAAATCAATGCGTCTGCATTTTCCTTGAACGCTTATTTAATAAGATATTACTTAATAACCAATTCTCCTCTTAAACCACTCATTATTTCCGCGCCCGTCGCCTGTCGACCGCAGACATCCTTAAAGACTTGTCAACATTCGATCGGGGAAATAGTCAAAAGAAATTATCGAGGGTGTCATTGTAGGCCCCCATCCCCCCGCTAGCCCCGTCTCTCCTGGCCCCCTGGTCAGCGCGGCGGGGGGCACCTGGGCGTCTTGGACTCATTACGGGGACGCCCCGACAATTGCCGGCGACACTAATGTGACGGTTACTCGTTAGGCGGGAGATTCGCTTTTATTTGCTTTACTCATTTTTCTAGGGTGCTGATTTTGTTTGTAGGGCTTAGTGCGGATGGCTGGATTGCCTGGTTTGGACAATGAAATTGGTTTTTAGCGAAATAGAATAAGGTTTTCTGATTCGTCATGGATTTTTGTTTGGCTTTATCACTAGGAAAAAGTTTAATGTATTATTAATAACTATTAGGGTTACAAAGAAGTTTGTTTAGGTTGTTAATTTGTCACTTCATTCAAAATGTAGCCTTACACGTTTTTTTCAATGTTTACAACCCGAGTAAACGATACTTGCTACTTAAATTGCAACATATTCTATTAGTTGCACTTTATTATAAAATCAATGATTACTTATGTTTTAGGGATTGATGCTTACTTTATAGTAAATTGTTTTTTATAGAATAAAAAGCTATTCAATATATTTCTGTACACTTTTCCAAGTCACGTGCTTTTTTTAAACAAGTTTTTTCCGTATTTTTTTATTTTCATGAAAATATTTACATTTGTTTAGCACTCATTTGCTCAAAGGTTAACTGGAAGAGATCCCTTAAAGGGATAAGTTCGCCTTTGTACATGCTTATATTTTTTTTTGTAATGTGTTTTTCTAGTTTTTATGTACAATAAAGTGTTTACATACATGCATACATACATACATATTTTCCAACACATCTCCTTCGCAAAGTAAAGAGAGACACTTAAAATGATTAGAAGCAGACACATCACTAATAAGGTCACCTCAGTTATCGAGGGCCATCGACGAATGTCCAAATTAATTGAATTGAACCAAAACTATTGGCCGACGTGTAGCTTGGGTTGTTCTTGATAAATCAAATCCGAGATCAAAGTATTATCAATTGGAAATTAGGTATTGAACAGTAACAATGTTGATTTTTTGTGGTGAAACCACATTTCATAATTTGATTACGAAATTTAAATTGCAATAAGATATATTTATTTTATGCAAATAGTAGACAATTAAATTAAAATGTAACCTTAGGTAAAAGGTAAAACTAAAGAACTGAAATCTAAAATAAATTAAATTCATCTAAAAGAACATAAATACTGCGCCCCCCCGCGGCATGATCTCAAGGACGCTGGCAGCATTTCCTCGCTGAATCGCAATGCTGATGCGAAAAAAATATGGTTCTAAATGATTTAAATGTACCCAAAATATATGCTTAACTATAAATAACTCCATCTTACTTTAGTCAACTAACTATAGTTGCGTGGTCTAACGATATGGTCAGGATCGTGGGGAGAAATTGGATGAAAATCGTGCATGACCGCCTTACCGGTTGATGTGGAGAGTGGAGCTCTTTAGAGAAAGGCCCAATACTGGACGTCTTTCGGTTGAATTTGTGATAATGATTGCCCTTGTGTAAATAATCTGTTTACAAACTAGTACCAGCGAACTGCATTTATCTGTATTGCTTACAACAAAAACAAATGGTATGTTTGAGCCCTTGTGTACAGTAATACTTACATCATTATTAAAATATGTATTAAATGCAAGTTTATTATACTTTACTTATTTAGTTTATTTCCTGTATTATAATTACATATGCAAACCATTTCCGCTAAAGACGCGACTATGCAGTTTGATAATCTTGTTTTGCTGTACCGGGGGGACATCCGACGACAGTGGTATCGGGCGCAGGTGACGTCAGCGCGCGCTCGTTACACGCCCTTCATTACGCCCTCAAGGGCACCCTCTGTCCACATTGAGAGGAAATCTTTGTCCCTACAAACCATCATCATCATGTCTGCCCTCATCCACCCACTGTTGAGCAAATATTGCTAAACTTCACTCATCTTTGCCCGGTCTTGTGCTAGGTTGATCAACTATTTCTTTGCTATCTTCTTCTTGCTAGATAAAGGCCTCCTCACTGATCGAGGTTATGTGTTTCCATTATACTAGGCAAGTCTCACTACTTTTTGCGGCTTTTGCGAAACTCAGAAGAAGGAACCTTATGCAGTGTCTTTTTCCTTGTCCAAAATTGAAGGCATTTTCCATTCGTTTCCTAAATGCACGTTCAACAAATGACGTCATCAAGGTGTTTTCTCTCGTTACCTATTGTTCAGCGTAATGAAGAACTTCGGCTATGCCTACTAACAAAATTACCCGACAGTCTCGCAATGTGAACAGAAACTACCCAACAGTTAGCGTCACAAAGTTAGCACCAGGGGGCGCTACGCACAGAATCACGTGCAATTTGAGCCGTTTCGACGTCTACGCTCGAATAATTTCTCTATTAAAACTTCCACTTGCCACTAGGCAGCGGAGTTACGGTCAGCCGCCAAGTAGCTGGTAATTTTGTTATTTTGTCTTGTAATTTTACACATTCAAACTACTATGTTGTAAAATGACTAAGTCAAAATATCATGAAATTAAGTAGCGTGGTTTTCTGTAGTCAAAGTATGAATAGATAATTTAAAAGCCAGTTGAACAGTTTTTAGAATTTGAAATTGTTTTATGTCATAGGGGGCAAACGAGCAAACGAATCGCCTGATGGAAAGCGATTACCGTCGCCCATAGTTACCTGCAATATCAGAGGATTAATAAGTGCGTTGCCGGCTTTTCAGGTGGGAATGCTAAAGAACCTTATCCTTTTTATCTTACAGGCAAAGACAATCTCTAGCTTCATTTATAACATAGCAAAAAATTATACAGAATAAATGTATGGAAAGCGGTCTAAGAAAAATATTAAACGCGTAATGCACGTTTTTTGCCTCGTTTTATGGAGATTGATAACAACACGAACCTGATTTCATAGCCTCATCACTCATCACACCAAAAGAGCTGGACAGATTTCAACCAGTGTTGGTATTGGTACAGGGATAGTTGGATTTTTCCGCTTTTAAAGAGGGTTACGCGAACGAAGGGAGTTTTCTAGTACCAACACTATTAATTGCTTAAGACAATCTACGTTAAACAGAAGAACATTTCTACTTACGCAATGGATTGACGCCACCGTTGAGCAACTATTCTTTTTTACAATACTTCCGTTTCATACCTACAACATATTCCGTACCTGCACCGTATTTCCCAACTTTCAACTTTCAAGATATATCGCTTTTGTTTTCAAAGTCGATTCGATTCGAGCCTTCATTTTCCGTCGGGATAATGAAACTGTGAAAATTCCCGGAAAGTTGGGGGAAATCTTTCGCAACTCACTTCACTTGATAACTTTATCGGGAGTCACACAACGGTGTAGAAAATGAGATCCCGATTTTGAGCTAGAAGATTGTCCCAATTAAGTTCTGGAAAGTTATATACCGATTTCACCTAAAGGTTTTCTAAAAGTTCATATGTGGCCTATGCTACGCTGTAATAAAGGTACATATGATAAAGTAAATACGTATGATAAATGTTCATATGATAAAGTAAAATACGAATAATAAAGGTTCATAATTATGATAAAGCAAATGCTTTCAGGTTTAAATTTCCTGGTGAATCTTTAATTCTTTCATGAATGTTACTGGGACATTCAAAGCAAATACCTTAACAGTACACTCGCCGCAAATTGAGTCACAAAACGATTCTTTTCACAACGCGCGTACAAAGGTCCACAAAGCGGTAGTCGTGTAGAAAAACGTACTATATTTCTATGTAGCTTAGAGGTATTTACTATCTTTTTCCACAGATCAACAGGACAACACTCTAGTTGTTTGTTGCAGTTCTTAGAGCTTCGAAGTAGAAGTGATTCATTATCTGATCTTTCTATCTGCAATCATGAGTCTCTAGATAAAATTGCGTAGGTACTCTAAGAGATAATTATCTGGACTTAGGCAAAGAATACCATCATAACAGGCACTGTGCCGCCCGCATCCAGCAGATTCCAATGACCTTTACCAAGTCATCAATCCACATGTAACGCTGAGTCTTCTAGTGGGTGAAGGCTGTCGGCTACGAGGAACTTTTAGTGCCTTGGGCCACTTAAGGTTTGCAATTCTTTGAGTTATGTAGAGCCTGATTCTTGGCCTAAAAAAAAAACCATAATATTCATTCTAAGACCTACTCTACCTATTCTTAATTATATAATAATTAATTATTTTGTAAATCAGAAACCTGTGTGTAATTTCGATACGATAAATATATAATAGATGAATGATAGTTTATGGGTAACTTAAAACTTAAAAACTAATTCCTTGCCAGCGTAATACGCATAGGCCCTCTCGCATCTCACACCTCGTACCATTCTCTATTGCACCGATAATCATTACATTTTACTTACAGGCGGCCATATCTTCCGATCTACCAAATAAAGACGCATAGCGCATATAATGACCGGCCCGGCCCAGACAATCTATTGCGCTCTATCAAAAACTGGTATGAGGCATTTTTTTTAGATCTACTAAGTGTCACAAAAGTAATTTGTTGTATGTGTTTATGTATATATACATTATATTTACACTCGTATTTATAGGTTAAATAAACAAAACAAGATATATAATATTTGTATAGTACCTAGAGCATATTCTGATGTTAGTATTTGATAATTGAAACTAGGCTGACACGTGTTTTACTTCTTTATGAAATACCAAAGTACGTACAACATGTATAACAAAATTACCATTGCAACCGAAAGAAGGACGGACGGGCATATGGTTTATATTAATTTCAGTGCAACAAAATATTATGACCATCTATTTACTATACTAGATACTGTACTACTTTGAATGAGTATAGCAATACTCATATTCACAGAATATTGTTGCCAAATTATGCTTAAATATAGTTTTTATTCACCACCATAGTCATGTCCTACTTTTACTAACCGTATATACAAAATAGTTTAAAAAATATTAAACCACATGCGGGGTTATAGCCCAGCACACCTGCGAAGCTATTATTAAACTTTATCCTCCAGACATTACAGTTGTATGCTGGCAGACAGATGGATTTTATTATGTCGCCCTTAAGTGAATTCTATCATCCATAATTATGATAAGTACCTATTCATGAAATTATCTCTATACTACAGCCATAGTTTATAAGATTGTTGATAATTATGTTTAAATACAGTAAAAACATTCTCCTGGTTTCGGCACCATAATCATGTAATGAAACAGTTTTACCAAATTTCCGCAAACCAGATACAAGGTTATAGACCAGTACAGCCGCGATGTTATTTCATATTAGACTGTATCCTCCAGACATTACATGTATCCTGGCAGACATTAGACGTATCCTACAGACATTAGGCAGACAGATGGGTTTCATTATGTCGCCCTTAACTGGGCCGCGTTATGGTGCGATTTATCGTTCTTTTAGCGGGGCCGGATTCAGCTGTTTGGAGTTAAAGTGTTGGTTTTGTACAGGGCTACTTATTTAAAATGGATATTTTTAAATGACCTTTATAACATACTTTGTTCAGTTTCCGCGACACTCATTAAAATAAACGATTTAGACGAATTAATGATTAATTATTTAGGAATTCAGAAACGTTGGGATATCACAGAACCAATGGGTAATCTTTTAGGACATTTAAAATGCTTTAAAATTGTGTTATAAAGTTTCTTTAGCAGTGTGGAGAATGTATTCACGTGAAGCATAAAACTTTACAAATACAAATACAAATACTCTTTATTGCACACCTCCAACATCAAGGAATATACAACACAACATGAGATATTATTATAGAAAAAAAAGAAATAGCCTGACTTTTACGAACGTAATGCAAATGAATTATGACTAGATTATTAACGTTTAAAACTTGATATTTCTACTGAGTGCCTTTAGGAGAGATACTAAATAAGCAACTACCTTTACACATTAGAAATGTTTATTTTAGTGTGGAGAAAAGCCAGCCAGAAGTAGAGTGCCTTGCAACGCAAGTTCTTGTCATTTTATTTTAAATAGGTTATGACTAAACGTAAACCCCATATTTGGTAAATTTAAGATTGGTTTTGATCATTAAATAAAGATTTTAGATCCCCATAACTTGAAATCCCTTCTTTCAAATGAGCTCCTTAAAACCAACAATCACGTCACTGTTCTTTATTACCATTGTATAGCTCATGATAGATTGCTGGGCGCTATTAGTGTGGATTGCACCGAGCTGTCTTTTCGGAGGCGCTCGTGCAGAGCCAATTGGGACGCGTCGTTAAGATAGCGTACGTGGGGTAAGCGCTATTGTATTGATAATGCCATTCAAGGCGATTGACCAGGGGTAAGTTGAAAGTGCATGTAACTTCCTGTCATCGGGTAGGCTGTTCAAGAAAATAGTAACTGGCCCCTACTAGTAAATCAAACATCAAAGCTTACAATCCCCGATGATTACTTGCAAAATAATCTTTTTTTTTTTGCCAAAGTATTTCTTGGGTTCGAATAGCCCTTTCTAATTTTGGTAGAAGTTTGATGATGGTATGAAGTAACGACTTCTAGAGTTGTACTGATTCCGAAAATCTTCGGTAACTTTCCTCATTGTGCATCCATACTAATATTATAAATGCGAAAGTGTGTCTGTCTGTCTGTCTGTTACCTCTTCACGCTTAAACCGCTGAATCGATTTTGATGAAATTTGGCATGGAGATAGTTTAAGATCCGAGCAAGGACATAGGATAGTTTTCATCCTGGAAATTATCCCTAAAAAGATTGAAATGTGAGTAAGTAATTCATGATGACATTGATGACCCTGTAGAAAATGTAATGATAAACCCAAAAGCACAATTGCTCTTACATTTGCTTAGGCGCTCTTTTATTAATTAAGGTGATTAGGTGGATATCTATCGTGTTGTACGAGGTTGCTTCCATACTTCCAAGTTCCACGCGGACATAGTCGCGGGCAAAAGCTAGTGGGAAATATAAGTTTCCGGATTTTTTTGGAAAGGGCACATCTCTAGTTACTTCTGATGGGTTGACAAAACGTACTCTCTAATGGAGTAGCGGATCAAGATCTCTTCACTAAAAGCACTAGGCAAGAGTGCTCAAAGATCTTTAAATAGGCAAACCGGTGATAATTTGGTTCCAAGAACATCTTGCTAAAATAATCCGTGGATAAGCCCGAACAAAAGTAACAGAGCCCTTCACTTAGAGCAATAGAGAGGTTGTCTCGCCTTTACTCTAACCTTGTTCTATTATCTTAACTAAGTATCGTTTATTATCTAACATCCGTAAAATACCAAACAGTGTGATTACGAACGCAGTTTCTCGTCCTGTCCATAAACATGATTCACCTATAGTCTCCATCAACAATGTAGCTTCATTAGATATGGAGTGTACAGCAAATATCGGGGTTTGGCCGAACCGAGAGCGTCCGCAAACATTCATTAGGCGATTAATTGTAACAGTTAATGGGCACTCGAGAAGGGCAGGGATTATCCTGCGTGTGACACCGGTGTGTGCATAGGCTATTGATAGTGCTTCAAGATATTTGCAGTAACTAGGATGTGTCAGTATTTTGGCATATAGGTCAAAACCGCACCCTATCTCAGTGTGGGCGAGATTTGACACGTGTAAAGAAATACATAAACGTATTGGTCACGTATTGGTCACAATACCTACGTATACAAACCTTCAAGTTTGTGGTAGTTATTAATTATTGCCACACTGTCAATTGAGAAAGAAATTTCAAATGTTTCATCTGTGTATGCATCTATAGGCTATTGATAGTGCTTCAAGATATTTGTAGTAACTAACTAGCATGTGTGTAGGATGATGTATTTTGATATACAAGGTAACCATTGCACACCTATTATATTGATATATTTGATGAGTTACTTCCTTTTGGCATTATCTTGTTTTGTCAACTGTTTCAGTTGTCAAGACTATTTGATTCTGGTTCATGGTATTTGCAGTAATGAGGAGTCATAATCGGACACCGACCTCAACGGATCTTTATTTGATGGTGTACCTCCTTTTGGCATAATTAGCAATTTTTTTTTCGTGATTTTATGGTTGATCCCAAAGTAAAAGTAGCTCAATGAGACTTCCCACTGGCCATATTGCTCTTGCTCATGACTCCTGAACCTATATTTTGATGGTGTGCTCTGACTTCTTTTGGTATAATTGAGTTTCCCAACTTTTCAGTTTGCAACTGAGTCTTTTGAGACTCTAATAGATATATTGTAATTCAACATTTACAGTAACTAGGATGATGGGTCAGTAACTTGTCACGTAGGTTATTTTCGCACACCGATCTTAGGGTAAAGAAATATAATTTAGTTATTGATGGTTCCTATTTATAATATTGTTTTACATAACTTTGCTAAATCAACAAACTTTCACGTGTGGTAGATATCACACTCCAAATAATTCTGTACGTACTGGATTCAACGTTTTCAGTTACTGCGCAGTATAATATTTAAGTGATTAGTAATGGAACTAACTAATTTTAATAGATTTGTCATCAATATAAATAAAAAAAATCTACCTTACTAGAGGATGTGCGTAGTTTTATCCGTATGCGAGTTCCTATGCGTATGCTAGTTACCGTAATCAGACAAGAAGTTTCCTATATACATCTTCTGACGTTATTACTATCTCTGTACTTTTTTTTAAATCCGTACAATCGGTTTGGCGCGGTGAGTCTACAAAAAATATTGCAACTGATAGATGGATTGGAATCGATGCTCATACCATTCATATGAGGAGAAATTGGCTGATTCCTATAAAACAAAGTAAACAAACGCAAATAAAAGACGCACATAAGCACTAAAACGTAATACCCACTCTAAAAGTTACAAGTCGACGTAGGCCGTACTGAAAAAGTTTCAGGCAAATTGCTCGAAGTTCTGAAATATAGACGAAAGTGCCTAAGTGTCGAGACTCTGATAAAAAGCGTATTTGCCGTGTCTAGGATTTAATGCATGTATGTTTTTATTACCCGATTGAGAATTCATTCTCAAAAAATGGGACAAAGGCTAGGAGGATGATGATGTTTTTATTACTTTGAGTCTATAGGATTAGAATGGGAGGAATTAATTTAACAAAACACACCGAAGTATAGTACGGTATTTGATAACAGCTCAAATCAGCTACTTTTTATGAAATATCAAAAACGATTTGTTAGTATGAAGTTTCTATAAAGATACTGGCCTGTGACGTCATAAAAATCAGTTGTCAAAACACGTCTTCTTTTAGTTTTTGTTCAATTAAAAATAGTAAAATTACCAAAAGTTAGTGGAGTAGTTTATTTGGTTCTGTGTATTTTTGAATGTGTGGCATAATATTTCACTAACTTTCACTATGGTCAAAATACCGTATTATTGGCAGCAGGCATCGGACTTCTCAAAGCACGGTATGTCGTTAGAGAGCTATGGAGCCGGTTATACATACTATCAGTTTAGGTTAAGTTTGCTCCTCGTAACTATGGCGTGTCATACGAATGAGGTCCAAACTTAACGTAACCGGCTTATACAAATCGAAGTTTCGATCTCGTCTGTTTCCTTCTTCAAAACTTAACCAATGTTATCGAAATCTTAAGAAAAGAATGGGAAAGGTACGTTTTATGCCGGACTCTTTTGATTTTCACGCAAATTATTATAGAATTTGTGTACTAGGCGTCCGTTTGCGGCGGAAATTTGGCCAAAAGCAGACGCCTGCTACACAAATTGTACAATATTAACCGCATAAATTGAAACGGACAGACACAGAACATTTTCTTTCCATTCATGTTCTCAAATTTCGTAAACATTGTTTAAGTTTTGTAGGAAGAAATAGTCGAGAAGGGAACCTTGATTTGTACGGAAAAATAAGCCGTGGTATTTCATCTTAAAATTTAATTGAGGAGTGTATTTAAAAGGGTATTTTTGTATGAAACTCATACAAAAATAAATCCTTTTGAAGATATCTTCAATCACAGATCATAGGCACAAGATGCGTATGAAAATTTGCAAAACGTGTAGAAAATCAATAGTGTCTTCTGAGAGTTATTGCTATTAGGTCACGTATGTTGGCCGAAGCTCGTTGACGGCCGTCCGTCATCAACATAATCAAGGCATTAGACACAATCGCCGGTATCTGCCGGCAGGTCAGCCTGTTTGTGTTGCTCTTATCTCGCTGCCCTGCGCAAACAGACGCGGGAGCTGAGGGCAAACAGTGGATGCGGCACTTGAAGCCCGGCTATAAATGGAAGATACATTCCTTTACCAATAAATAGCATCATAGGAGAATATGGGATACATTAATTTAGCTTGTCTCTTAGCGCTTTTTACCTAGTCTCAACTAGGAAATTAGCGCCTTGTGGTATGTAGTCGAAAAAAATATTATTTTACCAATACTATTGATTCGGGACATGTCAGGGTAACTTGTTATAATTCCCAAGGCAAGACAAAACTAAAAGTCGTCTTTCCTATGGTCAATAGTTAATAATAGGTATTAAAAGGGATGCAGTTTGCATAATTGCATATTATCATACTCAAAGAGAGCACACAAACGCCAGCAACGGACTAGACGCAGTCGTGGCCGAATGTGGCCTGAAACGTGGAGGATTATACATGTCCAAAGGAAGATCCCGGATCTAAATTTGTGTTCAAAATTAGTTAATGAAAGTAAAACTAGATTACCAGGTTTCTTGCAAATGGATGAATTTTAATTTATGTTTTAATAATAGACGGCCTTACGTTGTTTTTGAACCTAAATATATTAATTTCTTCACTGCAGTAATTTTAGCTCCATGCTTAATGATCAAATACACACGTGTCTCAAATTACCACATCCACCCATCTCACGTTCCCGAGTTAGGCACAGACAAACAAAACAGCCCGACTCCCTGATTAATAGCATCGACATTCACGATCAAATGAATACAGTAGCGCCGGACCTCGGCGTTTAGACTCTGATTAATGACCGCGCTGATCCTTGCACTGTTGTGGACTCAGTCTAGTTTAACTTCAGAGCTTAGTGGTTGAGCGTTAGCTTGGGTGAGGTTGCAAGTTTCTGCAAATATTTTACTTGCTTATGTTCTGCATTGGGAAATAATGATCTGTTACGAGTTTCAATTCGCTTCTTGGTACTTTATGGTCATAATCATAGATGAAAAGCGTATATTACTGGACAAAGGACTCCCGCAAGGTTTTCCCTCAAAAAATCCTCAAAGGCTTCCTGTACACCTGACCAGATTATCGGTCTACCTTGTCGAGAGGCATTTCACGCTTTGTTTTTTGTTCGGCACTCAAAAACCTTTCTGCACCAACAGCTATCGTTACTAAGAGAAATATGGCTCGAAAAAGTACGAAGTGTGGTTTACACTTACGTTCAGCAAAGGAGACTGAATCTAGTAAGTTTTTAACCCCTTTTGTCATTGTGACGAGAGCGAAAAAGTTACGTCTTTCAAATTCCTTTACTATGATACAAAATCAATTTTATCTATCATCCACAGACGTCCACTGCTCAACATATGCTTCCCGTGACTCACAACATGGTGCGATTCAGTACAGACCGCATCCACTGACTTCCTGTGAGCTTAGAATAGAACAGCATAGACCCTTTACAAGGTTATCCACGCTGTGTTTTCCTATACGCAGTCGCCCCTCTAGGATTGCTACTTCAACCGTGCAATCACACGAGCTATGTCGGCTACTTTGTTTCTTCTGCAAATATCCTCATTTCTGATTCTATCTCGCAGAGATACTCCATTTACCCTTACTATTGCACGTTGCATGACTTTTAACCGCATTTTGAGTCCGTACAAAATAGATAAATAAAATAAATAAATAAATAAATAAATATTAAGGGACAATCATACACAAATCGACCTAGTCCCAAACTAAGCAAAGCTTGTACTATGGGTACTAGACGACGATATACATAATATATAAATACATATATAGATAACATCCATGACCCAAGAACAAATATTTTGCACAAATATTTGCCCCGGCCGGGATTCGAACCCGGGACCGCCGACTCAGTAGGCAGGTGTCTACAAACCGAGCCAAACGCGTCGTCCGAGAGATGTAGCAAAATGTACAGATGCCAGACCACCCATAACTTAATGAATGAAATCCGCCATCATTGATGAATGACAATTAATGAGCTGAATCCTGTCGTTACAATAGGCCAATTTATTTCAAGTGGTTACTAAACAACGGCGATACAATGTGTGCAGAAATAGAATGCTTGTTATTTGCGTTACTTGACCGTGTGAGTGAGGCGTCTCATTTCAGCTTAGCCAAAAAAGAAATCGTATGTCCGAATTTCGGTTGTTCGGATGTCCAGCTGTCCTCCCAACAGGTCCCATTATTCAACGTGAAATTGATTCGCGTGAAACTTTGTGAGCCGGTTCGACAATTATACACGATGTTTTTTTATCGGTGATCAGGTACCAGCTTTTCTAACTCAGTAATTGATGGCGGTCAAGTTCAAGTCGTAATTACATGAAAACAAACTTTTATTTTTCTATGATAAATTTTATTTTGAAACCAATTTTGTCTAAAATTCCTTGTCACCCTACTAATCTGCATATTCGGTGTGCTTACAACCTTTTTAATAATTTAATGGCAATGACAATTTATGAGTAATAATTGTCATTGTCATTGTCATTACATAAACAAAGTCGTAGAAAGTTTCGTAAAATTTCCCGCCAAAGTGATGGCACTTGACGTAGGTATCCTATATCTATGTACTTCAATAATTTATGAAGGATGACTGTGTATGGTTATTAGTTTCAATTATTTTTTAACTTTTAATGAATTAAACAGTGGGGTAATTGCGCGAAACCTCGCCTATTAAGTTTAATTTTAGCTGGATATTAATATTTTTCTACTCCTGATCGCCGATTAAAAATCAGCCTGTATAGTGTATATATTATGTTTATTTTGTCGAATCAGTTATTCAACATTTTCTGAAATGCCGGAAAGGGTAACCCCTTAAAGACTTAAAAAAAATATCAGCTATAAAAAAAATATTCGCAAAATCTTTCTATAGCTCACAAAACCACTAGTTAATCAATTCGAACGAATTATACGACACAAAGAACAAACACAATGCAATATGCCAGAGATGATGAAGTTTGGTAACATGGCAAATGTTGCCAAACTTGAACTGGCATCTCTTGCCATGCCAAAGCGAGTGTAACTACTAAATAACTTACAGGTGCTTATAGTATATCGTAAACTCTAAGACCAAATAATTACAAAGAAGAACAAGAGTAGGCATATCGAAAGTATGCCTTTAATATTGATGTCGAAGAGCAGAATGTGGCGGAAATAAAAGAAAAAATAAATTGCTTCATCATCAAGAAGTGAAAGAAAAATCGGAATGTAGAAAAAAACTAAAAATTACTACTACATCAAGAGCTTACCTCTTAAATATAAATACGATGATGATAAATATCTAAATAAATAAAGAGCAAAATGATCATGAAATTTTCTATCCAACGGGTAATAAAGGCATCATTCTACCACGATTGTAACGCAGAACTTTAATCACTGCTATCACAATGCTGGACCTCCCTCAAACACAGGACACAAAAACTTAAGTTTCTGCACTACATGCTAACCAATACGACGTATGTCACTAGAAAATAAAACCAATTTACCCCCTTTTTACGGCAGTTAAAGTAAACTATCCCCACGCCCTGCGTTGCTTGTAGGGTGTTTTTATTGATGGCAGTCAAAATCGGTGAATCCTATCATTTATTATATTTTTTGCATCTTCCTATCAACGATGATGGTGACAACTTTGTACAGTTCTGCTCACAAGTCATTGCCATGAGAAAAATATCTTTTTTTTTACCTATCTCGCCTCATACCGTATTAAAATAACGTATTTGTTGTAGTTTTCTCTCACACGTAATGGGGTTTTGCGACTGGACAGTAATTTGATTGGTCTATCCAATTTTTTACGTCGCTTTTCAGCAGCAAAAATACTAGCAATAAAATATAATTCAGCTCCTTAAACAAGTTTACGTTTTTAACTAGAGAATAATTTGATGATGTTAGTCAATTCTTCGCTTCTGTCATTTGTACATTACCATTTTAATTTCGAGCTCATTAAAAAAAAACCTTTTTTTTTTTTCAGAAATTTGTTTTCTTGGGCTCAATTTCCTCAGAACTGTTTGTACATTGGAACCTCATACAAAAATACATATATCCCAAAATTCCCAAAAAAGAAACCCAGAACGGCACATTTGTGTATGAATGTTTTATTAAAAGTGACGCACTGGTAAATGGGTGGAAACCAAAAAGTTTGCAACCTTAACTCACCGTTAACTCACTCAATTAATATTTGTGTCAAAGTCTCCGTTGTGCGACGACAGTTAACCTTTCAATAACGTACCTTAATGTTATATTTTAAGGTTTTTGTCGCACAACGGAACTTTTTCAATTGTTTTTAATTCCTCGTTAAGTACGACTTAATTTCATCCAACTTTTTGGTCCTGACCCAAATTTTCATGCAAGAACATTGGACTTTTTCTGAAAAAAAAGACACTTTTTTATCCTTATTGAAACGAAATATATTCGTTTAAATATGAAAAAAAAACGTCACGCATCTCGCTAAATTAGAATTAAAGATCTTGATATAAGTTAATTATTTATTCAAAATATAACAGACCAAAATACACAATATAAGTCAGTATCAAATGCCCACTGTAGCCTTAATTGGCAAGGTTGATTTGTTTCAATGTGTTGCATTTACAAACAAAAAAAAAAACAGTGGGGTAAATCCATGTAAAGTAACATTCGAATTTAAGTTTTGACACTTTAGTCACTGACAGTATGTCTGACGTCACGCTCGAACGGCAAGGGTTGGTAAATGGAAACAATTTCCAAGTGCATCTAACTATCGAGATTTATGTTTCATGTTTGACGCGTCATTTTTCTACGGTGTCACTTGATCGTGAGTTTTTGTTAACACCCAACGATGCGCGTGTTTGAGTATGTTCATATATAGGCTGTATATGTATATAAGGCCTTACGGGGATAAGTTTGCCTTTGTACTTATCTATTTTATTTATGTCTTAGTTAAATTATTTTTATGTGCAATACAGTTCACATAAATAGGCCGCGCCTTTTTTATTTTATTTTTTTTTATTTATTTTTTACGCAACCGTAAGCTTGATCATGCGGGGAGGAAAAGACATAATTAATTCAATTCAATTATTTTTTTTATTGATAAAATAAAATTTTACATGTCAATAGGATTACAATAAGAGTTATACTTAATTCAACGTACTAGGTAGTTTACAGATTTGTGACTCGAGGCTGAGCCAGCGAACCAGTTACGTATTCAATTATAGGTACCTACTATTAGCAACCTACCTACAGTGTTAGCTCTCGTAGAAGGCATCGACAGAGTACTAAGCATCAGACGCTAGTTTTGTCTTAAGTTTGTTGTTGAAAGCTCCATCACTCGCTGTTTGTTTTATGTCTAGTGGGATTTTATTAGAAACCCTAGGTCCTACCGTGTGCATACACCTTCTGGATTTGGCAAGTCGGGTCTTAGGTGGATAGAGTTCACCATGCCTTCTGGAATTTGGGCCTCGTGCATTGCCACGAGTAGGAAACTGTATTAAATTACGCCTTACATATTTTGCCACTTCGAAGATGTATAAACACGGTAAGGTTAGGATCTTTGTTTGTTTGAACAGTTCCTGGGCTGGATGGTCCCATGGGACTCCAGTTATACAGCGAATTGCTCGTTTCTGGAGTTTGAATGGCCTCAGTCGGTCGGCAGCGTCACCCCATAGGTCGATTCCGTATGTTAGTATTGAATGAAAGTAGCCGTAATAAGCTTTCCTGACGTTATTGGTACTTAGACTGGGGCGCAGTCTGCCGAGGGTGAAGCATGCGGATAACAGGCGGTCACACAGTTGATCTATATGCGGACCCCACGTTAGCCCGGAGTCAATTATCAGGCCCAAGTATTTCACCTGGTTGACCTGAGGGACAGGTTGGCCGTTGCACGTTATATGTAAATCGTGTTCTCTTTTTTTTTATTACCTTTATGTTTTTTGCTGAGGTCAGGATAATGCTTGACCTCAGTAAAGCTGACCTTAAAAAAAACTGTAAGTAAATATTAACCAAAATTTTTAAGGAAAACATGAATATTGATAACAATGCTATTCATGCCCCACGTTGGGCGCCACTATAACGACTGAAGGAACTGTACCTATAGGTAGGTAGATGGGATAACATTAATTAAAATGTAGATTAAAACTATATATTACAGTAGGAATATTTTTATGCTGATCACGCCTAAGCGGCTTATCGAATATTTAACCAAATTCGGTACAAGTATGTATAGTATAGTAGAAGGGGAAAATGTGAGTGTGTTTAGTAAAACGTCCCACTTTGTCGAATCTAGTTACGGAGTTACGGGCAGTTTAGTGAAATATGGCAAAACCTACCGAAAATCGGCTTTCAATAAATACTGATGGATTATACTGTACTAAAGCTATGATTTTGATGTTGACGCATAAATGTCCAATTTAAGTACTTTTTAGGACCTCAAAGTTTAGCGCCTAGCGCCCTACTTTGTCGAATATCTAAAAAAAATCGTCGATGTCATATTTGTGACCGCTTTAGGTAAAACTTCCTACGTTTTTGATATGGAGTTATGAGTAGTTCCTAATACAACATAAGTCATAACATAAGCTATCTTTTGGTGAAAGTTTTCTGTCTCTAGGGGCTATAGTTATTTTTTAAAAATTCTGCAAATTTGCAAAAGTGAAAAAGCGACAACTGAGAAAACGTTGGTTAAAGTTTGGGACGGCAAAAACACACTTGTAGTTTGAAGTTATGGAGTGGTTGGTATCAAATTAATTTCCATACTCTAAGGATTTGAAATAAGCTCCTCAAATCCTACAAAAACAAAAAAACAAATAATTTCCTAAAATGATCATATCAAACCGAATATTAATGTCCTCAATAATCACACTGTGATATTATAAATTCAAACGTTTGTGAGTGTGTTTATGACTATGTTAGTTACTTCTTCGTGCTCAAACGGCTGAACCAATTTTGATAAATTTTGGTATGAAGGTAGCTGACACCCTGGATTAACACATATAAATAATAAATAAATAAATAAATATCAGACAACCTCACACAAATCAACCTAGTCCCAAATTAAGCTCAAGAAGGCTTGTGTTATGGGTACTAGGCGACGATATACATTACTTATATAGATTAATAAATACTTAAATACATAGAACATCCATGACCCAGGCACAAATATTCGTGTTCATCACACAAATATTTGCCCTTGCCGGGATTCGAACCCGGGACCATCGGCTCAGTAGGCAGTTGCTTAACCACTGCGCCAACCGCGTCGACATATGCTACTTTGAATCCCAAAAGTGTATGTACCGTGGGATGAGCGAGTAACGCCGCGCGACGCAGCTAGTATAAGTATAAAAGGATATCAGTGCGATTATGCTGCGACTGTCGTGACCGCGACAAACGCACGCCCGCGCGCACCCTCACTCAAATCCCATGCGAGACGGCTCTGATCCGCTAAATAGTGGGGATTACAGCGAAACACCATCAGCGTCTCCGCAACGCCTAAGGCTGGATTCGATCAAACTTTTATCCGAATAATGCTTTCTCTCGAATTGTAATGTCAAACCATTATGGTCCCGTTACATTAACTTTCGAGATTAAGCATTATTTTGAAATAAAAGTTTGACCAAATCCAGCTTACGTAAGGTAATAGCCGGTACGGAGCGTCTTCAGTGTTCTGTAGGAAAACCTTAACTGACATTTCTGACTTGTAGAGAGCGCCAATCATAAAAATGTGACACATAAGACGAAAGCCTCAAAACTTACAAAAAATAACGAATATAAAGACCATAACAAAGTCATCTCAGGATAAAAGTGCGATTATGCCGCGACTGTCGTGACCGCGACAAGCGCACGCCCGCGCGCGCCCTCATTCAAATCCCATGCGACACGGCGCTGATCCGCTAAATAGTGGGGATTACAGCGAAACACCATCAGCGTCTCCGGGACCACCGGATCCGGTTAAACTTTCAAGATATCCGGCACCGGATTCTGATACTTTGAGAACGTACCTATACTTCTTACAGCTTACGATAACGTGATGATTTTTTAAAATATGTGAGATGTATAGAAATGCATATATTTTGAATCGTGATAGGTGACATAGTGCAACCTAAGAAAATCAAACATCTATGTATTAACGATGAAGCGAAAAATTGTATGATTTAGGCAGTGTTCGAACCTGCATCTCCAACGGCTTTCCGGGACAACACGGGCGTCCTACCTATTGAACCACTGAACCTGATGCGAGAGACATTGAATTTTAGTTGCAGTTTACGCTAGCAGACGTGACTGCTTTAATAAAAATAATCTATAATATTTATGCAGCCGACCTACGTTTAACGATTTTTGGGCTGTAACATAACTGATCAAGATAGATTAAGTCGACACATAAAAATAAACGTTTTAATTCAAAGCATCGATCTCAGTTGACCCAACACCCGTGTTGACCATCCAACACTCGCCAATCAAGCAATTGGATAAGAATTAACGACATGTCCATAAATTGTTTACGTCAACAGAAATCAACGCGATTGTTTGTTCTGTCACTACTGATACTGATTTTGATGAGTCGGAAAAACGGAGAAAAAAGTGACTCGGGAATCTAGGAGTTTCTTTGGGGGTCTAAATTACATTTTAGTGTAGCGGGGTGAGGGCAGAATAAAATTGGGGACCCTGCAGTATTTTATGTTTGTTGTTCGTGATTGTCAGTGACTTCATCGTTGGCGTGTGAGGGATGCATTTTCTCTTTCTTTACACAGATAACGAATATAAGCCGAAAATGATTTTCATTCACATAAAATATTGACTGAATTATCAACACGTAGTTAAATTTAGTACCCAAAGAGAAAAGAAAGCTGCAATTCATAAAGGTCCTTGTTTTATATAATTATGATAAATCAAGTTTTTAAGGTTCCGTAGTCGTAGTAAGGTAACTTATAATTATAGTTTCGCCATGTCCGTCTGTCCGTCGGTCTGTCTGTCCGTCCGCGGCTTAGCTCCGTGATCATTAGTACTAAAAAGCTGAAATTTGGTATGAGTATGTGTATGTATCACGCCGACAAAACGGTAAAATAAAAACTTTAAAAAAACTTTTTTTCGGGTACCTCCCGGACACCTAAAGAGGGGGTGATTTTTTTTTCGTTCCAAAACTAGTGTGTGGGGTGTCGTTTAATAGGTATTTTAAAAATAATAGGGGTTTTTAAACATCATTTATTCATAAAGTCAGCAGTTTTTTTAATTTTTCGCTCGAGAAATCCAAAAAAATAGCGCGTTTACGACCTTTTTAGAGCTTGAAATCTTTCTCGTAATTTAAACCTCGACACGGAATAAAGACACTACAGAAGCCGCACTCTTTTGTTATTTGCCGCTTTTGAAAAGGAATTAGCCTGTTACTCGTATCTGATTGGCCATTTTTAATGACGTACGACGCTGTTGGTTGTAGCTTCTGTGGGGCGTGTCATACTCCTAGGGTTGCCTACATTAGCAAATGGGAAACTAGTTCTCTGTGTTTGTACTTTTTTTAAAATCTCCTTTTAACAAAATACGTTCAAAATAAGACGGACCTAGCGCGATCTTTATAATGATGGGCTCTAAGAATGCCTACTGGATCTTTGGATTGGTTTAACGTTAACATGTATGGTTTTTGCTTTTCAAAACATCAGGACAATTTTATGATAGAGAAGATATGGTTTTAAATGTTGTGGTGAATCGAAAAGTGAAAACCGCACATGTCTGCGTTGAACCTCTCTTGAGATCCAGTCTATATTTCCAGGGTCCATCATCAGGTCAATTTTATGATACTGGCTGTAAATGTTCGGTAAAGTGAGCAGAAAAACGAAAACCACACTTGTCTACGTTGAACCAGTCCCGAGATCTAGTTGGCAAGTGTCCCATCAACAGAGCATGACTTAATGTCAATGGGAAAACCGTAGTAGTAACTGTATTCGCTTACTAATAAAAAAAAATGAAAATTGATTTACACTTTACGGAGATAATCGGTGAACTTACGTACAAAACGACTCATGTAGCGTACACTGAATCTCTTCCTTTGTAAAGTCGGTTAAAAATAATAAAAAAATCATAATAATATATAATTATTAAAATATAATCGATGCGTTGTCTTCGCTTCGAATGTGCCGACCCTAGCTGAATAAAGGCGGGGCGATGGGCGGGCCGGGGCACAATTGTGACCCGGAATTAATAGGTATATTTTTTGACACTTGGCGCGGAGTGAAACCCCCTTGACCTCGGGCTTAAAACCGCTTTTTTAAGCCCATCTATTGTGAAGTATGGGAAACTACGGAACCCTACAATGGGCTTGGCCCGACATGCTCTTGGCCGGTTTATTAAATAATCCAATGGAACTGAGAAAGGGATGTACATAAAACACATAACCTCCGTCATGTCTCGGTGAATTGTGTTTTACAAGTTATTAAATACAATACGAGTGTCTATGTGAGCTGTGATCCTCACGAGTTTCTTTCGAAAGGGTTTATATTTGTATTTTATTACGTTTTTTAACCCCCATACCTCCACCATTTTGAATAAATTCGAAATTTCATGAGTCGATTGAGAAATGCGACCTCTAGGCGAAACCCGAGCAAACAGACATCCAAACATACAAAAGAATTATGAGCCAAACTTTTTAGTTTAGTTCTATTAATTCACCGGGCGAAGTGTATATCTCCAAAAATGGAGATTTGGATATAAAAAACAGTAACTTATATTACAATTTTAAAACCAATTTAAAAATCTTACCGCCTTCAAACTTTATGCTGAACATTCATTCATTGTTCATTGTCAACGGCGGTTTTATCTAAAAATCCTGAAAACCTCGTTTTTTATCTAAAAATACTTGTGACAGATACGAGAACGGAAAAATATCGACAGCCAAATTACGAGGGAAGCTCAGCCCGCGGTTGCCGAAATCCCCCTTATTGGGCAAATAAACAAGCGCAATACACAAATCAATTGTCTAGTCGAAGGTTTAGCGAAAATGTAACAGTAGAGGACGAGGCCTAAATCGAAAGAGGGTTCCGAATGCAATTTCAGTATATCCAAAGTCTGTTAGTTTCCAAAATCTCATTCGCGCTTAGGTTTCCCGAATCAATAACATTATCACTAACGCGTTTGAGACTGTTTTGTTTGTGGTACTTACTTAAAAGCAAACTTACACTAGAGAGATAGACTATAAGTGAGTTTCAGTACTTACAACTGTCACCCTATTAAAAAGCCACACATAATCAAACAGTAACTTGTACGCTAAAACTAGCGTGTAGATGTCTGAAATATGTACATACCTATCATACATACTATACTAAGATCAATAGGGACCAATGCGTCACAGGGGCAAGCGATATTGAATTGAAATATACAAAAACTAGCGACCCGCCCCGGCTTCGCACGGGTTACATGTATTATACATATAAACCTTTCTCTGGATCACTCTATCTATAAAAAAAAGTGTATGTGTCAGCTCCGACGCACGACTGGAATAATACCTATACCGATATTTATTTACTTATTATCACGTAATAAAGGCAACTAATCATAATCATAATCATTTATTGCAATCATGTTCATATAATATCATTTATGGTGTCACAAAATAAAGTAGGTAGGTACATGATACCCTGCTAGGGCGCACAATATAGGTCCTTAATTACGATTAAACTTAAATTAAATATAAATTACAATAAATACAAGTCAAATACATGCCGTGTCATTTTATATGTGAATTTGCAATTATTTTTAAACTATAATTACGCTACTTACATACAAAAAATTATTTAATTTCTACCAGTGTTTTGTCATTTAAAAATTCATCATCTGAATAGTAACATTTATCAATAAGCAATTTCTTCAATTTATTCTTAAATAAGGTCGTATCAGTTACTAGTTTTATGGATTCAGGTATTTTATTCATGATATATATACATCGGTAATAGGGACCATTTTTAACGATAGTGAGTTTCGTGGAAGGTAGGTTTAATTGATGTTTACTTCTACTACCTATTTGGTTTAAGGATTTCTGCCGATTCGAATAACTGCGGGTGGTTTCTGACGAAAAGCGCTGCCTCCAATATGTAAATAGGTACATGGTAAGGTTAAGATGTTATGCTGTTTAAAATGAGGGCGACAGCTATTTGGAATACGAGTGTTGGTCAGGATGCGGATACATTTCTTTTGCATAACGAATATTAGATGCGCATCGGTGCTTGCACCCCACAGTACTACACCGTATCTAAGCCATGCGTGCGCGTACGCAAAGTATGCCGATAACGCTGTTTCTAAGTTGGTATTAATTTTCAAGACACTAAGTGCGTATACAAAACGTGCTAACTTGGATTTAATACTTTGTACGTGTGATTTCCAGTTAATACTAGAGTCTAATTTTATACCTATCACATGCCGCCTGTACTTTTTGATATTTAAATAAGGAAGGTGCGCTTGTCCTGCTGGTGTCCTTGTCCAGACTTACCTTACAGTCCACTGGAGAAAGGTTCGAGTAAGATGCCACATAATCAAAGAATATATATACTAACGTAAAAAGAAACGAAAGCGACACTTGTGTGCAGTAACAAAACTCGCGGCTATGTGTGCGTGTAGAGGGGCGAGCGAGGGACGCGCGAGGTGGGGAAAGGCATTCACGTGAATGCCTTGTCGAAGGATTCGGCATTACAAGGTCACCGACGCCCGAGTTACACCGATAGGCCGCTGTCGCGCCTGTGACATAATACAAGGATTTGTTTATAATTAATTTAATACTGTCATACTAGACTAACATAGCATTCACTACATTTGTTGCCAAACCTACGAGTATATGGGACCATAGCCCAAAAAGTTTTCTCAACATTTTCTTAAAGTTATTTGAACCCTGCGGAACCCCGAGAGCGCGTACAGAAAACGTCAACGTAAACCCCCCTAATTTGATGTCCCCGCACGTAACCGCTAATACATCATTACCATCAATATTTCCGGCCTGCCTGGGGTAAATTGACAATGTTCTGACGATTCCCTTTTGCGGGACAAAGCCTTTGCAATCCGTTTTTCTTAATGATTCCGTTGTCAAAGAAGCATTTAAGAAGGACGGGAATGTGTTTTAGTTTCTTTCATCTTTGTACGTGTACGTATTCAAAGGGCTGATTTTTTTTTTGTTCTTGATGCAATTCTCATGATTACGTTTGAATTGGGGGAGATTTTAACACGATATAGAAATTAATATCAATTCTAAAACATTGATACAAAGCCTAAAGTACAAAGAAAGTGGTGGAGTGGTTGACAAGTTGGACCAGTAATCGACAGGTACCGGGTTCGATTTCAGCTATCTTTCGCCAAGTTACAATATACAGTGTTTCCATATTAAAAACCAAATATATATCGTCACCTGTAATATGAATTAATGTAACCGCCAAAATGACGAAATTGAGTTAAGTATACAGTTCGTCTGTAAATTTGACGATCTATCCATTGCTGTTATTAAAATTACGATATCTTGAAAAAAATGTTGGTTACGTTAAACAAAAATTGACCATTTTTTTTAGTTTTCTGTATTTATTTTGGTGTATGGCACATTGTTTGTAAATTACTTAATATCAGATTAACGTAACCACAAGTATTGGCCAAAGTTGAGCAAAATTCATTAATGTAAGACTCATCGGTAAATAAATGACTCTTACATTACTCAATTTATAGCACTTTATTACCGATTGACTGTTACGTTAGCTTCAAAGCTAGATAAAAATTATAAAATGGTTCTTACATTAAATGGGTTATACTTTTAGTTTTTGAATCAAATCGTGTAAATAATAAGGTACATAAATGATTTACATGCTCAGATTAGATAGGTAAAAAAAAATTAAACGAGATTATAAGAAGGCAACCATTTAAAGTCAATTATAGTCTTATCTTGTCGCAAATTGTGCTTACTGCAAGCTGGGTGAATATATAATTTAGTCAGTAACATTAAAGTTTTCGTAGTTTTTAAAGCAATTAATGCCTCTTACATTATTATTTGTCTTCCCAAGCCTCGAGTGTTGACGGTTACATTACAATTATTTACTTAATTTAGACGGACCTGGTGCTTACGTTATTTTGGTTACCCGGAACTTTGCGACTATCTCTTTCCTTTGCAGTGTTCATAAGTAGATACTGGTGAGACGACCATACATTTGCCTGTAGGAAGCAATTACAAACACTACCGCGTGCGTCTGTTTACGATTTGGTGTTGTGATGGATATGATAGCCACTTTAGTTTGTACCGACCAGCGATCGGATGCCGGTATTCGACTCCATACAAATACCGGTATTCAGTTTTGGTATTTCGCTTATTATTACACATTTCTTTATTTTACTGAGCTAATTTCAAAGTTCTGTACCAAATCTTTTTATTTATATGTAATGGCATTTGAAATAAAATCTGTAATTTTTTTTTTGTAATTTTTATGAATACCGGTAACGATGCCTGGTTCCAACAATTCGTGATAAGGACAGTATTGTGCCATTGCGTTGTTATACAATAATAAGTACAGTTAAAAATTACGAGTTAAGTACATTAATCGCTTTACATCAGGCGATCCGTTTGCTCGTTTGCCCTCTACGACATAAAAAATAAATAAATAATAATATTACACAAAAAAAAACTTTAAAAATAAAGGGAAATTTGAAAAAGATAAGTACCAAGTAAGTACTATAGAAATTGTTATCACCTAAAAAGGGAGTCGTATTTCTAAGGTGGAATGAAGTTCGTCGGGATTTCCAGTATCAAATAGAAATTGATGTTTTAAACTTTTTAAAGTTGTTATTTATTAATTAGCTATTATGCCTATTTATACCATGTCTAATTCTCGAATTAGGTACTTTTAATTGAAACAATCTGGCTTAATGCATTTCGTTTTTAGGGAATCTCTTAAATGTCTGGTTAAACGGACTGTGAAAACTTTTTCTGTGAAAATCAGTCACTGCCACTACCATGTAGCAACATGTAGGCATAATAAAATGTATATACTTGTATATTATTTTTAGAAAACAAGAGACAGGAATGAATGATGGTAGTAATAGTGATATGGTGGAGGTTAGTGACATTGAGATACTCCCAATCATTTTTTTCAGTAGCTTACGTATCCAACGTAATGTCATTGTATTGATGCGATGATTCAATAAAATACATTAACTATTTGCTTGCCCTTTGACCATTATTTTTTTCAGCCAGAGAAAGGCGTTGGGCTGGGCCATACTTTCTACTAATAACGGGACACCAATGATGCTTCATAATTTTAATATTTGTGCTTGGGTCATGGTTGTTCCTATGTATTTAAGTATATATTTTATCTATATAAGTATGTATATCGTCGTCTAGTACCCATAACACAAACCTTCCTGAGCTTAATTTGGGACTAGATCGATTTGTGTGAGGTTGTCTGATATTTATTTAATAAGTAGTTCGCGGGAAAACAGCAGCTTACAAGATATAGGAAAATCTCTAAATCCGTTTCAGCTCTATAATAAAGATGTCCAAGCCCAATAGCAAAGGTATTCGAAGCATTTCAGTCGTAAATTTACCCCTTGACGTTCAAGTTCATAATAGTGATGTGAGAGTGAGTTACTAATTATGTGAAGAAACATTTAGTCACCAGTTTGCCAGGAAATGGTCAAATTACTAATGAAGAATCAAATAAAGATCATTCGGCTAGTTTCAGACAGGGACAAGCCTTACACTGAAAATAGGACTAAGGCTTTGTAAAGACAAAATTGATTATTTAAACGAAATTATACAACGTAAAGCTGAAGTTTAAACTTAAGCCACTAAAATCAAAAGGAGGGAGTTGATGAATGGAACAGAAATAAGGTAATAAATACGAAGAAAACTATATAGAAAGAAATAAAAAAGAAAGAGAAAACGGGAAAGCAGAATGTGCAGTAAAAGTCATAGGTAAAAAAGGTACATAAATATTGTAGGAAAAGGAGAAAGAAAAGCAGTGAGGAAAAACAGTAAGGAAAAGTATCAGATTGGAAAGAAAATTAAGTGTTTTTTAATACTCTTTAAATCTAAAGGTGCCTTTACCAATTTTGGTTTTTATAAACAAAAAAGAAACTGTTTCCCGCTTATAAACCGGTTTTTATCACGACTTACTATCCTGCCACTAATTAACTTAAAAACAAGAAATAACTCTATGTTAAACCTTATTACAATTGGATAAGTTTAAAAATTCCATGGCTGAATTCCGCTAATGTAAGTCCACGCTTTGAAAATGTGTGTCCCTTACGTTAGATTTGTTTACCTTTTTGTGACTTACTTTAAATAGTTCTTCATTTTTTGAATTCAATGTTGTGTTGTGTTATCGTAACTCCTCTTTTTTGGAAAAAAATTCACGTAACAGCCACGCTATTTTCTAAACTATAATAGCAGCCTTTTTGAGACGATTATCAACTGAAAGATCTTACAAAATTAAGCTATAACTACTATACATCATTTTAATCGGATTAGGAAATAAAATGTTACTGCACTTTTTTCAATTTGCAATTTCGTTTTTGGCTTCTCCTGAAAAATCGTCATTTGGCGGTTACCTTAATTCATATTACAAGTGACGATATATTTCAACAATTTTACTTCCTCGCTGTACAAAAATGGATAAAAAAAGCATAATAATCCACGTCATAGATATTACGGAGATTCAAAATGATTGTATTCCATCAGTGACTTCTTCTCTTCAAAGCCAGCCTTTTAAATAAAACGTCTTCAATAAACAAGACTGCTTTCAAAACTATTGTGATCCCCGTCACTGAGTACATAACAAATTTGCCTTCGCCCTAAATGTAAAATGTGCTAATGAATTTCAAGTGCGCGGGCTAATATTAACGCTGCACTCGCAAAAGGCAATAAATGTAAATTCCATAGGCGGTGCTAATTGCTATCTCCCCCCCACTCTTGGATAAATGTTTACATAAACCCGATACTTAGGTTTAACATTCTAATTTTATTGGGACGTTTAATGCTTTTCTTTATCAATGACTTCGTGAAAATATCTCTGATAACTTAAATAAAATTTTATATTACGCTTTATTTTTTGTTATTTTCCTATCAGCTTCGCTTTTCAACTTCGTGATAGAACTTTAAATGATAGGTTTAACGTAACAAATTATTTCTTATTATTGTCCTTTTATTTTCAACTTCGTTTCTTAAAATGATCTCATTATATAACTTAAAAAACCTATTGTTGACAAACTTATAATAAGAATTGAATTTTAGTACTCAATTAGGAAATAAAAGTACTCGAAAACTAAAAAATAAATAAATAAATGATAAGGGACAATCATACACAATTTCGACCTAGTCCCAAACTAAGCAAAGCTTGTACTATGGGTACTAGACGACGATATACATAATATATAAATACATATATAGATAACATCCATGACCCAAGAACAAATATTTTGCACAAATATTTGCCCCGGCCGGGATTCGAACCCGGGACCGCCGACTCAGTGTCTACCAACCAAGCCAAACGCGTCGTCAAATCTTTACAGCAAGTTTATAAAATAAACAAAAACAGAACTCTCAATTAGTAGTTAATAGGCTGAGGAAACTTTTAATTGTGCTTATTAAAAATGTACAGGCAGATAGTTGACTTACATACCTTGGTGCGTCGACCCCCAATCTGGAACAATAAATCAAGTTAAAAGCAGACAAAAGGTAAGCAAAATTCATATTTTCTAGCATAATAAATTGCCTGCACTAAATTAAGTTCAAGGAATCAATTATTGGATAGTCTTAAATTACGACCACGTGAATAAACATTATTTATGTCCTTCATGCCTTTATGTGTTTGTTTTTTCCCATTTATTATTTGCTAGGGAGCTAAACTTTGTTTATTTATTACAAAAATCGTAGACATTGAAATGATTTATTTGAAACTTTTGCTTGAGTAAGCTAATGACTTTTCTCACCCATTTATGATAAATGGTCAATTTTACCGAAAACACAAATATAACTTTGAACGTTAAGTATAATAAAACCAGTTTCTTTTAGCTTTTAGTTGTTCTTATTCCTTAGAACTCTTTTCATTTAAATGAAATTAAACCCGAAAAAACCTGAGACAAGACCATATTGAATACCTGATCTTTGATCACACGGAGAAATCCACAAGTGCCAAACTATACCGATTCTATGCAAATAAAATTCACAATAAAAACGCCAGCAGAGCGCCAGTTCACTACTCACGCATATAAATCAAAAAGATCCTTTGACACAAAGATTGCTAAGTCGAGCCATACGCGATCCGACTGTGGAACGACTTTCTTGAATTCGAAATTCGCAGTAAGTGAGACTCAGAAAACAAATGGCGCGACGGAATTCGAGGAATGCGATGCTTTGACATTTCGGTTCTGCGGGTTTCGTTGCGTTGCAGTTCCGGAATTTGAGGTAAATTTAATTCTGCAATCGGGATGGAGCGGTTCATTTTTAAAGGATTTGCTGTCTCTCGCTTGATATATTTTATTCTATTGCCCTTGAAACCGCGAACAAGCCTTTTAGATATTATATTCAAAATTGAAGCACTTGCAAAATACTTAAATCATTTTTGTATTTCAACCTTGTAGCGCTAGCTTCAGTTTGATTTAAAGTAAGTACAAATGTAAATGAAAGCAAATAAACCGTCAATGTTACTCAAGTGCATAGATTCTATTTGATAGATTTCATAGATTTTATTAACTTTTGCTCAAACTAAGAAACGTGACTCGAATCACAAAAAATCCTTAAAAGAACACAATGCTTCCAACTATCGAGACATGACAAAATTCCTTCAAAACAATTTTAATCTCACGAGTCAGTCTTTGAACCATCGGAACTTGTATCTTTTACCTTTTTACTCGGATCTTTACAATGGTTCGCTAGTTCGTGCTCAAATACCAACTTAGACAAAGGGGGGTACCACAGGGAGGTACCTTGAGCCCAGTACAGTTCGAATTTGGAATTGTTAGAACTTTCCCACTTTCACGCTTCCTTTTATCTCTTCGAAAGTGTTTCTGTGTTAAATTATTTTTTTTCTTTTACTTTCTTTTATGATGCGTGTGTGAGTAATGTCTGAGCACGTGCCGCTTTTAGTGTTTGAGAGGATATTGTCTTTTAGATTTAGGTAAGTTCTCTCAGTTTAAGTGCGTTGGGCTAGACGTTAGCGCTGTCATTCGTTTTTATAGATATTGCACACTGAGTTGACTCTGTTGCTTTTCACATAGGTAGAAAAGTTAGTTTCTTCATATTGTAAATTTTACTTATTTTGGTCAGTATGAATTGGTCATAAAAAAAATATGGATGATGAAAATGTTCTATAAAAAAATACAAAATTTGGCAAATGATTTATCATTTTTAAGAATAAACGTTTTGCATTTAAAATAGGTATTTTTTCTTTATTGAACTTTTAAAGTTAAATATAAAGATATTTTATTCCAACAACAGTATACAATATAGTAGTTAAAAACACACAGGTAGGTAATCTAAGAAGAATTTTCGTATGTATACATCCACGAATTTGTGTATTATTATCAATACTGAAATTACCTAAACATCTTTATCATAACCTCAAAATCTCCCGCAAAGTCATCAATAGAGTGTTAACGAAATTTTATTAGCTCGTATTTAAGTAGTATTATTACAAAGGCTGGATAGCGGGAGCGTCAATATTAATTTTGCCGGAGTTCGCGATTGCTCGGAGCACCCTATATTGTTCCTTGGCAGTAATTAATGAAAAAGCGTCTTGAATTTGAGAGTGTTTTTGGTAATTGCCGGATTTTGGTTGAAATTTGCTGGCGTAATAGTTGCATAAGAGCTGTATAAGATAGATTTTTTTGGTGATGGCGGGAACGTCATCACTACGGAATTAGATACTTAGGTACAGGTAATAAAATAGCTTTGAAAGTAGGAATCGTAATAAATATTCGAATAAATGGAAAATGATACTTTTATTTTAACTAGCCTTACTTAGGTATATCAAATTTTTAGGGTTCCGTACTCAAACGGTTAAAACGGGACCCTATTGTTAATATTCCACTGTCCGTCTGTCCGTTTGTCTATCAACAGCCTGTCTCATGAACCTTGATAGATAGACAGTTGATCATAGATGATGTATTTATGTTGCCGCTATAACAACAAATACTAAGAACGGAATATAAAATAAATATTTAAGTGGGGCTCCCATTGTTTGATGGTACGGAACCCTAAGTGCGTGAGTCGGACTCGCATTTGAAAAGTCAATATGAAATAGGAAAGTGTATGTGATAAAGAAAGTGAGGGAGATGTTTGTGGCAGTGGTCGTTGGAAATTTTTAAATAAATGTGTCAGTGTTTAGTTGTAGGCTGATTGTAAGTCCTATTATTTGGTTTACCATAAGGAAAAAGTTTGCTGGCATCTTTATACCAATATAACTGTCAATGCGTTCTATTAGAAGCCGCACAAGACCTTTTCTTGTTCAGTCACACATGTGTATTTTTAATTACTAGTAATAAGAGGTAATAAAACGTAATCTAAAAAAAAAATATTAAAGCTTCGAAGACAATGAGTTAAAATAAAAATAGACAAAATTACAAAAAGGTTTAAATGCACCAATGTTGTATCCGGCTATAAAAAGCCGTTGTAAGATTCAGAATAAAGTTTAAAAAATAATCTGAGTGATTGATTTATTGATATTGTTGTTCAAAAGTAAATAAAGCAAAGGCGGTATAGAGTGATAATGATATTTCAAATCATTATTTTCAAGTCAATTCAATATTACCAAAAACGAAATAAAAGTTTAACATGTTAAGTCTTCACCGATCTCTATCGGTGACGTGTAAAATCTTCTAGTTAATAATATTGCAGGCACGCACCAGATCGGCCGATACAGCCGGGAGTCGAACCCGGGACTCAATTGCCTCCTTCCAAGTGCACGGATAACTTGCTATGAAGGTTTATTATAGGAAATAAATGGCTTTGTTTGCATCACAGGATATAAGTTAATTACGATTTACGAGCACTAGTCATGTATGTTGACCATGTCAAGAAATTGAATTACACAATGATTGATAATCGAGTGGTTTTTGGTAAGGTGAACCTTCTAAACTTAAAACCATTTTAGGGACACACAACACAAGCCCAAACTCAGTAATATTTCGATTCTTTTTTAACAATCCGCTAGATATTGAGACCTTAGCAAATGACGTAGTGATGAATCGCGTACCGATTCGAAACATGTCGAGCGATATTCGATTTCTACGACGTGAGTAAACCCGTTAATGTATTTTAAATAGCCGCTAAGTTGCTAAAAGTCCACTTTGTATGTGATGAAAAAAAAAAAACAAATCCTTTTAAAAATATATATCGATTTGTATTGCCTAACTCAGCAAAAGAACAGATGTCTCCCAATCACCAAGCGTTACCATCACACTAACCACTGTATAGCGGTGTCCGCGTAATTTTATCTCATTTCTCTCTCTCTTCTTCAATCATCCCCCCACTGCTGAGGATCGTAACTCCTTCTGATTCCGACTTTCAACTAATTGTCTCAATCGGTAACATTCCTTTGCTTGTGGAGTGCAGCACTGATATGTCCAGCTCTTCAGATATCTGGTTTGACCACCTTTTGGGACTTCTCCCTCTAGGTATTTTACCTGCTATTTCACCTGTTACCATCAGGCGTTCCATATTATTTGTCTCTCTGCATGCAACATAACTTATTGACTTTTGTCTCGTTTTATGTTTTTAGACACGGCTTTTTATGATCCTGCACCAACTGCTAGTTTCTGTTTGGCCCTATGGTTGACTGGTAGAGAATGCCTTATGGCATTAAGTCCGCCATTTGTACTTTTACTTTTGTATTTTGTGCAATAAAGTTTAAATAAATAAATAAATAAATAACATGGCCAAAGTACCGCACTATAATTGAAAATCTGCTTTAATTGAAAATAAGGAATTATTCCACTTATATCAGCTGCCACCCAGGGTGTCCAATCCAGACTAACGTAATAAGGAAAAGATGGCGCCAGAAGATAGTTTTCATAGTGTCTTGGCTGATAGCGGTGGGCCGATTGGATTAAGTAATTGACCAGATAATTGGGCGGGAATCAAAAGATTTTCGGCCATTGTTGAGGCTTTATCCATTATCGGGGGATCAGATAAGGTTAATGGACTTTTGGAATTAAAACTCACTACCGGAAGGAAATACCTGTGCCAAAAATATTGATGTTATTGGTTACCCAAGCAGCATGAAAGCTGCATTAAGCGCTTATTCAGCCCTTACACGGCTGAAATTAGAGTTTTAATAGCTACCCTTATAAAGCCTGTTTGCTACTGAGTTAAGGGCTGAGGCCAATTCATATTGACATTATATAGTATATTGAGATGAGAGTCATATTTACGCATCGGATCGCAATTTGGATTATATACCGAAACTTTAGCATCGATGTTACATTAGCTAGTTGTAAGGAGGTGGTCAATTAATTGAATGAATCCCGTGATTTCTTACTTAATTAACTACTTAGGCCAACATAAACACATAATTCCTGTTTTAACTTGAATTCTGAATTGAAGGCTTGAATTTGAGGCTCACAGTTACTCAAAGGGCAATGGAGCGAGCTATGCTCGGAATTTCCTTGCGGGATCGAATTCGAAATGACGAGATACGCAAGAGAACCAAGGTTGTAGATATAGCTCAGACAGTCGCCAAACTTAAGTGGCAGTGGGCAGGGCATATTGCTCGTAGAATTGATGGCCGTTGGGGCAGAAAGGTTCTTGAGTGGCGACCGCGGACTGGAAGACGTAGCGTTGGAAGGCCTCCAACAAGGGCGGACCGACGACCTGGTTAAGATCGCGGGTAGTAATTGGATGAGGGCGGCGCAAGATCGATCGTTGTGGAGAACTTTGGGGAAGGCCGTTGTCCAGCAGTGGACGTCTATCGGCTGATATGATGAGTACTTTAGTATGTTATATACGATAATCCCTGCGACCTGTGCCACTAATATTAATTTATTATCATTTATCAGGGCTCGTAAAATTCGAGTCAAATTCATTGAAGTGTTAGGGGCGTCACTGGTTATCATACATACGTAATTTCAATCAATTTTGCTCGCATTTGACGATCTCTGTTTAATAAACTAAGGTATTAGTACTCCCAGCAAGGTATTTAATACAAGATTTGTATTAATACAAGTGTACATGCAAACTAATTAAAACCAAAATGTTATTATTGATTTCTTCCAATAGAGCATAATACTTTAGGGCGAAGAAGCATTACAAATATTTTTGCTAGACAGCGAATTTCATAAAGGAAATCCTAAAAGAGAGAATGGAAGATACCAGCAATACACTATCACGAAACTGTCAATTCTTTTCACTGAATCTTTATTTCACGTTGGTCAAAAACAATCTTTGATTTGAAGATAGGGCGCCCTCGCAATAAGGTGCAATAATTCAGCTTGGATCGCGACGCATGGCTGGCAGGGGCGATATCACGTGTTCATATCAGACTGATATATTTTGTAGAATCTAGTTTTAGAATATGCGTGAGGAATATTTGATTTGGAATTGTTATTATTTTTGGTTGGTGCTTTATTTTAAGTGTATTCTTTTTTTAAGTTAGGTACATTTAGGTTAAATAATAGTGGTGTAAGATTTAATCTAGAAACTTCTCTGGAACATTTGTACTTCAGTATTAATAATTATAAAAACGGTTTAAACTCACGTAAACATTGTCAGGAACGACCCGACATGTTTCGAACTCATATATGGAGCTCTTCATCAGGGACAGCTATCTATGCTGCTACGCGACTCAAGGCCCACTGCCGGTTTAACCGTTTTTATGATTATTAAATATGTCTCACGATAATGTTAATATCATGCAATATATTCTGTACATCGCCTTAGGCTGCAAGCTCTGGATCGCATATTTATAGCCCTCACCTTCGGTTCGAGCCACAAACACCTTTGATCTGGGACATTCACGCATTCATCACCGTAGTGGTGAGTAGGCGTGTCATGTAGGTACTTTTTCCGTCTTGTTCCAAATTAAAGGATATGTAGAGAACTTGCAAAAAGTAAGATATTTATATTTCGATGAAACAAAAATATTTAAGTACCTAATTACTTCACAGAATCACATTTTTCTATATTATATTTTAACTTTATTTCTAACACAATAGCTATAAAGTACCATAATTATGCGTACTTTATTTACAACCTTCCAATTACAATGCAAGATTTATCAGCTGTTGTAAATCGCAACCGAACAAATAAATTTCTTCAACAAAACTACAACTTTATTTTTCTCGACTTTTTCCCTTTTGACGTTAAGGATATTTATTACGGGGAGCACAATCTAATGGCGAATCTATGAAGGCGCCGAGAAGTCTTCCATAGACCATAAGTCTGTTAAATGAACCAGAAAATTAGGGGTTTTCTGACCGACGGGCAAACCAATAAAATAGACACAGGCGAGGGGGTTTAAAGCACGAGTTTACGTCTCGCTCTAAAATATGACATTAGAAAAAGATAGGTGAGAAATATGTACGGACATTGTGATAGCGTCTGGCCATACCTGAACTTCAGTTCATCGAAGACGTATTTTTCTTTACTTGTGTATTTATAAAAGCGAACTTGAGTTGTTCTGAATAAGGTACTGTGTCAGAACAACGTTAAAAAAATCTGATAGTGTCGGATAAAATAAGCAGTTGATATTTTAGTTGGTTGGTCGCGGCCATTGGACCAGAGGGAATCGGTGTATTTGATTTCGGAGGAAATTTTGTTTTTGGTGAGGGCGATCGGCAATTGTTTTATTACTTAATAAGAAATAGATTTAGAAGCAGTTTTTTTTGTTTACAGCTGAATGATTTTATTGCACTGTCGTAAAATATTATTGCATTGAGATGGATTAGTATCAAGATGGAGGGTTATTTTATTTTGGAATGAATTGCCAACAACTAGGACCCGTACGGACGCTAGATACGTTGCAAAATGCTTAAATTGCAAATTCATCACAATAATTGGAATGAAGTTTTTTTTTTTTATCAGAATGCTTTTTGATTCAAACTTAATACTGTAACAGAATTTTATAAACTTAAGTTTTTGACATAAGTTTTTCAACTGTCAGTAGTTCTAAAACCTAAGCTTCAAGTACTTAACCTTTGCCAAACAAAACGGAAGCGAAAGAAGCGTCGAGCCAATTAATCCCAGTATGGAATCGACTTAATCTGCGCAGTGTTATCGCGCCAGCCATTGTGGTATTATTTAGAGCCGGCTGTTGAGTGCGGGCGAGTAGATTGAACGAGTACTTAGGCTGAGTTACATTAGTAAAATAGACTAAGTCTTGTACAGTAAAGGAAACTAAAATGCGTACCTTTTTTACCATTATTGTCATTGTGAGAAGAGCAAAAACGGTACGAGTTTCAATTTCCTTGACTATACATGAGTGTGACAGCAACATTATTTTCGTCAAGAGAGACCCTAGTCAGGGAATACGAATGATCTCAGTAGTATGGAGGGATAAACTTACTCCGCGTTGTATGGACGTGCCAGTTATTGTAGTATTATTTAGAGCAGATTGTTGAGTGCGAGTGCGTAGGTTGACTGAGTGTTGAGGCCACGTTAAGTTACATTGATGACACGAAAACAAGCGTGTACTACTTAGGCTAAGTTTATAATAAGTAGAGATAATTAATCCCGGTATGGAAGCAACTTAATCTGCTCAGTGTTATCGCGCCAGCCATTGTGGTATTATTTAGAGCCGGCTGTTGAGTGCGGCCGAATACCTAGATTGAGCGAGTATTTAGGCTAGGTAATAAGTAGGCCATAATAACACGAGGTAATATGAACTCGAAAACACGATTTCGTAGCTTTTTTGCTTCCTAGCAAGTAGTGTAATTTTTACATACACGCTTCTTGTGCCAGCTACCTTTCTAGTCGACTTGTACTAGTTACTAAACCTTTTGCAAGAGTATTTTAATGCGGAGGTAACAGTGTTCAAGCATTGCGATAACGTTTGCGCAATTTTCGCAAACATACTACTTGGCCCAGCTAACTTGCCAGTAGACTTTTTTCAGCTACTAAACAGTTGCAAGAATCATTGATACGAAGAAGAAGAATTGATACGGAAGTAAACTAGCATCGCGGTAATGTTTGTGTAATTTTTGCAAATATGCTACTTGACTTGGGCCATCTCACTTGCCAGTAGACTTGGCCCAGCTATGAAAATAATTGCAAGAGTCCTATAATATGGAGGTAGCGGAACATCACGCTAATGTTTGTGTAATTTTCACAAATATAGTATTTGGGCCAGCTTACTTGCCAGTAGACTTGTTCCGGCAATTAAACCGTTACAAGAGTCCTTTAATATGGAGGTAGCTACTAAACCGTTGCAAGAGTCCTTGAATACGTTGGTAGCGATGCTGATGCATCGTAATAAAGTTTGGGTTATTTCACAAGCATGCTATACTTATGCCAGCTAGCTTGCCAGTAGACTTGGCCCAGCTACTAGACCGTTGCAAGAGTCCTTTAATACGGAGGTAGCGGAACATCGCGATAACGTTAGCGTAATTTCGCCGCTCGCGCTAAGATATATTTGATTTCTTCGTGCGCCCTTGAATTGGTATTGGATGACTGCGAAAAACGGTTTTTTTATTATCTTAATTAAATAGTGACTCGCTGTATCGTAAGCAAGCAGTTTAAATCGACTTAAAAAAGGAGGAGGCTTATATTTGTTTGACTGTAAGTATGTTTTTTTTTTATTTCTTTAAGTTATCATGCATGTACATTTTAATGTCAGATGAACTCGAGATCTATTCGACTCAGTCCCCTTTTTTTATTTCGATACTAAACTAATGCTTATAAGTATTATAAAAAATACATTTAGGTACAAAAAATTAAAATATAGGTAGTTAAACACATTTTTTTACAACTGTTATTAGGGTAAATTCCATTATAATCTCGAAGTCGATGAACATTTTGCCTAAAAGTACTTATATTGGGGTGTATCGACGTTATTCTTAAAAAATAATTAAGCTACAAAAAAATACAGTAAATAATATAACTTAAATCAAATACCTACACTGAATCATAGAATGACATGTCCATCTTCAAAATAGCATGTCTGACCTTTTAGACCTCCCACGGTCTAAAAAAATATATTTTGTGAATCGTAGATATTTTGCAGACACGTATTTTCAAAACATGCGACAAATGGGCTCATCTCCCGTTAGTTCACAATTCTCGAAATGATTCAGACCATTTATCTTGAGAACGCGTGAAGGTATCGAGTTGAAATTAATACCCTATAATCAAATCTACAGTCTCTTGAAGCTGTGAAAAATTAAATTTCTAAGTTAACGTTTAAAAAAGATACGGCCTACGGCCGCAATAAAAACGTAATATTTCGTCACTATCAAGGGGATCAAAATTTAAAGGGTATATTCCCTTGACCTAGAACTATGAAATTCGGCAAGTAAACCGTCTCCAAGTATAGGTAAAATTTTCGAAACCGGACTTTGCACCTCATATGTATCCAATAGATGTACGAGTACCTAATGCAAACTTAACATGACCCGACCAGTTAAGATGGGATAAGTGTTTGTGCGGAACCCTCGGTGCGTGAGTCAGACTCTCACTTGGCCAGTTTTTTGTACAAAATATCTATGTATCGAAATTATATGTTTTTTTGAGCAGATTTGTATAAGTACAGATTAAATAAATAAAATAAATGTCGGACAACCTCACACAAATCGATCTAGTCCCAAATTAAGCTCAAGAAGCCTTGTGTTATGGGCACTAGACGATGATAGACATATTTATATAGATAAATATATACATAAATACATAGAACAACCATGACCCAAGCACAAATATTAGAGTTCATCACACAAATATTTGCCCTGGCCAGGATTCGAACCCGGGACCGCCATCTCAGTAGGCAGGTATCTACAAACCGAGCCAACCGCGTCGTCCATAATAATCACAGTACTTTCAAGGTTTGTTCAAAACTAATACATTTTTAAATCGGTTTATCTCCAACGCTTCCAAATTCAGAAGCCCCGCATTCCGAACTCTTAGGTGCAGCAGACTATATAATTACCGCGATCGACTAAAGCCTCTCTGGCGAGTAGTTTAGTACTTGTACGAGTTGCTGAACTACACTCCAGCGTGTTTATGGTGGAGTTTGCAATTTTAACTGAAAATGGTTAGTTTCAAATTAGATTTTAAGGCTTTCGCCTCGTCGCGATGACACCGGTTGCGGGGAAGAAAATATTATACTTCTTATTTTTATGGAATCTTTTTATCGATTCTATTTTTTATGTGGAAATATCACATTTTTATTCTTATAAATAATGACACAAATACTTCTTTTTAGGGTTCCGTAGTCAACTAGGAACCCTTATAGTTTCGCCATGTCCGTCTGTCCGTCCGTCCGTCCGTCCGTCCGCGACTTAGCTCCGTGATCATTAGTACTAGAAAGCTGAAATTTGGTATGAGTATGTGTATGTATAACGCCGACAGAACGGTAAAATTAATATTAAAAAAAAAATTTTTTCGGGTACGTCTCGAACACCTAGAGTGGGGGTGATTTTTTTTTCTTTTCAACACTAGTGTGTGGGATGTTGTTGAATAGGTCTTGTAAAAATAATAGGGGTCTCCTAACATTATTTTTTGATAAAGTCAGCAGTTTTGTAAATATTCGCTCCGAAAACAAAAAAACCGGCCAAGAGCATGTCGGGCCACGCTCAGTGTAGGGTTCCGTATTTGCTCATCCTTCAAAAGAGACGGTCAAAGACGGAAAGACGGGAAAAGGTCGTAAACGCCAAAGTAACTGTAATTACTTATTACCTTCTGGAAGTCAACTTACGTCCTTTTAAAGAAAATTATGAAATTTTGCGATAACTCAAAAACGGATGGACCGATTTTGTTCAATATAGTTTTCATTGAAAGTACTTATAAGGCCTCATTTCCACGAATTTTTCCATATTTTTTTGACCCGTGGTTGAAAAGTTAGAGGGGGGGACACTATTTTTTTTATTTTCGGAGCGAATATTTACAAAACTACTGACTTTATCAAAAAGTAATGTTTGGAGACCCCTATTATTTTTATCAGACCTATTTAACGACACCCCACAAACTAGGGTTGGAACGAAAAAAAAATCACCCCCACCTTAGGTGTACGAGAGGTACCCGAAAAAAACATATTTTTTTAGTTTTTATTTTACCGTTTTGTCGGCGTGATACATACACATACTCATACCAAATTTCAGCTTTCTAGTGCTAATGATCAGGGAGCTAAGCCGCGGACGGACAAACGGACAGACGGACATGGCGAAACTATAAGGGTTCCTAGTTGACTACGGAACCCTAAAAAATAGTGTCACCCCCCTCTAACTTTCAACCACGGGTCAAAAAAAATCGGTAAAATTCATGTAAATGAGGCCTTATAAGTACTTTCAATGAAAACTATATTGAACAAAATCGGTCGAGCCGTTTTTGAGTTATCGCCAAATTTCATATTTTTTTCTTTTAAAGGACGTAAGTTGACTTCCAGAAGGTAATAAGTTATTACAGTTTCTAGGGCGTTTACGACCTTTTTAAAGAGCTTTAAATCTTTCTTAACTTAAAACTCGGGCTTAAAACAGCAGTTTATTGTGAAGGATGAGCAACTACGGAACCCTACACTGAGCGTGGCCCGACATGCTCTTGGCCGGCTTTTTGTGTTATCATAGTCGAGTAAAAATTATCCTTTAACCTATACCCGGATACCCGGTATCACGTCAGTAATAATTCAAATCCGTCCGGCCATTTTTGCGCGACCGCGGCGTGCATTTGTCTTACAAACATACAAAAAAATACGATTGAGTGACCTCGAAATAGTTATTTTTTTTCATTATTTGATATTGAAAACATAATTTTGTTTTAATTTTATGATACCTGGATATAACAAAGAAACGCTTCCAAATTAAAAAATCAATGCGCAGCAGACTACACTTATCGACTAAAGCCTGTTCATCGAGTAGTTTAGTACTTGTACGAGTTGCTGAACTACACTCCGCGGGTTGACGGCGCAGTTTGTGATGTTCACTGAAAATTGTTAGTTTTAAATAATATTTTCAGATTTTGGACTCATCGGCAGGCTTATACTAAAACACTTTCAATAGGTAATTCGCGGTGAAATATTCTGAATCGATAGCATACAAAAGTTTAGGTTTTAATTTTAATTTTATTTAAATGTTTAAATAAAACAATTTAAACGGATTATATCGCGTATATTAATTATTTGAGCCTCCCTGACGTTTCAGTACCTTTACAATCATTGATATAATCCGTTTAAATTGTTTTATTTAAATGTGTGACAGTCGCGGAAACCGAAGAAAATATTTTATTTAAATGGATAATTAATCATATTGCAAAAAAAAAACTAACCAACTTATTTTACTTTACAAAAATATAATAAGAAAGATGGCACAATTCCTTTAAAAAAACTAATTTCAACGAAATAACACGTCATTAAATGATTGTAAGAAAACTTAAATCACAACGGATGTGTACCTATAATTGACATATTCTTCTTCAACATACATATTCTTTTTAACCAGGGCCTTTTCCCATACAATCAAATAAATGATGAAAATAACACATTTTTACATTTTAGAAAATATCTCAATTTATGATTCATTAACTAACTGTGTAACTGTGTGATTTCTACTGAGCCGGCGGTCCCGGGTTCGAATCCCGGGCGGGGAAAATATTTGTATGATGAACTCGAATATTTGTTTTTGGGGATATTATCTATATATCATCTATTTATATAAATTATTATGTATATCGTCGTCTATTACCCATAGTACAAGCTTTGCTTAGTTTGGGACTAGGTCGATTGGTGTATGATTGAGCCATAATATTTATTCATTTATTTATTTTAGTTATAAATCCATTTGCAAAGTTCCTCATTTTTAAAGAGCGTAGGCGACACGTAATTTGTCATGGCGCAGTAAATCATATAGTCGGACTATTGCTAAGGCGGATGTAGTATGAAAATTGTACCACATTATTTTTGTAGTTTGCGACGGTCATTTTTCCACAAGGTGACGTCTCGAGTGCCGACGATTCTTAGACGACGCTGATTTTACCTTTTTTTTATTTTCTAGTGCGTATAACCAAATAAACAGTATGGTTTTGGGTTTTGTGATAATACAATGAAATTAGTTTAAATTAAACAGTCATTGAAAATTTTAAGTATAGTGTTACGTCTACCTTTTTGACAAATTCGGTCCCACTTTTAAAATATCATAATTTGGCGTAATCTTATGATTATGCGATTAAAAGTACCTAACCTAAATTTAGTCTTGTTTGTTAGAACAATCAATTCCTTTCCTTCCGCGTACCGCGTACGAACAAATTGCGCACGTATCTGCCAACCAATCGATAATTAATCTCAATAATCGTAAAGTTGTATCGAGCCGCGGTCCTCTTGCAATCCGCTGTAATCTGTGATCCGAACATAAACAAACAGATACTATCTACGGATCTGCCACAGTGGAGCTATAACCAGTATTTTGACAAGTGGTTAGAGAGTAGCGGTTTAAACTGTTTTTTTTTTATGTAAATTAAAACCGGTGGGTGACCGCGTGCATTCCCCTATATGTAACAAAAAATATGTATGAAAATTACATGAAATTGTAGATGATCCCCAAAATAATACTAACACTCAGATGTCTAGTTTACAAAATGGTTGTTCACATTACCTATTATGATATTATACTACCCGACAAGTTTTGTTTAATCATGTCCTCAGATGGAACACATATATACAGTACATACTTGTATTTGTAAAAGTGAGTTTAGTAACCAAAATGTTTTAAAATGATTTATTACATTGGACTTTAAGAAATAAATTTTACTGGTTTTACTGAATTTTCAACAATATCATAATTTTCTCGATGTTGCAAAAGTCATTCTCTAATTTTATCGAGTTATTTATTAACCGAGGCTTTGCTCTCGTTATTAGAAATTGAATAACTATATCAAATGTTTTAAATAATCCAACCCACCCAACCAACTAAAAGCACAAACAGCTATACATCTACACAAACTTTTACATTTGTAACGTGTATTAGTAAGAAAATAAGATTTTTCATTATTTCTGACTTATTACAGAGTTTAACATGCACTTTGGAATGTCATTCTGTTTACATTTAATCCTCTTTGGGTCACTGAGGCAGCTTAGTAGTAGTTGTAGTAATTAATGAGAATGCCCTCCTACAGGAATTCAATGTACTAATATTTCCAACATCAGTTTTAAAGCACATACTAGATCTTTAAATAGATTATATACTCTGACAGTCTTCAATTCTCGTATAACTCACTTTCGTGTACTTTTCAGGGGGCCTATGATGGTTGCGTTTATGCCGTGATAAATAAGTGACAAAGCATCTGTCACTCACACTCATATTTTTTCAAAACGTGGCGGATGCTTTGTCACTTATTTATAGCGTGCTAAAAGCAACCATTATAGGCCCGCAGTAATGGCAAGTCACCGTACTGTGTGGTCACTACACTGTGGCTGTATGTATAGGTCTAAGGTCGCGCCTGGAGCCGTCTGACCCGGGGTTACCGCTTCATTTAGGTTCAGGTTCGCCTAGGATAGGGTTTTGATTGGACTAGACTTCTTTAGGACCTAGCTTGGTTTATAATGATCGCGCTTATATTGCATGTAAGGTTAATCGGGGCAAGCGATTGGAGTTTATACGTTTATTGAAGAACAACTTGAATTTTGAGCCACAGTATATTTCCAATGAGACAAGTAATGTTAAAAATGTAATAAACGAGCTGTCATCACAGTAAAGCGGCCGAATTTAAATATTGTTATAGGTATAATGGCCTATTTAAAAATGGTTATATTTAAAATGGATAAATCAATAAAAAGGGTTGGAATGTTATGATTTTCGTAAATGAAATTACGGGTATACCTTCTCGTTATTTTGCCACATGAATATCATGTACACTCGCGGTCAAAATTTCCGGGTCACTTGGAGTGGACTGCCACAAAATGGAGTGTGAGCCGCCCTTTCTTTTGAAGCGAGTACACGATAGTGTTCACAATTTTCATGGGTCGATTTCACATTACCTACCTACTATATACTTAGGATATAAAATTAGCCTATACTACTCCATTTCTAATGCAAAGAGCCCACCGCTACCCTAAGTTATCCATCACTTAGATTAGGACAATAAAAAATTCAATTGAAATTAAAATCTCGCGTATCACCTCGCCTTACTTACAAGTCTCCTCACACCTCCCAAAGAATTTCAATTTAAATCCCCTCTTTAATCACTTACGAATAAAAATCTCCAGTCAGCGTGTCTCGCATGGCAATGCGCAGGTATATTCGACACGCACAAAATGATAGCGCACTGTAACGTTAAGGAACATTTAGGGCTTTGATAAATTTAAAATGGTTATTTACGCAAATATTCGGACCCCACGATTGAGTAATTGATAGAGGCCCGTTACATTAAATGCTTCCTCAAACTACCTTACCTGTACTTTTAGTTACCTAGTGAACATAGTAGAATACAATGATTTGAATTCAATTGGATCTGTAAGTTAAACTAGAATATAAACCACATTAGAAAAATCCTTTTAAACTACTATACTTACTTAAAAAAACAAGTTCGGCCTTAAGCTTATTGCGTATTTGACTGCCGTTTAATAATGCAGCAAAAACTACGATATTGCATATAAGGGATTTTTCTATGTCGAATAGGGCCCGAAGTCATTAAATCACTCGCGCCACAGATCCTATTTAAAAAAGTCATCTGTTATCCCTCCCCACCTGCGCCTTAAATTTAGGGTAGCCAAAATGTTTGACTAAGAACTCGGTTCAGAATTTAAAAAGGTTTATCGTAAAATTAAGAACATAATTAGAATATATGACACATGATTTGGAAATAGCCTAAATGGAAATGAAAAAAAACCGGCCAAGAGCATGTCGGGCCACGCTCAGTGTAGGGTTCCGTATTTGCTCATCCTTCACAAGAGACGGTCAAAGACGGAAATACGGGAAAAGGTCGTAAACGCCAAAGTAACTGTAATTACTTATTACCTTCTGGAAGTCAACTTACGTCCTTTTAAAGAAAATTATGAAATTTTGCGATAACTCAAAAACGGATGGACCGATTTTGTTCAATATAGTTTTCATTGAAATTACTTATAAGGCCTCATTTCCACGAATTTTTCCATATTTTTTTGACCCGTGGTTGAAAAGTTAGAGGGGGGGGACACTATTTTTTTTATTTTCAGAGCGAATATTTACAAAACTACTGACTTTATCAAAAAGTAATGTTTAGAGACCCCTATTACTTTTAATAGACCTATTTAACGACACCCCACACACTAGGGTTGGAACGAAAAAAAAAATTCACCCCCACCTTAGGTGTACGAGAGGTACCAGAAAAAAACATATTTTTTAGTTTTTATTTTACCGTTTTGTCGGCGTGATACATACACATACTCATACCAAAATTTCAGCTTTCTATTGCTAATGATCACGGAGCTAAGCCGCGGGCGGACAGACGGACAGACGGACATGGCGAAACTATAAGGGTTCCTAGTTGACTACGGAACCCTAAAAACTAGTTATATACATTCGTTTGGCATATATGTGTAAGGATGATAATTAATTTATCCTAAGATGATATTATATTTTTTTTTAAGTTTCATATCTCTGATCTTAGTCAGTCAAAATTATGTTAGCTTGGCAGTCTACAGTTTAAAGTAATTAATTATATTTGTTATTACTCATAATTGTCATTATTAAAGTTTTGTTTCATGCTGTATTAAAAAGCGGTTTACACGGTGAAATTGTCACGAACTCTTCATCAGGGACTGCTACCCGTACACCGTCAGTGACAAAGTTGCCGCGACAGTATACGGGTAGCATTCCCTAGCCGGGTACTCATTAGCGAGCTGTAACCGTAACCGTTGCAGTTACTGTAACCAAAAAAACATAGTGTGTACGTGGTTCGTAAGCCTGCTGCGAGCGGTACGCGTGCGGCTCGCAGCGAGCCGACCTTTACAACGTACTCATCTCTGAACCTGTAACGTTGCACGTAACTGTAACCGTTACTGTAACCAAAAAAACATAGTGTGTAACGTGGTTCGCGAGCCTGCTCCGAGCGGTACGCGTGCGGCTCGCAGCGAGCCGACCTTTACAACGTACTCATCTCTGAACCTGTAACTTTGCAGCGTAACTGTAACCGTTACTGTTACCAAAAACACAGTGTGTAACGTGGTTCGCGAGCCTGCTGCGAGCGGTACGCGTGCGGCTCGCAGCGAGCCGACCTTTACAACGTACTCATCTCTGAACCTGTAACGTTGCACGTAACTGTAACCGTTACTGTTACCAAAAACAAAGTGTGTACGTGGTTCGCGAGCCTGCAACGAACGCCACACGAGCGACTCGCAGCGAGCCGATGGTTGTCGGTTTTTGCCGCGAATCAAAGGGCGCTCGCGCTCGCAGTGCGCTCGTGGACGTCAAGAGGAGAGGTTGTTGCTAGCCGCTGCGAACTGATTTTCGAGTATCGTCATTAGTGAATGGTCAGAAGATAAATGTCTTTTGCTTTTTACAAGTATGTATGCTGCACAAGCGAGAGACACTTCGTCCGACATCGTGGAGTTACAAACCAAGACTGCGGATCCGGCTTGTCCCACGGTGGCCTCCTCGTACACACTAGAACCTCGTTACTGTATCTGTTTGGTTACAGTTACAGCTCGCTAATGAGTACGCTCGGAGACAGCGAACCGGCGACGTCGCGAGCCTGAACTGTAACACGCGTACACACTAGAACCTCGTTACTGTATCTGTTTGGTTACAGTTACAGCTCGCTAATGAGTACGCTCGGAGACAGCGAACCAGCGACGTCGCGAGCCTGAACTGTAACACGCGTACACACTAGAACCTCGTTACTGTATCTGTTTGGTTACAGTTACGGCTCGCTAATGAGTACCCGGCTCCTCATGACGAGCTTCATACGAGTTCGACACGTGTCGGGCCGTTCCTGACGATTTCAAGTGAGTATAAACCGCTAAATACTACAATTAAATATGTCTCACGAAAGTTTTAATAAGATTCCTACCATACATAGATATACTGAAAAACTTCTCATTATCCCCATGCAACAGAGAGCCACATTCTGCTAAAAAATCTTTCTAGTTCCTATTGAACGAAAAAAGTAAAAAACATTTCGTGTTAACGATGAGGAAAACCAGATTTTATTGTCACCCGACATCTTTGTCTCTCTACGCATAGAGTTTTCTAAAGAATTTTGAAGCAACGCATTCGCTTGTTTTTCACGAGTCCCATTCACCTTTCAGCTAATGTATGGGTATTTTTTTTGTATTTTCTATGAGACCTCATTAAAATTTGACTTTGTTTTGCGAAATAATGTATATTTGAAAAGTTTATCGTGTTTCGGGATTTTTACAGTATGTTTTTTCTCAATACTAATGCAAGTTGCTACAAATACATGTAAAATGTACTTAAACATGTAAATGTGGGACATCTCCTTTTTTGGGATAGTGAATTTTATATTATTAACATAGTTTAGTTTCCTTTTAATTTTTAAGTTCTTCATAGGAGGCTTATAACTAAGGACGGCCGATATTTATTTAATGTCGTATTTTTATTTATTTTTTAACCTTATGTAAATTATATGGCATGTATGATAGTGCCATCCTTCTGTGTATGAAAGCTATAATCCCGATATGTCCCACAAACTTTTTATAAAAACTTCCATTTCATAACGAAATTTTAGTGGAAGTTTTCCAAACTGTTTTTCGCGGACACATCGGGTAATTAATGCATTTCATATACATATGAAGATGAGGAAGAAATTGTTTTCAGAATAAAAATGGCCCATTTAAATGTCGTTCATCTTAGGTATTAATATAATAATTTTTCTATATGAATGTCCATTTCCTGAGCATTTCTCAAAAATTTTGCCTACAATTAAGACAGTAATTAGAAAAGCGGTGGTAGCCTAGTGGTTAGGGCATGCGACTTTCAATCCGGAGGTCGCGGGTTCGAACCCGGCCCGTACCAATGAGTTTTTCGGAACTTATGTACGGAATGTCATTTGATATTTACTACTCGCTTTTCGGTGAAGGAAAACATCGTGAGGAAACCACCTAAGCCCAATAAGACCTAGTTTCCCCTCTGGGTTGGAAGGTCAGATGGCAGTCGCTTTCGTAAAAACTAGTGCCTATGCCACATCTTGGGATTTAGGTAGCCGACCCCGATTGAGAATTCATTCTCAAAAAATGGGACAAAGGCTAGGAGGATGAATTAAGACAGAAATTAAGGTCCAATATAATTTTCCTATTTTGTGTTTGTGTTATTATTTTAGAATTTTTATAACAATGTTATGGCTATGTTCGATAATTAAGGTTCTGTTATGCTTATACTTTTTTAATTGTATACATAATCTGATATCAATGTATTGGAAATCACAAAAAAAAATTGAAACAAAATAGGAAAATTATATTGGACCTTAATTTCTGTCTTAATTGTGGGCAATTTTTTTGAGGAATGCTCTCCTAAGCCTCAGTATCAATGCCCTTGAGAGCTATGCTTAAACTATGCTTACTAACATTATACTTTTCCACGGACTATATTGTTTGTTCTCACATTATTCGAAATAACAGAAGATACTACTCTTATCTAGTGTCATTATCATTAAGAAAGTGTAATGTAACCTTAATATTTTTTTGAAAGTGCAATACCCTATAGTCCATGCAACATACTCAACGGGTCCCTGTCTACGATAGACCATTTGCACAATTCGATTTTGTGCGGCGTGTCCGGATCGACCCGGCTCGTTCCGGTTTGCGGTCGAGGGCTCCATTCGCGTCACCTGGTTGATTGGGAAATGCTATTTACACGTCGCGTATTATACCACTTGACAACTCTACGGACTCTTTAATTGGCTTATGATTAAAAAAAAAACATCAAAACTAAGTCAACCGTAAACGGTTATTATTGACTGTACTTTTTGCAGAAAAATTAATTGCTCGCCGAAATAAAAATTAATGAGCCCAAACTCGTCAGAGCTGCGTCATTTCATTACAAGGTTCCCGTAACCATCTCTTGGCTCCATCATCATGACAAAATAATATTGTCAATATAATGGTTTCAGTTTTCGGTACACCGTCGGTTACACCCTGTATAATTATAGTAAAATAATATTATGAATTACCAACGGTTCACAAATAAGGCCTGCAGATGAGACAACAATGAATAGTTTGAATACGAGTATTATTCGTTTGATTGATTTTATTTAAATGTGTGACAAACGCGAGAACCGATGAAAATATTATGAATTTATATGAATAGTCACCACAAAATTAACAATCAATTCACTATTGCCATGAATAGAGTTACGTCGCATAAGTTGAATACCGCCCAACCGTCAAATCAGTTCGCGATTCATCCTCAGGAGCGCCGATCAGTCGTGGCGTGAAAACCGTGGGTAAACCCGTTTCACTTGCATTTAAACATTGAAGTTTTGTATATCACCACATACAATAAAACAAAGTCGCTTCCTGATGTCTGTCCATATGTATGCTTAGATCTTTAAAACTAAGCCATTGATGGATTTTGATGCGTTTTTAACAGATAGAGTGATTCAAGAGGAAGGTTTATATGTATAATGCATGCTAAATTTATCAGCATTGCACCCGTTCGAAGACGGGGCTGGCCATTTGTATGTAAAATATAGCTGTTCAGCTGTGTGTTGTATACAGGGTACCTTCCTAGTTCCAGAGAAACATAACATAACATTTAACACAACTCTAGCTATGTACACATACAGTATGAACCACCAGACTTGTTCAACGAATGTACGCGCATATATTATTCAGGTCCAAGAGATTTATACCACCTAATTCGTGCAGTAATTAAACGTAATTTTATTACAACTGAACTTGAGGTGGTTTGCACAATGTCCCCGTATTACTTTGGAGTAAATTCTTGGAAATATCCTTAGAGATGGTTGGGAGATAAAATATGATGCCTTTACATGAGATTAGATTTCTTTATTTTATAATATATAATGTCCATAGAAATTATGCTAAGTCAATTTATATGCACTTATACTATGATATGATACTATGATTGTCACATACATTAATAATTATGGATGGATACATTTATTTTGCGATACATTTTCTATTATGTTTTATTTTTAACACCGGGTGAGAAAAGAGGGGTATTGTAAGTTTAATTTATGCATCTGTGTGTAAGTCTATCTATTGTCCCGTATCTCATAAACTGCTTGTTTTTATTGTCCTTTTGATGGTGTACCTATTGATTTTGTTAGAGAAAGAATATCTTTTAGCTCTACCTGGAAATGGTAAAAATAACTTAAATCTGACATTGTCAAGTACAAAAAGCTTCGAAAAAAAAAACGATATTTTCACTCCCTTTGTATGGCGGCCGAGTATCAATCTCCATAAGAAATTAAACGAAGTGTTGAACAGGTACAGAGGTATTTGCACGGATCAATGAAGATCGAAAGATTAGCCTTTGTCCATTAATTAGCGTGAAGGAAAATGGGGAAATACATTACGCTGCTATAATTAATAACGACCGCTTGATAAAATGGCTGGTTTTGTGACTCGCAATGCCGTGGACCTGTGATGTATTATAATACTGTAAGTATCCCTATACCCGAGAAACTGACAGACAGGTGAATTGCCAATTATTCTATCAAAACCACTAGCTAAAGGCTTCTAGGGTGGCATCATTGAAAAGTTGTCCTAAAATTTATCATAGCATCGCTTCGAGATGACGATCTTTTGAGCAGAATTTCATACAAATCTCAAATTTAAACCATATTTGCGGAATAATGCTGATAAGGCTAAATAAAATACATTTCCAACACGATCATACCCGCAGGGAGAACTCAGTACCTATGCAATAAATGAATTCTTCCAATAAAAACCTAGTCTCTAATATTCTTGGCGCGGCCCAAGCACTGCAGTTCGATTCGGAAGCAATTACATTAAACCCATCCGCGAGAGGCCGCGGGCGAACTTGACCGAAACTATTTCAAACCGAGTGGTATACCTACACAATTTTCTTACAAGCAAATTTTTATAAGTAATACTAAGAAGCTTTATTGCACACTAAAAACGGTAGATAACGGGTGGTGTATGGCTAAAGAGCGATAAATTCCAGAAAACTTTTCATCCATATTCTTTGGTTTTGTTTTTAATAGAATGGACGTGATTGCTACTTGTGATAGTCACGATTGTCTTGTTTTTTCAATTAGCCATAACAATTCCTAAATTACCTACTAATCTAATGTTAATATTTAACATTGTAACTTGGGCTCCCATTTTTGTTTAGGTAATCAGGCCTAGTGGAATCAATATGTTGTTCCAACATAAAAAACCAATGATCACCAGATCTTTGAAGCCTTAAGATAAAAATTATGAATTATATTTACAAAACTTTATAGACCAGATTTATATACCATAACTATCATACCAATAAAAAAAACCGGCCAAGTGCGAGTCGGACTCGCGCACCGAGGGTTCCGTACAAACACTTTCCATCCCTAAGTGGTTAAGTTAAGTTTGCACCTGGTATGTATAGCGCCCCATATAAATTAGGTGCAAAGTTAGGTATTAAAAAAAAAATTATGGTTTTCGTAATTATTCCTTTATCTATGCTATAAGACGTTGCTTCGTACCAAATTTCAAGATTCTGAGTTCACGGGAAGCACCCTGTAGGTTTTGATTCCCTTGCAAGTGTCGAAAATTTGCGGCATAAACGGCTGTATCTTTTGATTGCGTTGGCTTAGAAGTTTGATTTTTTCACAGCTTCAAGGGACAGTAGACCTGAGTAATTGATATAAATTTCAGCTTCATACCTCCACGCGTTCCTGAGAAAAAGGGTCTTGACAGACGGACGGACGGACGGACAGACGGACAACAAAGTGATCCTATAAGGGTTCCGTTTTTTCCTTTTGAGGTACGGAACCCTAAAAACCACAAACCGAAAGCTCAATGTGACTGAAGAGCAGTTTGTCCACAAAACATAGTTATTACTATATTTTTAACCAATTATGTCCCTGTTAGCTTACCCCAAACAAATTTAAGAAGAACAATTTATTATTTATTAGTAGCGTTGTACGGCTGGCGGAATCCAAAAACCTAACCAAAAGGCCGCTAAAGATTTTATAGCATACAATTTTATCATTCTAAATTCGAAAAGTTCCAACGGTTTCTAGCAAATTGGGTAAGTTCGTTAAAGTAGTTTGATTGGTTCCGCTCGTCCGTTAACGAATTAATTTGTTCGATTGGATAATTTTATTTCAAATTTGGAATTGATAAAAGAACGCTGCGGGCAGTATTTGAAGTGATATATTCGCTTGTTTAAGTAAAGACTTTGGGAGAAAGTGGGAGATAAAGTTTGAGAAAGCGAATAAATTGCAGATGATGGGGGATACATAATACACATGTCCAATATTGATAGAAAAAAAGACACTCGATGTAGTAAATAGTAGTAGTAGTAGTAGATAAATGATAATTATAATCGAGATGATAATGGTGATATCTTTAAATTTTGAAATAACCTGTTTTAACATTTCCTACTCATTTAGGTTGCTTAAATAATTATATTATAGTACTTATTTAGAATTCGGTATCGTATTTCAATAATAAGTTTGATTGTCATAATCATAACGTTTAAAAAACATATTTTGAGTGTCACGGCTATCTATTATTAAATTAAGCATTATTTCAGTTACTTTAAAAGATTCTTATTAAGTAAGAAACTATTAGCATTAGGTATTCTTTTTAATACAACGTGTCTTATTAAAGGTTATCCATTTGTTTTTTTATTTTTTTTTTTCAAATAATGTAATGCATTCTTTTAAGGTAGCAAATATAGTTTAGCTATTGACAATCCTTTAAATAAGGCGTGAAAAATCTTGCAACATTTTTAAAATGACGTTTCAATAGAGTGGAGTTGGGGACATATAGATGATATTTGTCAAACGTGCTCATATCTGCGAGGAGTCAAAGGGTAACTTATAAAAAAGTTAGGGCTCCAGAAAACATTGATAGAGTTACTTATTACTTAACTCGTCTACACGTAATTTAAAAAAAGTAATTGACTCACCTTTACTAGTTTTAATGAGGCCTAGTAACATAAACTGAATTAACTAATGATTTTCTGTAAGCTGCAGTATTATTCAAATAAATATACATAATAATTATATTGATGTGAAATAAACAGTTGTTTATTTTTATACTCGTTTCAAATGAAACATCCATCAACTTGATTCTATAGCATTGTGAAGCTCCTTAACACTTTTGACACCAGCAACCCGGTAGCCGGGCGCTCTGCTCGTAGTAAGTTTTCGCTACATACGGTTTTTCCCATGTTATCGGCTACGAGCGTAGCCCGTAGCGCTACGCGGTGGTGAATGCGTTAACTTATGATACGACTATGATTCAGTTTTATTTTAAGAATAACTTGTCTTGATCACAAGCGAGATTTGGTCTGAACGCTCTGTGTACGGAAACCGTTATTTGGTACACCTTTTTGTACGAAATGTGTATTTTGTATAAAAAATGCCACATTTAATCACAGGAAAAACTTTCAGAACAAACTATTAACCTGCCTTATCGCTTTTAGCCATTAAAATAAAACATATTTTTCTATGCGTCTTTTTTATTAATATGCGTATTAAAAATGTATGTAATTTAATATTCAGTACTATTTAGGGTTCTAAACATAGTAATAATGGAGTATACTAATAAAACAAATATTAGCACTTTTTTTAAATCCTAAACATATCAACATGTTTGAATACGATAGATTTTTTGCCACTATTGTATTTTTAATTTCATTATAAGTACTTCGGCGCGTGTTATCTTCGTATTGTGTGGGGCTCCGAGTCCTAACCTCAGCCACCGCGTCTAAGTGTGTTGTCATGTAAACGGCGCCACAAAAAACGATCGACGATCGTTTGAGAAGTATTTAAAAATTAATGGAGACGGGCTTATAATTCTGAGACCGATAAAGTGAGTATATAATTGGTAATCTTATGATGTAAATAAAATGCCCACGTTTTAACGATTATGTTCAATGGTACTAACACGGGCGTCCTACCTTTTTATTGCACCTGATGCGCGGGCCATTGACTTTTCAACCAGTTGCTACTTGCATGCCTTAGGATGCCATCGTAGCACCATCTACCATAAAGATTCAGACTTCACGATCGGCATTTCGAACCCTGCCTGAAACATTTATTCTTTGTTTTTTTCCTTCATTAAAAACATCTCTTCACGATGAACTGTCTTATGATACTCCTATCCATAGTTAGTAGTTTATTTTCTTGTTTTATTTTCTTATTTTCTTGTTTTATTTCATTTGTTCACTATTTATTTTTGTAATTATGTTCTATGCCCACGTCATGAATAAATGCATTTCTTTCTTTCTTTCTATCCAACAGCTTCCTGCGGCCTCCACATGATCACCAGTCCTCTTGAAGGGGACCTTTCTACGCTACGGCATCCAGTACTCTTACCACGAGTTATCGCGACTGTACTCGCTAGCGACAGCTTGAACGATTTGTATGGAGTGCCCCTAGCGGTTACTTTGTTAAACAACAATTCTCCTTACAAATCCTTTACAGTCACTAGTTAGTTCTGTCACTGTAAACTCATGGGTCGGACGACCTGGTAAAGGTTCCAGGAAGCCGCTGGATGCAGGTCGCTTTCAACCGGCCGATCTGGAAGTCACTGGGGGAGGCCTATGTTCAGCAGTGGACGTCCTGTGGCTGAAATGATGATGATGATGATGAAACTCATGGGTACAGTAAGTGATCGACCTTCGAGAGTCTCTCTGCCTTAAGTAAACAAATAAATATCGGACAACCTCACACAAATCAGTCTAGTCCCACAGTAAGCTCTAGTAGGCTTGTGTTATGGACACAAGACGACGATAAACATACTTATATAGATAGTACATACTTAAATACAAATTAAATCCATGACCCAGGCACAAATATTCGAGTTCATCACACAAATATTTGCCCTTTCCGGGATTCGAACCCAGGGCCGTCGGCTCAGTAGGCAGTTGCTTAACCACTGCGCCAACCGCGTCGTCAAGTTTAGTGATTATTCGCCTTTTGTCAGTTACTTTGGTTATTCTGTGAATATTACCTGCATTGTAGTACATTTCCAATCAGCTTGTTAATAATATAAGTTCCCTAACTATCTTCATTTACCAGACAGTTCCCGTCAAGCCCCCCAAGTTGCAACTTTAAAATTTGATGACATACCCCGTGGCACCAACCTACAGCTGAGATGTAAAACACGTTCATTACAATCAATAATTCAGGCACACGTAGGGTTGCCAATCATATTATTTTCAATATTCAATAAGAAAAAAAAAACAAAATACTGTCTTAAGGACTGCTGATATTCAATACCATAAATAAAAAACAATTCAATAATAAATTGCCGAATTGTGCAAGACGCTCCAAAAATATGTTTTCAGTAGTACCATTAAAAGTGAGTGTAATCTTTGATAAATTTCACTGCCCTAAAAGACCACCTTTTGTTTAACGTTATTAAAAACATGTATATAGTACCTGGTATATAAAGAAGTAGACAGTTGTAAGTTGCATATAAACTAGTTGCATATGTGTTTTTTCGTTGGAAGCTGTTTGTGGTGTGCAATAAAGTATTATTGTATTGTATTGTAAAGCCTGACCAGAAATATATGACGATTGGCAAGAGGCGCTATTTACAAGATTTATATGACAACAATTTTGCAACCAATCGCAATCGCACTATAATGACATTAGTTTAAATACCTATCAGTTAGTATGGTTAACTTTGTAATATCATTTAATGGAATGCACTCTTTTCCTGGCTGTTTTTCATGTAGCAAACACGTGTACACTTTATAATCATTACGTTCTCGGCTGTATTTTCTTTGGATTTTTTTAAATATTTGTCTTTTAAAGAAACCACTACGAATGACATTGACATGAAGTTGACAAACCATCATAAAATCATTGCCAGTCTAAGAAATTCGTTCCAGTGAAATTCCGCATATCCTCATATATTTGTGACGGAATCCCGACAAGGCCAAATATTTGTGTGATGAATTCGAATATCTGTGCCTAAGACATGGGTGTTATTTGTATTTAAGTATGCATATCGTCGTCTAGTATCCCTAACACAAGCTTACTAGAACTTACTGGGGGACTAGATTGATTTGTGTGAGGTTGTCCGATATTGATTTATTTATTTGATTTTTACTTATTTATTTTCTTAAATACTGTTAAGTTAAATGAACTAACTTAACAGTATTTAAGACAATAAATTAGTTTTCCGATCTTTCCTTTCATTTCTGGTACAAAAAGTTGGGAACCCTAGGCATACGCGACAAGTGATTCGTTCGTGAGAAGACGCTCGTTGGATGCGGTTACAGACGATGGGGCGATGGTTGATATGTAGAAATTTTACATCACAATGCTTTGAAGGTTTAGTAATTTAATGCCTAAAGTATATAGAACCACATCTTAATTGATTTTACTGATTTTGGTCACATTGCATTACCTCGACGTATTTATTTTCAAGTAGATCTGTAGCTGCTGCTGCTATGGGAGAATTTACTAAATAGGGCTGTAGTTTTTATTCGGTTGTTAGAAAGGAGATGTGTTATAATAATTATTTTTAGAAGATTGCAAAGGTAAACAAGTAGAAATATAATTCTAAAAGTCAATCGAATCATTTGTTTGTTAACTTAAAGAGTTGTACTAAGGGTATTAAACCCTATTGTCTAATCTTTATTTGTGGTGTTCAGCAAAATATGAAATTCATATGCAAGTGCATACGTAGTTTATATAAAATTAACCATGTTGCAAAATAATTATTTTATCCACGTAATAAAAGTCGGTTAACTTTTTCAATCCAAAAATAAACCATAACAAAGCCAGTTGAACCTTTCAAAGTTAACCCATCCATTGTAATAAAATCATGCACCTATTTCGCGCACAAAAGAGCAAAAGGCGGGTAAAATAATACCAATCTACCGAAAAAAAGCAATTACCCATATCCGACAGTAATAAAATCCGCAGCAAACGCCGAATGGTACAAATTTAATTTTCACCTTAATAACCGCTGAGGTTTTTCCTTCCACTTTTGTTCCACTATCTCATAAAAGATGCATCGGCCGGAACAGGAAAATTAATATCAGACAATAGCGCCCGCGGTACGCAACAAGACGAGACCTTTTCCGTGGAATTGTGGCGGCATTCTATATTTAAATATATATATTTTGAATAAATCCTTTTTAAATGTTTTAATTGAATATACAGCGTGGGTATTTAATACGGACATATAATTTATTCAGTTAAAGTATCTGATCACAGGAATCGTACGGCATAATTATTTTGTTACATGTTTTTAATTGGGTGTAATCATTTTTTAAAGTCCAACTAAGCAGCAATGTACGTAGTCCAACAAATGGACGCTGACATTGGTATGTCATAACGTTTAGGTACGTTAATTAATGTGGATGCAAATACATTGCTTGTTCCATTATTTCGTATGAAAAAAAAAACAAAAAAAAAACAATTGTGACATTTCAGTAAATTAAATGAACAATTAAGTAATTATTTAGAAGGTAGTTAACAAAATTACGTTTAGAATCTGCCCCTCGGTCAATGATTTAATGTTGGGTAGTCGCAGGAAAGGGCCTTTTCACCTACCCGCGTAAGATATTACGAAAAAGAGATAAAAACCAGTGGCGGTTTGGTGAAAGGGTCATTCCCTGACTAACTAGAGAACGGTGAACGGACTTAAGCTGTATAGTGGTGTAAGGAGTGTTAAAGAATAGAAAGTGAATAAAAGTATTGTGAATTGATGAAGTTGTTTATCTCATTATAATTCAGAAGTGGGATAAACAACTTCATCAATTCACAATACTTTTATTCACTTTCTATTCTTTAACACTCCTTACACCACTATACAGCTTAAGTCCGTTCACAAAATTTAAAGTTAAATTAAATAGGATCTTTGGGTCCGATACTAATCGTCATTTCAATATATTATGCCCGTATTAAATACCCACGCTGTATATTATGTAGTGTTACGATACGTTACAGGAAGAAAATCTGCGTCGGGGAATTGTGGCGACATTATTTACATATTGTTGTTTTAATAATATTTCTTATTTTTATAAATAAAAATGTGGTATTTCCACATAAAAAAAGTAAAATCGATAAAAGACTCTATATAAATAATATTTATTATATTTAAAATTGAAAATACGTTACGGAACTTTAATGCGCCGTGTAATGCGAAACTAGCGCCACTTCCAATTTTTTATTACATATTAAACGAAACTGAAAGTCTACTTTGACGACTTCGAATAGTGCCGTCCCTCTTGATCTCCTGTCAAAGTATATTGGAGTGAGCGGAATGGCACTATGCGACGGTCGAATTTAGAATATTTATTTACAGATAATTCTACGCCACGCCACAGATTAGCAAAAGGGAAAAATGGCGGACGGCGTTTTTGAAATTTCAAATTTTCTATTGATAAAATTTAGCTTTCTAGCTTTCACAAAAATACAAGATTTTTTTTTTAGAGCTAGTAAGATCATTATTAACTATTTCAAATATATTTCAAAACTGGGTCTACTAGCCTATTGCAAAACGTCAATGTATAATTTTATTGTAGTATTGTTTACCCCACAAAACTTGTTAACGTCAAAAGCAGCCAATTTAGTACATAATAGGCAAGTTTTTGGGACTATGCTTACTAAATATTAGAGGTTTTTTACGAGTACTTAGTGGAATGAGGATGGTATTTGAATTTTTTTTTTAAATATTTTCATGGGTTGTTGAAAAATTGGATTTAATTATACACATTGAAATTTAATGTTGTCGAGTTTACGATAAAATGTTTTCCAAATGATGTTATTGTAACTTTAAAGAAGTTTAGTTTTATTGTAATATAGCAAATGCTTTCGGTACTATTTCGATATTAGTAGGAATATAATATTCTAAATATTAAAATTGATTTTATAATAATATGGGCAATGACTCCAGATACCAGTAACATACAAGACTACTCTAAAAACGCCTGAAGCCGAAAACTGGCTTCGACCAAATCAAATCGGAATAAAACTCCTAATGATGCAATCTTAACTCTGAAACAGCCGTAGACGTGGAATCAAAGGGCTATATTTAAATTGGCCAAGTCTGATTCTACTTCAGCTATAAAAGGTCGCTACTGACGAGATTTTACTACAGAAATATGCCTTTCTCTATTCACAAGGCAACATTGTAGCGGGCTGAATGGAAAATTGCCTATTTCGGCCGAGAAACATCGCCTTCATCCAATTTATAGCTCTTTACTATTTCGTAGATTTTCAGATTTATTTTTAAACAGGACGATGAGATTGTTCCCTATTGTTTGTTATTTTATTACTCTTTGTTTTGACAAGCGGTATTTTTACGATCAGTATTTAATAATTAATCTTCCTTAAATTTCGTCGCACGATTTTCCGTTACGCCTTGCATACCTAATAGAGTGGTGTGGTGGCAAATCTTTATTTAGGCAAGTCGGAGCAGATTTAACGTCGTTTTATTAAATAACAATAAAGACTAATGTGTTAAAAAAAGTTCTATGGACGCCACGCCATTACAGATGCAACCGATACAGTTAATCAGGGTAACTTATGTATAACATTGGCCCACACTTACTTATGGCCAGTTTCAATTATTTCCCAACGAGTACCTTCTAATACTAATACAAAACTAATTTGATTTTTATTTATTTATTTATTTGATAAAAATCTAATTTGATCACTAGGCTTGGGACATTTTGGTGCTTACCGTAGTTCTAGAAACGACGGAGTCGTCCTATAGGGATTTTAAAACCACGGCACGGTAAGCACCCAAAACTCCCCAGCCTTTTGATCACACATGGCCGAACCTGCGCAGCCTCGAGCTCACGCAATTCCCTTCATAAACCCGTTTAATTTCGCCCCCATATATTTTGTAAGACGCTATACATTACCGGGCCTATCTGCCTAATAGCGGGATTGTTTTATCGTTCTCATTATGAGAACACTACTGCCTATTAATTCACATAAACGGGGTGAATTGCTTCTCACGAGGCCAGGGCCTTAATTCGACAGAGCTTTGTGATATCTTCTATTGAGCAATATTTTTGCATTATCTAATATCTCTAATCGATACATGTGGGAATGGGGCAGGGAAAACGCACAAGATGGTCTTCACGTCGTTTATGTACATTATATACATCTTTTGAAACAAATCTTCCGTCCGCAGCTAAATCATCCTATCGTCTGACACTCTCTGTCATACGTCAAATCTATCAGCCAGCTCCTTATATTCTACCAGCATCAATACCACACTCGGCCCTCCTGCACTCATGTCTGTCCTCAGACATGCATCGTCTAGTATACCTTCTTCACGTCATCATCATCAAGATCATCTCACTTACGTCTTCATTTCACCGTCACACTCTATTTACATCGTCGTAAGGAAACAGAATACACAAAACACGTAACACTACTCTGGCTTTTCCTTCTTATGCTTGGATGTCCACTTCTTCCGTCTCATCATCTTCGTCGTTCCAATCCATCAACTGCGTCGTACCATTCCAAACGTCGTTCCTTCTCTACGTCTTAACCATTCCTTTCCATCTTCGTCGTCATCGTCGTCTTTCACCTCATTATCCTCGTGGTTCAGGTCCTTTATTAAATTGTTTACAATTGTAAGCGCCTCGTCATTTTGTTACATCTTTGATATTTTCCTTTGTCGTTTGCGTTATACGTTTCATCCTGACCCCATCCCGGACGAGCCCCCAAAAATTGTGGGAATGGGGCAGGGAAAACGCACAAGATGGTCTTAACGTATTTTATTTACATTCATAAATCATAAATCATAAATCATTTATTTGCTTGAATAGGGTCATATTACAGGTGTTTAGTATATTACATTGGTATCTCCTAATTCAGCTGTCCACAAGACAGCATGCAAATATTAATACACTTATTAAAACATTTTTAACAGTAGTAAGTACTAATTTACAATTATTAAAATGTAACAATTATTAATTCATATTGATCATACACTAGAATGTCATTAACTACCTACATTAAAATAACAAAGTAAAAACTATTATTACATTAAAGCTTTGCAATTATATTATTATTACTTATCAAATTGATTATATTAGTCCAGTCCAATAAAATTACAATTAATATTATAATAAATTATCATGAATATGACAATACAAAAATAATTACATTTATTTTATTTAATACTTTTATTCATTATTATGTTGCAAATAATCCTTAATCGAGTAAAACATTTTAGATAATAGCCATTCATTCAGTTTCTTTTTTAATTGTTGTAGTGGTAAGTTTTTCATTTCCTTTGGCAATTTATTATAGATTTTAACACACATTACACTACAATTTTTTTTAAACAGAGCTGTTTTTTGTTGCTTTCTGATTTCAAGTCGATTACAATTTCTTGTGTTTCTGGGATATAATTCCCCTGCAGTCGTAAATAGGTGCATATTTTGCTTTACAAATTTGACAACTTCGAGTATATACAAGCAAGGTAACGGGAGTATTTTAATTTTTCTAAACATTGGTTTACAGGATTCATGAGGTGCAATCCCGCAAATTGCACGAATACATTTTTTTTGAGTTCTGAAGACTCTAATTATGTCCACTCCATTGCCCCATGTGATTAATCCATACCGTAAAATTGATTCCACGTAACCATAGTAAGCCGCGATTGCAGTTTTCTGGTCTGTCACTCTACGCAATTTATTGAGTACGAACGCAAATCTGCGTATTCTTAAACATACGTTTTGGATATGCTCGTTCCAATTTAATTTATTATCTATATATATTCCTAGAAATTTAGTTGTACTACATTCTTCCAAAGTATGTCCATTATAACTAATACTGTATGGTTGACTAGTTCTGTTAAAGCGTAAATAGTTAGTTTTTTCTAAGTTTGCCTGTAAGTTATTTTTTTCAAGCCACTTTACAACAGAGACTACAACTTTATTTATTTCTGACTCATGATCAGTTTGTGTATGAGATTTGTTGCTTGTCACTATGATTGAGATGTCGTCAGCAAACAGAATACACTTATGGCTTATGATATCAGGGAGGTCATTTACGTATATTAAAAACAGGAGCGGGCCAAGTACACTTCCCTGGGGTACTCCAAACTTATTTAGTCGGTATTCAGAATTATAACATTCTGTTTGATTATAATTATTGACCTTATTAATTTCTACGCGTTGTGTTCTATTTCCTAAATATGACCGGATCCAGCATATCGCTGGTCCTCTGATACCATAGTGTTCGAGTTTTGTTAGTAGTAGGTCATGAGCAACAAAATCAAAAGCCTTTGACATATCAAAGAATAAAGCCGTCGTTAGCTTTTTCTCATCACAGCTAGTTGCGATCTCACGCACAAGACTAAAAGCAGCTAATGTGGTGGATTTGTTTTTTTGGAAGCCATATTGGTCCTTTGCAATTACATTAAATTTACCAAAAAAGTCGGTCAATCGTTTGTGCATGGCTTTCTCAAATATTTTTGAGAGGATTGGCACTAGAGTAATTGGACGATAATTACTTAATTCAGTCCTTTTACCCTTCTTAAAAATAGGTCTTATAATTGATTTCTTTAAGCAGTCCGGGAATAATCCAGATTCCAATGAAAAATTAATAAGGTATGTCAATATTGAGATAATTTCAAATCTAGATTTAATTATTATTTTAGTTGCAATGTCATCATATCCTTCTGCATTCGTCTTGTTTAGTGAAGTAATCAGATTTAAAACTTCATTTTCCTCGAATGGCTTTAAAAAGATAGTGTTTGCAACTTTTTGCCTCTCAGTAACAGTTACACATGGATTATGGATAAATTTGTTTGTTAATTCTATATAATAGTTATTAAATATTTCTGCTATGCTTGAAGGGTCTGTGATATTTGTACCATTATCATTAATACTATCTATGCACTCGGTGTTATTTACGTTGTGCGCATGATCTTTGATAATTGTCCAGGACGCTTTACAAATATTTTTACTGTTAGCCACATATTTTTTGTTTGTTGCTTTTTGAGCAGTTATTACACACTTCTTCAGGATTTTATCATATGTTTTGTATTTATTTTTATTCTCAGTATTTTTGTTCCTGTAATAATTTAGCCTTAGATTTCTCTTGGTTTTGGTGCTCAGTTTTAAACCTTTACTTATCCACTTCGGTTTATAAAGTTTGTGTATTTTTACTTTTATCTGGGGAAAACAAAGTTTATAAAATAGGCACAAGGTGTCATGAAATTGGCTAAAGCTTCTATTGAAATCTTGTTCCTTGTATACCTCTGAAAAAGATATATTTTTTAAGCACTGTCGAAATATTTCGACGTTGTGTTCGGAGTAATCCCTTTTCGTTACCGTGACAGCCTTAGGTGGTGCTGGTTTTTTAGTAACGTCAAAAGTAAGCATTTGAGCGGTATCGTGGTCAGAAAGCGCTAGTGGGAGAGTATTACCGGTGGCATTTTTGATGTTACTAAAAATGTGATCTATGCAATTTCTGCCACGCGTGGGTTCGTTTATGTGGCTACGTAAATTGTGATGTCCTGTTGCACACATAAGTCGCTCCGTGCAACGATTTAGTTTTAATATATTTATGTTAAGGTCACCTAAAAGGACGAAGTCCTTTTTGTGAAACTTCTTTGACAAACTGTATAATAATGTTTCCAACTTATCAAAAAATGTGTTTAAGTTTGAAGTCGGTGTCCTATAGATACATATAATTATCATATTAACGGATGGGACATGTATTCCACAGCATTCGAAAACTCTACTTTTAATCAGGTCATTAGCAAAGCAAATGGATTCAAATTCTGTGCCTTTTCTTATTAAAATACAAACGCCACCTCGCTTAATATGGCGAGAGTAGTTCGAAGCCAAAACATAGTCTTGGAATGAAATGTTTGCCTCATCACCGTTCTGTAAAAATGTTTCTGTAAAACCAATTATATCCGGGTGCATTTTTAAGTCTGAAAGGTCCGATAGTACTATTTCCAGAGTGTCTTTTTTAGCTAGAATGCCCGCAATATTTTGGTGTAGAACTCTATACTGTGGTGTGGATTCGCCACTTTCACAAAAATGTGCATCAACATTAGGGACGAAAAAACTCTAATTCTTGCTCTGTCAAAACTGGGTCTCGTGGGATATCATGACAAGAACAAGAACAGTCTACTATCGAGGAAACAATGTTGTTATCCTTCTGAATTATCTCAAGCATTGAACACAGGTCTTGAAATATAATATATAGCCCAGATTTATTCACCCGACCCGTCTTATAACGAAACATACTGTGGTCATATAAAAGATTTCGGTTGCTATCCAATAAATAAGCATAGTTATATTTATTATTGTCTATATATAGAAGTTTGTTAAATAATTCAATTCTCCTGTTAAACATATTATAGAAACAATCCATGTTAAATGTTGGATAACATATTACAATATTTGTATGCGATAGGTTTGATATAATATTTCTTATATAAAGAACCAAATTGGCGTAGTTCTGTGATTGTTTAAAGTCCTCTTCCCCTATAAATATGAAACAGTAGTCATCCTTAGTAAAATTAATCAACTTACGATCTATGCTTTGAAGAAGAGTCCTTATTCCGACACCAGGATAAAGATAGTGACAAATATTATATTTATCGCCTAACATGTAATCAGCAGTTTTTAATATTTTGTCATGTACATTAGAGCTTAGAATACATATTCTTCCAATTTTATCAGATTCAATAGTTTTGAGTGAAGCATCATCTAGAGGTGGTGACGTACAAAGAGGAATATTAGCGCCTTTACTGGTTGTGGCGGCATATACAGGTAGTCTTGCAGAATTGTTCTGTATACTGTCGGATGCTTTCCCGCTTTCAATGTCAAGAACCAATTCGGTAACGGTTCGTGTCTCTGCATTCCCACCATTATGGGTATCGCCATTATGACTGGTCTTATTTGCATTCGGTGTAAAAATAAGTGTAGACTTGTTAGAATTCTTACGACGTTTTTTTGTATTAGATTTACAAATGTGTTCCAATTTAACAACTTTTGTATTGAAATCGTCTATAGTATTTTTTAGTCTTTCATTTTCAGATAAAAGTGTTATAATTTCATTTTCTGCAACCATCAATTTATTATTTAGCTCCATAATCTTAGCTTCCATGCTCTCAATTTTACTTTGTAAATCTTCCCCTATCTGAGGACAGCTTCTATTCATTTTACTACAATTTAAAGATGTACTTGATGTAGTAGTCGAGGAGTCGAGGTCCTCTTCTTCTTCTAATGAGTCAAAGGAGTTTTTGGTGGGTACTTTGTATTCGTGTTTCTTCCTGTGAGTAATATTGCTGGTTTCAGGCAACAACGACGATGGCGCAATTTCTTTTTTGTGTTCCGGACTTTTCTTTGAGGAACAGCTTTGGCATATCCAGTTTTCTTTTTGTTCCTTGCTCATAGTATTCCGGAAACGTGCTTCCGGAACATTGGTGCATAAAATGTCATAAGCATTCTTGCAGGAGTAGCATCTTAAAAACTGTCTAGTTTTAATAACATTTTTGCACTTTATACACGTAGTTTGAGCAATTTTGGGTGTCATTTTTACGTCGGTCTTTAGCAAAATGTTTAAAATATGATTTTGAAAACAATCAAAATTATTAGTCTGCTTTATCAAAATGCTCTTGTGTCAGTATGTCCGCTTCGCTCGTGTGCCAGCGTCCACGCACTGTTATCGCGTAACGAGTTTTGTGTGACTCACCGCTCGCTGCACCGTGCCGCTCGCGCGCTTGCGTCTTGAGAACAACTGTCGTTTATTTAAAATGATTTTTGTCATATCTTCTAAACCATTACTTGTTTTTATAAACGGTTTTTTCCACTGTGATCCTTGTTTCACTGGCTATAAAACGGTATAACTTGCAATTGTAATTAGTATATTTTTCTATGGTTTTAAATGAAAACACGACGGAGACTAAAATTACGTGACTGTCTTGCACTAGCGACCGTTCCGCGACTCATATACATCTTTTTAAACAAATCTTCCATCGAGTATTATATTCTTTGTCCGCAGCTAAATCATCCTATCGTCTGACACTCTCTGTCATACGTCAAATCAAACACATTCCTTATTTCATACTATTCGAACTAGCATTAATCGTCTATCAGCCAGCTCCTTATATTCTACCAGCATCAATCCCACATACATTTCCAATTTTACTTTTCCAGTAAAACTACACATATTGCTTCCTCATTCCATTCATACCAATTTGCACTTAACAAATTGGAGTATGGCAACGGTCAGATATCAGATATCACTGAAGTAAAATTACAGTGACGAGATTTTGAATAGATGTCAGTATTTAATTGAAGCCAAAGACATAGTAAAAATGGCGAAACAAAACTAACAGTAGGTACATACAAAACTTACAAATTCCCATGACCGACGACAATTACTGAAGAGTTAGCAAGTCGCGTAATGAATTGACAACAGCCGATAATTGACACGTCTCTCTAATCGCCCCCCTCTGTATGCTAAGATCTCGACAACTTCTGATATTTCCCACACGAATTATGTGGGGTTGAGTTGGCTTGGCGAGGTTTGGCTTGAATGTGTATTATTTTTTTCATTGCAGGCAGATTCTCGTGATCCTGACTAGATTTAGCCCACCTTGTTAACGTTTTCAACACTATGTCTTCCTGTAGGCAGTTAGCACTCAAGAATCTTAGCCACAATACCCATCAGTTCTATGACCAATGTGCCCCACCCATTGCCTCTAATGTCGACGACCGAATGTTATGAAGAACATTAGAGAGGCCTTTGTCCATCATTTAGTAGTCTATCGGCATACATACCCTACGGTAATAAACGACAACAATTTTCAGTCTTCGTTAGTCGCGTAATAAACTTGAAACACCCGATAATTGACACGTCGCTCTAAATCGCCTCCCGCTGTATGCTCAGATCTCGACAACTTCTGATATTTCCCACACGAATTCTGTGGGGTTGAGTCGGCTTGGCGTGGATTGGCTCACGGTCACGGGTGGTATATTATTTTATTGCATGAAGATTATTATGTCAACTGTTTCTAGTGATTCTGATTAGATCGTCGATCTACTTCGTTAACGTCTTCTACACTATGTTTTCATGTATGCGGTAGACACTCAGAAATCTTAGATCATGTAGATCATCGGCTCTAAGCAATGTGCCCTTCCCACTGCCACTTACAAGTAAGTATCGCCCGATTATTGACCGGTCATTGTAGAAAACATTGAGGAGGCCTTTGTTCAGCAATGGATATATTTTGCCTGATTATGAAGATAAACGGAAACAATTATCGAAGTAATCGATAAGGGATGTACTGAATATTCAATTCGTTTCTGGATCATGGATATTTTTTTGTCTATTTTTAATATGATTGTATATCGTCGTCTAATACCCATAATACAATCAATACCTAATTGAAACTAGATCGGTCTGAGGTTATGTCCTAATATAATATTAATATACTTATGTGGCTCTATAGGTTTTAATGTCGTTGCTAAATCAGGCCGAAACATAAAAGACGGTCATGCTGTGTTGTCCTCTCCAAAGGAATAAATAAAAACCTCCCCAAAAAAATATATTTCAATATTTCTAAATAAAACAGCAGCCAATCCACACCGTACAGACTCAAAGCCTAAATAGTAGAAAACGTAATTAACTCAGGTAAATCGGATTGGGTGAAAGTTTTCGCACGATAACTGGAGCGGAAAGCCCCCCCAGCTTAAGCCCACTTCGGAGGCTTTACGACATAACTTGGGCGAAAAATTTGCATCATAGTGTTGAGAGCTTTAAGCCCCAGACGGGAACTGATACTTTATTGAACGAGCAAAATAATGTAAGAGATATTGACGTATTTTTAACCCTTGACAAAAATAGGGTTGCTACAAGGGTTGATACTAACTTACCCACACAAAAAATGAAAAATATAATTGTGTTTCGTAATAAAATATTAATAATAGGATTGTTGAATATTGAAAAAAGTAATTGTACAATATAGTGCTGTATAGATCTACGTATCAATAGCCGATTTGACCACAATCATCTTTTAATGCACTATTATAAAATTAAAAATCGTATTGAAGATCAGTTTTCTTAGAGAGAGTTAGATAGAGATAATTTTAAATATTTAAATTTTTTTACCTATCTTGTACAATAAATTCTCTATCAGTCAACCTTAGGGCGAAACAGAAAATCCGTAGGCGGTGTAACCAACTAAGTATGAGCATAATAAAAGTGCACAACAACATATCTCATAATTGTCAAATAAAGTCATAAAAGTTTTTAAAAGCCATAATCATTAGGTAAGCAAAAAACACGAATACAGTATATTATATTTTGATCACACGTCTCATAAAAACAAAAACAAATTCAATTCAATACTTGTTGCAATAAACGCAAACATCCCTAACGTCTCATCTCCGCGCCAGATCTGAGCGTTGTCAGCGAAAATTTCATTTTCACGTCATTGCAGCAAAAACATAAAATGCTCTGTAAAGTGCGGGATTGCCTTAACTAGCCCCGCCAATCGCGCCCCTAGTTGTCGCGGTAATGATATAAAAAAGTGAGATAAAAAGAGGAAGAAAATTGCTATCATAAGAACGCTCGCTGTAGGTGAGGGGACGGTGCGAGCGAGAGTGAGGCAAGAAATAAATTGCAATTTGTTTTCGTTTGCCGGTCGAATGCACGTAAACGCATACGTGACGTGTGCTGACGGCAGATGTGTGCAGTGAATGCCTGAGTTTTGTGAGGTGATTCCTAAATTTATTGCTTGTACATTCAGGAATCCTACTACTGAAAATATAGTCTCAAGCTAAATACACAACTGTTATAAGATTTTTATTTACTTACTTATGTATATTTTTAGATGTGTAACCGCACACTTGCAAGAATCCAAGAAAATATCAGAGAAAATTGCATTTAAATTTCTGTACTTAGTCATTGTTAAAAGTTTTAGTTTAATATATTATGCTTACTATTTGCATATTATATGATGCATTCGATGATGATTTATTTGATGATGTCCTTCCTGATCTTATTCATTTTAATTAATTAATATAATATATTCTGGGCATTACTCCTAAATGATAAAAAAATAAAATATTACTAAATATCATCGTTTTATGCCATTAGACTTCATTTAATTTGCCCTCATTATTTTTTAACCAAAATATTATAATCATACGTTCACCGGTTTTAGATAAAAAAATATTTTTATTAACTAAATTTGGTTCAATCTCGAGCCCACCATCCCCCGAGTAAGTTGTGTTCTTTGGCAGATAAAATGCAAATTCTCAGATTCGTCTGAAGTTTTCTTATTACTTGCTCTAATAAACGATCCTCGGCGGATTGTTCCACATTCGAGTTGCGTAACACGGCTCCGCTTTACACTCGATGGAAATTACGCCGAACGTGGAAGGGGTCTTATAATTAAAGTTTAATCATTTATATGCACGTAGAATACATTATTTATAGACAATACTAGTAAATAATAATAAGGGACAATCTTACACAAATTGACCTAGTCCCAAACTAAGCAAATCTTGTAGGTACTATGGGTACTAGACGATGATATACATAATATATAAATACATATCGAAGAACTTGAATATTTTATTCCTGGGTTATGGGGTGTTATATCTATACATTCATGACCCAGGAACAAATATTCGAGTTCATCATACAAATATTTTCCCTAGCCGGGATTCGAACCCAGGGCTGTCGGCTCAGTAGGCAGCTGCACTACAAAACTGAGCCAACCGCGTCGACAAACTAGTAAAATATCTATCAAGCCTAGAAAAATCCCATTAACATCGCAATAGATAAATTGAAATGCGCACTCACCTACGAGTACGAGAACTTATTACGTTACTTAAAATAGTACATAATAACAATATTTACTGGGGACATATGAAAATAGTCCAATCTTTACAAACGTGTATTTTATAGTCTCATTCAAAATGTTCAATTGGCACAACACATAAATACACAATTCACACACAAAAGGTAACACTTCAAATCAGGTTTCTTCAATTTTTGACTCAATCTCAAATCACTAAAGTTAACTTGTAATATCAGCTGCTGGTTTACTTACTACGTTATGGCTCTGTAAGTGTACGTTATATTATAAGTACTTGTACACACGTGTTATAACACGTTCGGGTTTTATGCGAGCTGACGGTACCTCGAGATTCCAGCGAGATTAAAACGAATTGCGTGAAAGACCTTACTGAGAAAATGAAATGGATTGATTAAAAACTGGCTTTACAGCAATATTTATACTTTTTTCGGCTCATAATTCATGGCGGAGTGGAATTGAAGGCTACTCATAAGATCATAATACGCCGATGACCTGACTTTGCTTTAGCAGCGCGCGTGATGGAAGCCATGGCAGACAGGTCTTATTTAGAATAAGAAGGATGAAAGAAGGTTGGTTTCGGAATTACACGGGAAGATGAAATGCTTCACATTAAAATAATACAAGAACACAAAAGGCAAGAGAAAAGACTGCTTATTGTGAAAGATGTCCTCTTCAAAGTTGTAATGTAACAGACGTAAAAAAGGTGTAAAATGCAATCAGACATATATCTAGTCTCCACAAGTTCCCGGTGTCGGAGGACTAAATGATCACAGACCCTAGGACGGCCTAGATATCGCTGGAGTGATGAAGTCCAAAAAGATCTCAGGGACCTTGGCATCCGATCATGAAGCGTGGAGGGACTGGTGTCAGAGGTGAAGATACACTTTAGGTCATTGCGCTCAAATAGTTTCTACTCTTACCAACTAACATGAGATACATAACTAATTTTAAGAAATTCCCTAAAAACATAAAATCCTCTCTCAGTGGCAAAATCAAATTAGAAAATTTGTTGTGGAAGATTCCCAGTGATCAAGGACTATACTTGCCTATTTTACATTAAAAAATCTGATGTAACTTCGACAGTACTATGACTGGTGAATTGCTGTACCATTCTTCATAATAACACCGCTCTTTCACGGCCCTACATACGCCGAAATGAAGTACGTTATGCCTGCATCCCTCATTACGAGGTAGTGCCGGCAACCATAAAATTTCCCTTACAAATGTACCGGGGTCATTAACCTTTATTTTATTACAGGCTTTCAGAAGCGGTCGCTCAAATAGTTTACCTTCCACTACTGCCTAATGGGGTGTAAGAATTTGTTATAAAAATGTTATTTAGATAATTCAACATAGAAGCATTTTTACAATGTTATTTACAATCTGAAATGATTTATTGCTACGCGGATATATGAACATATATTCAGAGACAGAAAAAGGATTTAGAGAAAAAAGAACTGAAATTTGCAAAAGTTAATGAAGGATAAATAACAATATGGGAAAAGAGGTGGAAGATTGTCCATGGAATGGTTCAAATGATCATACAGCTAAAAAGATGGCGGCGGAAGATAGGCATACAGCAAGAGCGCCAAATACGAGTATGGCATAAAGGCGTCAACTTATCGACAACTATAGTGATGATAAAGCTGCGCCATGTGTCCGTATTCCACTTGAAAACAAGATCCAAGAAACTAGTCCAGCACCGTTTTTAATGACGTCACATTGTGCCAAAACTCGCAATGCCTGACCTACATTGCATTCAAAAGAAAACAATTATACATCCCTTCCCAACCTTTTGAAGAGTTAATTTTCCTGTTCCAGTGGTTTCAATCTCTGGCTACGCTACCCTCATTAGGCGATGCTCGACTATATTCATTTGCCCTAGATATTTTATAATGATATGCTTTCATACTTAAATGAGAATGACGCAGTGTTTATTTGTGATGCTGTTTTTTTCAGTCGGCTATAAAGTCAATTAAAGTCAATATTTTTTTTAGATTCTTCCAGTGATGAATAATAGGGAAAAGTATGGATTCTGTGCACTTAGCCTCATGATTTGTGTCCAATTGTCTAGAAATTCTTCTGAAGCCTATAAGCATTTGTACTCTTTTGGGAGCTACTGATCAGTAGCAATTGTATTTGACTTATTACGATGGAAAAGAAGTAAGTAACTGTGAGACTTGGTATATATTATTATGGAAGCGGCTTAAGAAAAGGTGACCCCACCACCAGTACATTAAAGCATCACTTATAGTTTAAGTAGTATCTACTAAAACTATATAAACGATTAGGTATTACGCCATTAAAAATTTGTGAAATTCTTATTCAAAGACTAATAACCTATCTATTTTACTTGTCTTACAAGTATCATTTGGATATGCATTGTGACAAGTTTAAGATATATTATAATTGCGAAACAACACATGATTAACTTTTTTCTAAATTCAGTACAGTATACTTTGTCTATACAATTTAATTTTCGCCCAATTTTCTGCATAAAAGGTACTGGATTACCACACAACAGGGCATCGAAAGTGTTAAGACTTAACCGTGCACAGGAGTGCTGGCTAACAGTTCGTCATAAATATTTTATTGGCCGTAAACACGGCTAATTCCGTCGTGAGAACCACCCTGTGGCACACCAACCTTAAAAAGGCTTATGTGCTGCAGAAACCAGAAACGTGTTAGCCTTTTTGACTATTTAGTGCTACGTGAGCTCAAGTGGCGTACGGAAATTTAGAAATGTATTGTTTTAACCGTAAACACGAAGAAATAAACTTGATGTTACTGAGGCCATATTTTTGCTAAGCCTGCTTGATGTTTAAGTTGATTTGGAATTTCACTAGGCCACATAATTTCGCCAGTAAAATTTCAACTGCTAGACACGTGTACAGCTGCCGACAAACTTTTTGAGCATAACCTTGACTGCGCAGTAGCCGATTTACGTACAAATGTACATGCGCAGATCCGCCATTTTTGTTCAAAAAATTTGCCATAAGCCATATCCATAATTTTGCTTCTCATGAAAATATTCTCTCTGCTCATCCTATGCTATCATACAATTATAGATTTGTATTGAAAATGAGCTTTCTATGGGAAGGGGTCATGACTTCATGAATTATCGATGCACAGCGCGCCATGCCAGTCTGGCGCCATCTGTTGGTTATCATTTATTTGTCCTCTCATCATGCTGAAACGCCTAGACGAATTTGTGCCTGTACATGGGTTGCAAATAAATAAAAAACAAAGTTTTTTTTTTTCAAATTTATGAAACCAAGTATGGCACCATTGTTTTTTTCTAAATAAGATTTTTTTTTTCAGATGAACAAATAATACGATAATAACGGTTTTTTGTGATTTATTTATATAAGTAACTTAAAAATAAGTACATTAAAGTAAGTATGTCTATGTTATTTACTAAAACTAAGCTATTCTCAGTAATTATTTTCAGATTTAATTAATGTTAGTTTTATAAAATCAGTTTTTTTTATGAAATTAGATTGATAGTTAACATAAAGTCTAAAACAACCGTATAAAAGTATCTGCCTTGCAAATTTTGAGATTTTGTACTTTTGAAAAAAAAAACATATTCCAGAAAAAAAAACTGTTATTTTCACGTTTTTTTTTCTTCAAGACAGAAAAAAACCGTTGTTTTGCAACCCTATACAGGACCTGTACCAATTTTGGTACAGGAATAACTGGACATCCAACGATAGTTATGGAGGACGCAATTGGCGCAGTTAGTAGTGCAGCTGCCTGAGCCAGCGGTCCTGGGTTCGAATTTCGGCCAGGATAAGATTTGTGTGACGAGCTCGAGTATTTGTTCCTGGGTCATGGATGTCAATAATTTGTATTTATATATATATCGTCATCTAGTACCCATAGTACAGTCGAGTTCATTTAGGGGAGCGGGGGGCTTGTTGTAACTATTTTTGGAAAAAAGCGTATAAAACCGAAACTATACAACGAATTTTGAGTGTAAAAGAATATCTTAAAAGATTATTTATCGATCTCGTTTCTCAGTAATGAATATTTGAAAAATCCATAATAATATTTAATCAAGGGTCATTAAAAAAAAATCGAGTGTTACAACTTACCCCGTATTTGGGGCTTTTTGTAACAGTAATGGGGTAAGTATTAACAATAAAGATTTTTTTTGATTTTCTATTATTTATTGCCGTTTCACAGAATCATTACACTTAAAATAGGTAACAATACTTAAATAAACTTTGAACAAAAAAATATTGTACTTCAATTGTGGAAAACTGACCAATATAATTATTTTCTTTAATTCGTGATGGCGAGAACTGGTATTTTTGAAGCACGTCCTTATATTTTCTAAAAAAATCTTCTACGTTGGTCTTGTTAAAAGAAGTAGCCCGGCTTAATGATGTCACTTCTGGTGTTCTAAGCGACAACTGTGGATTCCTCTTCATGAGGTTTTGGAACCAATCTGGTCCTGCCATGTGTGCCAAGAGGGTGGTATATTTTTTGCAGCAATTGTAACAGCACATTGATATGCCAACTTTTTGACCTCCAATGGCTGTCCAAAATATCCGCACATGTATATGTCCGCACATGTCAATAAATATGCAGATATTATTTTTTTCTACTTCGCTTGAGAACACCTGCCTAGGTTTAACGTAGCCAACTGACGGTGACAGGTTTTTTTTCTTTTTAGTCACATATCTGTATAGTGAGACATGGCACAGATCGAATATTTGAGCTGATTTTCTGATGCTGGCCTTATTTCCTAAAACTTCAATAGCAGCCAACTCGTAAACTTCCTTGCTTTGAGTAGCCCGGTTAGTTTTCCTTTTATAGGTTCTCATTCTGGAATAAAGCCATGTTTATATAAATATTTATGAAAATAATAAAAGCAACTATCGCATTATATACAAACATTAAACGGGGTAAGTTGTAACATGTTACATTTAGCCCCACAATTTTGTTACAAGTTGCCCCATGGTGTCCTTTTTAAGAAAAACTATTACGATTACGAAATAAATATACATATTCACCAAAAACACGATCTATATATTTAAACCCTAGTCAATTATCTAATATTTTTTTTATAAAGACTCATAATTGTCATTGAAAACATGGCCAAAAAATAAAAATTTACGAGTGAGATTTTTTTCAATACCTGGCGGAATCGGAGCGCATGCACACGTCCTCCCTCTGCGCCATTCGACGGGTCACTGGCGGTTCCCGGGTAATAGATCACCTTATAAGGATTGTATAAAGTCGATAATTGTGTAATAAAATGTCCGTTAAGTAGGTGAAAATTGGGTGTTACTTCTTACCCCTGCTACAACTAGCCCCCAGCTCCCCTACATCTACACACTTACGAGAACAAAAATATCTGAACACGACCCTATTGTCAGGAGCATAAAATCGTGTTCTGATATTTTTGTTCTCGTAAGCGTGTAGATGTAAATGAACTCGACTGTACATGCATTGCTTAGTTTGTGACTAGGTCGATTTGTTTAAGACCGTCCCTTCATATTAAATAAAAAAAAGACCACCACGTAAACAAGAATTGACCTGGGATTTCAATGTCAAATCAACCCCAGTATTTGAAAAAAATAAAAATACGCTAATTCTAGCCTAAATTACTAACTTAAGGTGCTCCAAATGACAATTTCTCAAACAGCATTTAGCATCCCAATAAGACGAGACAGCAAACCGAATTTGCTGACCATAGTACTTAAGTCTAACAGTAATCCTAACAATTTGTTGGACCTCGTTACCTTAGGGTGAGACGGAGACTCAACTGCGGTGAAATAGTGTTTTGATGCAGTATGTAATTAAGTTTAGTGTGATATAGGGGTGGTATTAAAGGACTTTGGGACTGCTTGGGCGGGCCGATAGATTTGAAACTATTTGGTGGTCATGGGAACTTTGCTTGGGGATACGGTGCATGAGTAGTACGAGTGTGAGTTAATTCCTAGGGTTGTGTATTCTTAACATTTTGGAATTTTACAAATTTTGATTGGTGGTTATAACTACGTGGAAGAAATTGCGGACACTAAGCTTTTTGGGGTAGTTTAAAAAACAGCCTCCTTGTGAGCGTCGAAGTACTAAATCTTTTTTAGCTTTGATCTTTTTGTGACAATTTTCCGAAATATATTGTTACTCATTTACCCTATTTTTGATCGGATGTTAACTGGTTAAATATTTATTTATACTCGCTAAATATTGAACGTACACTCTGCGAACATTATTCTCAAACAAACTCACGTGCTTGCAATGATTTATTACTCGTTTTTGTTGCCTTATTATAACGTATTCGAGTACAGTCGGCCAAGATTGCTGATAGCGCCGAGTCTCTCACTTACCAAGTGATTGATCTTGTTGTATGTACTTGTCGGTTCAAAGTAAAAGTTCAGTTAATACATAGTTAAGGAGGTCGAAATGAATCATTATTAGTACAACGATCGAGTCACAAAGTATGTCCCGCTTTTAAGTGCGCATGAGGCTAGTAAAAAATGTATTCTACGAGTATGATTATTGTCTGAATAGCAATTTGGGCGACCGTTCTAACAACGAATAATTAAATAAATATCAGACAACCTCACACAAATCGATCTAGTCCCAATTTATCCCCAAGTGGGCTTGTTATGGGTACTAGACGACGACGATATACATACTTAAATACAAATAACACCCATGCCCTAGGCACAAAATATTCGAGTTCATCACACAAATATTTGTCCTGGTCGAGATTCGAACCCGGGAACGCAGGCTCAATAAGCAGGTGCACTTACAAACTGCGCCAACTGCGTGTTCAAATTCTTCCACAAGATATCAAAATGAGAAAATAGTTACAAAAAACAGTGCTTCTGGACACCATTCGCTAGGTTAGAAGTTCTATTTACCAATGTCAATTAATATAATATTTTCAAATCTTATTTTTTTAAATACATAGTACATAACTGCAGAGGCCGTGAAGTAAGGGATTGCTGGACGAGTTTGGGGTAGATGGCCGAGTCGAAGACGAGGCCAGATAGAACGAGTCCTGCAATCCCTGTTCCGGCCGAAGCTTGTATAGTGCTTTTCTCAAACGATGTGAGGAAATATTAAAATTAAAATAACTACTAGATAATCAAGTAAACAAAACAAAATATGCTACGGGAAAAAAGTAAAAACTATTATTCGTTTTTACTTTTTTCCCGTAGCATATTTTGCATGACTAAATTTGCGTCCTCATAAAGTTCCCCGTAATCCTTTGTTCATAAGTTCCCCGTCACTCTCATCACTAGAAGTAATTTTTATGTCTGTTAAAATTATTTTATAATCACTACGAAATACGAATAAGAAGAAAAAAAGATTTTCAATTGGACACCTTTTTTATTTTTTAAATAATATATGTTATTTGATCCAGCTATTTGAGCACGATGTTTAACCGCACATAAATATAGCACCATAGATTTTTTTTTTATGTCGCAATTATGCTTACAGATTGTGGAGGTGGTTGGCTGTATGTAATTTTTCCTTTGCCAATTTAATTTTAGTATAGAAATTTAAAAAAATTAGAGCAGCGGACAAAAATGGATTTTCATACTAACTTTTGTGGCCTAGGCCAAGAAGTAATGTAGGGAGCCATAAACGAGAAACTTCATGTCCTCATATCGGGACATTAACGCATACATTTCCGAGCATGTTTGAGAAAAGATATTTTACTGCATATTTTGTCAAGTATTTATCTCAAGTTTTATGCCACCTAAACTTCTCGCCAAGATCTCTTAAAATAAGAATTTATTCACCAATTACTTGAAGCCATAACACGTAGGTAAGCGTAAACATTTGAAATTATGAACCGCAAGATTTGCGTCCCACATCTCTCGCCTATAAACTGTGCCCAAATATATCGGCAATAAACTTGACAAACATGCAAACCACCGGCGAATTCACACCTTGAAATTAGGAGAATAAAGTTTGCTTTGGCTCGGTACAGTCTAACGAAATAATGTGAGTTGAAAATATGTTTCTGGATAGATAAATTTGCAGTGCTCCGTAGCGGAGGCAAACAACTCAACACGGGCTTGCATTTTTGCGAGTCTCAATGGCCTGGGTCGAACGGAACGTTTAGGTTTATTTGAATAAAGTATTGTGGAGATATGTTGGGTATTTTCGTGATGAATGATGAACTCTTAGCGTTTCGGGATTTTGGCACAAAAGTCTAAAGAGGTTGCGAGTCTGTTGTTATTTTTGGCAGGCGAGGTTTTGGAGAAAATCTATTTAATAGACCGGGGTTCGTGAAATCGAAACATAATCTTTTAGTAACAAAAGATAGATCAGACTTACAAATATCAAGTAGGGCTTTAACTTAGGTCTCACCTGCAGTTAGGTGATCCATTACACTTCATACTTAAGTATTAAGAAGCATTATTAAAATAAGTTTCTGTCAGAAATGACATTTTAGTGGCAAGCTTTTATAGCCGACTGTACTTTTCTTTGGATATCCATCAAATGCTTACTGAGACGATTCTAAAGAGCCCAAGCTCGGTAGGATTGCTTTTTTTATTATAGAGTTCCTATGGCTACCATCCGGCTCCATCATCAGATCAGCCCCATGGTAACATATTATTGTATTGTCATCAAAGTTAAGTAAGTATGCAAAATTTCAGCTCAATCGGTGGACGATATCTGCTTCAAAATTGAGTTGCAAGATTTCACCCGAACAAACATACTTAGATACATACATACATACATGCATACATACATTGCAAGTTAAATAAGTTTCTGTCAAAAATGACATTTTAGTGGCAAGCTTTTATAGCCGACTGTACTTTTCTTTGGATATCCATCAAATGCTCACTGAGACGATTCTAAAGAGCCCAAGTTCGGTAGGATTGCTTTTTCTATTATACAGTTCCTATGGCCACCTTTCGGCTCCATCATCAGATCAGCCCCATGGTAACATATTATTGTATTGTCATCAAAGTTAAGTAAGTATGCAAAATTTCAGCTCAATCGGTTGACGATATCTGCTTCAAAATTGAGTTGCAAGATTTCACCCGAACAAACATACTTAGATACATACATACATACATACTTACATTGCAAGTTAAATAAAAGCTTTTAATAAAAGCTTTTAATTAAGTAAGATTTTTTATAAAATGAAATAATTTTTAATTTGGGCTCAACACCACACCACAATTTTTGACATTGCGCATTTCCATTTTTCTCTGTGCTTTGATCTTTGTATCAATGGTTCGTACTGTTATGTTGATGACATTTAAAATTTGGAAAAAAAGTACTGTAATATGTTTAATTTATTTTACTTTATTGCACTCCAAAAATAGCTTACCAAAGAAAAACACAAGTACAAAATCTGAATTACGGTAGACATCAGGCGGTCTTGTCGCTAAAGAGCGATCAAAACATACTTCATTTGATATAAAATACTTTTCATCCATTAAACTAGAGATGGGTCGTTTTTGTAACACGAACCGTAACCATTTTTATTTCGCAAAAAACTGTTTTGTGAAACCTCTACGAGGCCTTTGAGAGGCTAGACCTACAATTAACAAATGGGTCAATCTTCACCCTTCCCTGTTACTAATTCGTATCCTCTACTGTATGTAATACGTAATTGAAAAATGGATATCATATCTTAACACCAGTCCACTCAGGCGCATAAAAATTCCCGAAGCACAAAGCGCAACTACAAACAATTTACACCTAACCCCAGGTATTCATAGTACGGGGTAAAGTTTTTTCCAACTTGTGAAATTGCACGGGCAACGCATTAAATTGCGGGCCTCGAACCGGCTACCCGTTGTTGCTAACTTTTGCTGCGTTCAAACTTTGTGGAACGATTTTATTGTAAGGGGTATGTATGTTAATGTTTTATTGGGGTAGAAGTTGGTTTATGGGGTATTGTTGTGTCTATTATGCATGCGAAATGTTTCTGAGCGACTTGTCAATGCAGTTGTTGAATGGAGGATGGGAGTATGGTTCAATGTTGGTGGAAGGAGAAATTTGTTAATTTCATAAATCACCATCATCATCGTTTCAGCCGATAGACGTCTACTGCTGGCAAAAGCCTCCCCCAATTTTCTCCACAACGATCGGTCTTGCGCCGCCCTCATCAAATTTCTGCCCGCGATCCTAACCAGGTCGTCGGCGATTCTAACCAAGTAATCATCATCATTATGCCCTATTTATTGATCTAACAAATGTTCCGACGGAAAGTTTCTAAAATAGCGAAAATTTCTGGGAAATCGTAATATTCTATGAAATTTTGTGAGTTTTTAGAAATTTCCAGAAATATTCTCAGTTTTTAGAAACTTTACACCACTTCCCCATTTGTAGGGCCTATTCTACAATGTCGCTAGAGGACATCACTTAATAACATACTTTGAAATTCTTCACATATTGATGATAACACATGAATGATAAACGAAAAACCCTCTAGATTCGTCTGAATCTAGTCCCACCAAGTATATAATAAACGGACAGAGCGCGTGTTAGTTTTTGACTAGCAAGGAGTACAAGACTGACGAATACCTCGTTAATAATCATTGATAAACGCAACCATCCTATGATGGTTGCGTTTATCAATGATTATTAACGCTGGAGACACTTACCTCGCGTAGCTAATCAAGTAAGTCACTGAGCAAAGAGCTTAGTCTTTAAGCTTCGTCAAATATAGTCTTCTGGGTTATCATCATCATCAGCCCATAGCAGTCCTCTGACAGAGTTTGCTAAACAGTTCAATACTGTCTGTCTCCTGTAACGGATTATAAGATGTATTCATGTGCAGTGGAAGAATAGATGCCTACTGAGCCAGCGGTCCTGCATTCGAATCCCGGCAAGGGCAAATATTTGTGTAATGAACTCTAATATTTGTGCATGGGTCGTAGATGTTTCTATGTATTTAAGTATATATAATCTATATCGGTATATATATCGTCGTCTAGTACACATAACACAAGCCTTCATGAGCTTAATTTGGGACTAGGTCGGTTTGTGTAAGTCTGTCTGATTTTTATTTATTTATCCTGGCTGCATAACCGTAAGCTGCTCACTGCCAGCTTACTATCTGGCCTTATCCAAAGCGTTTAAAAACCTCACTTACTCTCGCTTTTCTGGAATAAGTATGGCATAATTCCCACAATAAATACCGCACAGTCCCCGATGACAGCACAAATGGAAAATATTCTAAACCGCTGTAGCACTATCTCTTCGCTCTCACTCCAGCTTAAGCGACTTCGCCGGACATAATTTATACCCATCTCGCTCGTGCACGAAAGAAATCATCCACCATAAGTAATATCACACAAAAACTTACTTTAAAACCGGTTTAATACAGTACTCTTTTCACAATGGAAGGGAGTTTCAGGTTTGCAAAGTGCATGCATTTTATACTAAGCTAGTTATCCAAAAGAACTTACTATAGTGGAAAATCTCAGTCGGTTACGATCTTTTGTGTTAAAGTGAGTGTAGTTTGAAATGGGATGAATCGGAGAGGATATGACAAATCTTATGAATTGTTTGTTTTATGGAATGTCAATGGGATGGAGCGTCGTTATAAAAGATATTTACAAGTCGCATATTGAGATCAAGTGAATGAGTTCTTTATGCATAAAAGTCTATAAGATAACCTTACCTAAAGACCTAAGATCTCTGAGTTTTATTATAAATGTATTTATAAACAGTATACTGAGTATTATACAATGATAATCATAGCTCACAAAATGATAAATCATGTACTTCAATGGTAATATGTCATCTTTCTGATGCAGTCTGCCTGAAACCGTTTTCTCGGGAAGACTCCCGTTCCCCGTTTCAGTTTGTCTCCGATCATGACCCTGAGATAGGTACGTCGGATATTTTTACCAATTAAAAGTATTGAGACTCACGGCAGTTTTCTATGTAAAATTCAAAGTAACTTTATGATATTTGAACCCGATGATTGCATCCCCCTTTTTACACGACTTGAACTGTAACATCATAACAACGTTTAGTAAGTATAACTGAGACACGCGACTCTTAGTCGCACGACAAATGCTACCGGTCACTTTTTTTCAATGCCGCGCGAGCAGGACAGGGTGACACCGAGTTGGGCGACAAGCCAGGTCGTGGCAAGATATGCTAGCCCTGCAGGGCTAATTAGGTTAGCCCTCACTACCAGAGACTACTCCGAACCACAAGGCGAATGATAACAATCAACCTCGTTTTTTGTTGAGCAAATGTATAAAAATCGTCATAAGTTTAAATAAACAACGAAACAAACCCAATCAAAATCTCACTTTTAACCGCCGCTCAAAATTACCTACCAAACAAATAAGGTAACCCGACTCCAGCACTCAAAGTGTCATAAAATCCGTTTAAAATTAATGTTCCCTTGCTGAGTCCCGGCATGTAAGTCGTTTGTCAAACGCATAGCAATTATTCCGTTATTTATGCAGTAGGGCAACGATAGGCCGTGATTTACGTGTATTTGTGTTGTGTAATGATGAGCGTAGTTTTAGGATAGGTTTTTAGCCTAGACGGAGATTTCGGGATGACTTGGGCGCATTCCTCAGCGACTGGCAGACAAAGGCATCAATTTGGGACATTTTGACGGAATCTAAAGGTCCTACGCCACCACTGTTTCAAACTCCTACAGGCTAGTAATGATTCATTTAGCTCGCAATTTTGATTTTTTTTTTGGATTGCCAAAATAGAAAGGAAAAGATGGCAGTTTTGTCAGCTGAGGCGACAAGATGCTGTCTTTGCGACCATTCTGAAAAAACAAATTCAACGGAAGATAATGTGACACTAAGATTTTATTTGAATCAAGGTAAAATATATTTCAATTGAATGACACAATAAAATTAACAAATAAAATTACAATGAAATTATGAAAATTTGTTTTGCTTAAAATTTCGCTTCATTTCTTCGTGCGATCAGTTATTGT